>JADMNL010000023.1:182647500-183875000 GCA_016271365.2 Neoceratodus forsteri | reverse complement strand
ACCCTTTGCCCATTCTGCATCCCTACAGTACAAGTCTGGTTACACTGTTCCTCCAGCTCACTGCTCTGGCAACGTTTTTTGTGCTGCTAATGCAGTGGCAATTCAAAACGCTTAACATATAAATACTTTTTCAACTAGTCTTCAGCTTACATACAATTCACTTCCAGCCACTGTAAATGCACTTCAGATCCCTCTGTAAGTGGCATGTAATGCATTTTCAAATCCATTTACAGTATATTACATAATGTGGGCACTATCAACCATCTTGATTTTCACTCGCTTCTACTGTACTGTGCAGTACTCTATGTATAGAATTGTAAAACACAGTACAGAAACCATATATAAAAAAAATAAATAACAGTAAAGAAGTTATTTCTTTCAGATTAATTTACTGTGAGATTTGGGTAAAAACAGGCTGCACTGCTCATCTGCTACCCATCCAGTCACCGCTTGATTTTTGGCTCTTGCTTTCTGCGCAACTCCCCTTCCTGACTTGTACTGTACGTATACTGTAGTACTGTAAAACACAGTACAGTAACCCCACTTCAGAAAAGAAAATAAGGGTACAGGAGGTAAAGAAGTTATTTATTTTAGATTATTTTACTGTGGGATTTGTGTAAAAACAGACTGCGATGCTTGTCTGCTACCCGACCGCTTGCTGTTGATTTTCAGCTCTCACTTTCTGCTTGACTCCCCTTCCTGACTTATAGAGTACATGTACTCAGTAGAGTTTTTAGCTGTACTGTTCAAAATTCCATCACTTATCAGCAGCTTTCCTTCCCCTTCCAAAAATAAATGCTATGGTATGCGATCTCTGCGGGGATGTGCGTCGGGGACCTGGAAAGTGAAAGTGATTGTGGGCTGCATCATAGATCAGTCATGGTAGGAATCAGGCTTTAATAAAGCCACAGTACAAACCAGTACCTGTACCTATTTTTGACATAAATAAGGAAGTTACTGACTTGCAGAAATTTTTTTTGTACAGCAGTACTGAGCAGTATTTTGGCAGGGAATGAACCACAGTTTGCATCAGGGGTTGGGAAAGTGAAAACATAGGTATTATACAGTATGTGTAGCAAATGGGAGTTTGAAGGTGAATCATGGAGATGAATCACTGAAAGCTTAGGTTCCTGGATTTTTTTTTTAAATAAATGGCAAATGGAAACAGAATTAAATTGGGCAGATTGGTACAGTGCAGTACTGTACTGCACATTTCCATACAGTACAGTACTATAGTGAGATCAGGCTTAAATTCATTAGTTAAACATTTTTTATGGGTTGCTTAATGTGTACACTGATCATTGCACTGCAGTAATAAACATTTCCAGAGAGCTGCAAAGTAAGCTGAAATGAAATGGCAGCTAGATAGAAACTATTAGGAAACTTTTATTAAGTCATTGTACTGAGAAGTTCACATAATAAGCAACTCACTGAAAAATGCAAAACCAGTGAGTTGGAGGAACAATTTAATGTGACTTGTACTGTATATGTTTATCCTTGTAAGCCATAGTCTGTATTCCCTAAACTCTTTTCCTGCAATCTCTGCTGTGATTTCTTTTATGTTTTTTCTCTTCCTTTCTCTTTTTCTTTACTCTTTTCTTGATTTCCCATTGTTAGTAATCTGACTGCCTCTTTAAGCTCTTTTATTTGTATTTTCTGTTCCTCAGATTCTTTCATTCTTTCATGACAGAGCCCATGGCTAAGTTTGTACAAACCAGAACTGTTTTTATTTCTGACAGTTGTTTACTTATTAAGATATTAGCTTGTACATTATAGTCCACTAATGGATCTATATTCTGATTATTTTGTGTTGAATTCTCATCTTGTGTTTGAATACTCACAGGTATTATATTATTCTCCCCATTGTCACATGTTCCCCTCTATTTATAAATGGAGTAATGGAATTCTCAACATCAGCAAGATAATCTTCCCTCTTATCATTACTGTACTTTGTTAGAATTTAATTTGGGTCTACTCCATTTGCTGTTCCATTCTCACATCTTCCTGACTGATTCTGAGTTTCAAGCGCTTTGATTGTTTTCAATATATAGTCCCCTGCATGACTATCATCTGTCCTCAGTGGAACTATAGATGAATTTTGCTTATGGGAGGATGCTTTAGGGGTAACTTTACCCACATTTACTTTAACCATAAAATCTGTTATTTTCTTATTTCCTGACTTTTTTGGTTTAGTATTTGGTACAATGAACTTAACATTTCATAACTTCATTGTATCTATTGAAGTTACAATTGCCATAGCTTATTGATTGTTATAAACTATTATCAAAATACTAAAATGAGAAAGTGTCAGCTTTTCCAATGATATTAGTTATATCAGTGGCAAAAGAAGGAAATAAATATGCAGTTTGCAGGTATAGCAATATATTAACCATAATTCCACAAAAACTACGGTGAGCAAATAATGGGTGGTTATGCATAAAAATCCACAAAAGCACTATAAATATGTAAAAATATATAACCATTTATTGTTTTCACAATTTGAATATTTGCAATAAAGTGCTCTTTTTACAAATGTATTTGTCATCTCTAACATTCAAGACAATGAGACAAATAAAGTGGATTAGATCTGATAAATATTAACAAGACCTACCCCAGTCCTAATGCACCAGCCACCACTGTATCCCTGTGCTTCACCAGACTGGCTTCCTTAGGGGGTGCAGTCTCAAAGCCCCTTACATCTATAAATACCCAAAGTGCACGTGCTTATAATTTATAATCAATTATCTATACCAACAGCTTTTTCTAATCATCAGTGCTTTATCAATATATTAATCCTGGTCCAGAATCTTAAATCATGTCCAATATTTCCACAATGACCAAAACTTGTTCAACCCAAAAGGAAACATGTCAACTAAAGGTTGTTAACATTTTTCTTCACTACTTCTCTTCTCAATAGGTATAACTTATTTTCCTTTACAGAGTTCTTTAAGTTTAAAATACTTGCTGCAGTTGTATAGTTCATTTGAGATTTGTTCAGAAAAGACAATTCCCTTCTGGCTAGCAATTATATAATCTTATTTCCTCTGTTCTTTCTAAGTAATTAGTAGTCACTTTAGTGCTTCAGATAAAAGGGCCATCATCCACATCAGGTCACAGAGAAAATAAAAAGATAAAATAGTCAAGTTCTTTAGAATACCTACAGGTATATAACAAAGTATGACAAGGTTTCTGGCAATATAAAATAGATGGACTTACATCCCGAGCATAGAGAAAGCTCTTCTATGTAGCTGAATTTTAGGAACAAAATGCCCAATCTGCTGATAGTGGAGAGTCTAGCATGCACTCCATCACAGGGTACACTAAGTGCTTATATTATTTATGGCAGTCAAAAAAGTGCTAGTACCCAAATAACTCAAGGCAATAGTACAAATTGCAAGCTTGGAGAGATTAAATGGTAAACGGCAAAAAAAAGCAAAGCAGCAGAAACTCAAAAAGCACTTGATAATGAAGAAGGATTTCACAGGTACAGATACCACACTAGCTGATGGAGATATGGTGACCATACATCAAGGATGTGGCTAACTTAGTTTAAACCACTTAATTGCAACATTGTTTGCCAAAAGAACTAGAGTACTGCTGCAGTTTTCAACAATACTTTTCCAGATCTGTCTGTTTCTTTGTCACTTCATAACTAAAATATGGTTGGGGCTTTTGGGTTGAAATTTTCAGGCAATAAAGGACCTTCCCAAAAGATGTGCCCTTTGCTGGTTTGGTGGAAGAAATGTTACTGTGTGGCAGAGTTATAACCCTTTGAAGATTTTTAATTTCCTTAGGGTGACAGTAGGGCCGATGACTCCAATGTGCACCTCAGTGCCGGTTGGGGGGGTGGGCTGGGGGGCCAAGGGGAGCTATCAACTCTAACACCAAATTTCCTCGCTTTTGTCGCTGTGAAACAACCCTAACTGATGCATTTAACTGAGTTTTTGCCTCTAATATATATATATATATATATATATGTGTGGTGTGTGTGTGTGTGTATATATCTATATATATATATATATATATATATATATACACACACACACACCACACTATATATATATATACAGCATATATCTTTGTTTGTTCTAAATAAAAACATTTTTGTACAAGTTGGGATAAAAAGACAAAAGTAGGGAGATGTGGCATTAGGGTTTCCAGCCCTATCACCTCACCCCCAACCTGCACATACTAACAGGCATTAGGGGTGTGCCTTGGGGTCATCAGCTCTAATGCTTACCCCATTCCATCAGTAAATAAGCTGAGATAGGTGCAGTATAGGATAATGGGGTGAGTGTTATGGCTGATGACCCCAAGGCACACCCTTGATGTCTGTTGGTGTGTGCAGAATGGGGTTGGGGTGTTAGGTTTGGAAACCCTAATGCAACATGTCCCTACTTTTGTTGCTTTAACCCTAACTTAAGCATTAACTGATTTTTTTCAGCTAATTTTCTTACTTTTTGAGATAGCATAATCGTATACTTTTTTTTTCTTGTAGGAGTGCATAGACCTCAGGGCCCTGGGCTCCCATCCCTCCATAGATGTACATATGTATGTAGCTGTGGAAGCACAGGGGTCTTCAGGGTCATGCTCTTCTATTTATAGTCCAATAGTGACAAATTCTCGGCATAGCCATCTTATTACGCCTTCCCATGTACCTGGTACAGAACATTTTTGAATCCATGCCAAAATGCAATTCTTTGCAAATGCAATGCCATTCTGTGCCACAGGTCTAAACACATTTTAGCCAGTATTTGAAAAATGACATCTGTCACATACATGATATGGGATAAAAAGAAGGCTATGATGAAAATATGGGTTAAAAATATTGACAATTTCCAAAGTTACGAATGTGCATAGTGAAATTACAATTAATGGTCATAATTGTGCCATTTTTAATTATTTTGACTACATATTTTTAATGTAGCCTTCTTGTGACTCCATCCAATGAACAGTATGACTGTTGTTACAAAACTCTTGCCAGAAAGGTAATTTTGCCAAAAGGACCACAAAATCATCTTTGTGGTGGGAATTGCGTAATGGCAGTCATATTGTTCATGAGGTGAGGCCCCCAAAAGGCTATGTCAAAAATTTGGGGTTAAAATCTCAAGAATTGCAAAGTTATGCATAAAAGTTGAAACCCCCTTTGAAATACATTGAACAGCATTTACCTTAGTTTCTGATATTGAAGTCACCAGTTCCAACAGCAAGATCTGTCTTTGAGCAAAAGAATGGATCTCAAAACTGGGACTTCTTCAGGTGAGTGAGGGCATGTGGGAGCTTCAAGGGGATATGGGAAGATGGGTGCACAGTCAGAGAATGGGTGGTGGGTGCAGGTGTGATCAGCGATAGCCTTTTTTCATAGGTTAAAAAAAGACATCAAGAGACAGTGTTCTTATTTTCAGCAAAAAAAAAAAAATAGGAAGGTGGAGGTATGCCACTAACCACCAACAACATCATATGACAGCAATACTTATATCAAGGATCATGGAGGGAAGGCCAGTAGACCACTTGGAGGGGAGAAGTTACATATACTGGAGGATTAGTTCTGGAGTGGGGATTGGAGAGGGAGGGCCTCTAGACCACCATGAAATTGCTAACAATATTAATAATATCAGGATGAGGAAATTGTAAAAATTCATGGCAGCATTACTTATATCATGGATCGAGGAGGGAGGGCCAGTAGACCACCAGGTGGGAAGGTTAGATATACTGGGGGATTGGGGCTGGAAGGCGGGGTGCTGAAGCACAGCTAGTTGTGGTCGAGTTCTCAAAAAACAAGCCATGCTGACTGCTTACAGCAGTCATCTCACAACAAGCCTTCTTTCAAGTTCTTTCAGGGCAACAGCAATAATAACAGCTTTGGTAATATACAACAATTAGAACCAAACTCTCAGCAACACAAGCCAGGAAAGGGAGAAGCAGCACTAGAATGGAACAGAGTGGAGCAGCACCATAGTCATCTTACTGCTCCACACTCCCCATACTGAAAATCATCAGGTGCCCTATTTCACAGTGTAACAGACAGGGATTCATGCTAAATGAGGAAGGTGACACGATGGAGTAAGATTTGATTGACAGAATTGTGCTGGAGAAAGTACTATTTGATGGTGTGACTCATTCTGTTTTTGCAGTGGATGACTTGATAGATTGTTAGGGTAAATATAAACCCAAATGTATCAGCTACCCCATATAAGCATTTTGATTTAAACCCTGCAATTAGTGGGGCATGGAGGACTCCTATCACTCAGCGGGATTTTGATTTATACCACACTATGACTGGGGCATGGAAGGTTCCTGTTTTTGAGCAGTATTTTGATTTAAAACCCACTGTGACTGGGGTGTGGAGGGCTCCTGTTACAGAGCAGCATTTTCATCTAAATTCCACTATGACTGGGGTATGGAGGGTTTATATTATGGAGCAGTATTTTGATTTAAACCCCACATTGATTGGGACATGGAGGACTCCAGCTGCTGCAACTAATTTGAAGAGAAACCTTTAACAACAGGACTAGTTTTGTATATATTGTTTGCCAGTGATTCATTCATAGGAAATCAGTATGTACCCTTACAGAAATATAAGTGTGCTTTGTACATGCAGAATGCATGCCACATGCCTAATTGTGCAATGTTTGCATGCAGTTCACATACACAAAGTGAACCTAAGTGAACCAGGTCTAAAAAGCAAATCAGGTTCACATGCTGCAAGATGGACATGTGTGCAGCAGGTAAGCTGGTGTGAACATCTTCTAAAAATCACAGCAGGTTTCGTGCTGCACACTTGACATGAGTGCAGCAGTTAAGCTAGTGTGAACATCATTTAAAAATTATATCAGGTTCACATGTTGCACACTTGCCATGTGTGCAGCAACCAAGCTGGTGCAAATCTCATCTAAAAAAACACATCAGTGTCTGTTTCTTACACTACTGCTAGCAGTTAGAGCCATTAAAATGCATTTTCATTGATTTCCAATTAACGTTAGGCAAACTCATTAATTCCGATCCTTTTGCAAGTTGTTTAATGGCTTTAGATTTTTGTCATTAAATTGCCATTCATTTATAAAGTAATGTTTTCTTACTGCATTAAATGCCTAGCATATAGTCAGCCAAAATCCCCATTCCAGATGTGTAAAGAGTGGCCTCTGTGTTGTGAAGCCTGACCTTTTTGTTTTGGGCCAGGGAAATGCCCTTATGCATTTAGTGCTACAAATGTGTTTCTCCATGACTGTTTTGGCTCACTTTCTTTCTCTTTGTCATTCTGTATCAAGCGTATACACTATGGCCATGCTCAGCACTCTTTGTGCTGAGTAGAGTCTTGGAAGCATTCCCCATACCTCACAGTTTGTTACTGAAATGAGGAATATGGACACTGACAATGAGCGACATTAACCCTCACAATGATCAGGACACATCCAGAAACATGGAGATACAGTAAATCAGAACACAACGGAAATCATTGTATTTATTTATAATTTATAATTTTGGTGACCGGGTAGGCCCACTGAGACCATATTGGTCCCTTTTTCAGGGGACCAATATGGTCTTATAAAGCTGGGGTGCCATTAAGATAGGGTAGATGGGGCAGATGCTCTCCTTCAGAATTTGTTCCTAGGTCCCCACCTCATGAACACTGGTGGTGAAATTTTGTTATTCAGTCCCAATAGGATTTCACCCAGCAACCACAAAATCACCTTCCAAGCCTGATTAATGAAATGACAGTGGAAATGTTCATGAGGTGGGTTCCCAAAAATGTCATGTTGACATTTGGTGAAAAAATTCCAAAAAATGGCAACATAAGTTCAAAACACTATTGGAATACATTATAAGGCACTTACCTTTATTCTTCAGTTCACAGTTAGACTTTTAAACATACATAGAAACATAGAAGTTGTCAGCAGATAAGTGCCTTCGGCCCATCTAGTCTGCCAATTTACCATAGTCAAATAGCCATATGGCCATATGGCACAGTTTCAAATATAATCCATTTTACTGGAATTCTTTCTGCAGGTTTACAGATTTGTTTTATACATCTGCTCAAAATGACACTCATATGCAGGGTAACAGACAACTGATCACTGCCTTTCTGTACCTTATGTTGGTGTAACAATTTATCAAAATATCACTGTTAATAAAAATAGTAAAAATGACTGACAACTATCCTATTGAAGCCAGCTGCATAAGAGACCTGCTATTCAACACTGGGACTCTTGTATCGATTGAAGTAAAGGTTAGTAGCCAGCTGCTCTAGGAATACGTAATGTTTTGGCAGGCTGGGGCAAGTGCATTGACAATAATGAGCAAGCACCAACACTACAGATCAGGATCGTCACCCCTGTGTAATCTAGCTGAGAAAAACAATGTGAAGAGATGGAATGACAAACTCCTTAATGCTTCTGAAATACAACAGCCACTCATTTTGGGCGGGAGTAGAACAATTGCAGTCATCACATTTCTGAGGTGCTTTAAAACATGGCTATATTGAAAATCTAGGGTATAAATATTGAATATTACCAAACTAACAAACCTGGGTTTGCAAAATTCAATATAGCCTCATCATTTTTTTGGTTTTAAATATTTTTATACTAAATTTAGGACATAGCCTTCTTATGACCTCACCTCATGAACAATGACAGAGAACATTTTCAACTGCTGCCTGCAAGATGAATTTGCACAGGGATCTCTCATAATGTAAAGAAAACATTTGGCAAGGATTTGAAAAATGACAGCTGTCACATTCATGAGGTGCTGTAAAGCTATGGCAATGTTGAATATTTGGGGTTAAAATATTAAACATTATCAAAGTCATTGCCTGTGTTGCCGAAATTCAACATAGGCTGATAACTTTGTTGTTTTTAAATATTTTTACAAAACATTTTCAACATAGCCTTCCTATGACTCCACCTCATGAACAAGGACAGAGGACATTTTCAACTCCTGCCTGAAAGGTGATTTCATTCAGGGACTGCAAAAATCAACTTTCAGGTTGTGAAAAAGCATTTTGGCCAGCATTTGAAAAATTACAGCTGTCACATTTATGAGGTGCTGTAAAAATATGGCTATGTTATAAATTTGGGGTACAAATATAGAAAATGACCAAAGTTACAAGCCTGCATTCACAAAATTCAATATAGGCTCATTATATTGTTGTTCTTTAATATTTTTACACCACATTTTCAACATAACCTTCTCATGACCCCACCTCATGAACAAGGGTAAAGAAAATTTTCAACTCCTGCCTGAAAGGTGATTTCATACAGGGACTACAAAATCACCTTTTGGGACAGATTTGCCTAATGTCAGTGCATTGTTCATGAGATGCGGTCCCAAAAAAGGCATGTTGAAAATGTGGGCCAAAAATATGAAAAAATGGCCAAGTTATGACACTAAGTTCAAAACACCATTGAAATACATTTAACCCCGTGCCTGTTTCTTCAGTCCTTGGTCCGGCTTTGAAGAGTGAAGACATGTCTGTGGTCCAGAGAGGATTACAGCATTGGAATTGCAATGGGTAACTAAGGGCTTTGGGGGGATCTGGGTGGTGGATGCTGAGTGGAAGGGTCGGGTTGGGGTACCGGAAGTGCCACAAAAGACACCAATGGACAGTTTTCTTTTTACAGGGTTTTTAAAAACTACCCAGAGAATTCCCAACCACAAAATACATCAATGGATGGTTTTCTTTTTACAGGGTTCAAAAACAAAAACCAAAACCCTGAAGATTCTGGATCACGACACTGGTGGTTTGGGCACCCCCAATGTCACTCTTATATTTCTGGAGGGGGTGGGTTGGTGGGCTCTGAGATAAGGAGGGTTGGATCGGGGAATATGAAAAAAAAAGAGAAGAGTCCTGATCTGGATACTGGGAGATTGGGCACCCCCAGTGTCAATGTTCTGTTTCTGGGGAATGGGGGGGCAGTTGCTGAGAGGGAGTGTCCGGTCAGGGGGATATCTATAAATATAAATAACAATATCAGTGGCATCCTGATAGCAACACTGGGGGATTGGGCACCCCCAGTGTCTCTCTCATGTTTCAAGGGGGTAGTGGTTGCTGAGAGGGATGGCCAGGTGGGGGGTTATCTATAATTTAAAAGAAAAAAATCATCAGTCTTGGCACATTTTCTCATGTCTGAGATGGCCACCGCACTCTGCTGCACAAGTGTGACTACTAGTGCATGCTCAGTAGTATTCAGTAACCATCATAGACACAGTGGAATGTGCCGTGACTGCTGATTTTTTCTTTTAAATTAAATAGATCCCTCCCACCCGACAGTCCCTCTCAGCATCTACCACCCCACATCCTCAGCCCCCACCAAAAACATAAGAGTGACACTATGGGTGCCCAATCCCCCAATGTCACAATCCAGACTGATTTTAGGAATGCCACATACATGGAGGTGACTGTGTCGTATGTCCCACATCTTGTTAGTCAGAAGGAATTTACTGAGTGCTTTTTTGTAGCAAGAGATCTGAAGAGCTACTCCCACTGCAGCCCTGAAAAGCAACTTACAAGCAAAAATGACTTAAAAGCTGACAGTAAAAGCTGGACAGACTTTGCTCACCTTTAACTTTTCAGTGCATACCTAGTGGTTACTGACAACTCTTCATGAATGTTAAAGCACTTTTTGATAAAGAGTGTGCAAAAGGCATTTAATAAGACCAAATTGTTTTCCTTTCATTATAACAAGAGAGATGACCCCATATGCTTTTTCTAATTCTGCTGAGATCTCCTGTATGGAATTCCTGAGGTCAGATTTTCCTGAAAGTTTTGTTGTTTTCCAGTTGGCAGGATATGAGGAAGTCATTTCCTATTAAAGAGAAGTCCAATCCTGTCACTCCAAGAAGAAGATGACTCCATTATGAATAACAAGACAAAAAGTACTTTAAAAGAAGGATTCAGCTTTCAATTACAAAGTTTATGGGGTAGAGGACCCTGTGATACCTCTATTAAAACTCTGAAAAATATTCATGACATTAATTGTATTTTAGAGATTTCCTTTATTTATTTTCCACTTAGTATCTCTAATACTAAGGAAATTTATATGGAAACAGGATTTGTGACCTTGGACTTCATCTGTTCCTGTTGTTTATCTACACATGATGTCATAATCCCCTGCTTGTGACAGCATAATCATTTCCTCTGCAGCACATTGGTGTTCATAAATAGAGGACTACATCGTGTGTAGACAGGCAACTGGAGCAAATTATGTCTGATAGACAAGGATCCTATTTTAATTCAGCTGTCCTTTATACTGTAATAAGAAAACAGGAGAAGACCATATAGAAACAATGTGAAATATAAGCAGAACTGTGTGTTAATAATAGGAGCCACACTCTATTTTTAGTGTCAGTTTCAATATAATTGTGGGGTAGGTTATCATTAATTATATGCAACAGTGGTAATTACACTGTAGTTACAGGTCTGTTGCACATAACTGCATTGTAAGTGCAATGCAGTTACAGTGGAGTTAAGGACACATAACGTGTTAGCATATAATGTTTCTAAGGTTTTCCTAGAGATTTAAGACTCTTTAAATCAAATGGAACATTTTCAGAAAATGTAAATAAATGCATTGCAAATCAGATGGGCATTTAGGCTGACACAGTGCCATACAGGTTATTAATATATTGTAAACTGTAGTTGTAATTTATAATCTGATTATTTTCCAAGTAACTGATCACAGTAGGGGATTGCTTTAAAAAATGCCACTCCACTAAAGCCACCTGCTAATGAGTTTTCTAGTAACTGTACTCATTGGTTTGAAGACAACTTCTCTACTGTAGAACTGAAAAGATTTACATTAGCTTTATTTTGCAATCCTGCCTGAGTGCAAATATTGGCAGCAGAAAAATCTAATATGCATATCAGTTATGTATGGTAACACACACACACACTTTGTATAAGACACCAGTAATTCAATCAGGAGCATGCGTTCATTAACATCACAACTAAAATGAATCACTTGAATCACTTGAATCTTCTTCCTTCCTCACATCTCACAGTTCACAGTTCACAGGCAGTTGTCACTGTAATTGAGTTAATGAATAGAGTGGACAGACAGTGCTGACATTATTAAGTGCTTCAGGTATATCACCTATAATTAGTAATACTTGTTACATCGATTGTACCTGGTTTCTACTTCATTCGTTTTGTTGCTCATTTCTGGTTGTTGTTGATGTTGGTGTTGGTTCAGTAAGATGTCATTGGTTCATTGGTTTCAGAAAGAAAAAGGAGTCAAAAGAGACCTGTATTTGACTGAGAAAATCACACAATCAGCGTTTAGTGACTGCACTGCTGTGTCAATGAAAACAGCTGACAGTATTGTTCAGGAACTTCATCAAGCACCCCCCCAAAAACAAAGCTGGACAGACTATGCTCATTACAGTCCTGAACATAGATTCGAGCTGACAGACGAAGCAGTGAACAGCAGTGAAAATGGACTGACGTTACTCGATAGTACTGTACAGCACTGCACTGCCTGAAGTTTTACTTATATTGGTTTTTTCTTTTATTAAATTATTTTTTTTATGATGCTCTCAATAAAGTTTTGTGAACATGTACTTTGCTGTATGATTAATTTAGCACTAGCTTCTGGAACATGAACATAGCAAGACTTATTTTTCAGCAAATATTTAGTGTTCTGCAGTATAATCTGTATCTTGGAATGGGTATATTTCTTCTTCAAAACACATTTCTTTGGATGTTCTCAATAGTTCAATTATGGGTCCTGTGCTTTTTTCCATATTAATAAATACCCTTCTTTTATGTTTGAAGTTGTGCTCACTCAGACTATATGCTGATGACATGGTAGTATACATTGATCATGCTCAGTCCGTAATAACTTCCTCACAGAAATCCAGGACTGGATGAAATCCAACTGGTTGAAATTGAGCTTCGGAAAGACTGAGGTGTTGGTGGTGGTGGATCTGGGTCACCAGACAGTGGGGTTGGTGGCTGGATCACCTTCTGGACTTTGTCTCAGAGGTGTCCAGCTGCCTACCTCTGAACGGGTGTGAAACCTGGGGGTGGTTCTTGATGACAGGTTGACACTGCATGCGCAGGTGTCAGCAGTCATCAAGTCATCATTTTATCATCTTAGGAACATCACCAAGATCAAGCACATTGTTCCATCCAGTGATCTTTCAATGTTGATCCATGCCTTTGTGACCTCGCGCATAGACTACTGCAACTCTCTGTACTTCGGGCTACCGGGGGTTGATATCCGCTGCTTACCATTAGTGCAGAACGCTGTGGTATGGTGGTTGATGGGGACTCCTCATTCGAGTCCCATCACACTGGTGCTGCACCAACTGCACTGACTGCTGATTCAGTGGCGGATCACCTATAAGGTTGGGCTTCTGACCTTTAAAGCCCTGCATGGACTGGGCCTGGGCTATCTGCAAGAGCTCCTGTCATCTTACTGCCCCGGACAACCGCTCCACTTGGTTGATGAGGGGTAGTTAGAGATTTCCAAGGTGTGTCTTAAAATATCAGGGACCCGTGCTTTTATGTATGAGGCCCCGACCCTGTGAAATTCTCTACCCCATCAGATACGTGAGTGCATGACAGTGGAGAGTTTTAAGAGGGCCTTGAAGACCCATCTATGGCATCTTGCCTACCATGACTAATTATATTTTGACAGCTATTTGTTAATCTAACTTGTTGTATGTGAACTTAATATTTTTTATTGGATTTTATTCTGTTTTTAAACCTGCTCAGTGCCTTGGTTATGGAAAGGCGCTTATAAAATTAAGTTATTATGATTATTATTATCATAGCAATTTGTCCTCTGTAGCTGTACAACTGCAAATTAATTTTGACTGGGTTACATCACTTCCTAAGTTTTTTCCAGGAACATTGGACTTTTTTGGCTTCTTATCACTGGAGTGTCCCACTCTATGTCATTAAGGTTAAATTCCCAATGATTTCTGTTATTACCCGATTAGCAGCTGCTGTAATTTCCTTTCCCATCTCCTCATCTTTGTAGGCCCCAGATTTGGTGTCACACAGATTACTCCTGTTGTATAGTTCCCTTTATCTTTTAGCTTGAGCTGTAATGATTCAACAACCCCCCAGACTGATCTGTCCTCTAAGACCCTTATGTCCTCTTTTACATGCACTGATAACACCGCCCCACCCCCTTGATGCCCTCCCTGCCCCTCCTAAAAAGAGTATAATCTGGAACATTTAGATCCCTGGGGTTGCTGTGGTTCAACCCTTTTCCCTTATTGCTACACTGTCTCAATGTTCTGCAGCTATTATTGCTTGCAAGGCATCCTTTTTGTTGCTTAAACTTCTTACATTAGTGAACAACTCCTTCCAATTGCCCTTACTGTAATTAAGCAATAAGGCACTCCAAGGTGTGTGTTATCATGTAATAACGTCACTCCTGGGGTGGGTTGAAGCATGAGGTGAAGTTGAGTGCTTCCACCACCCCAGGAGTGATGTTATTACACGATAACACACACCTTGGCGTGCCTTATTGCAATTATACAATGGCTCAATGTCATAGAAAACAAAAAATAAAAATGTTTTTAGTAGCTTTTTTTTAGTGAGGCAGTGTATCTTTGTTTCTGAAAAAAAAGTGGCTCATAAGGATCATCCAAAAAATCAATACAGTGATGTTATTGTGTAATAACATCACTGTCTCAGGCACACATTGACCAATCAGAGTTTCTTGCCATTGTATAATGTTGCTTATCATCCTATTTACATCATTTAATACTGATCCCACAGTTGACACTTCTGTACAGCCTGTGTGTGATGGAGGGAGAGTTAACATGGCTTCATCTGTGTGTTTGTGTTTCAGCTCCATGTCTTGTTTTATTACCCATACTCTTACCTATAGTAGTTTAAAATCTGCCTTGCAGCAACATCCAACTTCTGCCCCTAAGTACTGGTCCCCCACTGTCTTAGATGCTGGCCATCCATAGTGAATAGCCTGCTACCTTTCCAGAAGGTTCTGCTGTCAAAGAAAGAAAGAAAGAATCACTCATCCCACCATCCCTTTGGCCTTGTGCTAAACTCTATGGGCCTGATTCTCAAAGCCCTGAGTTTGTTGCAAGGTGCCTGAGCCAAACAGGTATGGTGCAAGGTGCACCTTGTGTCCACGAATGCCCTCTGAACGATTCACAAAGGCAGTCTGTGTCAACCACAGGCTGCCTGCCCCTAAAAGCTCCTGCATCACCCATGCACCCAGTAATGGGCTACAACAAGGTGCAAGGGGACCCTGTAGTAGACGCAAGCTGCCACAGCCCAGAAGAGCAATTCTCAGACAGTGCCCAGAGGGAGAAAATTAAGTTCTCTTAAACCAGCCAGGCTGGTGTAAGGGGACTTAGAAATATCTCACCTGGGGGAGATGCCATTTGCAATAGTGCTGCTGGACCCTGATCCTTGATATATCTCACAATGTCCTTTCACAGGTACCAGATGTACCTCACCAGATGATTCCCATGGTTAATAATAGAACACAACCCCCCTGTCCACATCCCCACTGTTCCTCACAGGTCATGATGTCTCTCAAGCCCCCCTCCCAGATCCCCAATGTCCCTGACACAAACAAATGACCCTCTCATTGGTGGTCCAGTGCCCTTTCCCCACCCCAGCAGGTAGTGTCCCCCTATCCCCAGACAGAGCTGGGGACCAGCACAGCCCTCCCCTCACCTCCGCAGCTGGTCCCCAACTGTACTGTCAAGAAACACTTACTGTAATGTCTATGCACACATCTTTGGGCATGTACACATTGTACAGTCCATGCTTATTGACAGTTCAGTCAGGGACCTGCCGTGGGGGCGTGAGGTGGGCTATGTCAGTCCCCAGCTCTGTCTGGGGATGGGAGGGCACTATTTGCTGGGGTGGGAGGGCACTGGACCACCACGGAGAGGGTCATTGGTCTGTGATGGGGACATCAGGGATGGGGGGACCAGCTACAAATTGCTGCAAAGGGCTTGTGGCAACCCCTTCCATGTGCCGTGTGTTTGCCGCATGGGGGAGCAGCCACACATAAGGGGACTTAGGTACTTGGACCCCTCCTATACCTGAACTGGGTGCAGGGTCCCTGGCACAGGGGTCATCAGCAGAAGCTGCTGTTTGCTACAGCGTGTGCTGGATGCAGCCCCCTTTGAGAATCAGGACCCATGATTTTATTACTTCTGCTTTGTCCTTCACTTCAGACTGGCAGCACTTCCAAGAAGGCCATAGATTTCTTCCTAGCTCAAGGAAGCTAACCTATATCTCTTCTATATTGTGGTTTGCCAAGTTGTAAATACCTAAAAGAAACACAGCACCTAGGTTCACCCCAATGCTAAGCAGCTATTCCAGCTGTGGTGTTACATTTTCTGGATTCACCCCTGGGAGATACAGAACTGATCTCTCCATCTAGCATAAGTGGCTTACTATCTTCTCTGTTCCTCTAACTACTACAGTCACCTACTACTGTGACATGTGTCTTGCTCTCCCTGGTGCAGGTTGACCCCTTACACTGGCTTGTCTGTGCCACATACAGTCTCACTCTCACAGATAATATCTGCGTCTGTGCTAGATTAGTTCACCTGAGCCGATTTTGCCACTAGTGCAAAGTGATTGTGTGATATTATCCATAGGGTTCCCCCCATGTTACTGTCTAGATGCTTCTTTTCTGCTCACTGTCCGTTCTTACAACATAGGATTGTGTCTACACTAAGCCTGTGCAGTATAACTGCAGTTTAGATGTAGGGGGCATCCTGTTGGTTGTGCCATGGCAAGAGTTGTTACGTGTACTTTAAATTTGCTTGATGCACTAAATCAATGTGCTTAATCAAGCACAATTCTTGATGTATGTGTGTTGCTTTTTTGGTTTCTCACAATCTGACACTTGCTTCACAGGTACTTAACACTTAGCTCACAATAGACTATAATATTCCAACCAGCTAGTTTCCCAATGCTGCTTATTAAAATATTACTGAACCACCCCAGAAAAGCACTCAATAGAACTTGTACTTACTGACACTGTTACTTAAAGTATCAAATCCCTTTTTCTGTAATCTAGGAGCTTCTTTCATGACTAGTCTCAGTTCTCTTGGCCTCCTAGCCCCTGCTGGAATACATTAAACCTGTTTACTGCAGACAGGAGTCATGCAGCACTGTCTGTGGGTACAGCTCTACAGTACTTCCTGAGAAAATATATAGTTTCATTATGCATTCACTGTGAAGCTCTATTAATGCCACAGAGCTGGGAGATGTGGTATCCATTCCATGGCAACGATTTTGTTTATCTGTGACTTTGGACCAGCCCTTATTCTCTCCTAGCCAGTTTCAATTGATACAGAGGAGGCCTCAATATTAAAGAACAACACATTGAGCTTCATATTTAAACATGTTAATCTATTCTCAGGCTGAGACCCATCACCTAAGGTGTGCCCTTTGTGTGGACTGGCTAGAGGTTTAGCAGGGAGCCTTTTGTCTCCTTCCAGGGACGCAGATAGCTGGCACACCTTGATTGATCAAAGTCACATGAAAATGTCCACTCCCAGGATTGTTTTGCTACTGTATGAATAGGAAGCCATAAATGGTAGAATAATGGCCTATGGCATTTTTAGTTAGCCTGCAGATACTTTAAGGATCCCAGAAAGAAAACTAGAAAAACAAATGCATATATACTTTGTAAACAAACAAAAAAAAGCTTGTGAAGGTGTTCAATCTGTGGGTCAGGGTTAGAAGTTTGCTGTCCCACTCTTCTGGAGATTAAGGGGCATTTATTTATTTACTTATTGTTCTTTATTGGTAAAATTGACTAGGGCATGCATCATAGTTTTAGCAAAGTCCCAGGATAAGAACACACAAAAATAAAGCAGCAACAATTGCATGTATAAAAATTAATAACTGAAAATAGTGAAAAAAAAGGCATTGGACCTACTGTGTAACCTACAGGAATGACCTATACACCTGAAATAAAAATTGCTCAAACCAAAAAGTCACTCCTTCCAGTCCCTAAGCCCCTGATCAACATTTGCAAACAATAATGAAATTGCAATTAGTACCTCTACATCCTTTATTTATCATTTTAAATGTGCTTACAGACTTCAGTTGAAAAGGCTGCCTACTGCCAGCTGTACACTCCTCTGGTTCACTCTATGCAAAGGTTTCCTACTGAGTAAGACATTGGTTGGCAGGGCACATTAGTATAAAGCAAGAAAAGGAAGCACTGTGCTGTCTACAAGATGGCAGCAGGAAGCCCTTTTCATGAAGGTCTGTAAGCATATTAAAAATTATTAAAAAATTAATTAGAGGTCCTGTGAAATCTTTATTTACATCTAAAAATACTAATTATGATGTTAGGGGTTGAAGGGAGTCATTTAGATTAGTGCAGTTTTCCTTTAAGGTGAAATAGTTCTTTTGATGTTTAACAGCAGTTTCAGAAAAAAATTGGGGCTACTAAAGACAAGCAGTGTGATCTAATGATCATAACACCAAATTGTGAAACTGGGAATTGGGGTTAAATCCCACCCCAGCCATTGGCTTAACTGTGGGCTTGGTCAAGTCATTTGACTTCTCTGTGCTTTTAGTTCTCACAGTCATTGAATGTGGTGGATGTTTTTGAAAATGTTCTTTATTTATTTTTTCTTAATCAAGAAGGCACACTGAGTTGAAAAGTCACCCATTTCTAATTGCATCCAGGGGAACAAAAACAAAAAAGGGGTCAAAACAGGGGAAAAATGTCAGTCATAACATTTTATAATGAAATCATGCAGATCATAATGGAAAAAGAAAACTAACATTACAGCTCTGACAAAGATCATTATGTAGACAGTCATTTGTGCTGCATGGAAAGTTACACGATTATACTGGCTAGAGCAGGACAATGTACTTTTAGAACCAGTAGCTCATAACTCTCTGGAGTATCCTAGCTAGGATGATAAACAAAATTAAGCAAGATAGGTTTCCCCTATCCTCCACTGAACTGCAGCTGGAGAGCTTACAGCATGCCCTCGTCAGGGAAGTGTTGCAAATGACATCATCCCTCAAGTGCTGCAGACTACCACTTTGATTTAGCCAGCATGTGCTGCACACACAACAAAAGTGACTGAAAGGGGTTCTCTGTGAGGTTACGCACATCCCCTCCATACCATATTCCCTACTGTTCACTGACTTGAGAAAAGTTACCTGCCTTCTCCAAACATGGCAATTCAGCCACACCATCTGATCAGACTGATCTTGAGGTCTGAAACCTAGTCCTATGATGTTGGTAAAAATGTTTTAAAGAAGCATCATGGTGTGCACACACTCTGAGGTACTGCTCCTAGCAAAGTGGCTACTCTTAGTAACAAGTTATGCCACTAAGTTGAAAACCCCTTTGAAATACATTGAACAGCATACGTGTTTCTTCAGTTCATGGTCCGGTGTTGAAGAGTGAAGATTCATCTGTGGTCCAGAGAGGATTACGACATTGAACCACCAATGGATAAGTAAGGGCTTGAGGGAAATGCAGGTTTGTGGGTTCTGAGTGGGAGAGTTAGGTGAGGGGGAAGTGAAACAGCAGCAAAAAACATAGATGGACTTTTTTCTTTTACAGGTACAAAAACAGCTGCAAAAGACAATGGATAGTTTTTTTTAACAGGTACAAAAAAACAAGGATTTCTGTAATGGGGATTGGGCACAATGTTTTCTCTCCTGCTGGTCAGCCTCCATCTGACTGACCCCCCAAGCCCCATTCCCTGGAATTACAGACTCTTACCTGCCCGGTCTGGGAGCGGTACCTGTGGGGAGTCAGTCTTCACCCTGCTGACCAGCATTTTTCCTCCAGTGCTTTCTCCCGGAGGCCCCAGATGTCAGCACGAATACACATGGAGGTGCACATGCACTAAACAACCCCGGTCACTGCCTCCTTCCCCACTCCCTGGCCTACTGCCTAGGCCCCTTCTGGCCTGAGCTTCTTCTAGCCTCCACTGGGGGTCACCCATCGGCAGAGGGATGCCATGCTTCTTCCGCGGAGAGGAGAGCCTGCTTATCAGCAGCTCCATCCATCTCTGCTCTCCCCCCCTTGCCAACCTCTGATGCCCTGGGCTCATTCCTGAACCTGGGTCACCAGTGTGGATCGAGGTAAGGCACCCATGCCTTAGCCCTCTATGCCACTGGGGCAGCCAAGCACTAAGCCTCTTACAACTTCCTGGTTACTAGTACAGTATACAAATGATTTGCTTGTATGATCAGTTTTTAAACCGTACCCCAGAATACAAAACAGTGTTACAAAAATTAAAACACAGATGTGTAAATGCTTTGTATGTAGCTCAGTCAAGAATGTTACTGCTGAAGAAAGAAAATGAGTGATCCCAGAATTCTGACAATCACCTCGAGCCCAGAATTGGTGCAAAGCTCCTAATATTCAAAGGCCAGTTTTCACTTAATGCCCGGTACAGAGGACACTTTCAAGCAACCCATACATGACGCATGAGGCTCGGAATGCATGAAAGGGCACAGATGGATGTTTGTGTGTGAACATCCTTACTGAAAGAAGGATATTTGTGGGACCAAGGGACAGACAAATTATACTGTATGTTCTCATTTACACAGTTCCACAAACCCCAGTCAAAATACTGCATATGTGCTTGTACCAATAAGCATAAAAGATTCAGTCACTAAACTGCACTCCAATCACAGCACAGAAGTAAAGGATGTGGGCATGTCTCAAGAAAGATAGGCACAATATGTGCTATCCCCTTCATCCCTTAATTGTTACCCATTTCTTTCAGAGTCCCTATACTTTTCTGTCTACATGTTTCTTTGTCTCCCTAGGTTACCTTTCCATTGCTGCTTTAAGTCCCTTGACTACTGCAATTATAACAGTACTGAGGGGCCAGGGCTGTGCTTTAAACATGGTGGGGGAGGATGGGGGTGTTTTAAAAGGATGAAACACCCCCATGCGTAAATGCCTTTGGGGACCCTGCAGCAGTACCTATTCAATCCCTAACCTGCATGATGTCAAGAAGAATTAAACTAACCTGCAGTGCCAACTGAGTTTTATTTTCAACATATCATCCCCCAGGTCATTCAGCTCATTGAAATTTATGAATGAGTTCTCGTCCCCAAGAGTTTCAGAAAGGATCTGAGGGTCTGAGTGTTCCATATGGAGAAAATGTAATGAAGTGACTCCATGCTGGGGCTAGAGGATGAAAGGTGATCAAGGTGGCTGGCGGTCCATTTGTTAATTCAGTGGGGTACTGTGCAGTATCATACAGCCACCCCGAAGAGACCCTCCCCATTATGTGCATATGGTCACCTGATAAACCCAGGTGTAGACTTCAAGCAGATAGGATCTCTTCTATTATTGAGCCCTATTCACAAAAGAGGGAGGAGGTACATGTGAATGGCACGTATCCCCCGCATGCAGCTCTGCACCTTCGACAGATCTGTGTGGGGACCTTATTCATGAACACCGGTTCCCGCCCAGCTCCCTTACACAGCCCTGTCCCACTGGTGCACAGGTTCATGGGGCAGTCAATCGGCTGCCTGGACCAGGTCCTAGAGTCATTCCCTTGTGCCCACAGTGTCCCATATTTGTCCCAGTGAGTACAGCACCAGGCAAGCTGTTGGGGGTGAAGATGTTGGCCGACCACCCCCAGCCCACCCAGTGTGCATTGATGGCAAGGGCATCCCTATTTGAGGGCTGATGCCCCCACCATCTCCTCTGTGGCCAGCTGATCCATCCCCAGGGGGTGCGTAACTGGCCACTCAGGTTTAGGGCTGACCTTGGAATAAGTTGCTGCCAGCCACTGTGCACAGTACTCCGAGAATTTGTGCATCCCACAGAGTGCTGCCATGGCCCCCGCCAAGTCCCCCTACCTGCCCCAGTATGTGCTCAGTTGGGGATCACTCTGGGTTTGGGTGAGTAGGCAGAGGTGGACCTTTGTGGTGAATACAACTAATGGGGCACAGTGTGTGTGCCCAGGTGTGGGTGGGATATGTGCTGGAGTTACATGGTGCATATCCCTTGTGCTACTTTTGTGAATGGGGCCCATTATGATTATTATTATTTTAATCTGCCCTAGGTTTACAGGCAAAACAAAACCAGTTTGCCATCCTTGGCCTCCTGATCAGCTCTCAGAGAGAGTGGGTGCCCACAGTAGGACAAGCCCAATCATTCCCTTTCCCAGCCTGGGAACAACCAGAACCCTTAAAGCTCAAGATGCAACTGGGAGTGGTGGGATATGTCCCTAGAGGGTCGCACTTCCTCCCAACTGTGGTAATCACTCCTTTTCCCGCTCTCCTCTCAGGCTGTCTCAGTCACTGTAATTTAAATCCCCTCATGCACAGGGGCAGTTGAACCAATGTCCCATCACCTCATTTTCTTACTCCTTCCCCCCCAAGTTCTCCCTCCCTACCTCAACCAGGCAAACCCCCCTAGCACCACAGGCCAATCCTATACTTCTTCCATACTGGCTAGTTTTGATGGCTTACTCGATCTTGTCTGCACTCATGTCACTCATGACAGAGCCGGTGAAGGTGCAAGTGTGTCCTGGGTTTGTGATTTTTGCCTCTAGATGCTGTACTCCATTTCTCACCTTGACTGTTGGAGTCTGCTTTGGAGGTCACTCTCTTTCACTCACTCATACACTCCTTGCTGTCTTGTCACACGCTCGCTTACTCTTCCCGCAGACACCATAAAAATAAGGGAGGACAGTGATTGGGGGGTGCCCCAAGACACTGGGCAGTAAAAACAAAATAGGGGATAATGATCATAGGGTGTGGGTGCCACTAAACACCAGGACAAGGGTGGCTCACAGTACACAGTGCAGCCAGAAGCAGTAGTTCAGCTGCGGCTGCAGATGTCAAGAAAATCTACTGTTCTCATACAGAGTGTGGCGGAAGGCTCCTCTCACTAAGCTGGGCACACAGGATTTTGGGTGCCCAGAATAAGTATTTCTGACCCTAATTGTGCTAATCAAACACCATATTCTAGCTAAATGGGTTCAGTTTAGCTAGGTTCTGGTGTTTGATTTGAAACACTGAATACATTTTAATGTATTTTCCATGCTTTTTAGTTGCTGGAAAAAAAAAACAAGATGGCAGCTAGCAGAAAAGGATTCTTTCCAAATGAAAAAGGAATGGATCTCATCAGAATGAGTCCTTTTTCATGAGATCAAATCCTTTGTTAAACTTTTTACCTCTATCCTGAAAAATGAACTTCCCAGAGGAAATAATGGAACTTAAAAAATGAATGACTTTGCAACAGGTTAATATTTTTTCCACCAAGCAAACACTGAAAATTCTTTCTACCATAAAAAAATCACGCCAAAATTCCACACCATCTGGTCACACGGTGATGAGGAATCAAAATGCAAACAGTAGTGACTTTTTACTTTTTTACACTATCTGGATTTCAGAATCTGCACATCCAATTGAAATGAAACTTGCCATGAGATCTCCCCACAGGACAGCCTATACCAAATTTTGTGCAAATCCATTGATTGGTTTCAAAATTATTAAAGTGCAAAACTTGAGGTTTAACATTAAACAGACTACTCAACTCCTAACTATAGGGACATATATATTATTTGCAAAAAAACTGCATTATTGCAACAGTTAGGGTTTTTTACAGCTACAAAAATGGGGAAACTGGCTGTTAGGGATACCACTCCTTGCACACAATGACCACCCTGCACCCACCAACAGGCATCATGGTGTGTGTTGGCATCGTCAGCCCTCTCACCCCATTCCATGTGTAAATAAGCTGTGGTGGTGCAGTATAGGAGAATGGGGTGAGAGTTAGGACCAATGACCCCAACACACACCCCAATACCTGGTGGAGGTGATGTGGTCATGGGGTGCAAGGAGTGGTAACTCTAACAGTGAATTTCCTCACTTTTGTTACTGTAAAAATACCCTAAATGTTACATTAACACAGTTTTTTGCAAATAATTTCCTTACTTTTTGAGAAAGCATAGTAAAGTACAATGTCATGCAAGTTGTTGGGAGCACAGGCCCACTCCCACCAATGTGCAAATTCGGGCCCCACCCTCCCACCGACTTGAAACAAGTCAAATTTTCATTCATTGAACTGGTGTAATTCCGTACCTGTTTACATTTTACACACCTAACCACTGAAAATTACCCCCATGGCAGTAGAGCTAGCTACCTTATAAATGTCAAGCCACTACTACAATGCAGAATGCTATCCGCAAAATGTAAACTGCATCACACAATATTTCCACAGAAAATTAGCTGTCTGACATCTAAACAGCATAATTCACATCTACAGGACATCCCCTCAACACTCTCCAAATTTCAAGTTAAAAGACCAAACCACTTCCGAGATATTTAATTTTAAAGTTTTAGATTTTCATTCATTGGAGTGGCATAATTCTGCACCTGTTTACATTTTGCACACCTAACCACTGAAAAGTACATCAATATCAGTAAGGCTAGTGACCCTCTAAATTTCAAACCACTACCACAATGCAGAATGCGAAACGTAAAATGCATCACACAATATCTCTGCAGCAAATTAATTTTCCAACACCTAAACACTATACTTCACATCTACAGGACATCCCATCAGCTGCTTCTAAATTTCAAGTTAAAAGACCAAACCGTTTCTGAGATATTTAACTTTAAAATGTTTGCACCTTTAAAAATTCTTTGATCATGAGAATTGGCCACAACCTCTTGATCAAAGATCATCTTTGATCATGAGGGGACATCTGGTCATGAAATTTGGGCTATCTGGTTCCTCTCAGAGACATCTGGTCCAGCAAAAATCTGGCCATCTCATCCCGCCTTCACAAATGAAGCTCACAATCAAAGAAATCACACGACCAAAGAATTTGCAGGCTCACGATCGAAGAATTTAAAAATGTTAAAACTCAATTTTTTGACAAACTACATTAAACCACAGGCATGGCTTAATAGAGGGAAGCCCCCTGAGTAAAACCCATCCTAGTTTACTTAACATGTTACCCCTGGGCTGAGATATTAGCTTTTTCCAACCCAAAAATCTGGCCATCTCGACCCTCCCTCATGAACGAAGATCGTGATCAAAGAATCTCGAGATCAAAGAATTTGCAGGTTCATGATCAAAGATAGTTAACAAGCCACAATCAAAGAATTTAAAAGTTTAAAACTCAATTTTTTGACACAACTACATTAAACCACAGGCATGGCTTAATAGAGGGAAGTCCCCTGAGAAAAACCCATCCTAGTTTACTTCACAAGTTACCCCTGGGCTGAGATATTAGTTTTTTCCAACCCAAAAATCTGGCCATCTTGTCCCTCCTTTATGAATGAAGAGTGTGATCAAAGAATCTCGAGATCAAAGAATTTGCAGGCTTATGATCAAAGATAGTTAACGAGCCACAATCAAAGAATTTAAAAGTTTAAAACTAAATTTTTTGACACAACTACATTAAACCACAACATGACTCTATAGAAGGAAGCCCCTGAGCAAAACCCATCTAAGTTTTATTTCAGAAGTCACCCCTGGGCTGAGATATTTGTTTTTTTCCAACCCCAAACTGAAAACAAGATGGCAGCCATTGTGATTGATAAATTTCTCACAATCAAAGAATCTTTGATCACGAGCCTGCAAATTCTAAAATCATGAGAAGTGGCCAGATGGCCAAAACCCCATTCTTCTTTCGCAAAACAACCATATCCATTTTTCCATTCATATAATGGGAGCTAAAAAGTTTAGCAACTTTTGAATGGGTTCATATTTTTCACCAAACAAAAAGTGGCATGTTCCTTTACCCAAGCTCTTTCTTCATGCCAAGTTTCAGACCAGCATGCCACATGGTGGCCACGGAGTGCCACGGAAAAAATCCAAATAACTGCCCTCAAAACTGGCAAAAAGTGGATTTGTCAGTGATTTACTGCACAAAAACTGTAAGTCTGACTGAGATGCAGTTTGGCAAATCAAGAAACCTACCATGCCCCACCATACATATCAAATTTCAAGCAAATCCATTCAACTGGTCCAAAGTTATTAACGAGCAACATGTCAAGTTTAACATTAAAGTGCCATCTTAACCCGAGCTATAGGGGTCCGACTGCACCCTATTATATATATATATATATATATATATATATATATATATATATATATATATATATATTCAAAGCAAAAACTGTGTTTAATGCATCATTTAGGGTTAAAGCAAAAAAGTCAGAAATGAAACATTAGGGTTGAGCCTAACTCCCCACAGACCTACACCCCATCCTCTACAGACTGACAGATGCTGGGATGTGCCATTGGGGTTGTGAGGTATAGGTCTCACCCCATTCCATGTGTAAGCAGGTTGATGTGTCACAGTAAAAGAGAATGGGGTGAGATTTAGGACTCACAGCCCCAATGGCACACCCCAGCATCTGTCATTCTGTGGTTGATGGAGGTGCGGGGTCTGTGGGGGGGGAGCAGGGGCTCAATCCTAATGTTTCATTTCCTGACTATTTTTGCTTTAAAACTAAATGATGCATTAAACACAGTTTTGTGCCATGAATTTCCTTACTTTTTGAAAAAAAGTGTAATATAACTAGTAAAAAAACATGTATTGGTGGATGTGCACCAAGTTGCCAAATTTTGCATAACAATATGTGTCTGTGGGATTGTGGACCATCTGGGCCCGTGCTCCCACTTATACAAAGCTACAGAGCCATTCAGCAGTCATATAGGGCACCAAACCCTTGTAACACTAATTTGCAGATATCTTGTGAATTGGAAGAGCTAGGAAAATACCTCAAGTGTCATTGTAATCGTGATAGGGAGTATTTCACGAAACACTGAACGACTGAACCTGTATCTCACATAGTTTCTGAGATATGGGCACTAAAAGGCACTGGACAGGCACTCTTTGAATGCTTGTGACAGTAATTCGCAATTTCTCCTGAACCGTGCAGCATACGAAAAAATGTGCTCCAGGCTTACTGTACGATTTCAGATCTTTTTCCAGTGGGGTATAGCTTAAAGTCTGTATCTCGCTTTGTTTCTGAGATAACAGTGCTGAAAGTCATGACATAGACCGAATTGTAATCCTATGAGAAAAAGTCAACTTTGTCATTGAATATGTCTGTAACCAATTAATTCCCCAACACCTAAACAGGATAATTCACATCTCTAAGACATCACCTCAACACCCCACAAATTTCAAGTAAAAGACCAAACTGTTATGGAGATATGGGCATCCCAATTTGGGCAATCTGGTCTTCCCTAGGGACATCTGGTCTTCCCCATGAACATTATAAAAAATACATAGAAATGTTCCCATAGGATATAATGGGAACTTCAAATTATAATAACTTTTGAATGGATTAATATTTTTCACCAGACAAATGCTGGCATGTTCCTTTTTCCAAGCCATTTCTACATCCCAAGATTTGGACCACTAGACAACATAGTGTATGTGCAGTGCCATGGACAAAAAACACAAAAAAGTGGTGAAAAGTGCATTTTGTGGTATAAGTCTGACTCAAATGCAACTTGGTAAATCAAGAGATCTACCATATCAGACCACACATTCCAAATTTCATGCAAATCTTTTGAACATTTGCAAAGTTATTAACATGCAAAATTTGAGGTTTAATATTAACATGCCTACTCAACCCTAAATATAGGGGTGTGATGGCACCATAATATATATATATATATATATATATATATATATATATATATATATATATATATATATATATATATGTATATATATATATATATATATATATATATATATATATATATATATGGATATACACACACACACACACACATATATATATATACATATATGCATACACATATATATATATATATATATACATATACATATACAGTATCTACATATATATATATATTCATTAGTTGCAAAAAAAAAACTTCTGTTAATGCATCTGTTATGGTTAAAGGGACAAAAGCATGGAAATGTGGTATTAGGAGTTCCAACCCAAACACCCCACCATGGGCACACCAGCAGGCATTGGGGGGTGCCTTGAGGTCATCAGCTCTAACTCTCACCCCATTCCATAAGTAAATAAGCTGAGATGGGTACAATATAGAAGAATGGGGTAAGTGTTAGGGCTGATGACTTCAAGGCACACCCTTGACACTTGTTGGTCTGTACAGGGTGGGGCTGAGGTGTTAGGGTTGGAAATCTTAACACTATATTTCCCTGCCTTTGTCACTTTAACCCTAACTGATGCATTAACAGAGTTTTTTTGCAACTGATTTCCTCACTTTTTGAGATAGTATAATTGTATCCTCATTTTCCTATGGGAGTGCATTGCCCTCCAGGAGCTGCACTCCCATTCCTCCACAGATGCACATACATATGAATCTGTGGAAGCACAGGGTGTGCCAGGCCCTGCACTTCTATTTATAGGACAACAGTGACCAAATTGTCAGGACAGCCATCTTATTACCCCACTTCATGTTCTTGGTACAGGGCATTTTTAAATCCCTGCCAAAAACATAATTCTGCACAAATGCAAAGCCATTCCATGCCACAGGTGTGAAAACACATTTTGACCAGGATTTGAAAAATGACAGCTGTGACATACATGAAGTGAAGTAATAAGAAAGCTATGCTGAAAAGCTAGGGTGAAAATATATAAACTTTCCAAAGTTACGAGCATGCATAGTGAAATTGCAACAGCCATTTTACATACTTTGACCCCAGATTTTCAACATAGCCTTCTTATAACCCCACCTCATGAACAATGGCCAAAATAATTTTTAAATCCCACCTAATAGGTGAATTCACTAAGTGATTGCAAAATCACCTTTAGGGCAGGAGTTGCATAATCACAGTCATATTGTTCAAGAGGTGGGGTCCTCAAAAGGCCAAGTTGAAAATTTTAGGTCAAAATGTTAAGAAATGGCTGAGTTATGAGCAAAAGTTGAAAACCCCATTGAAATACATTGAATGACAGCATGAAATAGGATCCTCTCCGTCTTTCGGATGAGACGTCAAACCAAGATCCCATCTGCCTGTTCTGGTGATAGTTTTGGTGGATGTTAAAGATCCCATGGTACATCTCAAAAAGATTAGGGGAAGTTTCCCTGATGTCCTGACCAAATTTCCCCCATTCACTAAAAATACCACCAATATCTTAATCTGATTCAAGGTCAAGGTCAGTTGGTGTTCATCTGTATCCCCCTCCCCTAGGTCTTGCCTGAAAATAGAGGGGTGGGTTACCACTGTGTGGAGGGCAGGGACCACTAGCCACCATAGATAATTTAATTATTTAATTACAATTAAATGTGGGACAGGTGGGAGGAGGGACTGCTAGCCATATGTGAATGTGATATATCTTGTAACCCATATGCCATATCACCCAAAGACTGGGAGGGGGTTACACACTGTAAGCAAGTTCTTGTAACTTATGTGCTACGTTATTTTACCCACATAATCCATAGATTGGGATGGGGTTAGCATACTATATGTAACTTATTGATGTAATCCATAGACTGGGAGGGGGTTAGGATTTTTCTCTACCTGAGGGACAGCTGGTGGGGGGGAGGGACTGCTAGCCACCAGGGATCTACTTATTATACCCTAGTCTAAAAGACTGTCTAAGGTGAAATTTTGCCCATGGAGGGAAGGTGAAATTTCGCTGCAGAAGGCAACATTTTGCCCGTAGAAGGCGACATTTCGCTTAGGTGAAATTCTGACTTCTGCAGGAAAATTTCACAAAGGGCTCCACAATGTGAATTTGCCCACTTCGCTGGCACTCCAGGGGTGACATTTAAATTTGCTGCATCACTACTTACAGGGTTACTACTATCAATACTTAAAAGCTGTTCTAGGTTCTACATGGTGCCAGAAATATAAACCAGTTATTAGAAAACACAAACTGAGGCTATCACCGAACCTCAAACTAGGGGGGTACACCCCTAACAGATATAGTGCCAAAGGCTAAGATATTCTTATAATATCCGTTTTTATCAAAATCCATAAATAAATAATGTCACTTAAATGAGCTGCAACACAAGAGGTAGTCAGTGGCTTCAGCAGTATACGTGTTAGGGGTATGTCCCCCATTTTTGGGAGATTGAGTGCCTTAGTTTGTCTTTTATAATGACTAACAGGGTTTGTTGGGAGCTAGCTGGTGGAGAGAACCAAGAGGGTGGTCCTGAGTAGCAACTGTTCAGTTTTCAGGCAGGTCGTTAGTAGAGTTCCCATGGGCTCTGTCCTGGGACTTAGAACATTCAACATGGACATGTCAGATACAGAGTAGGGGGACCAATGGCAAGTTGTGTCTGTTTGCAGAAGACACCAAATTCTGTAGGAGGGTAGACAGTGCAGAGAAAGAGTCAATAATATGGTCAGGGATGATTAGAGTCTGGAAACCTGTTTGAACATATGGTAGCGCAAGTTCATAGAATCATATATTTTGTATACTTTCAGAACCACTTTCACTTGAAAAAGCTGGTGGGTGCGCAAGCAAAACATTGGGAGCTTAGCTAAGTGGCCATAATGACAAATAAAAGAAACAACTGAAATCATTCCATGAAGTTGGTGTTCACTGGTTGCTTCATTCCATCATTTTGCTTCAGTTCAGCCAGTCCTTTTTGGATTAATCTCGATAGACAATTACATCATAATGACAGGGATGGACCATTTGGAGTCTCAGCACTTTCTCAGCTGAAGTTTATTGGCAAGAAGTATAAGGACATGTACATATTGAGAAAGAACACAAAAAAGGAGTACTCAGTAGATGGGGTAAGAGTGGCACAGTCAACAGATGAGAGAGGCTTTGGGATTATAATCAGTGACAACCTAAAAGCAACCGGTCAGTACAATAAAGCATATGGGAGTGCAAGGATAATCACTGGTCTTTAGAATAGCACATATGAGGATAGGTTGAAGAGTCTGAACATGTATTCTCTAGAGACCAGGAGGGAAAGGGGGCACATATTATAAATATTCAAGTTTCTACTCAGGGTTATTACAGTGGGCAAGGCAAAGGAGTTCACAGGTTTAGGAATACTGTTACTAGGGGGAACTACTATAAGATGACTGGGTGTATATTCAAAACAGATGTGAGGAAATTGTGCTTCACAGAGAGGATAGTGAAGAGCTGGAATGGCTTACCCAGTGAGGTTGTGAACACTGCCAATGTGGTGGAGCTTAAGACAGGGTGGGATACATTTGGTTGGGTGTTGGCCTGGGTGGGTTATGAAAACCTGGTCAGGCATAGCTGCCTGGCGTTTTAAAGGTTGGTGTTAAGGGTCAGAACTACTGGATGGGACCTTGAGTCCTTTGAGGTCCTTAGCATTCTATGATACCATATATGTTTCATAATTGCATTGAGACCTGCCAGTGTGTGCACTGTGTGGTATAATGGAGTTCTTGGATGACTGAAGACACAATGGTGCTTCATACCTTATAGTTCACCAGAGATGTGTTGTTATCCCACTAGCTCCCTCTAGCATGAGGGCTGCTCACTGGCTCTTTTCAGAACTGTTTCATTGACTGCCACTAAAGCTCCGGGGGGGAGGGGGGAGACCTGGGTTCTGTCAGCTGATACAAACGCTCCCTCTGCTCCTTAATCACTGCCAAGGAAACTAACATGGAAGTCATCGCTCCCTACAAAGCTGAAGCCCACCTATGTCTTTGTAAACCATTCCTCCGCTCTTCGAGATGGCCAACGAGAGAGCTGCAATGGATGAAGCTGTACCTCCTGACCCTTTGAACCACTAGCTTGAGGACTTACTATCCTGCTGCAGCTACCTTCTACCTAGAGTTCAGTCCTGACAAGCAGTCCCTCCATGCAGCAGTCCCTCTGTGTGTAGAAACATAGTGCAAAGGACATCAACAAAAGTGATCTGTCCAGAGTCAATCTGATGTCAGCCGTCAGTTGACTATACTGCCTCAGCTCAGTACATACTGGCTGACTTCCCACTCTGCCAGACCAGATCATGGACTGTAAGGTAACTAGCTTCCTCCTACTGCTGAAAAGCTAGTTTTCAATTACACCCTATCTGGGTCACCCTGAACTTTTCAACTTGTACCAGACTTTGTGACTGTCAATTTTCAACCTCAGATTTATTGTTGTTCCTTCTAATCACTTGTTACAGCTCTGCCTTAACTAACTTATATTACTGCTTATTCAGTTCTTGCTGCTGCACTACAACCTACATTATGATCTTATAGATTTACTAGCCTGCAAGTCTTACTGCCACTGCATTTGCAACTGTACCACTGTTCTTAGCTAAGCTATACGTACCCTGCACTTGTTTTTTGTAATCTAATTGCTGCATTATTTATCCAACATTTTTGATTAATTCTGCAGGATTGCTTTGCTTATAGCCTCAGCTGTGCTGCTGCATTCATCTAATCAGTTTTTATAGCCTGCAGTTTACCTAATCTGCTTATTGTATTGCTCCAGTAACTGCTGGCACTTTAAATTTTACTCAGTTTATGTAACCTGCTTTAGTTACTGTCTCAATTGTTGCAATCATATTAGTTACCCCTACTAGATTGTAACTCTGCCTGACTTCTCATTCTGCTTAACTACTGTATTGAATTCATTGTCTCAGTAATTACTGTTTGATTTACTTAGGCTAAGTCACCATAAATGGTTTATACCTAATTATGTTTCTTATCGTCCTGTTCTGCTTCACTCATCTACCCGTCCTGTCCCTCTTCCTTCCTATCTCTCACCACCCCTGTTCCCCTTCCCTCTCTTCCTCTGCCCTTTCTCTCGCAAGTCCCCTTTCCCTCTCCTGCTCCCACCTTTTCCCATTCCCTCTATTCACTCACCTTCCTTCCCATTGCCCTACCCTTACCCCACCAGCTACCCTTGGCTCCTCTACTCTCCCTCCCTAAACCTTGAATTTCACCACCATGCCTTCTCCACCCCCCTTCCCTTCATTCTATAGAGTGGAAGTCCCACTCCATCCTCCTTCACCTCTTCATTTTTCTTCTCCTAGCTGTCGATTTTGAATCCAACCCTGGCCCCTACTCTTTTCCCTCCTCTCCCCCTTCTCACCCTGAAGGCCTCAGCATTTTCCACCTTGATGTTATCAGCCTCCTTCCCAAACTCCTCCCCCTCAATGTCTTGATCTCTCAGCACTCTCCAGACCTCCTGTGTATTTCTGAATCTTGGCTCTCCTTCCTCTCCTTGAGGGTACGCAACCCTAGCATGACTCTCCTCGACTACCACCTCTTACGGAAGGACCATGATAAGCAAGGTGGTGGTGTCACTGTATATATTCATCAGAACTTACCATGGTCCACCTCTTTCAGGGAGTCTGTGGCCTCTTCTCACATGCTCCTTCTACCTAAGCTATCCCTCCCATACTCTCTCTCAAGTCTCATTCTTTGTTGTTGTTTCCTATGCCTCTCCTAAAATTTCTCCCTCCTTCTTGATCGACTCCCTCTCATCTCTTGTTTCCCATTTCTGTTCTGGTGAGTTCCTCCTGCTTGGAGACATTAGCTTTAATTGGCTCATCCTAACCACCAGACAACCTTGCTTCAGGATTGAGTCCCAAAACCTTGCTCAACTAATCTCCGAACCCACCCAGCTCCTCAGTCCACTAACCACTCACTTCTGGACTGGGTGCTCTCTTCTCACCCCCACTGTACAGTTGTAGCAGGAACTGCCAGGTGCCTTCAGTGAATACCATATGACCTACTTTATCAGGAGTGTTAGACCCACCCTATCCATCCCAAAATACCTTTGATCTCGGTCCCTCCAGTCACTTGACACTACTACCCTACTATGACCTTGCTGCCACTGACTGAAAGGAGGGCCATCTCTGGGACAGAATAATTTGTGTCCTGTGACATTGAGATGGCCCTCTCCTTTTCCACATCAAATTTATTCATATTTGGGACAAGCACACACACACACCCTTAGAAAGGCCAGGGTAGAAAACTTCCACCATCCCTGGATTACACCTGACCTCATCTACTTGCGAAAGTCCCAGGACTAAACATGGGCCTGTTTCAAATTCTCCCATTCCTTGCCTGACCGCTTATCCTACGGGTCACTCAGGAACTCCTGCATGAAGGCTGTCCATACTTGTGAAGCCTTTACTTCAAATCAAACCTCCAATCTAACCGTACTTCTCCAGAAACATTTGTAGAAGGTTACCCACTTCTTTTTTTTACCCCCTGCCCTGTCCTCTCAACCAGTCTTCCTAGTGGATGGCTCACTGATCTCCAACCCTCCATCTGTTGCTTATCATTTTCAGGGGTCCTCCCTGTCTGATCCCCATACTCAAGGGCTCCAATCTAGATAGTGGGCAGGTGGTTGTTGGTCCAGCAGCTTCCACTCATCTGACACGGGCTGTGCTTTGCAATGCCAGGTCAATGAGGAACAAGATTGGTATACTAGCGGACTTGGTTTCCTCAGTAGACCTGGCATGCATCACAGAGATCTGGCTGAATGAAAGTGCTGCCTCCATTTTGGAGGCAGCAATTCCATCCAGGTACTCTGTGATACACACCCTGAGGAAGGATCATAGAGGTGAGGGAGTGGCCATTTGTTTTAAAGCCAGCCTGGCTCTCACAGTGCTACTGGTGGGCTCTATCAGGTTGTTTGAGAGTGTTCATTTTACTATTCCAGCCATCAGGCATGGAGAAGGAATTCCTGCTGGAGGTCAGAGACTTTGTTGATGTCCCGGTGATGGAATCCCCCAGATGGTTAGTTCTGAGGGATTTCAACTCCTGGATCAAGGACAAACTCTCATTATTTGGTAGTGACCTCCTGCAGAACATTGAAGCTTGGAGCCTGTAGCAGGTTGCCACCTCAGTGGCCCACTCACATGGCCACACATTAGACCTAGTGTTCACATGGGGTCTTGGGGTTGATGCCTTAATGATTAATCCGGCCATCTGCTCAGATCATAGCATCATGAGGTTCACAATTAGGGCTCCCCCAAGGGTCCCTCCTCTGTGAAGATGGTCCAGTACCACCCTTTGTGGGGACTACCCCCAATAGGACTACAGACAGTGCTGAATCTGTTGAATGTGGAGACTGCGTGTGCAGTGGGTGCAGAGGAGGCAGTTGCAGCCTATAACAGGGATGTCACTGTGGCCTTTGACTCTATTGTGCCTGTCCATGTCTGGCCTTTGTCTACTTGCCAGAGGCCACCTTGGTTTCATGGGGAATTCAGGGAGTTAAAGATAAAGGGCCTGAGGTTAGAACAATGCTGGTGGAGGTGAGGACTGATGGAGGAATAATTGGCTTTGAGGTCACATTATGGTGACTATCAAAGAGCAATCTCCCAAAAAAAGGTAGATTTTCTGTCAAGGGAGATTGCTTCAGCAAGGAACAGACCGACTCAGCTCTTCCGTATGGTGGATAGGCTGTTGCATCCAGCCTGTTTACATACCTGAGGAGCAAGTTCAAGCATGAGGTGTGCTGAGTTTGCTCTGTTCTTTGCCAACAAAGTGTCCTTTATCTGGACTGAGATCTCCTCCAGTGCTGCTCAAAGAGCTTGCGGGGTTGGACCAATGATGTGCCAGGGCACCCCTCTTGTGTGGGGTGAGTTTGATCAAGTTGTAGTAGATGATGTAGCTGAAATAGTCTCAAGGCAGCGACCAACCTATTGTGACCTAGACCCAGATCCAACTCAACTCTTGGTTGTTTGTGTTGGCCTGACTGGATCTGTGGTTGCTGAGATTATCCAGTGTTCCTAGGGGAGTGTGCTCTTTCCTACAGCCTAAAAAGAGGCCCTAGTGAGACCCCTTCTGAAGAAACACTCATTGGACCTGGAGTGTCTCACTGACTACAGGCCAGTCTCAAATCTCCCATTTTTAGGGAAGATTTTAGAAAAAGTGGTGGCTGTCCAGCTTGAGACTTGTCTTGCCTTCTCTGCCACTTTAGAGTGTTTCCAGTCTGGATTTAGACCTGGGCACAGCATGGAGACTGCCCTGGTGAAGGTGCTGAACAATCTCTCTATAGCGAGAGAGAAGGGAGAGCTTACCATCCTTGTTCTCCTGGATGTCTCTGTGGCACTCAATACCATGGACCATAAGGTGTTACTAGACCGACTGAGGAACTGGTGTGGACAAACTGTCAATGGCATCATCTGGTTTAGGTCCTACCTCACAGGTAATGTGCAGATGGTAATGATGGGATTATCCTTGTCTATCCCAATACTCCTACATTGTGGCTTTCTACAGGGATCAGTTCTGTTGCCTCTGTTGTTCACAATGTATATGCTGCTGTTAGGAGACATTTTCAGGTAGTATGGGCTGGGTTTTCATTGTTGTGCTGATTATACCCAGCTATACTTGTCCTGCACAATTGGAAACCAGATGGCAGCCTCTCTGTTTGACACCTGCCTGGACAAGATACAAAACGTGATGGCTCAGAACTGGCTATGACTCAACCCTGACAAGACAGAGGTAATGGTAATGGATCCTGGTCATCGACGACATGGGGGAGGATTGGGGAATGATTGTGGTTTAATACTGGGAGGTGTTCCCTTAACCCCCCCCGACCTGACTTGGTTTTGGGATCAGGATTCAGTCCTTGATGATGATTGGACACTTGATACTCAGTTGTTGGTCATCATCCAAAGTGGCTTGCACCATCTTAGGAACATTGCCTGGTTCTGGGTCCTGATACTAGCTGGTGACCTACACACTCTAGTGCATGCATTCATCATGTCTAGGTTAAATTACTGCAGTGCTCTCTACCTTGGGCTATCTGGAGGCAATCTCTGCCATTTGCAGCTGGTGCAGAACACGGCAGCCAGGCTGTTGACTGGGGCTTTGAGAATTGACCATGTCATGCCTGTGACTCACGGACTGCACTGGCTGCCAAAAAGGTGGAGGATTGCCTTCAGTGTTGGATTACTGACCTACAGTTTAAAGCCCTGCATGACTGGGGAGCAGACCATCTGCAAGAACTCCTGGTTCTTCACTGCCTGGCTCGAGCTCTCCGTTTCTCTGAGGGTAGTCTCCTGGTGGTCCTCACAGCTAGGTTGTGGCAATCTGGAGATTATACTTTCTCCATTGCCATGCCAGCCTTGTGGAATTCACTGCCAGTCCATCTAAGAGAGCCACTCTAGGTGGAAACCTTTAAAAAAGGGTTAAAAATAGTCTTATTTAATCAAACATATAGCTTAGATAATATATAACTACTGAAGGTTTTAGACTATACTGACTTTTGCATCTTATGTGACAGATATATAGATTTTAATTATTTAATATTCTGCAATGTGCTATTGTAAATCTTGGTTGTAATTTTTATGATGTTGCCTGTCTTGTCCCCATACCCAAGAGCCCAGAATTCAGTATTGGACAGGAGTCGAGGTCTTCCTCAGCATCTCATCCAACACTGGCTGTATTATGTAATGCTAGGTGCATCAGGAACAAGACAGCTATTATAGCTGATCTTGTTGAAATGGTGAACCTGGCATGTATCACCGAGACTTGGCTGGATGAAAGTGCAGGCCCAGTTTTGGCTTCTGCAGTTCCAAGTGTTCTGGGTGATTCACCGCCAGAGGTTGGATCATAGGGGTGGGGTTGTCGTCATCTTTTTTAAGACCAAACTAGGCCTTATGAATATTCCAGTGGGGGACACCAGATCTTTTGAGTGTATTATGGGTGAGGGTGTAGGTTGCAGGATACTCCTCATCTACTGTCCACCAGGTGATGGGGGTTTATTCCTGCAGGAGATTGCAGACTTCGTTATCGATATGGCATTGGACTTTCCGAGATGGATAATTCTGGGGGATTTCAATGCCTGAGTCTACGATGAACTCTCATAGTTTGGTCAAAATCTCCTCCAGCTAAAGACAATGCTGGGCCTCACATAGGTTGCTATCTCCTTTACCCATATAGAAGGCCACTCATTGGATCTGCTGTTCCTCCTGGGGATGGAGATCACTGACTTGGTGGAACCAGCTAGTTGGTCTGACCATCACACCATAGGGTTTACTTTCAGAGCTCCCCCAAATGAACCTTCCCCTGTGGAGATGGTCTGGTACCGCCCTTTGAGGGGAGTTACCCCAGATGGTCTTTCAACAGTGCTGGACCTATCGGGATTGTTGGGTGAAAGCACAAGTCCAGGGGACCTTTTACTAGCCTATAATAAGGCAGTGGGAGATGCTCTGGACTTGATTGGTCCTGTCCGTGTTCGACCACTCACTCTTTGCCCAAGGTCCCCGTGGTATGATGGATCCTTGAAGGAATTGAGGCGGAGTGGTCAAAGGCTGGAGAGAGCATGGGGGAAATCTGGCCTGGATGCTGACAGGCTTAGATTGATGGAACACTATAATGGCTATCAATCAGAAATCAATCATAAGATGGCAGAGTTCCTGCCCTGGGAGATTTCTGCAGCACAGAACCAACTGGCACAACTCTTTCGTACTGTCGATAGATTGAGCAATCCAGTCTGTCTGCAATCTGGAAGAGCTTTTCACAAATTAAGTGTGATGAGCTTGCTCGGTTCTTCACATATAAGGTTGCCAGCATCAGGTCTGGAATCGGCTAGGTGCTAGGCACTGTCCATGAGGGGTTGTGGAGGATGACGGGAGGTGATGTGCGCTCGGTCTGTCTGGATGGATTTCAGCCAACCAGAATTCATGGACATTGTGAAGATTGTCCAAACCTTGCGCCCAACCTGTTGTAGTTTGGATCCCGGCCCTACCTCCCTGTTGGTGGGATGTGTAGATCAATCAATCAGTCATCTTTATTTCTAAAGCACCTTTCAACACCAAGGCACTGTACAAAGAATTCATACATACGTATACATTTTAAAAGCAGAAATAAATTACTCAACCATAACTAGGATATGCTAAACTAAATAAATATGTCTATAGCTCCATTTTGAATCTCTCAACAGTTGGACATTCTCTTAACTAACGAGATAGAGAATTCCACAGGGTTGGTGCTGAGAAAGCGAAAGCATGAGATCCTGATGTTTTTAATCAAACCCTGGGAATCTCCAGCAATCCCTCGTTGGCGGAGCAGAGAAGATGGAGGGGGAAATAGGGTACCAAGAGATCTTTCAGGTAGCCGGGTCCCTGATCATGTAGGGCTTTAAAGGTTAGTAAACCAACCTTATAGGTGATCCACCACCTAACAGGCAGCCAGTGCAGTTCACGGAGCACAGGAGTAATATGGCTGGATCTGGAAGTCCCAGTCAAATGCCCGATCCTAGCAGAAATTATATGGAGATCTTTGGAGAGGGGAACCTTTCTAGACCCCTTAAAGGAGGCAGTCATTCGACCACTCCTTAAAAAACCTTCCTTGGATCCCAACGATCCAGCCAACTACTGACCTGTTTCTAGCCTTCCCTTTGTTGGGAAGGTTATTGAGAAGGTGGTTGCAGTGTAATTGGGCAATCATTTGGTAACTCACAGTGTCTATGAAGCTCTCCAGTCTGGTTTTAGGAAGAGGCATAGCATGGAGACTGCCCTTGTTTGGGTATTAAATGACCTCCAGTGGCGAGAGATCGAAAGGCTCGTACCATCTTGGTCCTTCTCGATCTCTCAGCAGCTTTCGACACTGTGGACCATGAGGTGCTTTTGGAGACCCTGCGGCTTCTTTGTGGACTGTCAGATACAGTCCTCAAATGGTTTTGATCATTCCTGATAGGCAGGTCTCAGAGGGTGGTCACAGGAATCTGTTCCTCGGATGCCCTCCCCCTGTCTTGCGGGGTGCCCCAGGGCTCCATATTGGCACCCATGTTGTTCACAGTGTATATGCTGCCCTTAGGAGATATTGTCAGGTAATACAGCTTGAGATTTCACTGCTATGCAGATGATACTCAACTGTATATGTTCTTTGTGACTGGACAGGTTGATGCAGTCTCTGTGCTAAACAGTTGCCTCTCTGAGATCAAAGACTGGATGAGCTCTAGTTGGCTGGGACTGAATCCAGATAAGACTGAGGTGTTGGTTGTGGAAACGGGTGGCCTGGGGGTGGGTATTGGTGCTGGGCAAATGTCAGGCCTTTGGCTTGATGGTGCCCAGCTCGCCACCTCAGATTGGGTGCGAATCCTGGGCATTATTTTTGATGATGGTTTGACCCTGAAGCCTCAGGTGTCAGATGTGGTCAAATCCTCATTCTTCCATCTGGGGAATATTGCCCGGGTGAAACACCTGATTCCCCCAGGTGACCTTCCAAAATTGGTCCACGCTTTCATTACTACTATCTTGACTACTGCAATGCCCTCTACCTAGGGCTGTCAGGGGTTGATATCCGCCACTTGCAGCTGGTGCTGAATGCTGTGGCCAGGTTGTTGACTGGTACCTCTAGGTCCAGTCATATTACACCTGTCCTGCTCAAACTGAACTGGCTGCCAGTTCAGTGGCGGATCATCTATAAAGTAGGCTTGCTTACCTTTAAAGCACCACATGAACAGGGACCCAACTACCTTAAAGATCTCCTGACTCCCTACTCTCCCAGTCGTCCACTCCAATCCACTGATGAGGGATTGCTGGAGATTCCCAGGATTCGACTAAAAACATCTGGTGCTCATGCTTTTTCATTTGGAATTCTCTACCTAGTCTGTTAAGAGAATGCACGACCATCAGCAGTTTTAAAACAATGTTAAAAACATATTTATTTTCATTGGCCTTCCCGGACTAACTGACTTGGATAATAATGATTTGATTTTTAAAATTTTTATATAGTCCATTTTTATTGTATTTTATTGTATTTATAATTTGTACAGCACCTTGGTTTTGAAAGGCGCTATAGAAATAAAGACTGATTTGATTTGATGATTAAGAAGTTGTACCACACTCTGAGCTTTTGGGAAGGGGAGGTCTATAAATAAAGTTTCTATCTATCTATCTATCTATCTATCTATCTGTCTGTCTGTCTGTCTGTCTGTCTGTCTGTCTGTCTATCTATCTATCTATCTATCTATCTATCTATCTATCTTACGTACCAGACCTGCCTTCTAGTCAAAAAGATAGCCTCTGGTCTCACCCCTCCCACCACCCTCCACCTTTTAGAGCCTCCTCCCGAGGCTATGAGAAGCTCCTCAAAAGATGCCTAACAGGTTCCGTTCTGTAGGACATCCATGGGGCAGAGGGCCTTCATGTACAGGGCTCCTAACTTGCTGAATAGCCTGCCACATGAAGTCTCTTCCTTACAAAGGATTGGGCCATTCAAACTCTCACTTTGGCAACATCTCTTGGCCACAGGACACTGTGACTGTTCCTAGCCCCCACCTCTCCCTTATACTCTGGCAGCTAACTCACCCCTTGGGGGCTCAGCCTAGCCACAACAAGGTAGCCTCTGTCTGCTTCATGTTTTTTCCCCTTTCCCTTGCCCTTACCCCCCCCTCAACTTTGACAAGGTCCTCCTGGATGGCCCCTCTGCTTACCCTATTCCTAATATTTCACTTGGTGGTCTTTTCCTTAGTGGTGGGCCCTCTCCCAAATCACTACCTCTGTATATTCTAATGACTGCCACTGCACCATTGTTGTTGTAGTTCTGTATTTTGCACTCCTTGCATCATGTATGTTGCATTCTTGTACCTTTTATTGTTCAATTCTTGCATTATATTATTATGTTTACCTATGTATATTTGTACCCTCTGGTTATTGTTTTGTCTGTGATGTGGAGCCTTTGTAAAGGAGTCGTTGACTCAAAGGTTGGAATTAAGAAAGTTCAATAAATAAAAATAAAAAAAATCTGTCTATCATTTTAATGAATTCTTTACCACCTGTGTATTCCCCTCTCCTCCATTTCTTTGTCCCTCTCCCTTACTGCTATCTGCTGACTCTCCCCATCCAACTCATCCAATGGCTTGCACTTCCCTCCTGCTTCCCCCTCAGGAAACCTTCCTGTCCCTTACTTCAGTTAACACTACTAAGTTTAGCCCTTATTGGTGGGACCCCAAAATTTCATATCTCAGCTCCTGCAATTGCCAGTCCACTCTCTCACCTTCTGAACCTCTCCTTCTCCCTCAGTGTTGTCCCTTAGGCTTGAAAGATTGAGAAGTTTCTGTCTCTCAACACGGGGGAATGTCCCTTCCTCCCCAGCAACATTTGGCCTATCTCACTCCTTCTATCTCTTGTAAAGCACGAGACTATTGTCTACTCCAGACTTGCTGACTTCCTTCATTCCTCCAACTTTACTTCCCCCTTCTAGTCTGCCTTTTGGAAGATTCCCTCCACCATCTCCATTTTGTAGTGCTTATCTGAATCTATCCTCACTGGGATGGATCAGACACATCACCATAGCTATATCCATCAATCTGGCCAAAGCCTTTGACTGGGTGTCCTGCCTACTCCTCCTGGACAAGCTGAATTCAGTTGGCTCTCAGCTTTCACTGTTGGCTGGTGCCATTCCTACCTCATGGTCTGCCAACAGACATACAGGTAGGAGACATCCATCCCCCTACCCTTTCCATCCTAGCTGGGGTCCCACAGGGCTGCATTCTGGGACCTATCCTTTTCTCAGTTTTCAATAACCTACCCTCTGCTTGTGCCTCTTTGGATATTCACATGTGTGCTGATGACAGTCATTTACACCTATGGCCACTCGACCTTGGCTGTGGAAGACCTGCTCCAGCAAAATACCCAAAACATAGTGTGCTGTCCCACACCAACCAGCTCTGGGTCAGCACCAAGAAAACAGTGTCAATGGTCTTCAGCACCAGACAGAAACTGGTCAGGCTCTAAACCTTTTCTGTCTTATCCACACTGGATGGCACCCTACTTGAAGTAGTCCCCACTTTCAAGTACCTCAGAGTGTTGTTCAATAGTAACTTTGCCCACATTGGTACCATATACACTAAGTTCCACCCCAAACTCATTGCCTTGCACCACAATATTGATTGCCCTGCTCCCAGGTCTTCCAGGAGCTGGTCGCCATAATGCTTTCCCCAGTCTTCAACTATATGGATGTGGTCAATGGCACTGCCTGTTCCTCTTCTTCTTCTTCTTCTCTTGCCAGATTGGATACCCTCTGCAATGCTTTCTGCTGCTTTGCTATCAAATCCCCCGTACCAGGTTAAAAGAGAGAATCCAGAATAGTGCAGTTGTAAGCCCTGCTGCGAGCGGGCGAGTGCATATACAATTCTACAAAGTGCAGTGCTAGATGTGCTAGATAAATGAACCTTGAATGGTTGTGCAGAGTTGTATTTATTTTATATGTGTTTTTAAAAGACTTCAGCTGCCATTACTTTGAGCTCTGCTTCTAATACAGGAAGCAGGAAGAAGAGTGCTGTAGTTTTGTATTGCTACAAGCAAACTACATACTCAGCCTGGGGCACTATTTTTACTTTTATTTGCACTTGGGGGAATTTACAAGCTTACTAGTGTTGGGCACAGTCCTGAGTGTTGCAAATAACACTCCAAATGAGCAGTTTGTCTGCGAAGGATCTGTGACCCCTAGAACTGCTTCTGGGTCACCTCCAGACTCATAAGCTGCCCTACTGTGAGCAGGGTGAGTGTGTGCAGGGCACATGATCATGTGCGCAGACACATGCACAGAGACACATGCGTCTGCACCTGTTATGCATGTTGTGAGAGGGCAGAGGGAAAGCATAAAAGAAAGAGTTTGTTTTCCAGATACTGGTGGTGAACTATAGTAAGTACACTCAACATTCTTAGTGAGTGTGTACATTGCAAACTGTGAGAATTATGGAATTAAATCAGATATTACAGTGAAAGTTAGAGATACACTTTGTAGGCTGTGATAAGTATCTCATTTCTGATATACCAGTTGTTACAATACCCTTTATTTGCCTGAAGTGTAAACAGAATGAGGAGATGCAAAAAGAGATCTCCCTTTTTAATACAAGACTAAAGGCTCTGGAAATCAGCCAATAAGGTTTAATGAGCAAAATAATACATGAAGAAACAGGTTCAGGCCAAAATGAGACAAATGAAAGTGAAACTGTTGAAACACAGGGCCAGATTTCAAAATCATGTCTAAACTCACTTAACCAGGAAGTGGAAACAACTAATAGCACAAGCCCATCTGTAACTGTTCAGGTGGCTGTATCAAACACCAGCTTATGCCCAAATATAAAATATAGCAAAAAATGAGCTAGGCATAATGAAACACAGGAGAACTTGGATGCTGATTGGTTTGAGCTACAATCTAAAAGACCATCTAAAAAAAGGCAGAAAAGCAGAGGCTTTTAATTTACCTTTTTTAATAGTTTTTAACCCCTTAACACAGTAACTGAAGAAGATATTTTAATAGTTCCTGGTTCTTCCCCTACACCTCAATTAATTCCTGATACTGAATCAAGAAAAGATACAGAGCGAAAGACTGAAAGTGCAGTTACTTTGGGCCCCCCAGCATACTTGTGTTGGCATCTCACCACAAAAACACAGTACAAGGAAGTATAACTAGTCCATGAGGGCTACACATTACAAATATTGAACATGATGAACAGATTAATAATTCCATAAACTTTTCACAAAATAATAGCACTGTAACAGAGCAAATATTTATACTCGGAGACTTCATCCCTAGGTACACTGACAGATACACTACTAGGGGAAATAAAGAGAATGTAACTAGTTGCAGCTACAGTGGTGCAACAATAAAGAACATTACCCAGTTACTCCCAGGAATATTAAAAAATGTTCCAGAACCCAAAACTGTCCTTTTACATGCAGAAACAAATAATTTTGGAAAACAGGAGGTGGGTGAAGTAATACAAGAAATGGAAACAGCAATTAAGACACTGCAAGATCTTAACACAACCTTATAGTATCAGAAGTTCTCCCTGAACCAAGGGCAGGTTACAGAACAACCAACAAAATTAAAAGTTTTAAGAACTGGCTACATAGATGGAGTCTTAAAAATAATATATGGTGTATACAAACTTGGGAACAATTTGAAAATAATGAAACACTATATTGCTATGATGGGTTACACCTGAGCAGACAAGGCTTGAGACTACTGGGATGCACCATGTACAATACATTAAAGCACACAAAAAACTAAAAGCCAAGGGGCCAAGGGTAACATCCATAGAGGAAAACATAAATGAAAACGATTTATTGGCAGCAAAAAATAAAAAAAAATAAATAAAATCAATACAAATCCACATAAGAAGAAAACAGGATTATCATTTCTACTAACCAATGCTAGAAGTTTACATGAAACAAAAATAGACAAACTTCAAATAATACTTAACAAAGATCATTTTTGCTCTTGTGTTTGCATGTTGTCATTGTAACCACATTCTGTTGTTTATTGCAGTTTTGATCTATCTGTACTCCCCTTCCACTCTTCCCGAGTCACACGTGGAAACCAGCCTTGGCTCAGTGAGTCTTTCCAGGTTAACAATTTTTAAATAAACACAATAAAAACATATCAATGCATATCATGTTGTGCCCTTCTGCTTAATTAATTTAAGTACAGGCTCCTAGACTTTTATCCTTTAACTGAAATCATACTCCACTGTTTGAGGCATCACAATCTGTTCATTGAAATGATTATTACCTCATAGAGGGACATGACTTCAGTGGAATTGCATCAACTACATACAAAACATTAGGATGACCCCCCCTCCTACACTTCACATATACACATGGGACACCCCTGAAAACACCACCCACTGCAAGATGGCTCCTGCATGAGTAGTGCTTGGAACTGAGGACTTTATTTTTATTTATTTATATTTTTATTAGCTTTTGGTAACTGGGTGAGTGCACTAGGCAACAATCCTGCCTATTTTCAGGCACAACCCGGGAGAGTACAACAAAGAGAATACAGTGATGACATCAGGACATGTCAGTAACAATAAAAAATAGGTACAATTACAATACAATCAGGTAGGACATACATAATATAAAAATAAACAGTTCTATTTATCCAATCGCAATTGGTAAGATACAACAAGATGGATTATTCCTATTCCTCTAAGATTATATAGAAAAAATAGGGAGGAGACTCCCAGTTACCTGCAGTTGCAGACACCAAGTGCATAGAGGTGGGAGAACAGTGAACATTTGAAGGAGAGGTGGGAGGGGGAGTGTTTAACCATGGGGGGAGCGAGTTCCAGAATTTAGGAGCAAAATAGGAGAAGGCCTGTTCCCCCATTTTTGTAGCGCAAGGCCAAACTGATAGCATGGGGATGGATGAGGACCTTAGTGAGAGGACGCATGAGACTGTGGTAAGCATGTCACCCAGGGTGGCTGGACTGGGAGGTCTAGTGAGGGAGTCGAAAAAACACCCTAGTGAGTAAGAACGGAGGTCTTTAGGAGACTATCAGTTTAGGCCAGAGTAGAGAATGCAGTGATGAGTAAGTCGAGGAGCTGATAAGGCAAACCTGCAGATATTGTTGTAGGATGTGTCCCACTTGCTGAGGACTCTAATATTGGCTTGGTAGAGAACTGGGAGGGCATAAAAGAGTTGAGGGAGTAGCACACCTTGAGCTACTGCTATCCTAGCTGAGGGAGTGAGAGAGTGGCGTACACAATAGGCTGCACCAATTCTGGCATTGACAGACCGACACACCTCGTTGACATGTAAGGAAAATCAAGAGCAGGATCAAGCGTAACCCCGAGGTATTTGAAAGTCCCGGTATGTGTGACAGCGTTTCTTTCATGACAGTGGATACAGAGCTTAGGGGATTCAGAGAAAACTTTTTTAGATGATCTGAACAGCATAGCCCGAGTCTTACCTATGTTGATGATTTGCTGGGTAGCTGAGAGCCAGGCTTGAAGAGATTGAAAGTTGTGTGAGAGGTTAAGGTTAATGTCAACAATAGACTTGGCAGAATAGTAAAGCACTAGATCATCGGCATACATGAGTAGGCTACTGTGAAGGGAAGAACTAGGAATATCATTAAGAAAGAGGGAGAAGAGAAGAGGACTGAGTATAGCGCCCTGTGGAATGCCACAGGTAATAGGGCTAGGTGAGGAGAGAACTTTACAGAAGGTAACCGCCTGAGAATGGTTGTCCAGCTAACTGCTGAACCAGGATAGGGTTAGAGTTCGATGCCCCCAAGGCTTGTAACTTGGATAGTAGGAGCGGGTGGTGAACCATATCAAAAGCTTTAGATAGGTCTGTGAACACAGCTCCGGTGACCAGGCCCTTATCCATATTACTTTTGATATCACTCGTAAGCAGGGTCAGTGCCGTAGTAGTACTATGTCCCACCGTAAAGCCATGTTGGGAGGGAGATTGAAGATTAAACTTAAGAAGGTACTCTGACACCTGACGATGGACAAGTTTCTCCAGAAGCTTGCTGAGAGTAGGGTGAAGAGAGATGGACAGTAATTGGACAGTAGTTTAGTATCACCCTTCTTAAAAACAGGTATAGTACTAGCCATTTTCTAGATTAAGGGGACAGAGGCAGTGCTAATAGAAAGATTGAAGAGCCTGGTTACAGGCCTAGCAAGCCAAGCAGCAAACAGCCTGATAATCCCAGGATGTATTCCATCAGGGCCAGGAGTCCCTCTTGGTGGAACTGTTTTGAGAAGGTCTAGAACATCTAAGTATGAGACCTGAACCAGCTCCAGAGTAGGGGGAGTGGGGTAACTTGTAGAAGGGGCAGGTCCAGATTTGGGGGGAACAAGGGGTGAATGAGTAGGTAGGGAGGAGAAAAAGGAGTTGAAGGCATTAGCAATGGTGAAAGGGTGGTTGCAGTGGACATTATTTATATACATAGTAGTAGGCTTGTTGCTCCCAAGAATGTCCTTGATTTGAGACCTATACTTTTTGGACATGTAGTGGAAGAGCTTAGGAGATTCCTGTAGTAGGAGCTTTTAGCCAGACCAATCTCAGTTTTGCATTTGTTGTGTAAAGATCTGTAGGCTTCGAAATCAGTAAGTAGGTGGGAGGTCTTCCAAATGGACCACAGTTTATCCCTGAGTTTCAGAAGATGGAGCAGGGGATGCTTTATCCATTTGGTGATTTTTCCTTTAACCCTTCTCGTGGTCACCGGGATGTGTTTATTTTGTAGCAAAAGTAAATAAGAGTTGAAATAGTTTGTGGCAAAGTTTATATAGTCAGTATGATAAAGGGGAGACCAGTCAACTAAGTTAAGATCTTGAATGAAGTTTTCCATATTTCTGTTGTAGATATTGGAAAAAGTTAACACTTTAGAAGGGAAGGAGGGGGGCTGAGATATCCCATATGCAGAACACTGGGTAATGATCGCTCATGGTATCAGGGAGAACCCCAACTGAGGAAAAGGCTTCCTTTCTATTAGTCAGTATCCAGTCGAGTAGAGTAGTACTAGTACCACCGTGGGAGAGCCTAGTGGGGCATCTTGACCAGGCTGACTGGTATTTCCCAGCACCAGGCATTGTCTGCAGATCCAAATAATGGGAGTGGAAGAATGCATGATAAGTCCTTTCTGTGTGTGTGTGTGTGTGTGTGTGTGTGCATGTATGCATGCGTGTGTGCGGTAGCATCTGTCTGTCTATGTGTGTGTATTTATCAGGGTGGGGTCCAGCATGCAGGATGACTGACTCTGCTGGACCCTGTAACAGACAATATTGGCTGGTTGCACATTACCATAATGTGTATTGCGGCATTGTTTTATGGCAAACAAATGCAATGCAGCCTTAAACATTAAAGTAGTATGAAGCCAAAGCAGGCTATGTTGGCTGTAGCCAGTTTTTGTCTTTCGTGGGCTAACATTTTATATCACTATTGTTCTTTATTGGTTTGTTTTATCAGGTTCAATATTTATGTACACTGGTTTTAAATCCCTGTAAATTTTCCAGTTACATTTAATATATGCCCATTTCTGAAGGAAAAATATTTTGCCTTACTCCATTCACTAGGCATTTTTAACTCATATTATAGCCCTTTGACTCTTCAGGCTCTAAATATCTCCTGAAAATTCTTATGCATTCCAAAGAAATATAGTTACTTAAAGGGGAAGAACTGCATCATACCTAATTCATATTTGCCTACCCCAATATCCTCTGTACATACAGTATCTCATTACTCTTCTTCTGTCTGCCTGGTGATTAAAATCAGCTCTGAATTAAGCCTTTCTAATGCAGCATTAGAAATGTTCTAACCTGTTACATCATTGGTAAAATTAATCAGATTCTGATGTATTAATGCTACTTGCATGGAGTACTACATTTGCAATACTTAAGCAAAATGAGAATCTGCTCCATTTCCAGTAAAGTACAGTAGTAGCCCATGGCATAAGTGACATCAGTTTACTAAACCAATGACAAATTTCAAATGACATTTACTGTCTTCCGGATCTACTGTATATTGATACAATAGAGGCTGGTTATAAATCCAGATTTAAAGAGCAGAGAGACAGAAACCAAAACAAACATTTTCTTGTTCAGGCAAGGCTTCTGTTGTGATGGTAATGTTATGCATGGTAAGAATTTGATGTGTGCTGTGGACTGATATATCAGTGCAGAATTCTAATCCATTCTAATTCTGTTGACAGTCCAAGGGTTAGTTGTCCTTCCTCTGGTTCCTGGATGTTACAGCATTTTGGGATACAGTGTTGCCCTGACAACTAGTGGCTACAGCCTTCTCTTCTTGTACACTCTTGGATTGTACAGCAGATTAGAATATAATTCTGATCCCTACCAGCCCCTTGTACGCAAATGATAGGAGCAGCATTCTGTACAATGCAGAACCTGTGCCTCCCAGGTGTTGTGCATTTCGTATAGTGCTATACATCAGAAGTATAGTGATGGCCAACATAATGTTGATGTAATTTATAGATATTGAAAAATATCAACAAAATCACAAAATGTAATGAACTATATAGAAACATTTTTAACACTTCACATATGGGCCTGGATTGTCAAAGAGTTGTGCATGGCATAACCACAATTTCTGTCAATACTGTGATGCAAATAGCTGCCTCTTTGTCTGGATGTGGTGAAACCATCAAATAGTGGTTGTGTCACTATCTGCAGCATTTATGCCACTACTGGGCAGCGATGACTTAAACCATATTTGCATTAGAAAACAAGCATTTGTCACTGCCAAATGTTTGCTTACTGGCATTGGTATTGGTAGTGCAGGAGTTAGAAATAAAAAATAGGCATGGCAGTGAAGTAGTGAAGTAATGCCAGCAGCCCCCCCCCTTCCACAGGGACTGAAAGGCATTGGGACTGTGGATCTGGGTCTGCCATAAAGCTGGTGCCATTCCACCACACCCCACTCTGCAGAGAGCAACAGATGTTGGGGTGTGCATTGGGGTCTTCTTCTTTTATGTTCACCCCATTTAATAAGGAAATAAGCCGTGAAGGCTGCAATATAGGATAATGGGGTGAACATTAGGGTGATGGAATCCAAGGCACACCTCAATGCCTGTCAGTGGTTGTAGGGTGGGGGTAGACTTATGCAAACATTATGGCCGATAAACCCAAGTTGTGTCCCATTGCTTGTCAGTCTCTACAGGGTGTTGGTGTATGGTTGGAAACCTTAATGCCCTGGGTGTTTGCTGCTATTTTCACACCAGATTTTCAATATTGGCTTTTTGGGACCCAAACTCATGAACAGTGGCACTATAATTTTGTTACTCTATTCTGAAAGTTGATTTCACACAGCAACTGCGTCACTGGGAGCCACAGGTGCAGAAGCACATTTCAGACAGGATGTGAAAAATGACAGCTGTACTGTTCATGAGGAGGTGCAAAAGAAATGGCAATGTTGAAAATCTAGAGAGAAAATATGAAAAATGTGCAAACTTATGAGCGTGCGTAATCCTGTGCAACGCACACCTGTAATGTGATCATTTTGGGGATATTTTTACCAGATTATCAACATGGGCATTTTGGGACCTCTCCTCATGAACAGTGGCACTGTGATTTTGTTACTCTGTCCCAAAAGTTGATTTTCCACAGCAACCATGCCCATTGTGTGCCACAGGTGCAAAAACACATTTTGGGCAGGATGTGAAAAATGACTGCTGTACTATTCATAAGAAGGTGTGCAAAAATATCAATGTTGAAAATCTGGAGTGAACATATTAAAAATTCTCAAAGTTATGAGCATACGTGGAAACTGTTCAACACACGCTCATGACATAGTAATATTTGGGAATTTTTTCACCAAATTTTCAACATAGGCATTTTGGGACCTCTGCTCATGAACAGTATCACTGTTTCTTAATCTGCCCTGAGCATTGAGTTCCCACAGCAATCGTGCCATTGTGCACCACAGATGCGAAAACACATTTCGGGCAGAAAGTGAAAAATGACAGCTGTTCTGTTCATAAGGAGGTGTGAAAAAATGGCAATGGTGAAAATCTGGAGTGAGAATATAAACAATTCTCAAAGGTATGAGTGTGCATAGAAACTGTGCAATGCACATTCATAACACAGTCATTTTTTGGACTTTTTTCACCAGATTTGCAACATAAGCTTTTTGGGAGCCCACCTCATGAACAGTGGCACTCTCATTTCATTAATCAGTCCTGAAAGGTGATTCCACACAGTGACTGTGAAATCACCTTTCTTTTTTTTTTTTGAACTTCTTTATTAGAGTTTTATAATTTCAGCAATAAGACATACATACATACATCCCAGGGTAGGTGCCTGGGCCCACATCCCTAAACTGGACATGGAAACTATATACATCCCCAAACTTATTTACAGTCACAGTTATATGGAGTCACTAGAAAGAAGAAAAAGAAAACTTGAATCCCCTTAAATCAAGATAACAAATATTTCTATGTCTTCACAGTTGGCAATAGTCTAACCCGGTTCTTGTCCATCAAGAAATTTATATCACTCCATCAACTTTGTCTTACAGGTAGCTAAATGGGGATAATCTTCGATAACTGTGTCCCTGAGAAAGAGAGGACCCTTCTTGACCATGAAGTATAAAAAAACTTCCGTCCCTGTAAAACTTAATCCCATGAGAGTGTTATGCTCCATTCATTAAAGACATCCCCTAGAAGGGGTGATATATCTCCATACAGCCCTAGTTACTTATTGCATTCTATTACATGAATATTGTAGGTTACTCCCCTACAGACAGACAGATCCGAGTCTGGGGGCCTTTCTGTTGTATCGAGTAAACTGCTTCTAAGGTCCCCCACCTTCTGGCATATAACTTCTTTTTTCCCTCTACAGCCATTTGCCTTTTAAGTCTGCCCAGGACCTGCATCAAATCACTAACCCATTGATCATAAGTGTACATATTTCCATTCTTCCAATGTCTCAACACAAAAGCTTTAACCAAGGCAGACATCAGAGACACATGGTATTTGGCTGAATCCCTCATTACTGGTTACATGTCCCCTAGGAGACAGATCTCTGGTTTGATATATTCAATGTAGTTTAGCAGTGGGTCCATTTCTTGGCCAATTTGGATCCATAACGAATGGATTTTAGGACAGCTCCACATTACGTGAAATAGGTCCTCCAGTTTTGATTCACATCTATAGCATAGATCTGTCTGTCTGAGTTTTCTAGAACATAGTTTAACAGGGGTATCATAAATATTCGAACAAATGAAGAATTGCATAGTCCTGTACTTCGGAACTGACAGGATTTTAACATTTTTCCAAATCTCCTTCCAGTCAGACCTCAGGGGGGAGAGCGTTTTATCCCAGTAGACTGTCTGGGCCTTAAACTCTGAGCTCAGAAATTCTAACAGCACCCTATACACCTTGGAAAGGGGGTGTTGTAGGAGATCAGACTCCTTCAGATAATCCCAAGTGAATGGGGTCGGTCCCCCTACTTTATTGTCTCGTATGAACTTCTGTACCATAGTTTTAATGTGGACCTTTTTAAAAAAGACCCACTCCCTAGTATGAGCTGGTAGGCTCACCTTATCATCAAGTATAAAATCTATCAGTTTTAACTTAGCCAAATGTGGTACCCATTGGGGGCTAATTACCAATGCCTCAGATGGAAATTAGGGTTACCCACTATGGGTTGGTCTCTATCTCCCCTCTGTGCCTTCCTCTGAGCCGAGTTTAATAGTTCCCACCAAGCCTTCATCGACTTTTCAATTGGTGTATGCTCCACCCTAATAGGCAAAGCCACTGGGTCTGTATACAGCACTGCGGCCGGGGACAGTTTTAAATCCTTTAAAGTGCTCTGCTCAATTCGCAGTCAAGTTGGTATATACCCTCCTTCCTCCCCAGTTCTTGCCCATTGCTCCATTAGCCCAAGCTGTACTGCAACATAATAAAGGAACAGATCGGTGAGTTTTATACCTCCTTTAGGGTATGGGAGGCACAAGGTAATGTGTTTCCTCCTTGGGGGTTTAGAATCCCATAGGAAGTTTGAGATTATCCTTTGGATACTAGTAAAGTGGCCCTTCGGGATACTGTATGGTAGAAGGTGTATGGGGTACAATAATCTGGGCAACAGATTCATTTTAATCATTCCTAGTCTGGCGGTAAAGTTTAAAGGAAGTTTATTCCACCTTAAGACATCATTTTTAATTATAGCCAATAAGTTACCCAGATTGTCCTCCACCCCATCTTCAGACCTGGCTCTAATCCAAATTCCCAAGTATTTAATCTTATCCGAGTCCCAGTTGATCTGCAGGTGCTCAAAATCTGATCTAAAGGGTGTATACCGTAAGCGGGAGAACTTGGGTTTTGCTTAAATTCAATTTATAATTTGATACCTCCGAAAATTCCCCAATAATTTCCAGAGCATGCTGGAAGCTGACAGCCGGATTGTTTAAGTGCAACAAGATATCATCAGCAAATACCAAAAATTTGAGCTCCATCCCTTGAACCTCGACCCCCTCAAACCCTGGGCTCCATAGAGAGTGCTCTTAGCAAGGGTTCCAGGTAGATATTAAATAGAATTGGTGACAGGGGACAACCTTGTCTAGTTCCATTACGGAGGGAAAACTCTTTAGAAAGATAGCCATTACATAAAACTCTGGCTGTGGGGGCTTTATACAGATTTTTAATACCTTGGAGAAGTCCATTTGGGAAACCCATTTTTTCCATTGTGAAAAATAAAAAATCATGGGAAACCCTATCGAATGCCTTCTCGGCATCAAGTGCTATCAAGGCCATAGCAGACTTTGAATTAGAGGCCTTATGTAGGATATGGTGAAGTTTCCTTAACGCATCATGTGCCCCTCTACCTGGCATAAATCCAACTTGATCCTGGCTAATTAATAAAGGAGCAACATTAAGGACCCTATTAGCCAAGATCTCAGTAAGTACTTTAATATCCTGGTTTATTAAAACAATGGGTCTATAATTACCCGGCGAATCTCTAGGTTTATCTGGCTTAGGTATCAAAGTAATATAGGCCTGGTACAAGGGAGGATGGGGCACCCCCTCTTCCATAATATTCGAAAAGAGTTCTTGTAATAAAGGCATTATTGTCTCTAAATGAGTTTTGTAGAATTTGGCCGACAAGCCATCCGGCCCCAGTGCCTTACCATTTGGCAGGCTTTTAATTGTCTACCTGATCTCCATTTTTGAGATTGGAGCAGACAGTGCTTGGGCATGCTCCATGCTCAATCTGGGCAACTGTATTCTATTGAGAAACCTCTTAATTTCATCCTCTGTGCTGGTGATCCCCTCTTGGTATATACTAGCATAATAATCCGCAAAGCCATCAGCCAATCTTTGAGGTTCTGTAATAATTTCCTCTCCAAAATTTACAGCCAGAATCACTTTTTCTGCCTCCCATTCCCTAATTCTGTGTGCCAGTACATGGCCTGGCACATCCCCTTGTAGCAGATATTTAGTGCTTAGTCTCTCCCCCCAAGAGTCTACCCTAAGATTCCATATCCCCCATACTCTTCTCTTAAGTCCTTTAGTTCTTTGTCTACTTCTGGGGAGGATCCCTCCAACAGTGACAATGACCCTATGGCCCCCATTAAGAATTCCTCCCGGGCTTTATCCATTTTGTTCCTCCTAGCAGAGTATTCCTGCACTAATCCCACATATAGAACCTTACAGACCAGCCAGGCAAGCTTCTTGTCTGTTAGAGTTGGAACTTGAGTTTGAATAATCTCCTTAAGGGATTCCTCTAGCCTATTTACCATATTATCTTCCGCTAAGATCCCTTCGTCTAGTCTCCATCGATATGGTTTTGGAGGTATGTGATCTAATTCCCATAGCATTTGGATTGGGGAGTGGTCCGATAGTACCCTGCGAAAGGTGTTTAGACCTTTAATTCTACTAAGCACCTCCCTGTTGACCAGAAAAAAATCAATCCTCTAGTGCGACTTATGAACCCCAGAGCAAAAAGTCATCTCTGCATCCCCTTTCTTATACACTTTATATGGATCTACTAAAGCTGTATACCCCATAAATCTATTCAATGCAATCTGAGAGGCATTGGGAGGTCTATTACTAGCAGGGCTTCTGTCCACCTTATTGTCCAGGCAGAGATTCCAGTCGCCTGCTATGATCAAAGGGTTATGAGGAAGTGTAGCAATGTCAGCTTCCAAGATGGCAAAGAATTCTGGCTTGGGGGGAGTAGGGCCATATATTGAAGCATAAGAAAATGAGTTTCCCAAGACTGAACCCGACACGTATATCCTCCTACTGTCCTCCCTTGGCAAGGTTCACTCAATCACAAATGGGCATGATTTCCTAATTAATATTGCCACACCCCCCGACGCTTTGGCTTTCCCATCTCCTATGACCTTGCCTACCCATCCTTTCTTAAGTAGATGCAGCTCCTCGCTCAGTAAATGTGTTTCTTGGAGTGCCACAATATGTACTCCTAACTGGTTTATATACTGCAGTATAGCTATTCTCTTCTTCTTCCTCCCCCTAAGACCTTTCACATTCCATGACAGAAACTTAATTGAAACCATCTACTATATCAATACCCCCTATAGTTACTCTCATATGTCCTACTTTCTTAATTTTATATATCTTGGATTCTCTCTCTCTCCCCGTAATCCCCTAGCCCCCTGCCCCGATCCTCTGATCACCCTCCTTGATTCTCATGAGGCGTGTATGGAGTCAGCCCCTGACATGTCTCCCGACCCTCCCCATGCCTCAGCATGTAATCCACTAAGTGAACCCCAACCTAATCCCCACCTCAAGGGTAGCTTTAAATCTACCCCTCACCGCCTGCAAGATTGGTGAAACAAAAAAAGGGGAGGAGAAGATAGAAAGAAAAAAAAAAGGGGTTGCCATTTCCCCATTACATAAATGCCCCAGTAGACAAGGGGTCGTGGAAGCGATCTGCCTCAGCTTGCCAAATATGATCTGCCTTGGCTTGTCAATTATCCCCTAGGGCTCAACATGAGGCAGGTAAACTCTGAACATCTAGCGGAAAGAAAGGATCACCATCAGCAAAGTCCGTACTTTCAAATCAGTTCTGCCCTGGAAAAGTATAGTGTTAAAATGAACAACAGAAACAAAAAACAGGGCATTTATTTTCACAGTCTTTTGAAACTTTGTCTCTATATATAAAAAAAAAATAAATGAGCAACTGGTAGGTTTCTGCTATCCATCTAGGTGCTTCCCTGATGCCATTAGTCTCACTCAGCACAGTCCCATCTGCATCCATCGTAGGTCTTTTCACTCCTTCAGGTCACTGATTTGAACAGGTCAGACAGCTCCACCCTGAGGCCCTCCAGGGCATCGCGAGCTGTGGAATACCTTTTGTCTCCTTTTGACGATTTCACCGTCAGTGTGGCCGGGTACTGCAATCTGAATTTCAAACCAGCTAAGTACAGTTTTTCTTAATCTCTGCATACTCTTTTTGTTTCTCTCTCACCGAAGGTATTAAGTCCTGGAATAGCCAAATGGAAGCTCCATTCCATTGTAGGTTTCTAATAGCCCTGGCTTTATTCAGAACATGGGTCTTCTCTTTGTAATTCAAGAACCTCACAATAAGAACTCTGGGGCGGGCACCAGGTGGATGGGTTTCTCTCAATGATCGGTGAGCTCGCTCAATATTATATGATTCCCCAAATGGTGTCAGACCAAATAGCTTCTGGAGAAGGTCCTGCATGAATGCTACACAATCTGGGCCTTCAGACTTCTCGGGGAGACCTGCCATGATAAGATTATTTCTCCTACTGCATGATTCCTGATCCTCCAGTCGGTCTAATTTTTTGACTTGTCTTTTAAGGCCAGTTATCTTGTGATCCATGGCTTCCGTCTTCCTTTCCTGCGAGGCCATTCTTACCTCAACGTCCCCCACCCTTTGTGATAAAGCATTTAAGGCAGGTTTGAGTAGGGTAAAATCAGCAACCAGCCCCTGCAGAAGCTGTTTAATTTTGCTGATGTCCTCCGAGGTTGATTGTCCCCCTGGAACTTCTGCCCTGAATTCAGCGGTCTCCTCAGGGGTAGGTGAATGCAGCTTAGAGCGCTTCACCACCGGCGTTCTTACTGCCAAGGGCTCGGGGCTTCCGTTATCCATCTCAGCCATTCCACAGGCAAGCCTCACTGTGAGTACTACTGTTTTTCTTTTTTTCCCCCCGATGCTATTTCTTTCACCCGCTACAGCGTAGTGTCCCTCACCAACTCTAAGCACTTCACACAATTGAACTGCGGGGTCTCGGAGCGTGTAAAAGGGTATATTTAACTCGCCGAAGCATGGGAGCAGTCTTGGAGACTTCTGCTCGCCACTAGCTCATCACGTGATCTGTGAAATCACCTTTGAAGACCAAATAATAAAATGATAGTGACTGATTTAATGAGGTCGGGTCCCAAGAACCCCATTTTGAAAATGTGGAGCAGAAAGTAAAATAAAATGGCCATGATATCCACCTAAGTTGAACCCCCACCCCTTTATGCCATTATACAGTTTACAGGCATTTCTTCAGTTCACGGTTGGCTTTGAAGAGTGCAGATGTGTTCCCGCTCCACCAAAGATCACCGCGTCAACCTCCAGAGGTAAGTATGGGTTGTGAGTGTGTGGGGAGGTGGGGTGCACAGAGGGTGGGTGTGGGTTGAGGGAGAGGGTGCCACGGACAATGCGGGACTGTTTTCTTATTTTGCAGGGGGGAAAACTTTGGGGAAAGGTTTTTGTTTTTACAGGTGAGACCAAGACATTTTGGCACACTTGGGTGGGCTCCCATTGTACCACCTGTTTTTGTCTTGAGGAGGACTGGAGTCAATGGAGATTGGTATCCTGTCAGCAAATAAAGCATGTCTGTGTTGTGGGGGGCTGATGCCGAGGGGGATATGGCACCCCTATCGGCAGACAAATAAAACTGTGGGGAGGCATTATGCAATGGGGGTTGGGCACCCTTTGTCAGCAAATAAATTGAACTGGGAAGGGGGCATGCCAACAGGAGGACTGGGCACCCCCAAAGTCAGCTTTCTAGGGATTATGAGAGGTGGACATTGAGGAACGTCACCAGGAATGGCACATAATGGAGGTTCGTCAGATCTGCTGCTGTAATGACGAGCCTGTCTGTCATTGCAGCGGTGGATTTCTTTCGGGTTGGTGGCACTCTCAGAAATTGCTGTCATTGGCAGCATGCTCACTGGTTGGCGGTTGAGGGACACACTGACTAAAGCATCCCCTGGATTCACCACAACACAGACACACCTTTGAAAATGCTAGTACAGTGCTGCTACCGCAAAATGTTGCTTGAGTATACGTGCAAGCCAACATAAATATGACTTACACCAAATAGTTTTATCAACTATTTGCATTACTATTTTGACACAAATGCTAGACCACTAAAAAGGTGGTCTACATCATGTGGAAAGTATAAAAGCATCAAAATAGGACCTGTAAATCAAAGGGATTACAGTGACAAGAGATACAAGAGATACACAGAGTGAGAAAATAGTTTCATCATGAATTAATTAGTACAGACAGATCACACACACACACACACACGTGCGCGCACACACACACACACACACACACACTGGCTGTAGTTGTACAGCATGCAGGTGTGCATGTTTATAGACAAGTTGTCGATTGCCTGAGCTACAGCATGTCATGTGGTGTTGTGTTGCTCCACCTCCCTAGTGTTTGCCTCCAGGTGTGCAGATGAAAAAGTATGATGTTCATGAGCTAAGCATTCCTGCTCCTTTAGCTCCACTCATTAATACTGCTCCCCACTACTCATTCTTAGAATTCCAAGCAAGTCCCTCCCTAAGTTATTCTATCTATATGATTTTAAAATTTTTAAATTTAAATATGACCATGTGGTACTGGCTGAGAGTCTGGACAATATGTGGCCTGGCCAGTGTGTGTTCTGTCATGGTCACATAGTCCATATGTACCTGTCCCAAATGATGGTGAAGGGCACTGTACACAGGGTGATATCATGAGCTGTGTGATGACACACATATCCTGGACATAATCTGTGTTATATGTGGCTTCTGTGTGCATGTAACCAGTTACTCCTCCTCCTCCACCTCCTTTCTTATTATAACTGCACTGTTTCTATCCCTGTATGTTTTTAAACTTGTGTAGGATCCTCCTCCTCCTTCTCCAAGCACTCATCCTCATTATCAATCAGATCACTGTGTTCTACCAGTGGGTCATCTTCATCCACCACATTATTATAGAGTTGCTGGTACTTTACATCTGCATTACTAATAAGTGCCATGCTTCAAAAATACACCAGATGTTCCCATTACAACAAGTTGCTCTCCTGGGTTACTGCTGACCTTTTAACTCTGCTCAAGCACAGAGACCACCTCTGGCATTGTGCTCGTGCAACTCCGATGTGAGTAAACATACAAGTATACAAAGCAGTCAGAAATGATTGCACTCGAAAAATACTGAATGCTAAATGCAGCTATTACAAAGAGGCTCTGACCAACTCTTGGGGCCAGGGAAACAAATTCTGGAACAACATGAAAGAACTCACAGGCAAGGATACTAAAGCACCACCCACTATGCTCAACCTTTATGGCACTCCTACACTCGACCTAGGTACCATCACCAGCACTTTTAATAATGCATTTACATACCTGGACAGTGTTCTTCCACCAAATTTTTTTGACGACCTCCCCTTCAGCTCCTCTCAAGTTCCCCCCCAACTAGAACGTACAACCCCAAAGTTTTTTTTAAGGAGGTCCCACCACAAGTTGCTAGAAAATACATTCAAAAGGCCATCGGCAAACAAGGGTACAGTGGTGACTCCCTTGACCTGAAACTGCTGACACAAGTCCTCGATGAAGTCTTAGAACCACTTACAAAGATCTTCAATCTCTTGCTTAGATTAGGCCATTTCCCCTCTCTCTGGAAGAAAGCCACTGTCTCACCGGTTCACAAAAGTGGAGATAGGATGCTGCACACCAATTACAGACCTATCTCATTCCTCCACCCACTATTTAAAGTGCTGGAGCGAATAGTGTCAGACCAACTAGTTGAATTCCTGGATAAGTACAATGTACAGTGCCCAGCATGGCTTCAGAAAAGGGCACAGCACCACCACTGCACTACTGGAATTTACAACCTTCATCCATGCCACGCTTGACAAAGGGAATTGTAGAGGGGCAGTATTTATAGACCTTACCAAGGCATTCAACACAGTTAACCACCCCCTACTGCTCAAGCAACTGTCCTCCATTGGGATCTCCAGCGATGCCCTTCCATGGTTCATCAGCTACCTTGATAATCGGATCCAACGTATAAGGATTGCAGGGATCTCTTCAGATGAGAAACCGGTCCGCTCCAGAGTCCCCCGGGGTCTATTCTGGGCCCTCTACTCTTCTCCCTCTTCATCAACAATCTCCCCAGTGCCTGCCACCAAAAAATATTACTATACGCAGATGATGCAGTCCTGTTTTCCAGCCACCATGACATTACAGTCCTTGAATCCCAGCTGCAGCTCGACTTCAAGCGCATCAAAGACTGGTTCAATTCTCATAAACTTGTCCTGAACCACAGCAAGACTAAAGCCATGTCCTTCTGTAACCGACGGAGCAGGCACAACTCTCTGTCCCTCACCATCAAGAACCACATTGGGAACCCACTCAAACATGTCAAGGAGTTCAAGTACCTTGGTATTACCCTGGATAATACCCTCTCCTACACTCGGCATATTGACACTGTTGACAAGACTGCCAATATATGGATTGGACTACTACAACAAACACAAGCACTGTATGCCTGCGGATGCCCTTAAACTAGCCATCTACAGTTCTGTCACCTCTGTCATTGACTACGGCCTTGCCATCTATGCTCTGCCTCAACAAGTGCCCTCCGCAGGATCTCAGTTTCTCTCAACAAAGCCTGTAGACTACTAAAGGGTGCGGCCTGACAAACTCACACCTGTGACCTCTATGCACAGGCCAGCTGGCTACTCCTACGCAGCAGATTACAATACCAGACCTGCTTTATTACCAAAAAGATTCTCCTCAGTCTCATGCCACCTGGTGTTAGCTCACTCCTTACTACCTATAGTGGCACTCAACAAACACATGGTGCCCAATCTCTAACCTTTCAGGTTCCCAGATGTTGTACCTCCATGGGTCAGCGGTCCTTTATCTATAGAGCTCCTCAATGGTTCAATTCCCTCAATAAAGAAGCACTTTCCTGTACTACACTTGGACCCTTCAAAAGGAATCTTAAATTTTACCTCACCTCTACCACTCAATGTGACTGCTCCTCTGAACAGATATCTCTCTAACACCTCCCAGCTCACTCATGTCTCACAGCCCGCCCTTTCCCAGTCTCATTCCCTCTGGCACCGGGCTTTCCTTTTGACTCCTTTCCTGCTTCATATCTCCACTGGTACAGGACATTTTCCACCACCATCCGACAGTGGCCCATTAGCCTACCAACTTCCTCTGTCGGTCGCATGCCTGCAACACTAACTGCCTATGGTGCCCTCTACCTCTTATTGTTACTGCAGCCAGCAGCCTACTCAAGCTGCTCGTTATATGAATATTATCTCAAAGTATGTTATAACTGAGTATCTTTATTTTTCTTCTAGTTGTTTTGGTTGTTTATTGTGCATTCTTTTACTACCTCTGTATGTATGTTGACCCTCATCCTTTGACGTGTAACCTTTGTAAACGAGCAGTTTCTGCTCAAAGGTATTTGTAATCTGAGAATTTAATAAATAAATAAATAAATGTGAGACAGTACCATCCCAAGACTACACAGAACAACACACACTATATGAACCATGGTGTAGATACACATACACCATGTGTGCTATAACCCACCTCTTGATCCTATACATGATGTACAGATCACAATCATCTCGATGCCTGTATCTGGTATATATGTATATATGGTATGCTCGCATACTATGCATAACAATTACAAGCAGACAATAACTGTCATGGTCCGTAACTGTATATTTCTGTGTTTGTGAAGGACATGAAGAACATTCCAGCACATCAGCAATATCATACACTGACTCCATCATTATTGCTGTCTCTGCTGTATCCCACACCTGGCACCATGCCAGCAACCCAGGATTGCGAGTGAACTCGAGCTGTTGGAGGTCAGCCAGAGGTAGAGGATTTGAGTGCCAACAACAGCTCACCTTCTCCAGGGGAGGGTGGGTTGGTGGATCCAGCAACAGTATACTTACTAGTGATGGCAAGGAAGTGTTGTGCTAACAGCCCTCATCATTAGTGGGTGGAGGGATGTGGCGGATGTCATTGTAGCATGCACAAGAGTGTGTGCACCTCCACTGGATGTCATCACACATCTGCGGTCACTGATGGGAGGGGGAACGTACCACACCAGAACAAGGAAAAACCCTGGTGTCTGAATGGATGACATCATATCACAGCCCCACACCCACTGCGGGACACTACCCTCATGGGTTCCCATCACCTCTGATATTCTCCTCCACCTGCAGGCCATTAGATTTCTGCTAAGCAATCATTGAGGAGCAGAATGCAGCCCCACCTCAGGGGTGCAAGCCAGGGGGGGTGAACTGCAGGTGTGTCACAAGTGGGTCAGAGGCCTGAGACCCAAGGTAGGGAGGGTTTCAAGCAGGGTGGGAGTAGCTGGGGTGACAACTGAGGGAGAGTCCAGGGGTTGGCCACCGGAGGGAAAAAGAAGTAAAAGAAATTATCTCCAGTACATTGTCTACAAGAGTCAATGACTCACCCATGCTTGCTATGATATTGCTAATTCTGTAAATCACTGCAGCCTGTCTCCAGAATAGTGTGTGTATATGCCAACATGACACATCACCTGTGCTTTATACTGTTTTTTAAATGCCCCTTCACATCATTTAGCAGTAAGGCACTTGCCAGAATGAAATGACGTGTGATGTCTCCAGTCAGAATATCTTCCTTCTTTTACTGTCTCTCACTTTCCTTCACAGTCCATGATCTCCTATCTCATACTCCCGGGGTAGGTTGCACAAAATGGCCCTGCATCACATTTTTGTGTCATTTATTTAGCCACAATTGTAATGCAATTGTGACATGAGTGATGCCATTTATGATTTGAGTGTGAAAATATGATGCAAGAATGTTGCATCTTGATGATGCAATTTTATACATTTTGATGCAGATACATAATTTGTGGTCGCATATTACCCTCCCCCCACATGATATCCACTATATTTATTCATATCATTCAGTTAAATGTTCACAGTTTTAAGATGATTGGCCACACTGCTGCTGGCCAATTTCTCCATGCAGGAAACTACACATTTATTTCTGGTTACAGTCTGTGTTTTTGCCCTTTGACCCCATCAGTGTCACCAGATAAGAAAATAACATCCAGGTGCTAATGCCCATGCAGATACAGGCAGTATAGTGTGGTGGATTAAGGCTCTGAGCTACAAACCTGAAGACCTGGATTTGAATCCCACAGCCCCCACTTGTATACCGTGTGACCCTAAGCAAGTCACTTAACTTCCTTGTGTTCATAGATCTCACCTGTAAACAAGCTTTCAGCTTAGTGTGTTTCTCCTGTTTTTTTTTGGTTTTTTTAAGTGCCTACAGTACACTTTTAATCTTGTATTTAAACATATCTAGAGCTCTGGACAGAGTTACACACAAATTATCCCATCAGTCACTGTGTAATCTTATTGCTTATCTTTCCAGAAAACATACTGTTGCGTGCTGACAGGAAGTTTGCTTGCTATGCCAAGCAGTCTTAAAAAGGAATCCCTGTTTCATATTGCATTTAATTTTTGACAAAAGGCCACATACTAGATTTTTCTGATCCCAGAACCATTTTGGATTCCACTTGTGATACCAATGACCCAGAGTTATAATGTGCTGCAAACCCACTGTCTTCACATGGACGAGCAGGAGAATGATCAAGCATTCGTATAAAGCATTCCTCCTTCAGGGTGAGTTAGCTCAGATTCCTGCTATGATATTGCATTCTGGGTTACAACAGGTGGCAGTTCTGCAGGATGGGGGAAGGAGAACATATAGTAGCAGTAGTTTATCAAGGATGCCATCACTACGTTCCAAGCAAAAGGATATTTTTTCTGGGGAGAACAGGTGGAATGTGGAGAGGGGCAACAGGCAGATGATCCCCAGTGCAGGCTCTCTTGTTTAGTAGCTGAAAGCAATATGGCCACCTTTTCCCTCCTCATACTCACTTAGGATATGAATTGACGCCCCCATTGAAGGTGAAGGGGCATAATGGAAGGGGAAATGTCTGAGGATGTACAGTAGCAATGGGTAATTTGTCAGCTGGTGCTGCTCAGTCTGGAGGCCAACCCTCAAGAAGGAGAGGAATAGTGATCCAAAGTAAAATATAAAAATAAAGATATTAAACAGGTTACAAAATATGCCAAAGTTACCATAATATAACTCTTTCAGCTTCAGAATGTGTTGGGAAGTTCCCATCTGAAGAAGGAAGTGAAGTCTGTACATTGTGGTAGCAAAACTGATTTACAGTACATTAACAATGAAGGAGAAATATGTTTGCAAAGTAAAATATGTACCGTTGCATAGGATGCACACACAGAATACTGTCTTTTTAGTGTGAGCCCTGTGACCCATTGTAGCTAGAGAAATGTGTTTTATAGTGTTGCTCTTGGGTTCCTTCCTATATATAGAACAAATAATACACTTTGTGAAATGAAAAAGAAAATTACAGCTGCATTAGAATTCAAAGTGAGAATACAGCAGTATTTTTCCTGGCCTTGGGCTCATTCATTAAATAAAAAGAAATGGGAACCCTCCATCTTCAAACAAACAGAATCTTACTTCTGTCATCTTTAATTCATTGCATGTTTATGTGTTTTCTCACACTGTAGTAATATTCATTGCAACTTTGTGTCACCCACACTTTAACAGAGCCTGACTTAGGTAGCATTTGAGACACTCAGTAAATACATGTGTAAAATTATCTATCTGTCTGTCTATCTATCTATCTATCTATCTATCTATCTATCTATCTATCTATCTGTCTGTCTGTCTGTCTGTATACAGCAGAGCCAACAATGTTGCAACACCATAACTTGCAATAAGTTACATGTCACAAAATACTGCATTACAAAAGGGCCTAATTGACACTGAATTGCAATGTACCTTACAGTATGCCACTGTATTTTGTAATATATTGCAGCATTACTGGATTTCATCTCAGCTGGTGCCACTGTATAGAGATATATATAACACATATACTTGCACCTGTATTCTTCAACTGACATCTTAATTTAAACATTGAATAAAAAATTAGACATACTTGTTACTTTTTTTTCTGAATTGCCTTTGCAATCATTATTATCTGTTCATTGAATTGGTCACTGGTCTTGCATATTCAGTCCAGAAATGTTTCTGTATTGCTTCACATTGTCAATGGGGAGGTAATACATATGGGTAATGTACACCCCAGTCCAAATCTGTCAATCAGCATAGAACCCTGGACTTATGAACATTTTGAGATCGATGATTCTCCTGTCTTTGCTGTGCCACTAAAGAGGAAAGACAGCACAGGAACAGCTCTCTCTCTGGAGCATCTGTCTGCAAATATTTTATTATTTTACTAATAGGATTGTGCAACTGTGAAGCAGGTTGGGGCTTCCTGGTAACAGGGAGCACCACCAAATTTATAAATCTTTCCTGCTAAGCTGTGGCTTTCAAATTGATTAACTTGCTGTTTTTATAACCTTTCCACTCCCTTCTGTGAATGAATTGGGGTCTGAATTCTGCTACAATATTTTGAGTGTTTGACAGGTCTATGACCCTCTTGGCCTGGGGCCTCGGGTAAGTGAATTATTTAGGGGGAGGACCAGTTAGACAGATGGTATTTGGGGCTTATTCCTAATATGTCTCTCTTTTCTTCCCCTAGTGTCTTATGACAATGGACCACCTCCCCCTTTCTCTCTCCCTTGTGTATGTTGTTTTAGTAAGAAGTGGTCTTTTATCTGTCACCTGAATAATGTAGGGCTGTGTTGGAGGTTTGGACTTCTTGTAATTATCCCCTGACTGTTGATTTTTCCTGGGGCAATCAGTGCCTTTTGTGGGTCTCCCTTTTATTCCCTCCCTCAGTGATTGTTATTGCTGTGTAGTCTGTGTGCAAATAGCACTTTGAAGCACTCCAATGGCAAGCTGCACTTAGCGACGTGTGCTTTGGAAATGTCCAGCCACACAGTGTGCCTACCACTGCTGGCAATCTGCCAAAATGATTTGTGTATCTTCTCCATAGGTGCTTCAGTGTGCAATCGATTTTGTGCCATTGCTGGCCAGTTGACATCATGCGCATTGGCATGACATCATCAAGCTCCACATGTCTGTGTATGCTGTCCCAGGCTGCCTCAGCATGAGCACTGAGGTGGACCGCTGTAAGGAACTGCGTTGTTGCAGTATCCTTCCTTTCCTGTTCCATGAGCAGTCTCAATTGATGGGTCCTTCAGGCATTTGCCATACTTTAAGAGGTACAGTTAGTTTTGCTTATTTTGGCATATTTTCATGTTGCTTACTCTGCTCAGCCTAAGTGGGGATCAGGAGACAAAAGAGAAGTCACTTCCTACCTGTTTGTGGTTGAAAACATATAGAAGCCCAACAGATCAGTTTATTCCTGTGTGTGTTTTTGTTTCCTTTTTTGCATGTTTTGGGAATTGCTATTAGGCAGTGCCACCATGGCTTATAGGAGACCTGTCATGTTTAAATCACATAAAACATGCAGGAGGATGATGAGACACTCCCCTTTAGGGTCTTATTGCCCTGATTGTGCAACACATTCTAACATGTCTATCTTGATCCCCCCTAGCCAAAATTCCAAGCTGGGGGGGGTGCACCTGGGGTACCGACTGGCAATGGCAAGGCTGAGTTGCACAAATCCTTTTTGTTGCTCCTAAATGAGCTATTAAGTACCGATGTTCTACAAGACATCCCCACCAACACACTAGAACCTAAAGTGGGCCCCTCAGGTCAGGAGAGTATCATACATGAACATTCAGGTGTGCAAGAACAGAACAAAACTGCTCACCTAGATCCACAGGTAACCTCTGACCTTGACAATATGGAGGGTTAAATTGAGAATACAGGGGGCCATGGGGAAACTTCTAATCCAACCATACTATTTGATGAGGAGGAGGAGGACTGCTCTGATGAGGGGGGAAGGGGAGTGGATATAGCCTAAAAAAAGATTACAATCCTTCCCCTGTTTGATACAAAGTCACTGTCATATCTTATAATGGAAGCTTGTTGGACAATACAGCTGAAGGAGGTGCAAGTCATGGAGTCTCTTAATGTGAATCCCATCCTGTCTTATTCCTCCTCTACACCAAAGTGTTTTCTAAACTTTGTGCACTGCGACCAAATTATTGAGCAGTAATAGGCTGGCATGGATAAGTGCAAGCATCTTCCTAAGCTGAGGGTGAGATGTTATCTGTTTCTGGAGGTGAACTTTCAGAAGTGGGTAGTCCCTCCTTTGGTAGATAAGGCCGTGCATAATTCTGTTAAGCACACAACCATACCTATTGAAGGTTCATTGGCAGTAACCAATATCCATGATAAGCGGGTGGATGCCTCATGCAGAAGAGCTTTTGCCTTGAATGGAGTAAATATTTGCACCTCGTATGCATCTTTTATTGTTTCCAGAGTCTTGATCTCATGGGTCACAGCCTTGGGTATTTGTTCCCCTGGACTCGGAAGGGGTAAACATTTTGCAGCTGTTATCTCTGGCATCCACTTTTCTGGTGGATGCCACAGTGAACAATTCATGAATGTTGGCACACTCCACTTACCATATCATGGCAGCGATGCAGGGTGTCTGGCTCAAGCACTGGGTTGCAGATCACATATCAAAGACAAGACTGTTTCACTCATCTTATGAAGGTGGACTGTTATTCGGATCTGGCTTGGACAACATCTTGAAGGATGTCCAGGATAAGAAAGGACAATTTCTAGTGTCAAAACAGCAACAGAAAGCAAACTCATCATTAAGAAGACAAGGAGCTGCATGGCAGCGGCAATCCCAAGGCAATGTCCATCCATTTTGGAATTTCAGAAACCAGTGGAAAAAGAGAGCCTATTTCAGATTTAAGGGCAACAGTAACACAAGATCCTTTTCACACAGGCACAATGGAGGTGCAGGATGAAGAGGAGTTAACTCACAGAGAAGGTAAGTGGGCCCATATCTACCCCCATTCACTTGGTGGAAAACTGCAGAACCTTTACCAGAGATGGACCCAAGTAATATCACATGTGTGAATACTGGAAATCCTGGCTCTAGGATACACACTACATTTTGCAACAGTACCCATGAGAGGCCATTTCCTGTGCCCCAAAACCCAGTGAAAAGACAGGTGGTGGCTCAGACCTTGGATCACTTGATACAGCTTGGGACAATTGTCCCTGTGCCCCCCCAGCAAGGAGAGTCTCAAATTCTACTCAATTTACTTTGTGGTCCCAAGAAGTTGGGGGAAGGGGTTATGACTGATATTGGATCTGAAGCACCTAAACAAGTTTATCTGCCACATGACTGTCAAGATGGAACCCTTATAGTCAGTCATCTGGGCTATCCAACCAGGAAACTATTTATCATCCATAGATCTGAAGTATGCCTATCTCCACATACCCATTCACCAGACACACCAGAAATTTCTGAGGTTCACATTTGAAGGGCAGCATTATCAGTACTGGGCTATTCCCTTTGGGCTGGCGACAGCATCCAGGGTATTTTTGAAGGTCCTGATGGTACTAGTGATGCAAGTTAGACAGGAGAGATTTAACATATATCCCTACCTGGAAAACTTGCTCATCTGAGCGGCATCTGCTCAGATGACATAAAGATCAGTGTCAAGGACCTTGGAAGTGCTGGAGACACAATGTTTGGGTTGTCATCCAGTAGAAGAGCTCCATAATTCAGTCTCAGAGGTTGGAACTCCTGGGTGTGGTGTCTTGGACAGACACATTGAAATTCTTCCTCTCTTTGTACAGGCAAAAGACCCTAATGTGAGAGAGTCAGTGGCTGAGAAGCCAGTCATTGGTTTCTGCTCACAGGCTTCTCTGGATTCTGGGGCTGATGACTGCAATGATAGAACTAGTTCCATGGGCCTACTCATATATGCGACCACTCCAGAACAAGATGCTGGAGGCCTGGAATCTGGCCTCAGAAGACTACCAAGCCCCGAGCATACACTTATGGTCAGTTTGTCAGTCTCTAGCCTGGTGGGAAAGTCTTGAAAACCTCAGCAATGTGCTCACTCTAGGAAGTCCCACCAGAAATTATTTTCATGACCAATACAATTCTAGTGGGCTATGGCATGGTCCTGGACCATGTCTTGGTCCAGAGGGTTTGGACCTCCAGGAGTAGTGGCTACAGATATTTGAGATGAAGGCAATCTTACTTGCACTTCTTCATTTTCACAATCAAGTACAGCCCAAGGCCACAAAAGTAAAGTCAGATAATGCTGTCACAGTAGCATACATAAACAATTAAGGAGGCACAAAATGCAAGAGGATACCAGCAGAAGCAACCAGGGTGCTGCTGTGGGAAGAGAAAGCCTTCTGACTCTCTCAGCTGTTCATTTGGCAGGAGAACTGAACATACAGGCTGATTGACTGAGGTCGAGAAACAGTCTATCCAAGGGAACGGATGTTGAACCTGATGGCATTCACACTCCTGCGCAGAATGTTTAGTTGACATGAGATTGAGCTCTTCACATCAAAGACAAATGTTCAGGTACTAAGGTTCTACAGCCAGTACCAGTGTCCTCTGGCAGAGGCAGTGGATGCTGTACTCCAGAAGTGGAATTTTTTCAGAGTGTACTTGTTCCATCTACTACCACTTCTTCTCAAGGTATTTGGCAAAATAAGATTCTCAGGAAGAAGCTTCCTTCTGATAACCCAAGAATGGCCAAGAAAGGCATGGTTCTCAGACCTTGTGAATCTGTTTCAGCAGGTCCAGTTATGTAATCTGCTCAGGGGTACCTTCTCTTCCAAGGGCCTCTTCTACATCTAAACTCAGAAGTGATGCAGCTGGTGGCCTAACTCCTGAGAGGAGGATATTGTTAAGACAGTACTTCTCCATGAAAATGGTGGATACTCTAATGGCTGCAAGGAAGGTGTTCATGTCTGTAGCTTACAACCATGTATGGAATAACTTCTGGGCCAGAGGTAGAGGAATCAGACTGTCTAAAGCTATAGTTCTACAGTTATTGGCATTTTTGCAGGTGGAGGTAGAAAAATGACTTGTGTTGAGCATCCTGAGGTGCCTGGTGTCTACACTAGAAGCAGTCCTAGGAACTTCTGTGGACTCATCCCTGGGAATCAGTCTGGAGGCTATCCATTTCCTAAGAACCGTCAGTAGAAGCAGACCATTGTTTACATCTCTGATGCCTCTGTGGGACTTGACTTTGGTGTTGAACGCTCTTTGTAGGGCACCCGTCAAGTCTCTTTAATCAGTGCCATTAGAGTTCCTGTCTTAGAAGGTGTGTTTCTTAATTTGCAATCTGCTCAGCCAGAAGGATTGGTGAACTTCAGGTGATATCACACAAGGAACCTTGTCTTATCATTCATAAGGAGAAGGTGTTACTGAGGATGATATCATCTTTTCTTCCTAAGATACCTACAGCCCTTTACATAAATCAGAAAACCTGTCTGCTGGCCTTATGTTCTAAGCTGGCAAGTCCAAAGGAATATGGGCTGCACAAGTTATATTTGCATAGGACAGTCAGAATTTAGTTTAAAAGAACAACAGAGTTCAGAAAGTCCAACAGTCTGTTTGTTCTTTTTGGAGCAGCCAATAATGGTTAGAAAGTTTCCAAGGCTACCTTTGGTATGTGGGTGAGGGATTCACTGCCAAGATGTGCTACAAAGAAGAAGAAAGCTCCTACCCTCATCAGAGCTTACTCTACCAGGACTCTGACTACTTCTGGGTAGAAAGAGCGGAGGCATCTCTGTCAGAGTTGTGCAATGTGGCAATGTGGTCCATTGTCCATACAATCACTAAGCACTACAATATCCCCACCACCACTCAGCTGGTAAATGGGTATTGCTTTTAGGACCCATATGTATTAACTTCCAATTGACAATGTGGAGCAATGCATAAAGGAGAAATTCCTTCATACTTACCGTAATTTCCTTTTCTGTTAATTCCAACATTGTCAATGGGGCATCTTCTAGGAGTCTTGGCACCTGTTGGAGAATATTGTTCAATATATCTAAGGACTTTGGGGTTCAACAAGGGTGGTTTGTATGTAATTATATCTGCTTATCCATAATTATCTGATATCAATTAAGAAATGTGTAATTTATTGGATTACAGGCATGCAGGAAAACAGGTTGTGATTTCTGAAGATTGTGTGGTGCTACACAGTTACAGGTTAGTACTTAGCTTGTTTTCTTCAGTCATGTTTACTGTTATTACTGTTTAAACATCTTTATGTTACAAGTGTTATCAGCAGCATACCAACCCTGTCAAGGGATCAGAGGTAGGATGCTGAAGAGTAAAGTGTTTAACTAGGAAAGACACACTAAGCTGAAGCTTGTTTCCATGTGCAATCTGGGAGCACAAGGAAGTTAAGTGACTTGCTCAGGGTCACACAGTACACAAGTGGGGGCTGTGGGATTCAAACCCAGGTCTCCAGGATTGTAGCTCAGATCCCTAAACCACAGTGCTTTATTGTTTTATAGCAGAAATGGTCAGCAAGACTCCACCAACCCACTCTCCAGAATGAGGTAGGTTATCAAGTAATTATTTTATCATATTTAGACAATTTACATGTACAGTTGTTTGTGATAGATTAAGGAGAGAGTTTGTGGACCTGAGCATCATGCAGATTACTAGTTACATGGGAGTATATAGCTGCTGTGTGGACAAGGGTGACTTGAAAATCAGTGATCTCAGAATGTTCATGTGCCCATGGTTCTATGCTGATTGACAGCTTTGAGCTGTGCCACTACCCTAGTAGGGGTATTCATTTCACATATATATTAACTTCCCATTGACAACATTGGAGCTAACAGAAAAGGACAGTATGTAAGTATGAAAAAATTTTTCTGTTCCATCTAAGACTCAGTTAAATTGGACCCACGTGTGAAACAACTGCATATCACCAGCTTGTACAGTACACACCAGGGGTCATCTCTGTCATACTCCATGTGGTATTTACACTACAATGGTGGCAGTGGGGAGTTCTTTAATGTTAGTGCAGCCATTGGGTTACAGCCTGTTTTTTCCATAAGATGAACTAGTGCTCTCACGTGCCCTTTTAGTGAGAGCACATTGCTCTGAGCATGGTCCTGAGGATAAAATACTTTACAATTCCCCAAACCCCACTCTGTGATTCTTGGGTACTAAGTAATAATTAATTTGCAGACACTTGGAAATTATCTGTAATCCTATTGATTAAAGATTGATGGGGTTCTAAACAATTTTTCATAATAGGTGACCTTTACAACCCATAGGAACCCAAAGCACTTTATGAAAATCAGCCGATTTTATGTATTTTTGTTGCTTTTTTCGCTATCTCTTCAGTCTCTTTGCAAATAAATGCTTAATGTATACCCATTGCTGTGTTACTGTTGTCAGACTGACAGAAAGAAAGCTTAGTGCAGTTTTTGAAGATGCCCCTTCTGGACAGAAAATCTCAGTGAGTGAAACACAGCCTGTTGGATACCAGTGACTTAACTTTGATTAAATAAACATTTATAGTGATAGCTAGTGACATATTACAGAATATCAGTTTGTATCAGGATATATCACAAAAAATTCCCATTCATTTTAACTCGACATCTGATATTTCCTGATACAGAATATCTAGATGTATAATGCATCTTGCCACTGGCTACCACTGTATCTTTGGGTCAAGGACTGAGCAGAGATGTGAGCACAATATCATATTGTTCTACCATCATGAATTTTTCTACATGTTAGTAAAAATAATGATGTAACTTGTTTCTTTCCTAATGTTTTAACAAATATATTGTCTACATTTATACCGAGTATAAAAAAGAAAATGTGAAAGAATTGAGTACTTGCTGATATTAAAATGGCATTATTAGCCTGTGTTTCCATCAGAAGTCATCACTGGCATGGTACCCCCTGGATTTCACAGAGTTCAATAGCTTTCAAGCCTTCACTTTCACAGTTATAAAATCAGATTCTGACTTCAGAAATCATCTAATTGATTCTCATACAGTACATGGCAAGCATAACATCTTAGAAGCTCTTTCACTGAACTGTTTATGGTTTACAAAGACACAGCTAACAGCCATCAGTTCATCAGCTGTCATACCATCTGTCTGAACCCTTGAGAAAAACAGTATTTAGGCCAAGAATAAGGAAAAGAACAGACTAAATACTTCAGATATGTTAATCAGGTACCCATAAATGTCCCCAAATTGGTTATCCAGTACTTTAAATCATGAATGTAGGAGTAAAACAGATTTATATGACCTCAAAAAGCAAGAATTGCTGAAACTGCATATTGTATATCAAATCAACAACTTAATCATGCTTTCTTGAAAGCATGTATTTAAAGTTTTAAGGTTTTAGAAAATCCAATTAAAAACGTAAGAGTGAGGCTAGTTATTGTTTTGGATAAGTGCTGGCTTTTGGTTGCTTAGAATCCAGTTAATTTATTTTCAATGACCCAATCAGTGTTGCATCCTAGACAAGTGTCACAGAAATCCGTATAATGAAGCAGGCGGCTAGAACACTAACCCAGGAGCCAAGGTAGAAAACATATTGCGCGTTAATAGAAAATGTACTTCGGCTGACTGGCAAAACAAACTGACCACCAGGCTAGGTCACAAGAAAAGCCATTTTTTATTCAAACAAATACAGACATACACAACTGACTACTCGGTAATACAGTGCACCCCCTCACAGAGATGGGTGTGGTTGACGTTTCACGTCACTCTGATGCTTTTTCCAGATGTAGAGGCTCACACACAACCCCCTCCATTTATAGTGCCCATGCTGCACACAGGCAGCTATCTATTAAAAAGACAGATGCTAAATAACACATATACTAAATCATACAATGTGCAGGAAATAAAAAAGAAAAACATAAGCACATAAAGCAGCTCAAATGTGAAACATGTAGAAGTTTTTAACCCAACAAACAATTGTCTTATAGTGACTATGTGCATATATACTGGTGAAATGAGATTATAATTAAGGTAACCCCAAAACACATACCCTCCTACCATCAATATGTTGCACTACTATAAATGAGCTAATACATTAAAATTAAAATGCCAATGCAGAAAATACAAGTAAATAGCTAAAAGCACCATATATGTGCTAAAACTCCAAGTGTTAATAAATACTGCTGCAGAATGTGCTGCATTTATTATAGCATAATGCTGGGCATAATCATTAATTACCCAGACAACAAAAATATTTTTCACACTCTTGTTAATTATATAATTATTTTCTGAACTTTTCATGTTACTGCCTAACAATATGACATTGGCTAACTGTTCCACATATTCGTGGTTCACATAACAGAACACAATCAGGAAATAGCAAAGTGCAGGGGAGTGCAAATGTAGACAATCAGTCCAGGGAGACTTCATTTTCTTCTCTTCAAAAACGGAGCCAGCTGGAAGCGTTCATTTAGGCCCGGGTGGCTACCTGCATGCAATCTATACTGCCAGTAGCTCTCTCTAGACAAAAGTTTATCATGGTCACCACTCCTGGGTCCCAGTGTCACTTTTTCCAATCCCCAGAATGTGAACACATGTCCAGGTCCTGCATGTTTACAATGAACTGCAAGAACATTATGCTCAGTCCCATTTCAAATATGTCTCCCATGTTCCAGAATCCTCTCTCTTAGTTTTCTTGTTGTTTTACCTATGTAGTAACAACTACAGGTATATTTCACTAAGTAAACAACAGCCTCTGTATTATGTGAAATGAAGGACTTTACCTGAAGTTTTTTTCCAGTTCTATGTAACATGAGTTCTTTTCATACCATAATCCAATGGCACGCTGAGCATTTACCACATTTATACATCCCTGCAGGCAAATGTTCTTTCTTTTGAAGTAGCTGTTCCATACTGTGTACCAGAAGATCTGACAGGTTCCTGCCCCTCCTATAAATAAATATTGGGCCTGTGTTCACAATTCCTGTCAGTGCTGGGTCCATCATCAAGATATGCCAATTTTTTCCTTACGATATTTTCTAATTCTTTAGAATGCATATTGAAAGTGATAACAAAGTTAGGACCTTTACATTTATAATTTTATTTCTCACATACTTATTGTTACTGAGAACATTTTCTTGTCTTTTATCCTGTAATAAATGTTGTCTATCAAATTTGCCAACTTTCAATCTTGCAGTGTCCAAACAGTTTTGGCTATAGCCCTTATCTCTGAAATGTTCTGTTAACATATTCACATTAACATCATACATTTCTTCAGTGCTGCAATTATGCTTCACTCTCATGTATAAGGGATACTCGAAATTATATGTCTGGGGTGTGAACTCTGAAAATGCAAACCTGAGTTCCCATCCATCTTTTTCCTATGTAAGTAGGTATTTAAACCCCCCTGCCCATCCTTACTAATCTCTAAATCCAGAAAATGTATTTTAGAAACATCATATGTTAAGGTAAATTTCAAATTTGAATTTGTTATTTACAAATATTTAACAACTTCCATCAGTTCCACAGCCTCCCCTTTCCATATTAGTATGTGCCGTCAATAAAACGCTGAGGAAAATCCACATATTTCAGAAAGGGGTTTACATCTGCATTGTATACAAACTGTTTTTCCCACTGTGCTAAATAAATAGTGGCATAATTAGGGGCCATTGCCACCTCCATTGCCGTCCCCCTTGGCTTGATGATACACTGTAGATAGGAATTCATTATTTAATGTGATCCCTTCACACATTGCTTCCCTTAATGCTTCCAAACCCTCCTGATGAGGGATATTGGTATATAAGGATGTAATGTCCAATGTGGCCAAGATCCAGTCTGATTCAACAGCCATCTTCTGGACAATACCCAAGACCTGGGTAGTATCCCAGAGATATGCCCCGGACCTTTGAGCCACTGGTTTAATATCGAAATCTGCAAACTGGGCTAATGGTTCTGTGAGGGAAGCAATACTGGAAACAGTAGGCATCATGGGTGGATTCTCCTGGTCTTTATGGACTTTAGAAAGTCCATAAATAGTAGCTCTCACTGGATGTTCCACTTTTAAGTATGTATTCATCTCCAGATTGATTACCCCATTAAGTACTGCCTCATCCAACATATAGTCAATGAGCCTCTATGTCTGGAAATAGTGTCAGAGTGATGCAAAACGATGACCATGCCCATCTCTGTGAGGGGGTGGCACTGTATTACCAAGTAGTCTGTCATGTATGTCCGTATCTGTTTGAATACATAACGGCTTTTATTGTGACCTAGTGTGGTGGTTGGTTTGTTTTTACCAGTGAGCCAAAGTACATTTTCTCTTATTGCACAATTGTCACAGAAGCCTGATTGATTCTGATGCACTCATTTTGTTTGGCATGTCCAGGAACAAAAGCCATGTATCCATTGCTGAATGCAGAGGCCCAGGGATTGAGGCACATATACTTTTATTTGTAAATCTATTCCATGGTACTACCCTCTTGGCACCTGCTTTTCTTTCAAACTTCTGACAGCCTGCCCCAGGTGCCAATCAAGTCCCACCCATTAGCAAGACATCCACATCTCTGTTTGGCACCCTGTGGATAATTCCTTTCACTGCAGGATCTGGGGAAAAGAAAAGTGTGCAATTTCTCAACCTGAGGATACACTTCAGTCTGCCAACAGCATGGGAAAAAGGTGGGGGCAGACATGATTTCATAATGTGTGGCTACTCAGAGGAATCACCAGATCAGTCAGTTTATTTGATCCACTTAAAATACACTCTCCCACTTCCTGTCTTTTAGCCACATGACCATGCCACCCAGAAGGGGGCAGCACATTTTGAGGTTACTCACAGTGTCACATGTCACCCCAGCCTTCCCGCTACAGGAGCTGATGATACAGCAGAAAGACTGAGCACCTGTTGTGCTCTTCATGAGAATCTTGATTGTATTCTCCCATGTTGTGCCTGAAGATAAGCATTTATTATCTAGTGTACCCCTGGGTACACAAAAGCTAACTAAATGAATAAATACAATCACCCCGTAGTCAAAGAATGCTATCTCTGCTGAGATCCATAAGATCGATCAGTGTGGTGTGGGGAGTCTGGATTGTAACATAATTTCAGATTTCTCACACGATTACAAAGCACACTAACACTGGTGACAACAAAGCTAGGTAGACAACTTTTTATTGTTTTTGTCTGTTACCAGTTTCAGATGTGGATAAAAAGGAATGCATGATGCAGTAGACCACATCCAGTAACTGCAGATTACCCCAGTTATGAAAATCATGCCAGCTGTATCCAGATGGGCAACAGGCACAGCGGGTGTCAACACATACAGATGCACCTATGTCCGGACTTCTGAACTTACAGCCCAGGTGAAAATTAGTTGAGGAAAATTAGTTGATTCCCCTCAGTTTAATCATATTAGATATATTATCAAATCTGAACAAGGGCAGTTATAAAAACCTGCCCATTTTCAGTGAAACATTATGACCGAATATGTAAGAATACAGTTAAAGGAACCATCCTGTCATGCTAGGTCTTTAAATATATTAGCAGAGGAGTCTGAGGTAAACACATTACACTCAACCTATGAAGAAACAAGCATACAGTATGCCTGTTGTAGCTCTTATCATTCTTTACTATACCTATAAAAACCTCATCAGTTAACATGAAATGAAAAATGACAAAATACTGTATGCTTTTTAAATGTTTTAGGTATTTTGTATTGTGTATCCCCATATCCCCCTCCCTAATGAAGAGTATTATCGTACTGCTTTTGAACATTTGCAGATCTATTTAACTATATGAACCTCTCTGTATTGTGTTTTGGTATATGTGATGCTATATTTCTTTGAAACATGGCTTTTTTGCCAATGCCACCCTTTTTTGTTAACTGTGCCTCGATTTTTTATTTTTTTAATTTTTTCTTGCCTAGGTTCTTTGTCTTATTAGCTTGCTTCCTTATTTTGCGTCCAGCATGATAAAAAAAAAAGAAAAACAGCATAAGACCTCTTGGTTGAGATATAGATGAGGCACACTGAAGAGTCCTGAGAAGGACAAAATACATGTGTGGATCTTCAGCTCTCAGCTGTGGCAGATTGTGTGGGAGACTCTTTGGCACCAGGCCCTCCTCCTTAAAGCAGAACCATGAGGACTTCAAGTGACATCAGAAGGATAATGGTAGCTTAGACTCTGAGCTCTGTCCATGGTGGATAAAACCTACAAAAATCTATCCTCACAGGATGAGCTTCCCTGCCCAGAACAGCAAGAAGACATTCAACAAAACTCAAGCAAATGCTTCACTGTGTTCAAAGTTAAAGGTAATTCTGAAAGCTCTCAGAAGATAGGCTGAAAATCAACAGGCCCCATACTGCAATTCAGTACTGTCCTCCAATGAGAAGGGAGTACAGGCCGAGGATTCAGGCTCTGGCTTTGACCTCATCATGGCAATGAAGAAGACAGTACTGGCAGATAACAGGATCGGGAAATCCCTCTCAACTTTGAGAAAAGACTATATCAAAATGGACAAACACAACACCGAGATTAAAAACCTAATGGGAGAGCTGTCGGTGTCAAATGATGGACAAGAAAGCCTCATGTATCTCCTGGCCCGAAGAAGGAACTAATGGCAAAATATGTGATTTGGAGTGAACAGGCTGCTGAAACATGATCAGATTATATGATGTATGTAAAGGGGCAGAATTAAAAGTGACTGTGATGAATGATTTCATAAAAGGACTCTTAAAAGAAATCCTGTAGCTACTGATGGAATTTGATTTAGAAATGGACAGGGCACACTAGCACTGGGATCAAAACAGACAGCCCCGACACAAAACTCTGGTCTGATTCCAGAGCAAAGAGGCACTTCTGCAGACAGCATGGCAGACTAAAAATATGTAGTACACAGGACACAGAATCACAATAGATCATGACTACATAGCCGCAGTGCAGGAGAAACCCCAAACAATGTGGTGGAGAGTAAATCAACTGAAAGCCAAGCAAATAAAAGCCCAAATGAGCTTTCTGGTGAGGCTCAGAGTGGACACAGCATCAGGTCCCAGGTTCTTCAATAGCACAGCAGAAGTGGGACTCTTTCTTCAAAATGTCAATATCCAGGTGCTATCCACAGAGAAGGAACAGCTGGAGCAAGCCCTCATTCAAACAGCTTGGAGTGTGCATACCAGAAAAAAGTAAGAAGAGGGCACATGCTTACGTAAGCAAACTTGCTTCCAGATGGATGTCAAAAGATTAACAGGAGCCTACAACAGAAACTGGAAGGCAAAGAATGACTAGGCTGATCACCTAACAACGGAAAGGCAAAAGGAGCCACAACAAGCATCATCGTAGCAGACCAAAACTGGGACTCAAACATAAAGGACCATATCAGGACATTAATTATATATGCTCCACCCTGCAGAGACACCTTGACCACTGAGGACATCACCAGCTAATCCCCAGCAGAACTCCTATTTTGGACTTGTGCCTCAAAGGGTAGAGTATTTTTCCTTTTCATATTTTTTTATGAATCAAAATGTTTGTTGTATAGCTAAAAATCCTTTACAAAAGTAAATCAGCGTAAATAAAAATACAATTGAAATTGAAAGGATTAAAAAGATAGACCACAGCCCTCTCTAAAGGATACATGTATATAAAACAGCATGATATATAAGGTTTACAAGAAAGTTCATACAACAGATATTCTCTTCTTCACTTCATTAATAGCACAAAAATATTTAGATATCCTTTCAAGAGTCCATAAATCCTAAGCGTGCGTAAAAATATTAGTAAGGGTCACTTTATCAAGCTGATACAAATGATTTATAAAAGGAGCTAACCAATAGAGTCTTTCATTTATATACAAGGTACAGTACCATAAATATGTAACAAGTCCTCATCCCCCCATGTAAGCAGTCACAGGCCCAAGATTCAAGATCAAAGTTTTTTTATTGCTACAGTAGCATATTACTGAAAAACTGCTCAAATTTATAATTAGAAACAATTGATCTTAATTTAGGGTCAGACAGAATGTCTCGGTTAGATTTAAAACCAAAATATCAAGCATTTGTTAATGCCGAATGTTGTCTCACTGACATTGGCATTTGTAATGCAGGAGTTAGAGATGCATAATAGGAATGACAGTGAAGTATTGAACTGATGCCAGCCTCATCCCCAACCTGAAGAGGCACAATTTCAACATAGGGATTTTGGGACCTCCCCTCTTGAACAGTGGCCCTGTGGTTTGTTAATCTGTCCCAAAAGTTGATTTCCCACAGTGACCACGCCATTCTGTGCCATGGATGTGAAAACACATTTTGGGCAGGATGTAAAAAATGACAGCTGCACAGTTCATAAGGAGGTGTGAAAAAATGCCAGTGTTGAATATCTGGCATAAAAATATTGCAAATTTGCGAAGTTACAAGGGTGCGTGGAAACTGAGCAACACATGCTTGTAACACAGTCATTTGATGGACTTTCATTACCAAATTATCAACATATGCATTTTAGGACCTCTGCTCATGAAGAGTGTCACTGTCATTTTCTTAAACTTTTCCAAAAACTGATTTCGCACAGCGACCGTGCTATTGTGCGCTGGAAGTGTGAAAACACATTTTGGCCAGGATAAGTAAATGGGCAGCTGTACTGTTCATAAGAAGGTGTGGAAAAATGTCAATGTTGAAAATCTGGAGTGAAAATATTACAAATTCATGAAGTTACAAGCGTGCGTGTAAACTGCACAACGGCACGCTCGTAAAACAGTAATTGTTTGGATTTTTTTCACCAAATTTGCAACATTGGCTTTTTGAGAGCCCACCTCATGAACACTGGCACTGTCATTTCATTACTCAGTCCCAAAAGGTGATTCCATACAGTGACCACAAACTCACCTTTCTGGACTGAATAACACCATAACAGTGACTGAATTCATGCGGAGGGGCCCCAGTAACCCCATGTTGAAAATTTGGTGCCAACATTCCAAAAAATGCCCAAGATATGCACCAAAGTTGAAAAAACTCTATTTATCCCATTATACAGCTTACCAGCATTTCTTCAGTTTGCGTTCGGCTTTGAAGAGTGCAGACGTGTTCCCGGTCCACCAAAGATCATCTCACCAAACTCTGGAGGTAAGTATGGGGTGAGGGGGGTGTGGGGAGGCAGAGTACACAGAGGGTGGGCACGGGTTGGGTGAGGGAGCAGGACAGACCATAAGGGACCATTTTCTTCTTTTACAGGTTAAAAAAAAAAACATTGTGGGACTTTTTTTTTAAGGGGCATTTGGCATGCTGGGGTGGGCTCCCAGCAAGCCACCTCAGTGTTTGGGGGTAAACCGATGGGGGATTGGGCACCCCCCTCAGCACACAGCAAATGTTAGGGGCATTATGCCTATGGGGAGTGGGCTCCCCGTTGGCACATGAACTGGGCCAGGGCATGCTGACAGGGGGATTGGGCACCCCTGAAGTCGGCATTGTAGCAGATGGTAGTGGCAGTCACTGCTGCCATGTTTACTATTATGCTTCACCAGGAAAGGCATGTCAGGAAGTGCCGCTGCATGACAAGCTTGTCTCTCATTGCAGTGAACTTTTTCTTAGATCTGGTGTCCACTTTACGTGTTGCTAGTGTCAGCGCCTGCAGGTGCCTTACTGGGGAATGAAGGATGCACCTACTGATGCATTTTCTGCATTTGCGCACACTGACCACACCTCCAGATCTGCTACTACTGCAATATGTTGGCTGGTGCGCAAGAGTGAGCCAACATAACAATTCTTCTGGGCGAACCATTTAAAGTAAAGAGATTCAGCAATATGTTTTAAATCTAGAGAATTCCAATCATTTGTAACTTTTGTGTTACATATTTGTTATATTGTATACATAATGTTATCTCATGATCAGCTGCTCATTTTAAATTCATCAATGTGTGTTTTTTTTAAGAGTAAAATTAAAGTGCTATACCAATAATCATTTCTATATCCCAAACTATAACAGTATTCTTTCTCTTTCAGACACTGTCTTGACAATGTAGGGCAGGATAACCTTGTAAGACTAATCAAGTAATTGAGCTTTCTAGAGTATATTGCAGCATTAATGTTAGGAAGTCCCAGCTCTGATTGTAAATATGCTGCTGGACAAGAATGACCTACTTTCTGAATGTTCTGTAGGATTTAATATAAAGGAAATATAAATGTATTGGCATTTTTATATTCCCATATATCAGAACCATAGAGTGATTGAGCTTCAAACTTTGCTTTAATAACTTGAAAAATGGGTCTGATTGTGAGGCCGCCAAATTTAATATTAAATCCCATTACACCTTCTAGAATCTTTTTTAACTTTTCCAAAATCATCTCTATATGTGGAGACCATCTGCTGTTATCATGAAATACACCTAGGTAAACATAATTGGATATATTCTCAAATCTATCACTGCCTATGTACCGTTTATCAACTGTTTTGCTACCACCAAATATCATAGCATTTGTCTTTTTTTTAAGTTAATTTTTAATTTTTGCTCTGAAGACCTATTATTTATAAAATCTAGCTTATTCTGCAGGCCCTTCCTAGTAAGAGAAAGCAAGATGATATTGTTGACATATGCAAGAATGGGGCAGAGAAGAGTCTTAATTTTTGTTGAGTCTAAATTGTTGGCTTCACAGTCTAGAAGCATTTTATCTATATGGAGTAAGAAAAGCAGAGGGGCCAGGACACACCCCTGCCTGACTCCTTGATAAATTTTAACAGGAATTAAAAGACATTCATTGGGTCCTAATCTAATTCTAGCCCATGTTTCTGAGTACAAATGGGCTATAATTGAACTCAAGTCTCAATCAATGCCCCATCTAATAAAATTGTCCAAAGTATGTTTTGTGATAAGGAGCCAAAAGCAGAGGAGTAGTCTATAAACACTGGCCCAGATATTCAAAAGGGTTGCGCCATGCGCAACTCCAAAAATTCGCCATTCTGCGATATTCAGAAGGGGCCAGTTGCGCCACCAAAAACATGCTGAGCAACAGCGCAATGGAAATGAAGGCATGCGCAACCGAAGGGGGCGGGTCCATGCATAAAGTGCGCAATGCGATATTCGAACACCTGCGCAATGCGCAAGGTGGCTCAACGGAGAGTTGCGTGAGTAGCGAATTGAGCCAAAATAAAAGGCTCAAGGAAGCAGCGCAAGAACCCTAGCAGGCCGCAAACTGGGGGAGAGAGACAGAGAGAGAAACAGGAGCTGGAAGGCAGAGAGGACAGTGGGTCCAGGAGGACAGAGAGGCCAGTGGGGGTGCCGGTGCAGTGGAAGCAGCAGTGGGGGCAGCGGGGTAACACAGGAACAGCAGCTGGGGGCAGAAGCCAGGGAGATGGACAGTGCCAGCTTCCTCATGGAAGCTTTAATGAGGGGTGAGACACCATGCTGCAGGGGGCGTGGCAGCGGAGGGGCCGTCGGCCGTATGCCCGACAGGCGGTGTCGTGCCGCATCAGCTTGAGCTGTACACAGGCGTCGAGATTGTGGCGGTACCGCCTGAACAGGGCAATTGAGATGGCTCTGCGAGCTGTGCAGTGATGTGATGCAGGCACCCTCACGACGGAGTCACGCTCTGTCTGTGGAGACCAAGGTGACAGCCTGCATGTGCCTGCTCGCCATGGGCACCTTCCAGAGGCCAACAGGGGACACCACAGGCATTACACAGTCGGCCCGTCACGCATCCTCACCCAATTCCTCAGCGCACTGCTGCCTCGTACTTTCATGGGTACATCCATTTCCCCAGCACCCGGCAGAGCATACAACAAACATGCAGGAGTTCCACAGGGTAGCACGTATGCCTGGCATGCTAGGGGCCATAGACTGCACCCATGTGGCCATTCGCATGCCACCTGGCCCCGACGGCCAGGCATATCGGAACCGAAAGGGGTTTTCCAGTGTCAACTGCCAGGTGGTGTGTGATGCCAATGGGCGCATTATCAATGTCTGTGCCACACACTGTGGTTGTGCACATGATGCCTTCATATGGCACCAGTCTGCACTGTGCCATCGATTTGAGAGAGGGGGCATCCCCACGGGTCATCTAGTGGGTGAGTACACATGAATGGAATGCAAACTCTGGGCAAGGGTGGGAATGACACAGGTGCCATGGTAGTGGCACACAAGGATGTGGGCAATATGGACCTGACATGACACTGATCTCCACTATCTCCACACAGGTGACTCATACCACTACTCCATCCCTGGCTGCTCACATCATACCGCGCCCCCACGACCCCAGCGCAGCTATGCTTCAATGAGGCACATGCTGCAACACGTAACATCATAGACGGGTGTTTGGGATGCTCAAGGCATGCTTCCGATGCCTGGACACCCGCGGAGCTCCACAGTACAGCCCCCAAAAGGCCTGTGGGATATTCCTGGCCTGTTGCATCCTGCACAACATGGCCAAAGACCATGGATAGCTGTGACAGGTCCAAGAGGGGAATGCGATGGGACGCCAGTGGCGCCTGTGATGTTGGGATGAGCAGCCCCCTAGGACGGAGGGACCCCCGACTGACCCGGCAGGCCCAGCTGCACCGGGACACCATTGCAGAAGAGCACTACACCCAACACAGGTAAGTCAAGGGGACATGTGCAGGCAACACTGTCCATGCGCAAACCACAGGCACACAGGGGAACACACCGTGCATGAAGGTCAGGGGAGTTGAAGGTTCCAGGCATACCAACACACCATCAGAGAGGGGTGAGCACTCATATGGACACACACACACACCAGGCCTACATGGGCAGCAGCACAGCACTGCAGAAATGACATTGCCACACACAGCACCACCGACCACCCCACCACCTGTACCGTACAAGTGCGTGTGTCGGACCTGGGCACCCTTGCACCTTGGTGTACAGTGCAATGCAGGCATCATCATGCACACACACCTGTGGACAGCAGTTGGGAGAGGTGCAGGTGGTCTGTGTGTCAGCATGGTGAGCAGAGCACCCAGCAGTGTACTGCCCACCATGACACATTGCACACAGGGCAGCACAGACAGGGGCCGCACTGGGAGACAGCTCAGTCAGGTAGCACTGTCCCACGGCCACCATGGATGCATGGCGGCCGCCATGGCCCAGCAGCCCTGGCAGGCTGAGCAGGGTTACATGGGGTGGCGCTGTTGCACCACCAGGGGTCCCACCGCGCTAACGCAACCTTGCCCGCACAGGGGTCTGCATCCCTCCAAACAAACTTGCACCAGGGGTGCTCGGGATGCCCATAGCAGAACCCGTGTTGACAGGCCTGGTGTCGATGACACCGGAACGGGAGTGGAAAGCGCACTGTGGGTGTGTGGTACAGGGGCACCTGACAGTGTGGCCAATGCGTCCGCGACAGAGACCACTGCCTGGGTCAGCCTGTCAATGGCAGCGGTCACATCCGTCCGCATAAGGACCAGCTCGGCTCGGTCCCGAGCACACTCCCTGCTATGCCGCTCCACGGACACAGACAGTGCCTCCATGGACCTTGCAACCCGCCCCTGCAGCTAACATACTAACATACTAACATACTATTTGCCAGCAGATTAGGCCTTATGGTCTATCAAGTCTGCTCGAACCTAGATCCTTAGTTGGGTGCGAGACCTCCATCCCTTGTGCTCCAGAAACCCCTATCATCCATCCCCACCCCCCCGGGACAGGCCATCATCTGATACATCCACTTTCTGTGTCTGTCCCACCCTTTCTTAAAGCTCTCCACTGAGGATCTCTGAACCAGCTCACCAGGCAGAGCATTCCAAGGGTCCACCACCCTCTCAGTGAAAAACCTCCTCCTCTTCCCCTCACCCTTCCACCTTCAACTTCAAACCATGCCTCTGGTGATGCCTCCCTGCTTTAGTCTAAGATCCTCCATGTTTACCCTATTTATTCCCTTGAGGTACTTGAAGACCTCAATCATGTCCCCCTGTCTCTCCTCTCCTCCAATGAAAACAGGCAGAGCTCTCAAGTCTGTCCTCGTAAGTCAAATCCCCTAGCCCTCGTATCATCTTTGTTGCCCTCCTCTGTACCCTCTCCAGGAGCTGTATGTCCTCTTCAGTGTGGTCTCAGTACTGTACACAGTACTCAAGGTGTGGTCTAACCAGTCCATTGTACAGTGGCAGAATCACTTCCTTGCTCCTAGAGGTGATCCCTTGATGCATCCCAACATCCTGTTTGCCTTGCTAGCTGCTCTCCTGCACTGCTCAGTGTTATTCATACATGTATCCACCATGACCCCTAGGTCTTTTCCCTGTTGAGGCTTCCAGCACCTCCCTCCCAGGGTGTACCTGTGTTTAGGGTTTTCCCGACCAAGATGCAACACCTTGCACTTGGTGATATTGAAATTTAATTTCCATGTGTGAGCCCAGCTTTCCAGGGTGTCCAGGTCCTCTTGCAGGGCCAACCTCCCCTCTTCTCCCTCAACTACTGCTCCCATCTTGGAGTCATCCGCGAAGAGACTCATTTCACACCCTATACCATCCCTGATGTCTGATATGTATGCATTAAACAGGATTGGACCCAGGACCGAGCCCTGTGGTACCCCACTACCAACCTCTGTAGGGTTCGAGAGCTCCCACAGACCACTACTCTCTGAGTGCGTCCAGCTATCCAGTTTTCAATCCATCTGACCATCAAAGGCCTACTCCTAACCCCATCAGTTTCTCCACCAGACCATTGTGGGGACAGAGTCAAACTTGCTGAAGTCCAGAATAATACATCCACAGGCTTACCCTATCCAGTTCTGATGTTACCCATTCATAGAACTCTACAAGGTTGGTTTGACATGATCTACCTGGCACAAACCCATGCTGCCGACTATCCAGACCTCCACCTCCTCCAATTAAACCCCAATCGTTCCTTTAGTATACTCTCCATTAATTTTCCCACCACCGAGGTTAAACTGATGGGTCTATAGTTTCCTGGTACTTCCTTCGACCCCCTTTATGGATTGGTACCATGTGCCTCTCGCCAATCCTAGGTACCCTCCCTGTCTCAAGTGACCTGTTGAAAAGCTCCGCCAGGGTGCAGCCAGTATGTCCGCCAATTCCCATAGTACTCTCGGATGAATGCCATCCGCCCAGGATTTGTCTTTCTTTAGGGCCTTGAGGGCAAACCCACCCTTTTGGTGGGATGGCATCATCCGTCCCTCCACCTTACTGGTCTTTTATCCTTATCCAGATGCGACACCCCTGGGGTACCTTTCCTCCCTTTGCTCCATTTCTGCTGCTCCTGATCCCACTCCCTGCCGCTTCTATCCCTTTGTGCCTTGCTTTGTAGATATCCCATCCCTCCCTAGTGAACACAGAGGCAAAGTACTGTTAAATACCTCTGCCTGGTCCCTCGCCTCTTCCACCCACCCTCCTTCTGATCTCAATCTGCTGAGATGGCCCTTAGTTTTTCCGCCTCCCCAATGTACCGGAAGAACCCTTTTCCCTCCATGTATCCTGTGCCAGCCGATGCTCTTTACTGGACTTTGCTCCCTCACCATACGGGTGACTTTTCTAGATGCAAGCTGGTACATTTCTTATCCCTATCCCTCTTGTTGTTTTATATTTTTGCAAGCCCTTCTTTTCTCTGACTGCTACCTGGACCTCACTGGACCACCAGCATGGTTTATGTGACCTTGCTCCCTTACGTTTCAACTTAGCGCAGATCCTGACTGCCTCATGAAGTCCCTGTTTATGACCTCCCATCTCCTTTTCCACACTTGTTGTTGAGGTAATCCTTCAAGTGATCCTTGAGAATATTTCCCATGCCCATAAAGTCTGCCCCTGAAGTCCACTGCCAGTGTCCTAGATCTCACCCCACTCCCCAATGCTTATTTGAAACCAGACAGTATTGTGGTCCTCCCAGTCAGGGGTCCTGTACAACCATGTCCCTTACCAGATCCCCATCTGCCAGAACACATCCAGGACATGCCCTCCTTGTGGGCTCCATCACATGCTGTGTTAAGAACACATCCTGGAAGCCATCCAGCAGCCTCTCTCCTTGGCCACCTTAGAGGACATGGTTCCCAGTTAGTACCTGGCATATTAAGGTCCCCATCAACACCCTCCTTCCCTTTTGGACCACACTGGGCAATGATGTTGTCCAGCAAACCATCCTCTAGAACATCACTCATCCCGGGGGGCCTATATGCTACACCCAGCTTGACCTTATCTCCTGATGGGGATCGTAAGGTGACCCATAAGGCCTCCACGTTTCCCTCTGCCTCTTCTACCATAGCAATTTCTATGTCATCTCTAATGAACATAGCCACTCCACCCCCTCTGCCCTCCTTTCTATCCTTCCTAAGCATAGTGTACCCCCGTACATTTAGGTCCCAGTCATGATTTTTGTTGGCCCACGTTTCCGTGACTGCCGCCACATCCACCCCTCCTCGAACAGCATGGCCTGGAACTCTGGCAACTTGTTTCCCAAACTCCTGGCATTTACTAACACTAACCTCCACCCCTTATCCCTGATCCTTTTTGTCGAACCCCACCCAGATTCCTTATACTTCCATCCTCCCCCTGCTCCTCCTGAAACCTCCACCTCAGTCTGTTTCCCCTCCCCTTGGGCTTGAAGGCTACCCCTCATCTGGAGGGAGGCTTCTGGTCAGCCCCTCCTTATCCTCCCCCTTACAAGTTTAAACTCCACCTTTCTTTGTATGTAGTCAGCCATCCCTGTTTAAGGACTTCCTTCCCTAATGGGGCAAGATGAAACCTGTCCTTGGCATATAGTCCCTTATCCTCCCAAACCCATTCCAGTTCCCTAACACCCCAACCATTCTCTTCACCCCACTTCCTGAGCCATTCATTAACCTCTGTGAGCTTCTTTTTTCTCCACTGAGGCCTTTGGTACTGGCAATATCTCCGAAAAGGAAATGTTGCATCCATTATCCCGACAGACTCTGGCAAGTTCTTGGAACCTTGCTTGGATTTCCATAATGCTATTTCCCTCTAGATCATTAGTTCCCAAATGCACCAGGAAATCCGGTTTCCTCCACAATCCCTAACCATTTCATACACCATGAACTTTGCTCTGTGCACTGTCAGCCCAGAGATACTCACTACCTTCACCTGGCTATGGCATCCATCCCCCTGTCCCTCCCAATGGATACCCTTAATCATCGAGTCTCCCAGTAACAGAACCTTAACACCGCCATCATCCTTATGGTTACCTCCACTATGCCCTCTCAGCCCCCCCTCTCCCACTTTATTCATGATCACAATTTCATGGGAGTCTTCCTGCCTTATTAGAGACCCCCTTGTCGAGTCCTGCAGCAGGTGGGTGTGCGCGTCCAATGGGTACTGTGCCCCAATGGCATTGTGACCCCCAGGGTGTGGATGGTCCTGGTGCACAGCACCCCTTGAGGGTGGGCGCTGTTTGCCAGGACCAGGTATGGGTGGATCAAAGGGCAGGGGACATGTGCCACTGCTTGACACTGTACCCCCAGACCTGGTGTGCGACTGCTGCTGCCACCCCTCCAACTGCTGAGCCCCCAGGTCCACCTGTTCCACCTCCGTGCTGACAACATTGCCAGACACCTGCACAGCCACCGGTGCTGCCCCACCGGTGCTGACAGGCACAGCCTGGGACTGTGCCAGCATGCTGGTACACAGGTGTGAACCAGGAAGGCCCAGGGGCACGTGCTGGCCTGCCATGTGTCCGTCATGGACACACACCTATCACTGCCCATTGCAGGCCTGCTATCATCAATGGTGCGGGTCGTGCTACTGCCTAGGCACAGCATGTTGGCATACCTGCATCCCAGACTGCTGGACACAGGCTGTGCACCCCTGCACCCGTATCACTGACACCGGAGTTGTTGGCCCAGTGTGCATGCTGCTGCAGTGCCTGCAGGCTGGTGGCAGAGGTGGATGGTCCCTCCTCCACGTCCACCAGGTCTGCATCACTGTCTGGACCCACCACCACCACCGTCTCCTGAAGACGAACAGGATCTGTAACAGAAAGAGAGTACATGTGAGTGCATGTGGACAACAGCCGCCCCCAACAACACCACCATGTCATACCGTGCAGTGATGGGCTTCCACCTGTCTGAAATCCTCCGCCTGGTACACCCGCAATGGCACTCAGCTGCATGGCCGTGACCAGTGTCTCCTCTGTAGGGGTCAGCTGCAACACCACTGGTGGGCCCCCACCAGTGCCAGCACATGCCGCCCTGAAGGCTGCCACCGTCTCCTTCAGCCTCCTGCGGTCAGTCCCCATCTTCTTCTTGCATTCCTGCATGGAGCGCTGGTGGCTTCCGTGCAGGTTGACGGCCCGAGCTACCCCCTCCCATGCAGCTGCACATTCCTGAGGGGTGCCCCTCCGTCCACTCAATAGTGGCTCATCCTCCAGGTAGGCCTGGAAGAGGGCCTCCATCTCTGCGGTGAAGTTCGGCCTCCTCCTACACCCGCCGTCCACACCCTCAGCTTGGCTCTGGTCAGTCATGGTGATCTGTATGGGTGGAAGTGGACACCTGTCACTGTGCAGTCGACAGCATTTCCCCATGAGCATAGCTGCCGGCCGGGGGCGGAAGCCCCCCACGTTTCCTCTCCGCATGGCAGATACTGATAGAAAGGGTGCCCTTTGTCCCTTTCTAAGTGCTCTTTTCATGCTCAGCCCCCTCAGCCTTTATCATCCTCCGCCCATGAGCATTGTCCTGAGCATCACACAGCATGTAACTCACCTCTCACCTGCAGTAACCAAATCTGGCCAGCACAACCCACTGTCACATTTCTATAGCGCAACACATGCAAATGAGGTGTGGCGCAACTATAATGACATGCTAATCACGCCACTGCACCTATGAATGGCTGATCGAATGATTTGCATATGTCAGCTGAATATCGCGTATTTGAGCTTTGCGCAATACGGAAGGTCCAGCTGAGCCAATGACGCAGGTTTGTGGCTGCATGCTACACTGCATTGCACATGCCCAGACAGCTTACGCATGCGTCTATCATGCTGCAGACCTGCTGAGCACGATAGGCGATTCAGGACATGGCCACCATTGTGCCAATGGCGCTACAGCACTGGGCACTATATGGCGCTGTGGCACTACTGCGCGATAGTCCACTGTGGCACTGGTGCGCAGCTTGGCAGTCGCGCAGGATGCCTATACGTCTGATGGTGCTGTGCGTAGCCTTGCGTCATTACCGTGACCTTGTGTATGCCCTCTGACCCCTGGCTCTGTTGGCATGCCATGTGTACGTCCCTATTGCGCTGTCTGGTGACAGCACCATGTGAAGTGACGGCACTGTTCGAACAGCGTGATTGGAGCCTGTGGTGGTCCATTGCGCAACAACTCCACGTGGGGTTACAGTGCAACGGGGCACCATATTGCCTGCTGTAAAGTTGGTGCCATGGCTAGGAGGAGGGCGGTGTCCTGGAGCCAGATTGAAGTGGCCAACCTGGTGGCCCTAGTTGAGCCACACTATGATGGCCTGTATGGTGAGGCGCCCCTCACCAGTGCCAGGACTCATCTGTGGCAGCAAGTGGCCACTGACCTGGTGGAGGTCACTGGATGGGGCCGGTCTGCTGAGCAGTGCGGCACTGGTGAGTGACCTCCGCGGAGAAGCAAGAACTTTTATCGTGGCTGCGGTGGCGTGCCAGGCGGGCGTAGTGCCTAGGCCAGGTGAGTGTACCATCTATGCACCTATATTCTCTGTAGGAGTGTGTGTGTTTGGGTGGCTGTGCATAGGTGCCGGCTTGGACACGGTTGGCTGTGTCAGTGTGTGCAGCTAGCGATGGATGGTTATGGCTGTGTGGGCAGGCACTCTCACTGGGGCAGGGGCACTCTGCTTTTGAGTCACACTGATGTTTGTCTCAACATATGTCTCCCACAGGCCGGAATCTGAGGACGCAGGGCGATGGTGACATGGGCCGTGCCAGGGCCCCGGTGCCGGGGGGAGTTGTGCCCCAGCAGCAGCAGCAGCAGCAGCAGCGGCAGAGCCAGCTGCTGGAGGAGTGTGAGTATCATTACTTCATGAATGCTATTGCATGCTGGGGGGGGCAAGACCACCAGCCATGCACAACACAACCATGCAGGAAAGGGGAGGTCATAATTCCACTATTCAAGACACTGGTGAGGCCCCACCTGGAGTACAGTGTACAGTTCTGGAGACCATACCTATGTATAGACATGGACTGGGTAGAGAGGGTTCAGAGGAGGGCAACACGGATGGTGCATGGATTGCATCACAAGTCCTATGAAGACAGGTTGGAGGAACTGAACATGTACTCCCTGGAGGAGAGGAGGGAGAGGGGTATATGATGGGGACATACAAGTATCTTACAGGGAGGAACAGAGTGCAGGAAAACACTATTTTTAAGCATAAAAGATGTTCCAGGACTAGAGGCATGGGATGAAGTTGGAGGGGACGATTCAGAGGGAACATGAGAAAGAATTTCTTCACAGAACTGGTGGTGGACCAAGTGGAACACCTTGCCAGAGGAAGTGGTGGGGGCTGACTTGGTCGCAGGATTTAAGAATGCAGGATAGCCATATAGGAATTCTGGAGGTCAGGGGTAAGTGCAACAGACTTATAGGAAAACAGAGTGAACTTACAAGGTCAAATGGCCAGACTGGGTGGCACATAGGCCCTTATCTGCCAACACTGTCTATGTATCCATGTATGTATGCACAACACAGGTGACATGCATCACTGTGCAGTATCACATCACGTCTGTGTATGCGTCACTGGTGGTCCAGGCATGCACCGGGCACATAGCTGTGTAACTGGCATCGCACCACGTTGCCACATCACTTGCCAGCCTTGTTTGTGCTGTGATGGACATGGGCAGTGTGTGTGTGTGTGTGCAGTGGTGCACATAGCTGGTGCCGCCTGTTTGTGATGGCCATGTGCATGTTCACTGTGGGTGGGTGCATGCCATCACAGGTGCGGAACATTGGGCTATATGGCTTGCAGGTTGGGTGGTGTTCAGGGTTGTGGTCAGTCACAGCCATTGACTGTGTTCCCATTTTCCTAGGCCTCGAAGTTCTCTGGAGGATAGATCGAGGCATTCGGGGCCTGACACAGGTGTCCCTTGAAACTCAGGCCATCCTGGAGTCCATTAGGCGACATGGCCTGCGGAGGAGGCATCACAGGGGAGAGCAGAACCAGGCGCAGGATAACCAGCCAGCTGGGCCTTAGGACACAATACCTTTCCCACTTCTCCCATCCCTACCACCCTGCCTTCCCTCTCCAAGTTGTTCATCCCTACCCCTTGAACACCCCTACCTTGTACCCGTCCCCCCCCTTGTAAATAGTTGTTGTTTATTGTTGTATTTACTATTTGAAATTTTAAAAATACATTTATATTTTGATGTGAATACTGTGTTGGTCTCTGATTTGCAGCTGGCTATGGGTGCTCAGTTGCAGTGGTGTACATGCCATCTGGGGTGGTATGGTCATGGGTGTGTGTGTGTGTGTGTGTGTGTGTGTGTGTGTGTGTGCGTGCTTGTGCTTGGGGAGGTATCTCCGGCATGGCAGTGACTTTCTGTTGGTCTTGCCGTCTGCTGCCACCCACTTCTGGGTGCACAGGGTGTCTGGCTTGTATGCTTCTGTGCTGCACGGGCTGACGTGTGCTGGGGAACTGCATGGTTTCCTGCAGTGCCAGTCACTGCACATGGGTTGTGTCTTGGGGTCACAGTGCAGGGTGTGCTGTGCATACGGGGGGCTGATGTGCACTGTGGTTGTCAACCCCCTGTGTGTGGCACTCTCCGCCTGCCAGTGGTTGTGCTGGGGTGTCAGGGCTCTGCTATGCTTTGTTGGCTTGTCCCCATGGGCACGTGGATCATCTGTCCCACCCCCAGTGATGCTGTGCTTGGGGTGTGCAGGTGTGGTGCGGGTTCTGCAGTGTGTTCCTGTGCCCATGTGTGGCATGGCTGGCAGTGGGCCCCAGCCTGCCTCCCTGGATGTGCAGTTCCATTGCTCTGGGGGCTGTGCTTGCGCTATGGCAGCTCTGGAATGCTCAGCTGAGCTTCCCTGGTTGCGCCATGGTGCAACATTTTGGCTCAGCTTCTCCTTCCTGGTTGCACGATGGTGCAGTATGTGCGATATTCAGACATTGGTTGCTTGCGCAATTTGCTCTGCTCCATGTTTGAATATTGCACGTGTTGCGCATTTGCACAACTGGTTTGTGCTTGCTCCTGCTGTTGCACTACTTTTGAGCGCAGTTTGAATATCTGGGCCACTGTGCATAACTTTTGCCCTCTGAGTTTTATATATTTTTCAATAAAATGCCTGAGGACAAAAATATTGTCCAAAGTTGAAAAATTAGCCCTGAACCCTGCTTGATAGTCAGCTACATGACCTGTGCTTTCTACTTACTGCTTTAGCCTTTCCAATAAAATTTTAGAAAACATTTTTAAATTAATATCAAAAGGCTAATAGGCCTGTACATGAAAGTATGGTATTTACTAAGTCCCCACTTAGGCAGCTAGACTTTAAAAGTTCACAGTCCTTATCTTTTGTCCCTAAATTAGAACCTTGCTTACAATGGCTACAACACTGAGCAATTTGTAATTATTCTTCAAATTGTCTTAAGCCATCAATTGTATGTTGTATTTCCTGTATTACTTCCCCAATATTAGTTTTATTTTTTCCTGTATCTTTATCATTGCTTTCATTTGAAAATCATAATTTGGGTGAAATGCCAAGATTGGTTGTCTGAGTAAGGTCCCTATCAGGATAGCCAGACTCTTTAATACTGGAATCAAGCTCTACTTCCCTTTCAGTTGCTTTACTCAGGGTGTAAGAAACATCTTCTAAGTAAACTCAACAAAGTGCTCAAAGTGACAAACCGCAGTGTGGGGTGGGGAGTGAGAATGGGTTGCTAAATAGAAGCAGTCTGACATGACACTTTACTCAGGGATAGTTTTCCTCTATTTTATTTTATTTTTTTATTTATTTATTTCATAATCTTACTGGGTATGTACACTGGTTCCAGGGACCATTTTCAAGCATGACCCAGGCCATTTAGGTGGCACATAGGACATGAATATTAAAGCAACAACCAGAACATAGCAACAGAGTAGTGAATACACAGTTACACAGGCAAGTCATAACAGTGTAGTACCCAGCATATAAAGTAACAAAAGCATCAGCTGAGTACATCATATTACAGGAAGCATATTACAATTGAGCAAGTAAGATCCTAGGGCCAGGAAATAAGACAGGTGACCCTGTAAATCATACCCAGGCATTATGATAAACATTTTATGCTGTTTATTAACCATTTCCTACAAAAACATATAATAAATCATGAGTCTCTTTTTATACAAGTCTTTATACTATGCCTTTTAAATATCAGTGTTAACTCTAAATTTAATCTGACTACAATTTGTATATCTAACTTTAAGCACATTGCTTTCCATAATATTCTAGGTCACTATACAAATTAATTTGTTACCCTTACCCTGATATTTCAACTCTGTACTACTCTAGGAGGATTGACACATAATTACTTTTCAAGCTGATACCTCAACAGAGTTTAACTGCAAGACAATGCTGATTGCTAGATATGATTGATTACTTTCACTCACTTACATGCCACTCTAGGAGGCTTAACACATTGACTTCATTTTATATATGAACAAAGTTTAACTGCATGACAATGCTAATTGCTAGGTGTAAGTGATTGCTTATATTCACTTCAGTGCCAATACTATCATATACGGCTGCATTTCTCTCATGGAGCCTGATTTTTGGTTTCCACTCAGCCCTTGCTACCAATATAAAATGGAAATTTTCTTAAGAAAACTGATTGTAATTTTACTTGTTTCTTATACCATAAAGTACTTATTGTACTTCAGACCGCCATTCGCTCTGTGCTGCTTACCTCAGGGCCTCCATGTTATGTCATCCCATTAACATAGAAACACAGAAACATAGAAACAGAGACGTTGACGGCAGATAAGAACCGCAAGGTCCATCCAGTCTGCCCATTTCTTTTTCTACCTTATGAATGTGCCATCGGCCTTTGCTCTGTCAATGACGTATCTATTCATACTCATCTGTATTGCTCCCTTGTGCCTATCCCATACCTGTTTGAAGCCCTGCACTGTAATCATATTCACTACTACCTGAGGTAGGTGGTTCCACGCATCCACCGCCCTTTCTGTGAAAAAGCACTTCCTCACATTACCCCTTAATAGGCCTCCCTCTAATCTCATGCTGTGTCCTCTATTCCTGCTATTTTTCTTATATTGAAACATGTTAGACTCTTTCACCTTGTTAATGCCCTTAAGGTGTTTGAATGTTTCAATCATATCACCCCTCTCCCTCCTTTAGTCTAGGGTATACATATTGAGCTGTGTTAATCTGTCCTCATATGTTTTCTGATGCAGTCCCTGCACCATTTTGGTTGCCCTTCTTTGGACTGCATCAGTTTGGTAAATGACCTTGTGAAGGTGTGGCCTCCAGTACTGTACACAATACTCCAGATGGGGCCTAACCAGTGTTTTGTAAAGAGGGATTAGTACTTCCCTCTTCTGACTTGTGATACCCCTGCTAATACACCCCAGCATCCCTCTAGCCTAACCTACTGCTTTAGTGGTCTGCTTGAATGATTTCAGGTCATCAGTGATGATGACGCCCAAGTCTCTTTCTTCCCTTGTGACTGCCAGCAACTCCCCTCCCAGCCTATAGGAGGCTTCAGGTTTTCTGTTCCCTATGTGCATGATCTTGCACTTCTTGGAGTTAAACCATAGTTGCCACTCTTCTGACCATTTTATCAGTTTATCCAGATGTCTTCTCATTCTGCCCACCCCATCTGGATAATCTACTCTGTTGCAGATCTTGGTGTCATCTGCAAACAGACAAACCTTACCCTCCAATCCATCTGCAATGTCACTGATGAAGATATTGAAGAAGACTGGCCCCAGCACTGATCCCTGAGGTACCCCACTTGTGACTTGCATTTCTTCTGACTGTATACCATTTACCACCACTCTCTGTTTTCTGCCCATCAAACAGTTTGCCACTCAGTTGACCAATGTCTGACCAACCCTGAGCCTACCCAGCTTATTAATCAGTCTTCTATGTGGAACAGTATCGAAAGCTTTGCTGAAGTCAAGGTAGGTGGCATCAACTTCTCCCCCCTTGGTCCACCACTTTGGTTACCTAGTGAAAGAAATCTATGAGATTAGTTTGACAGGAACTTCCTTTAGTAAACCCATGCCATCTTGGATCCTGTTCTCCTATGGATTCCAGATGTTGCACTATCCTTTCCTTAAGGAGTACCTCCATAATCTTGCTAACTACTGAGGTAAGACTGACTGGTCTGTAGTTCCATGCCTCCTCCCTGCTACCACTCTTGTGGAGCGGGATCACATGAGCCCTTCTCCAGTCTTCTGGGACCTCTCCTGTGTTTAGAGACTCACTAAACAGTTCTGATAATGGCTGTTCTAGTTCCACCCTTAGCTCCTTTAGTACCCTGGGATGTATGCCATCATGTCCCATTGCCTTGTCCACCATGAAGTTATCGAGCTCTTGTAGGACCCATTCGTTTGTGAAGGGACTAGTGCACACCTCCCCCCACCCCCCGTGTCCATGGTGCTGACCTGTGGGCCCTACCCTACCCTACCTTCTCTTCAGTAAATACTGAGCAGAGGTATCTATTTAGGATACACGCTTTTACATGGTTCTCCTCCTCACACGACCCATTATCCCCTGGGATCTTAGCAATAACCCCTCTGGACTTTTTCCTTTCACTAATGAATCTATAGAAAGTCTTGTCACCTTCTTTTACTGTTCGTGCTGGTGTTTCCTCAGTTTGAGCTTTTGCCTGCCTTACTGCCTTCACTGCTTCCCTCAGGGAAGTTTGGTATGCCTCCTTATCTTCATCCTGCTGCGTTCCCTTATATTTTCTGAAGGCCAGCCTTTTGGCTCTGACTTTTTTTGCTACTGTTTTTGAGAACCGAAGTGGCTTCTTTCTTCTTTTGCACTTTCTTTTCTCACTAACACAATGGGATGTTGCTTCAGGTATTGCATCTATAATGCTTGCCCACTTTGCCTGTACCCCCTCACCTGTAGTCTCAGCACTGTCAACAAACTGAATATTTTTGTCATACACCTATTCCATCATGACTATTATTGAATGAATGGTGTGTTGACTGATGGCATCCTAAGACCTTGGATTTAACTGTTTTTGTATATGTTTGGTGTGGGGGGGGGCAAAATGGTGTAACATAGAAATAACATTCTTTATAAAATGGGCAAAAAATTTCAAGCAATCTGATTGGTTGTTAGCCATGCATTAGATGTGTCTAATGCACAGCTAGAACTAGAACCCCCATTTAGAATACACAGGCCTATTTTATAAGTGTAATAAGACACTCTGGGGGTGTGCATTAGACACTTCTAATGCACGGCTAGGGAACTGGATGCACTAAGCCTGTGACCTCATGCCTCATTAGGTCCTGGTAGACGTGCATTAGAATTGTCTAATGGACACCTCCTTGTGTCTTATTGCCTACTTAATGTGTTCTCAATACTTCAAGTGTTATTATGTACTTATACTATTGTATATGTATTACTGTTGTGATATAATAGTGAGTATTTACTATGCAGCATCAGTTTCATTCAAGCAGAGTTGTATTTCACATCTCATACTATGTGATTATTAAGGAATGCATACTGAGTCAGTTTCTTACCTTCTATTTATCAGATAGTTATTTGGACTAATTCTTATTTAATATGTGTCTGTAATGACTGTACAATAGTTGAGTAAGGAGAATGTCAGGCACCTGAAACATGCAGATTGCTTAGAGAAACTGTTGTGAAGTGAGTGAACATTGAAATAAAATAATTAGTGAATCTACTTATCATCTTTTTCCATAGGTCGGCACAGGCAACCCCCATGCCCACTTGAGGTAGTACCAGCACAGGCGGAGGCTGTGGAGGCTGACAGCTCTGATGATGACAGTGTCCTTATAGTTGAGTCAGATGGTAAGATATCGATGGATACAATAACATTGTTTTATTGGGGTCCTATCAGGGCTCCAGATAAGGTGTGTACTGGCCAATTTCACTCACCTCATTTTAGGAAAAGCATTTCTTACTTCCAGTGTTACTGCTTTAAGTTCTGAAGACTGGAATTACTGAGGTATGTGAGTGATGGGAGTGGAACTCTTTACTACAAACAGTTGCTTGTTCACTGTGATTGCTATGTGTACAATGTTTATCAGTGCAAACTGCAATAACTTACTGTGCTTGCTGAATGTACAAGAATCTTAACATATTGCTAAGTAGTCCAGGCTTAAGTTCATGTCTAGTTACTTTATTGAGATATTATTTTGGCAAGATAGTTCTGGAAGTCCAAAAGGGCACAGTATTAAGGTAAAACAATGTTGAGAAATCTTATCATGCTTCATTTTTTGCTCTTTTATCTCAGCTCTATCTTAATTGTATTGAAGCATAGAAGAACAGTATTGAACTGTGTGTTTACTTATGCTAGCGTAACGACATGTCAGTTTGTGTCACAGGACATTAACAGTGTTGTCATTTTAAATGGTGTTTCTTTACACATGCAGTGCACAACACATTAAGACCTGTTGTACATGAGATGGCCCACTGTCGCTGAGGGTTGAGGCGGTGTATGCCACACCTCACTTTACATTGGAGAACCAGGTTTAGGAACAAGCCTGGGCTGTTTGGGGGGGGGGCCGTTGCCGCATAGGACTAGGAAATTGTACTCTGTGGTTGAATAACACCATGAGGCCATACAAAATATGTTTTCACAATAAAAGCTTTGTTATAGTTTAACATACTGAGGCCCATGGTATAATATTCTTTACTTATATATTTTACAGTGACCAGGGAGGCAGTGTCTGTACCAGCTGTACAGGTGAAGCAGGAGCCTGGCACCAGTGGTGAGCATAAGTATTATAATAGAAGATATTCACACAGGATGCACTGGCACCCCCCCCCCACACACACACACACAAACTCCCTTCGGCAGTATGCAGAACCTTATGACCCCTACACCAGGAAGACAACTGCTGATTGATAGCTAGTATGACAGCTGTGTGGCTGTTTCTGAAATGAATGAGTAAATGGGCATGCAAACAGTACTGCAGTACACAGTCTCAATATGTGGATTAAACATTTATATATTGAGATTCTGTTAGACAATCTGTTATGCATGTTCAGTGCCCCATATTCTGTATTTAATATGCATACAGTTCTACTGTATGGTCTCAGTTCATGGATGGTTGGAAGGTGTCTCGCTGTAGGATATGGCCTGTTACTGATGATGCTACGTTGAGGATTGCAGTGTTTATTCTCAGTGGGTGGTTGGTGAAGCCAGTACTACTGCACAAAAAGGTAATCTATGATTAGCAAGGAGCAGCATCACCCATGAGAGCAGGTCTACTACATCAACTCTGAGTAGCTTAAGTTAATAATCACAATGTCTGCTGAAGGGTGATACACTGTACTGTACTGTACTGCCGTGATATGCATGCATGTCATAATGACCATAATTGTATGAGGGGGTGGAGTGTACTGGACCAAGAACTGTATTTATATATAGAAAGCTTGTGATAAAAAATATGGTAAGGCCCACTGGAGCTCTGTGACTAGTCAACAAATTCAGAATGAGTTATCAGTTGAATGTGTAGACCCCAGTGTGCCAATAGAGCTAGTCACCATATAGTAAGAGTGTGATGAATTGTGGCAAGGGGTTACAATGGCTATGTAACATGGTCAACGTGACATCCACAGATGATGGATGCAGTGCTACATCTGCAATGTGTTGAGTCAGCTGTAACTGGCTATATATTTTGGCTCTTTTCTTATGGTGGATGTTCACACCCATCCCCCCTCCACACATACACTCATAGTGGAAGGTGACTGTGCAGCTGTACATACGATACAGATCACAGAGTGAATAATGGAAACTGATGACCATGCATCTTCACATTCCACTTATTTTAGGTGCATAGTTTACTGGTGCATCCTGCTTCATTATAAAAAAAAAAAACATAGTTAGTTGTCATTTTGAGTATCACACTGGTACGCATCATTGTGCTTTGCATAATGTAAGACTGTTGAGACATGTTCAAGTCCTTAACATCCTACAATGTAGGTGTCCCAAAGATAAATTCAATGCTGCTGCATTGGTGATAGTGAGGAAGGGACAACAGTTAAACTATGCTGACTGTATGCATTTAATGTTCCCAATGGCTTAAGCAGAATTCAGTAATAACTCATGAGCAAGGTTTAAGTCATCCTCTGTTAATGATTGTCAAGGGGTGTAATGTCACACGATGTGTGGCTGAGTGCTACATGCCACTAGAAGGTGATTATCTGGCTATTTATATAAGTACTGAGTGTGCGTTATTGCTATAATAATAATGATGAGTTTATAAAGAAGTGTTGAACGTTCTTCAGCATATGAAGAAGCTCTACATGTATGTTTATGGTGATTTTAGATAGGCAAGTTTGAATGTTCACAGGCAATCGAGAAGCTGTATTTCTCAGAACTGTTGTATAATGTGAAATACTGAGATAAAATAACAAGACAGGTAGACAACCATCTCTCTGAGGGTTATATATTTATACATGTTTGTTGTCTCTTTACAGGACGGCGTCACTTCAGACAGTGCAATGGCCACTGCTGCTGTTACCTCAGGCTTGAGCGCAAGGTTGATGGTCTAATTAAAGACAACATTGTGCTGTGTGAGGGGCAGGAGAAATTACTGTCCCTCATGACGGCGCAGTAAGCTACTGTCAGCCTTGCGATTGAGCCTGTGGGGACAGCGGCAAGTAAACACTCTGGCCAGTACCACTGCTTCACCTTTATCAGTGACATCAAGCCTCCCTGACCTACAATGAACAGCCTCCACAGCTGCTCTGGTGTCTCCTCTCTGAGGCGCAAAAGCTTCCACTTCTAGCGTGCCTCCAGATTGTGTCCAGCTTCCGGGCTGGACTGCCTCAAGCAGCAACACACCTCTCTTGCAGAGCTGTGTGTATTTTGTACATAGTTTTTTTTTCTCTTACTTTTCTTACTGGTTTAGTACAATGGTTTTATTTATGTAAATTTATTTTTATTAAAAGATATATTTTTCTATATAGCACTTAGGTTCATTAATAAATCAGTTAGTATTAATCAATATGTTTTATATTGTTTTTGTATTTAAGTCAAGCAATTTTTTTATGTAGGTTACACATTTTGTCAGCACCGATTTTTTTAATTTGGAAATTGTATTACTATTTTTGTAAACTTTTGCATTTTATAGATAAATATTTTTGTTAAAGAACACTTTGTCTTGCATTATTCTTTACTTGTGCGGGATGTTGGTTATCAATACATATGGCACAAGACAGCAGCCCTTTTACTTTTTTTAGGGTATCAAAGGGTATTGTGTGTGCAGTTTAGGTTTAAAGGTATTATATGTCAACAATCTAGCACAACAAACGAACAGGAACACATACTGTATTTAATGTGAATAGAATGTTGACCGTGCATGGAACTGTTGCTCGCAATGTGTTCAGCTTCATCATGTCCTGTCAGGAGATGATTTGACCATGAACATATAACTTTTAACTACTATGCACACTGACTCACAGGTCTTATCAACAGGTATTGAAAAATCAAATGGATATACTTGAGCTGGATGTCAGCTTATTATTCATAACAGACAATTCTGTAGATGACTTTCTGTGTTCTTGAATATCTGTATATTTGGCTATGTGTGTCTGGTGCTGCCACTATGACATTGCAGGTACTATTACTACTTCTCATTCTAAAAAATAAAGGGAATTCATGACAAAAAAATATTTTTAATGAGTCAGTTAGGGTTGTTCCACAGCAACAAAAGAGAGGAAATTTGTTGTTAGGGTTGAAAACCCTAACTCTGCATTCAACCCCCAACCCACCCCAGCACCACACACACACAGACACACACACACACACACACACATGCAAGTCGCTGGGAGGACCAAGGCAACACAACCAATCACAGACAACCAGCAGCAGGTGACAAAAATAAAATACAACCGTATTAATGTACTACAAGACATCCCCACCCACCTGACCAGGTACTGCATGTTCATTGGAGATCCACAGCAAAACTAAGGCCATTTAGGTGCTAAGAAGGTAATCGATTCCATAGATATGCCATTATGAATTTTTCATTTTTCCCATTCGATAACACTGTGGTGCCTATAGCAACTTTTGGTGGCCATATCTCGAAAACAAAGCGAGATACGGATTCTTTGCTACTTGTGGCTTAGTTCACCTTTAGGTGGTCTAATCCATAAAAACAAGTTTAGAAGTCATAGATTACACCTGCAGTGGAATTTTTCCCTACTTGCTATGGTTATAGAGATATTGGCAAAAATATATAGTAAGGGTTTCTTTGGAGTGGTATGGAGCTGCTGTATGGCTCTGTAGCTATGTATAAGTGGCAGCACAGGGCCCGGAGGGCCCACACTCTCATATACATATACTGAAAAATGACAGGTTAGTGGGAGCACAAGGCCCAGTGGCATTGGGGTGTGCATTGGGGTTGTCAATCCTAACTCTCACCCCATTCTCCTATACCTCAGCTTCTTTACACATGTGATGGGGTGAGAGTTAGGGGGCCGATGACCCCAACGCACTCCCCAATGTTGGTTGGGGTGGGCTGAGGGGTCCAAGGGGTGGCTTTCAACCCTTACTCCAAATTTCCTAGCTTTTTGTTGCTGTGGAACAACCCTATCTGATGCATTAAACAGAGTTTTTTGCCTCTAATATATATATATATATTCATATTTATATGTATATAAATATATATATATATATTCATCACAAAAAACTATGTTTAATGCACCAGTTAGGGTTAAAGCAACAAAAGCAAGGAAATAAGAAGTTAGGGTGGGTTGAGCGTCTAACCCCCCCAACACCCCACCCCAATTCTCCATAGACTGACAGGCATGGGGGTGTGCCACGGGGTCATGTGGCCCAACTTTCACGGGGTGAGAGTTAGGCCTCATGACCCCATGGCACACTCCAGCACCTGTCAGCCTGTGGAGGAGGAGATTGGGTGTTGGGGCATTTATGGGCTCAACCCTAACATCTCATTTCCTCACTTTTGCTGCTTTAACACTAATTGATGAATTAAATGCAGTTTTATGCCATGAATGTCCTTACTTTTTGAAAAAGTGTAATGTAACTAGTAAATAAACTGTTGGTGGGAGTGTGGGGCTCCCCCAAGCTGCCCATTTTTGCATAACAATATGCATGTATGGGAGTGAGCTCTGCGCTCCTACATACACATAGTTACAGTGACGTACAGCAGCCTTGTAGGACAAGGAACCCTTGTTACACTAATTTGCCGATATCTTGAGAACCGTTGCAGCTAGGAAAAAAATTCAAGTGATGTTGTAAGCATGCAATGAGCACTGTTCAGAACATAAGTTCAGCAGATCATATCTTGCATCCTTTATGAGCTGTGGGCACAGAAAAGTGCAATGGGTGCCACAATGTTATCCTATGGTGAAAATCTCAACTTCATGATGGCATATCTATGGAACTGCTGAATTCTCCAACACCTAAGCAACATAGTTCACACCTGTACGGTATCCCTTTAATACCCTGAAGATATGAAGTCAAAAGACCAAACCATTGATTAACAACGCAATGGTAACATTTTTTTTAAATCCAAGTCTGCGAGGTAGCAAAATCCTTGACTGCGAGCTTGCAGACTAGGATTTTGACAGTTTGCGGACTAGAATCATTAGCAAGTCAAGGTCAAATAAATTTTTAAATTTTAAAAAGCTATGTTTTGACCAAAATGAGCCAAATTAAAAGCATGGCTTTGTGGAGGGGGTCCGCCCCAAACAAAACCCATGCTTCATTTGGCCCCAAAGTCACCAGTGAAGAAAGCTACAACATTTTGTTTTGGGAAAAACTGAAAAACAAGATGAAGGCTAACAGACAAGGAATTTTCTGGTGGACCAGGAACCTAGTCCCCGAGCTACAAAATCCTTGACCGTGAGCCCAATCTTTGTCTGAAAAGTAACCATATAAATCTTGGAGTAAACTGAGCATGCACAGATTCCGAAAATTAAAAATGTAATAACTTTGGAATGGATTAATATGTTTTTGTCAAACCAATGTTGGATTATTCCTTGACCCAATCTCTTTCTACATTCCAAATTTCAGACCAAATGACCATACAGTGTGATCGCAGCACCATGGGCAAAAAAGTGTCAAAACTATCAAAAAATGAATTTTTAGTGTTTTACTGTGCAGCAGCCATAAGTCTGATAAAAACAAAACTTGGTAAATAAAAAGACCTACTATAGCAGACTTCGCATTCCAAATTTCGTGCAAATCTATTGAATGGTTGCAAAGTTATTAATTCACAAAAATTGTGGTTTAACATTAAAGTGCTCCTCAACCCTAACTATACTAGCATGACCTCACCCTTTATATCTATCTATTATATATATTATAGTGGCTCGGTCGTGCCACTATATTTAGGGTTGAGATGTCACTTCTATGTTAAAGTCAAGATTTGGCGCATTAATAACTTTGTACCCATTCAACGGATTTTCATGGAATTTGGTATGTGCGGTGGGGCATGTCAGTTCTCTTGATTTGCCAAATTTCATTTTGGTCAGACTTATGGCCATTGTGCACAAAAATGCTAAATTATCCATTTTTTGAGGCAGCTTTTGGGATTTTGTATGTGGCCCTGCACTGCCATCATGTGGCATGCCACTCTGTGAGATAGCTAGTGTGAAAGAGCTTTGGTCGCTTGACAACTGCTGACACCTGTGCTTTAAGCATCAGTTCATTGTCAAGTACAACCCCCAGATTCTACACCCTCTCAGAAGGACTCAACTGGTCACACCCAGCACCAAGCTGGATGGTTGCCTAGGAGTCAACTTCCCTACTCGGTGACCTGGGTCCACCACAAACACCTCAGTCTTATCCAGATTTAGTTTCAACCAGTTAGCACTCATCCAATCCTGAATCTCGGTGAGGCAGTTGTTAAATACTGAGACAGCACTACTCTGTTCAGGTTCAAAGGACAAGTAGAGCTGAGTATTATCTGCATATCAGTGAAAACTCAGCCCATAATGCCTTATAATGTCTCCTAACAGCAGCATATACACGGTGAACAACATGGGGGACAGTACGGAACCCTGCAGAACCCCACAAGGCAGGAAAAGTGTCCGAGGAAAAAATTCCCGACACCATCCTCTGAGACCTGCCCATGAGAAAAGAATGAAACCATCTGAGGACCATCCCCGACATTCCACAGATTAGCCACAGGCATTCCAACAACACCCCATGATCCACGGTGTCAAATTCTGCAGAGTGATCCAGGAGGACCAAGATCGAATGACTCCTCTGATCCCTCGCTATTAGGAGATCATTCATCACCTGAACTAATGCTGTCTCAGTACTATGCCTCTTCCTGAACCCAGACTGGAGAGGACCATAGACTTCATGGGTGGTAAGAAAGTTTTCAACCTGCAACACAACTACCTTCTCAATAACCTTACCCAAAAAGGGTAGGTTAGAGACTGGTCTGTAGTTCGCAAGACTGTCTGGGTCGCTGGATGGTTTCTTTAAAAGGGGAGTCACCACTGCCTCCTTTAATGGATCAGGGAACACCCATTGATCCAGCAAACACCAGATTATCTCTGCAAGGATCGGTCCGATTACATCTATACACCCCCCAAGGAGGCGTGTTGGACCAGGATCCAAACTACAGTAAGTCGGTTGCAAGCCCTGAACAATCTTCATGATATCTATGATCGCTGGCTGGTCAAAATCTGTCCAGATAGACCGGGTGTCTGTGCCCTCTCATCGACCTCCGCCATACTCATTTGAATGAGTTGAACAGATCTCTGACCTGATGGAGGACACCTTATCTGCAAAAAATTGAGTAAACTCTTCACACTTAGCTTGTGAAAAGGCTCTCCGGCCATGAAGACAGGCTGGATTGCATAGTTTGTCCATGGTCCGAAAGAGCTGAGCAGGTCGATTTCTTGCTGCAGTAATCTCCCTGGACAGGAACTCTGCCTTCTTACAGGAGGTTTCTGATTGATAGTCCAAATAATGAGCGATCAACCTAAGTCTGTCCTCCAGGTCGGATTTCTGCCAGCAACGTTCCAACCTTTGCCCCACTCTCCTCAACTCCCTCAAAGTCCTATCAAACCAAGAGGACTGAGGATGAAGAGGGAGGGGGTGAACTCGGACAGGCGCTATGGAATCCAGGGCCTCCAGCACCACACTGTTATAGTGCACTACTAGATCTCCTGGATCCAAGCATTCCAATGGCCAACTAAATAGGTCCAGCACTGCCAACAGATCCTCTGGGGTAACACACCTCAAAGGGCAGTACCGGACCATCTCCAAAGGGGCTTTTATCATAGGGGGATCAGTGAAACTGATCCTGAAAGAGGGTTGGTCTGACCATCTAAATGGTTCCACCACCAAGTCAGTGGCCTCCATCCCCAGGAGGAACACCAGGTCCAAGGAGTAACCCTGACAGTGGGTTGCAGTGGTAACTACCTGTGTAAAACTAAATTAAGTGATCAGTTGGTGGAAGTTTTGACCAAAGGACAAGAGTTAGTCTAAGACCCAGGCACTGAAATCCCCCAGGACCAGCCACCTGGGGGATTCCAATACCATGTCGACCAAGAAGTCTGCAACGTCCTGCAGGAAAACTTTCCCATCTTCAGGTGGATGGTAGATGAGAAGAAACCTGCTGCCCACACCTGCCCCTAGGATACACTAAAAAGGATCTGGTGATCCCAACTGGAACCTCCACCAGGTCCGGTTCCATCTTAAAACAGATGGCTACACCCCCATCCCTTCAATCCAATCTTTGGCAGTGCATCATTGTGTACCCCGCTGGAACTGCTGACTCCAATACTGGACTGCCATTTTTATCCAACCAGGTCTCGGTGATGCAAGCCAGGTCAGATGACTCAACAAGATCAGCAATAATTGCAGTCTTGTTTTTTATAGACCTGGCATTCCACAACACTGCCCAAGTTGGATGAGGGGCCATGGAAGAACGGGCAATTTGCCCACCCTCAGTGGAACCCTTGGGTGTGGGAACCAGGCATGGAGGACCTCTTTCCTGGACCAATTTCACCCCAGGGCACTTCCTCTATCTCAACACCCCTTTCCATCCACCCCACTCCTCCCTCCCAATCCAGGGGATCCACTCCTTCTGCCACTCCGTACAATACTCAAGGCACAACATTGCCTATACACCTTGGGCTGTAACAGGGGACTATCAAAGGGGTGAAGGTCTCTTAACCTGGACAAGGAATAGCGCCTGCCCACCAAAATGCAATTCCAACACATACTCCCTATATAGCTGACTACTATAAATATTATTTAAAACACATCAACATCAATTTTCAATGTTCTACTGATAAAATACCCCTTGATCTCTCACTTCAAGGGTTTAAAACAACTAAATTTAATGATCTTTGAATATGTATTCTGAAAACCAGAGTTCCCTCACTACTCTGTACAATGACCAACCTCCCCCCCACCACCTCTCACATAGCAGGGGAAGAGTCATACAGAAAATAAAAATAAAAATCACCCAGACGAACCGGTGCTTGAAATGTTCAGTCGCTTAATTTAGATCCAGCGGCGGTTGCCACAGGCAGCAAACTATGCGCACATAATGACTGGCAACCTTAGAGAGCCCTCCCCCCAAATTGTACCATCAAGGATTACCCCCTTAAACCCCAGCTACCCTCAACCCACGACCACAGATGCCCCAGAGCCAGGCCACTAGGTTTGCTTCCTAGATGGCTTAGGAAAATTCTCCACTCTTCCCGGAGAGGTAGAAGGGACACTCCGCCTGGTCACAGGCCACACAGGGAGAAAGAATAAAGGCCCCAGGCACAAGGAGGGAGGACCCCCTCACCCTCTCTATACTGCACAGTACTGATCCCAGACCTTACTACACACTATCACTTCCGGCTCATGAAGCCAGGACACATAATATTCATTCACAATATTTCAGTACTATAAAGTCATCTCCAAGTTCCCTCAGAATCCCATCCATAAACTCCCCCCAATTCACAGAGCATTCAGGGAGTTTAATAGCAGGTAGAAACCTTCATCCCATAGGCATATCTGTCCACGGCATAACGTTTCACTACCACACTTCATGGAAAGAGAAGCCCCAAAAATAGCCACTGAACAAGCACCACAGTTTTAAACAGTTACCAAACATTCGGTGCAACAAGCACCCGCTGAATTCCATTCTTCGCCAGTTAGAGTCACTTAGCGGTTCCCACTCAACTCCAGGGCAGGTTCGAGCAAACACCCACTGATATTCCTCCCTCACCACTCTGAATCATTTGATGACCTCTGATCAGTCTGAATCACTCAGCGGCTCCCAAGCAATCCAAAGAACTGGCTGTTAGGTGCAAAGGAGAATGACATCCATCAAACGATATTCCTCCCTTATTAATCCCTCATTAATCTGAGTCCAGTAACTCCTGATCAGTCTGAATTGCTCCGCAGCTTCCAATCAGTCCCAAGAAACAAGCTGCTGGTGGAAGAGGAGAAGGACATCCACCAGGCGAATGCTGACACACTCCCTTGAGTGGCAAAGGATCTGTACGCTTTTGCACAGAAATGCAGTAACACAAACGATCCATTTAAAAATAAAGTAAAACTAAACTTCAATTCAAGGACGCATGAACTTTAACAGATAATAAAATAAGTAAAACTCTAACGAGCCAAGAGAACATCTGACGACTGGACCAGTGCGGCCGCCTTCTTTCTGAGAGAGTTCTGTGTTACTTCTGTTACCTGATGCTGGTTGTCTCTGATTGGTTGTGTTGCCTTGGCCTGTCCCCTGCTTGCATGTGTTTGTGTAGGGTGTGTGTGTGGGGGGGGGGATTGCAGAGTTAGGGTTTTGAGTATGGGGTCGTGGGAGTGGGGTAGTGTGGTGGTAACCCTAATGTTGAATTTTCACACTTTTGTTGGTGTGGAAACAACCCTAACTGATGCATTAATGAAGGGTGGGGATACTGGTCTTGGTGGTATGGGGACACTGCTCATAGTGGTGCTGGTGTGGGAACACTGGTTGTGGTGGGGTGGGGATACTGGCAGTGGGATTGGGTACTGTGTCCCTTTGGGATGCATCTACTCTAACAATATCTAATGGGAATGTGAACTCTTCAAAATATGCCACTGTGGGGAGAGTGACCATGCTGGTCCTTTGGGTTGGGGGAAGGGCCATACTGCCCCATGGGGTTGGTGGAAAGTGGCCATTCAGGTCCGTCTGGGTGGGGAGAGTTTTCATGTTGGTCCATCGGGGTGGGGAGAGTGGGCATGCAGGTCTGTGTGGGTGGGACAAGTGGGCGTGCAGGTCCAGGGTGGGGAGAGAGGCCGTGTTGGTCCATCGGGGTGGGGAGTAGTATGCTGGTCCATCTGGATTAGGAGAGGGACTGTACTGCTCCATGTGGGTGGCAGAGAGTGGCCATTCAGGTCCATCAGGGTGGAATAGTGGCTATGTTGGTCCATCGTGGGTTGAGTGGGCATGCAGGTCCATTGGGGTAAGAAGAGTGGGTGTGCTGGTCTATCCAGGTGGAGTGTATGTGCTGATTGCCCTGCCAGCTTTGTGCTGCTAATCTGCTCTCTAACTTCCTTATGCTGCTGACCTGCCCTTTCTGCTTCCATGTGCTGCACCTGACCTGCCTTGCCATCTGCCACACCAGGACTACTGGCTTTCTATGCGCCTGTCATAATTTGGTAAGGTTTTTTTTTTCAGATATCCATGCTGCTTTTATTTGAATAGCAAAGCAAGGGAGGGAAGATGGAGGGCAGTGTGTGTGTGTGTGTGTGTGTGTGTGTGTGTGTGTGTGTGTGTGTATGATCTGGTATGCTTAATGTAAAAAAAAAAAAGAATAATGTTTCTGAAATATGACAAACACACTGAAAGAAATGGTTCTTACCTCTGGTCATGGTAGAGGGAGGGGGGACTTGTAGAGTGCCACAGAACCATTTTTTCCAACATGTATGTCAGTCTGCTGGGTCCATGCCATGCTGCCATTAATGGTAGGTGGAGAGACGGGTTTAAAGGACTGGTACACATGCTGGAAAAAATGGTTCTGGCATATGGTCACGGTGGAGGGAGGGGCAGACTGGCATAGTGGCACAGAACTATTTTTTACAACATGTATGTGAGTCCTCTGGGTCTGTGCCAAGCTCCTGTGCTTGCTGTCATTGATGGTTGGGGGAACAGGCTTGGCCGACTGGTACACATGCTGAAAAAATTGGTTCTGGCATCTGGTGAGGGAGGAGGGGGTTGGACTGGTAGACTGACACAGAACATTGTTTTCAATATGTATACCCATCCACTAGGTCTGTGCCATGCTACTGTGGTTTGCCATGCTACTGTGGTTTGCCGTTGATGGTTGGTGGAGGGACAGGCTGGACGGATAGGTACACATTCTGAAAAAGATGATTCTGGCCTCTAGGAATGGAGCAGGGAAGAGTGGATAGGCAGAGTGGCAGAGAACCATTTTTTACAACATGTATACCAGTACACTGTGTCCGTGCCATGCCCCAGTGGTTCGTCGTTAATGGTTGGGGGAGGGACGGACTTGGCTGACTGATACACATGCTGGAATAAATGGTTCTGGCCTCTGGTGAGGGAGGAGGGAGTGGCAGACTGGCATACTAGCACAGAACTATGTTTTCAACATGTATACCAATCCGTTGGGTCCTTGCCATGCTTCTGTGGTTGGCCATTGTTGGTCGGCAGATGGATGGGCTTGGCCGACTGGTACACATGCTCTAAAAAATGGTTCTGTCCTCTGAGGGAGGAGTAAGGGGTGGACTGGCAGACTGGCAGAGTACCGTGTTTTCAACATGAATACCTATCCACTGGGTCCATGCCATGCCACTGTGGTTGGTCGTTGATGGTTGGTGGAGGGATGGGCTGGGCAGATGGGTACACATGCTGGAAAAAAATGGTGCTGTCCTCTGGTGAGGGAAGGGCAGACTTGCCGACTGGCACAGAACCATGTTTTCAACATGTATACCTATCTGCTGGGTTCATGCCATGCTTACCTCCCTCTCAGGGTTTTAAATATCTGGTATAGCATATCAAAATACTATGCAAAACAGGGGGTTATGTTAATCATTTCCAGAAATGCATAGCAGTAGTATGTGGTTCATCAAGATGTTCTGTGGCCTGTCCTCCCTATTTGGCACCCTGGCCTGTGACTCAACCAGTCCACACTGGAGCAGGGGGAAGGTCCATTGCTTGGTGGTCTTGTGGTGGCTTCCTGGGCATGTGTCTTAATTGTAAAATGCATTATTTAATTTACGGTGTTGTACTGCCAGGACCTGCTTCACCCTCTCTATCCTTAATGTAAACATGGTTTAAAAAAAAAGTATTTTTGGGTGGTGTGTTTGTGTGTGTGTGTGTGTGTTTGTGTGCAGAAGAATAGGGACACATGCTCAGACAAAAAAAACATTATTAAACCACATCAGACTGAATCAACTATGTTTCATCTGTGCACTTCAAAACTGTCGGATGAAACAATTTTGAAGTAGTTGGTGGGGCCATGGATTAATTTGGATTAAGAGGACACTGTAGACAAAACCTAGAGGGCATCATTGCAGGTGGAAACGAGGATAGTCCTCCTCAGTTCCCTTCATCAGTTTTGGAGGATGTAGGCATCAGATTACCTAGGGGGTAAACAAAGATAAGTCGATAAATAAACTGTCTAACTGCATGTTAATAATGTTACCACTTTTATTAAGTTAGATTACTATGCTGGACCTTTTGCTGAAATGCCTGATGGAATATTGTTGGAAGCCTGTCTTGAAGTTTTCTAATAAACTTGCAAGTTCCAAAAAAAGAAGTAGTTGGTGGGGGGGGGAGGGTGTTAGCAGCAACCTGGGCTGCCACAACCAGGCCCATCACCCACTACCATATGCGATACTAATAAAAACCATCAACCAGTACTTACATAGATACATACATAGATACATAAACAGTGTCAGCAGATAAGGGCCTATGGTCCACCCAGTCTGCCCATTTGAGCTTGTAAGTTCAGTTTATGTTTTCCAAGAAGTCTGTTGCCCCTTACCCCTGACCTCCAGAATTCCTTTATGTCTATCCCATGCATTCTTAAATCCTGTGATTGTTTCAGCCCCCACCACTTCCTCTGGCAGGGTGTTCCACTTGTTCACCACCCGTTCTGTGAAGAAATTCTTCCTCACGTTTCCTCTGAATCGTCCTCCCTCCAACTTCATCCCATGCCCTCTAGTCCTGGAACATCTTTTTCGCTTAAAAATAGTGTATTCCTGCACCCTGTTCCTCCCTGTAAGATACTTGTATGTCTCTATCATATCTCCTCTCTCCCTCCTCTCCTCCAGGGAGTACATGTTCAGTGCCTTCAACCTGTCCTCATAGGACTTGTGATGCAATCCATGTACCATCTTTGTTGCCCTCCTCTGAACCTTCTCTACCTTATGTCCTTACATAGGTAAGGTCTCCAGAACTGCACAGTGTACTCCAGGTGGGGCCTCACTAGTGTCTTGTATAGTGCATTATGGAATTACTTGCCTTTCAGAGTTGATCCTGTGTGGCTGTGTGTGGGTATCTGGAGGTGTTCCCACAAACTTCCTGTGGTGTTTGTTCTCCTAGATGGTGTGGTGGGACCACCTTTATGCGAGGGCAGTCCATGTTTGCTTGAATGGGGTTGGGAACTACAGAGATGATGAGTTCTTAAAGGAGAACTACCAGCAGAGGTGATGCCCTGACCACTGTACAGGTCAGAGCTTCACCTCTTAGGTCCCCGCTGCAGGCACTATACTAAATAAATAATCATTGTACCTGATCACTCAAACTGGTCAATTCTCTGGTGCACCCAGCATTTTAATTTTGGCAGTCATGAACATCATGAGCTCTCACTCATGAACTGATGCCGCTACCTTGCCCCTTCCTCAATAGTGCCGTAAAGCATGGAGATTGAAGTTTTTGTTTCCAATACCCTTTTATAAATCCCACGGGTGTGCCTAGGGCACTATTTCCCTGCCTATTGAGTAAGGGGCAAGGCAGTGTCATCAGCTTGCAGTGTTATTAGCAAGAGCATGTCATATTCAATAGCTCCATAATTAAAATGCTGGGCACACCAGAGGATGTACCAGTTTGTACTAATAATCAAGGCACAAAGATTAATTCATTTGTGTTGACTGCAGGGGGGATAGGAGAGATGGAGCTCTGATCTGTACAGTGGTCATGGCTTCACCTCTGCCGGTAGAACTCCTTTCATGAGTCTGAGCTCCAACATAAAAATTAAGAGGCTTCATTTTCATGAAGACCAAGACAGAAGGCACACAATTTACTGTGGGTGCAATTCAGGATTGGTTCATTACTTGGGAGAGATTGTGAATTTGAATATCTCTTCATTAGCATCCTCATTATTCACCTTATGGACTTTTTTAATCCGATGCACTTTGTTTACAAATAAACCAATTCAGGCAGCTAAATGTTAGATAGGGACTGAACCAATGGAGTCCACCTTGGTGTCTGGTGGTTCAGCTTAATTCATGTCTGAGCTCTGACAGACAAGCTTTGGTATGTGGCATTGGGCAAGTACTGTCATGATCCCACTGTGCCCGTCACACCTGAAGGGTGGGGGCTGCAGTGCTGCACCTGCTGCTACCATCACACCTGATGAGTGGGGGCCGCAGTGCTGCACCTGCTGCTGACCTCACATCTGAGGGGTGGGGGCTGCATTGCTGCACCTGACATCACACCTGAGGGATGGGACTGCAGTGCTGCACCAGCTGCCATCACACCTGAGGGGTTGGGGCTTCAGTGCTGCTCCTGCAGCCATCACACCTGAGAGGTGGGGGCTGTAGTGCTGCACCTGCTGGCATCACACCTTAAGGGTGGGGGCTTCAGTGTTACATCACCTGTTGTCACACCTGAGGGGTTGGGGCTTCAGTGCTCCTCTGGCTGCCATCATGCCTGAGGCGTGTGGGCTGCAGTGCTGCTGCTGCTGCCATCACACCTTTGGGGTAGGGGCTGCAGTGCTGCTGCTGCCCTCACATTGGAGGGGTGAGGGCTGCAGTGCTGCTGCTGTCTAAAGTAGAGAATCAACGCAAGACTGCTGTTGCAATCTTGGTTGGAGTTGGAAGGTGAAATCTTCATGAACGCTGTTCCTTAAAGTATGTGTGCTGCTGCAGATTCATGCTGACATTGAACCACCTGCCAGCACTGACCGCTATGAGCACCTCATGCTTGTTCCTCTGTGCCACTCTTCAAGTAAGTAAGTGTGGGTGTTGTTGGCAAGCTGTGATTGGGGAATGCATTGGGGAGGATGAGGACGTGGATGATGATGTGTAAATCGTTCTATGGGCTATATGTAAACTTTTCAATTATGATTTTAGGTCTTAGTGCTGCCGGACATGATCTGCTGCAAGTCTAGCCTTTGTAAATGGCACCATTTGCTTTCTTTTGGCCCACTAGCGGGACTTACATGCTAAAAATGTCAATGCTTTGTTGGTGTTGCATAGTTTAGCCTTACTGTGTGTTTTTTTTTTGTAGAACAATCAGTGAAGGTGCTGTTAGTGATCTGCTGCTGTGAATCCTTGCCCATTTCAGAAGGTATCATTGCTCTTCTATACAATCTTTATCGTGGTTCTCACTGCTGGAATCCAAGGGATGCGCATCAGGTACATGTGCAACAAAGGGTTTATTTTCACTGATGCTGTGCAACCTAAGGAAACCTCACTTGTGGTGATGACTCATCTGATGTGTCCAAGGTCAAACAGCACACATGAAAATAAATCCTTTATTCCACAAAGTCACCATTGGATTATTCAGTAATTGGATAGAAGCAGTGTGTGTTTGCATGATTTTCATTTTTTTTTTTGTCACATGGTCTCATTTGAAAGTGCAAAATGGGTCCTTGGGCATGCACAGTAGCATCAGCACTACTGCACATGCACAGATGCATGGTTTCCATTTTCAGACTCTGAATTTATAAAAGTTATTGTGCTCGATTTTAAACCTAAATTGCCTTCTACATTTCTGGAGTCCACTCACAAACAGGGACTCAAAGTCTAGATTGTACGTTTCTGATGTACCAGTGGTTTCTATTGGTACCCCTTCCCACTCTCATCCACATAGCCTTACATTAGCAGTGGGATTCTGATGCTGGTATCTTACTCTAGATATTTCTAGTCTGGATTGTTTGCAATTCAGAGGCGAGCGTGATTTCTGTAGCTGTTCCTCCTCACTCTCAACTCTGGCCAGGAATTATTAGCTGGGATATATTTTTAATGCCGATATTGTACTCTTGATATTTTAGTCCGACATTCTGATGTCAGCATGATTTTTTGTAGCTGCTCCTCATGACCTTTGTCCTCATCTATGGTCATGAATGACCAGTGAGCTTCTAATGCTGATATAGTCTCTTCATATTTTAATCCTGATTGACAGATTATGAGGCATTAGTTGTGAAATTTTAATAGTTGTGTAGCACAGTTGTAAAGATGTTTTCTATATCTCCCAACTGTGTTTCAATTTTAGTTTGTTGGAGTCATCCACACAACACTTGTAGCAATGGCAACACCACCACCAAGCAAAATGGCTAAAATATCATCTGTTACCACTAAAGATTGGGCATTGCAATTCAAGTCCTATGGCATGTATGAAGATGGAGGGAAGATGTTCTGTCACTTCTGCAATCACCCTGTTGATCATGTCAGGAAGGACACAGTGGTGGACCACTGTAAAAGTAAAAAAACACACCAAGAATGCAAGCCAGAAGAGTAACAGCAGACAGGTGACCCTGCACACCAGTCTTAGTGCCACAACATCTGCAGCTGCTGCAAGGGATGAAATTGTATTGGACACATTAAGACCCTCGTGTGGTGCCAATATACCAATTGAAAAGTTGGATCAGCCCTGCTTGACAGACTGGATGGGGAAGTATATCCAAGGAATAGGAGCTCTTCCAAAGGCAGACACATTAAGACAGATTTACTTGCCATGACTGAATAGTTTAATGGAGGAGGGAAATCACCAGCTGGTAAAAGGCAAGACACTCACAGTAATGTGTGATGAAACAACTGATGCAGACTCCCACTGTGTAATGAACATTATTTTTGTAATGGAGGGTGGAAAATCCATAATAGCAGACACCACAGAGTTGACAGTGGTGAACCACTCCACTGTGCCTCAAAGTGTTTTAAAGACCTTCCAGAAATATGATGTGGAGATAGGACAAGTGGTACTGTTATGCTTGGGTTATGCCGCTATCATCCCACATGCACCTCACATATACCTCACACTGTATTCCTGGTGTATTGCACTGTGATACTGCTATTTTGCACTTATATATAGATATGAGTGCTAGGAATGTGCTTTGCTGCTAAGATGTGCTAATATTGTCATGCATGATTCATTATACCTCACTATAATACATTTATCTAGATTATGTTTGTCTTTTACATATATTCAATATATAATCTATCTAATCACTGATAAGATGACTCAGAGGGATCATCAGTGATTATTGTATACTTATATTCTCATAATTATATGTAGTGTGTATTTTACACTCAGGCAGATATGCCTGTCAGCAGTTTTCTTTGTCAAAGCAAGCTGACACAGAGAGAGACAGCTTTTGTTATGCCTTTATGTTTTATATTGTATGTAAGTAAGACATATGCATGTAGTTTGAACTGTCAGCATTTCTTTTGTCTAAGCTATAATGCTAATGGAAGCATATTCTGTCTCAGATGATACTCATTAGTAATTCTGTCTCCTAAGTCATTCTCCAATGGAGAATGACTTAGGACTGATATATATTGTTTCTCTTATCTGTAACTAAGTTGTAATCTCTGTTGCTATGCTGTTATCTGTAGTATTTAGCTGCCTACAACCCATTGTAGTGCACTCGAGACACTGCTGTAGCTGCTCTACAGGGGCAGAGTGCTGGAGCGCAGGGAGAGATAAAACAAGATCGTAGAGAACCTAAGATCTACAATTCTGGACATTATGTACATTCTTCAGGAATGGTGAGAAACCCATCTCCCTTGTGATTTTCTCTGTCACATGTTTGGCGTAAGTAGCCTAATAAACTTTATTAGTACTCCTTGCTTGTTTACGAATGTTTCTTGGCAGACTCCAAGATACAAGAATCTGTATTATTATTATTATTTTTATTGTTTACCCTACACACCAAGTGTGTTTAGACAACAGTACCTTTGTTAGTGACAATGCAAGGTACATAGTAAAGTGCTTTAACGATGCATTATGTGGCCTTATTGGTGACCATGTAATCTATGTGAATTGTTTGGCATGTTTCATCATTGGTGGGCTACACCTGGTTGGCCACTTTAAGCAGGTGAATAATCTTGTATCACTTACAAATACGCCTTTCAGCAGTCACCAAAACATAAGTGGGAGTATGTAGCATTTCTGGGGTGTGGAAAAGAAAATATTGCCTCCTGTTCCTGTCTTGACCCATTGGAACACCTGGTTCAAAGCAGTAAATTGCCACTCTGTCTATCTTGAGCACCTGAGAGAGTTTTTCAAGGATGAAATCATGAAGTCAGTTCCATAAGGTCCTTAAAACAACTACTTGAAGAATGGTTCACAGAGCTGCAGCTTCAAACTGCATTCATTGCCGAAAATTTCAATGACCTTATTGACGCAATCAAGCTTTTGCAAAGCAAGGAAAAGTCCTTGATGGTTTCACTATATGACACAATTATAATAAAACAGCGGATTGAAGCAGGAGTTTTGAAGATGCAATTATTTGGTGACAGAACTGACGGGTACTTGGAGGCTCTAAAGCCACAGGTCAAGCAGGAACATGTTGTGCTTTTCCAAGGAGCATATGGAGTTGCTTTAAACAAGCTTTCAAAACACACGGACACAAACCCATCAGCTGAATTCTTTAAAGCTTGCCATATTTTGGACCCCAGAAACCTACCAAAGCTGAATTGGGATTTGACACAGTATGTCAGTGACATTCCTCTGTTACCACTTCACAACAAAATGGCACTGCAAAATGACTGAGATGTACTGTATATGTTAGGCAGGATATAAGGGACTAGTGTTATGCAAAATTGGAAAATCTCACCTGGCTAGATATTTTGCAGAATTTGCACATTTTGTGAAATATTTTGCAGAGCAAAATGCAAAATTTTGCCTGCAGAATGGGTGACATTTCATTCTTGAACTGGAAAAATTTGCCACTCATGGATGAAATTTCACCACCCATGGGTGAAATGTTGCAATTTCACACTGGTGTCAGGCACACAGCCTAGTAAATTAGAAAGTACAGACCAACCCCGTCTATCTGAGTATTTATACTATTAAGTGCTTTCAGACTAGAGAGAAACAGAAATAATGGTGTTTGCTCCTTTAAAGGAGGCAGACCAAGTTGTCCTGGTGGACCTCTCCCCCAGTCAGAAAATGGTATGGCTCAGAGAGTTGGGGGGGGTGGGGGTTGGAGCCTCAGGGACAATAGGCAGCTACAGGAAAGGGAGGAGCACAAGAAGGAACAGGATAGCCAAAGGAGGTAGGGAAAAATGGGGGGGGGGAGCCAGGGTACATTATAGGCTGCACAGAGATATTCTGCCTCTTTCTGCTGGAAATTTTGTTGCTGCCCACCCACCAATTTAAATAATGTGATGAAAAGGAATAGTAGTCGTATGGGTCAAAGGGGGCAAAGTGGGGGCTGCTTCACAGGTGGACAGCAGCAGGTGTCCGGTTGGATGGGTAGGCCTGCCTAAGGTGGATGGCAGAAGGTAATGGGGGAAAATGAGGGGGGGGGAATGGGGTGAGGGGAAAAGAAGAAGAAATAGAAGGAGAAGAACAAAAGAGAAGGGAAGAAAGCAGTCTCAGTTCTCATCATTACCTGTAAGAAAGAGAAGAAGAAAGCTCCCAGGTTTTCACCTGGGAGGTGAAAAGAAGCAGAGGAAGATCTTGAACTGATATTGATTATGTAAATCAATACAATTGAAGAGGTGTAATATGACTATTGAAGATGATGATAATGATAATGTAAACAAAAGAAATGTGGTTATTGTAATAAATTGATTGCTGATCAGAACACAACAACACACAGGTGGTCTGTCTTTTGTGGGGAATGGAGAATCCGGGACAATGAACTGCCACAGATTGCATACTGTGTCAAGGGGCAAGACAAGAAGCAAGAAAAAAAGGTAAAATAAAGTTAGCCCTTTGCATTGCAACTATATCACTGAGGAGTGTGTGTAGTAAAAGGCAACCATCAGTGCAAAACCAGAAATGCAAGGGAATGTATGGGGCAGAACTACATCCCACTCTCTCCAAGAAACTCACCAAGGTCCCCAGCATTGCACCTGGCCAAGTAATGGTAATTGCATTGATGATGCCCGTCGTGCTCGCCCCAGCAGTGAGTCGCTGCCCTTGCTGGGGGATATGTTTTTAGTCTATGATAGAAAAATGTAATGGAATCCTCTAGCATGTGACAAAATACTAGATTTGCAAGATAGTCTAGCAGTGCAATCTTTGCTTGCAGTAATACAGGAGGGGCAAGGAGTGATCTAACATTTCAGAGCACTTTTTGGTTATATTATTCAGCAGTCTCAAAGTCAGAAACCAAATTTACGAAATATTCTTGGCAGAGATAAAGCTCCCTGGTTTGATAAAGAGTGTAAGAAGATAAAGTCAGATATTAATAAGGCAGGGAGAATAACAATAACAAAAACAGAAATGTTGCTATTTAAAGGGGTAGCAGCACTAAAAAAGGAGTATAGAAATATTATAAGAGATAAAAAAAGACAACATCACCTCCAAATGTGGGGTAAACTGCAAGGCACAATGATACAGAAAACAATAAGCAATTTTGGATCCTTATTGCATAAGGGGAATCAAAAATTATTTGTAATATTGAGGCTGTGATCCCATCAAATAAGTTGATTGAATTTTATAGTAAACTATATGAAGAACAGTTATATCCCCCAAAAAGAGAAATAGAACCAGTAGTTAAGGAAATAGAAGTTAAATTACAGAATATAGAATGGGATAAACTGTCATTGGAAGAAATAAAAAGGCATATCACAAAACAAAAAATAATAAGACACCCAGATTTGATGGCCTACTGGCTGAAACTTTCAAAGCAAATACTGATCAGTGGGCTAAGATGTTGCACACTTTCTGTATATAATAACAAACAACATGATTCTCCAAGAATGGTTAATAACAGAGATTTGCCCATATTTAAAAAAAGAGATAGATCAATGCCAGGAAACTATATACCAATTTCCTTCAGTTGTATATCTGCTAAATTTTTTTCAAGAGTATTACGAGAAAGAATTTTGATTGGATGGAAACAAGGGGTGAGCTAACAGAGAATCAATTTGGATTTAGGAAAAACAGAGGTTCAATAGTTAACATATTTCTACTGGATTATTTGGCAAAGAAGTAAAGCAAACTGAGGAAAGGAGGTTTATATGGATGTTTCTTGACTTAATGAAAGCATTTGATAATGTTAGTAATGAGACATTATGGAACATTTTAACAGTTTGGGGAATTGATCCTAGACTTCTGGATTTAATCATTATTTTTCACAGTAGTACACTTACCAGTATTAGGTACACAGGTGATGGAAAACTTATAGAAATAAATACTGGTTTACAAAGGAATCAAACAAGGTTGCTTGTTGGCTCCGGCCCTGTTTAACATACTGTATATATAGATCAAATTATCATAGAATTAAATAATCATGATATAGATGCTCCAAACATAGATGGTTTAAAAATGAGTATTTTAGCTTTTGAGGACAATACCGTGCTTATATCAAAATCAGCAGCTGGTTTACAAAAAGCAGTAGATGTAGTAGCAGGGCTCCTTGTGAAACTATCACTTGAAATAAACTGTGAAAAATCCAAAATAATTAAGATAGGGAAAGTCTGTAGAAAAAGATGTGTATGGAAACTGAAAGATACTGAGTTCCAGGAAGTGAAAGAATGCAATTATTTAGATGGACTAATAAATAAATAAAAAACTAAAATGGCAAGAACATATAGAACATAACAAAAGTAAAGGGAAACAAAATGTATTAGGTCTGAATATACTTGGAAAACTTTTTGCCAATAATTATTTTGATGCAGTAAAAAGAGCATATGTTGCAAAAGCAAAATCAGTTATGCTATATACAACAGAGGAATGGGGACAAGATGAGAAAGTTTCAATACTGGAGCCAATTCAAAATCTATTAATTAGAAATAAGATGGGCTTACCAGTGGTAGTGTCAGGTGCTACCTAAGAGCAGAAATGGGCACGACATCTCTGGCCTTATCAGCCAAAATCAGATCCTTGAATTATTGGCAAAAATGTGTAAAAAATACAGATATCACTGTTAGATATGCTTGTTGGACAGAAGCAAAAATATATCACAGTGAAGGGATAAGACATGACAAACTCGATGCTGAATGTAAGAAAGTCCAGAATAGGTTCAGTTTTTGATAACAGAGTACTAAAGGATGTTGACCCTTATGTACAACAAATAAAAATCAGATGGAAAGATAATGAAATCCAGAGGGGATGCAGCAAAAATAAACTACTCCTCTATTTTACAATGTACAATGATTTTGCTGCAATTTCGCTGGCGAAATAACATGTCTCAACATCTCTATCAGGGACCTTCCAGGCATATTGCAGTTGGATGTTGGACAGTGCTGGCTGTCAGTGCAGTTGCAACTACCAGTAATATCCAAAGCTGATCTTGAAGCAATCTGGATACTGGCATTGAGTGCAGATGTGGGCAGATCCTTCTCTGTGTATGGACAACTCCACACAGATCGAAAGAGGAACCTGCTGGTAGAAAATTTGAAACTGCTATCCTAACTCATGTACAACAAGTAGCTGGATTATATTTTTGCATGGTTTCCACATATCTGATGATCTTTTCATACTTCTGGTAGAACATTCCAGCCACCTACTACCCTCTATGTGTGAAATAATGCCTCCTCATTTCTCGCTTGAGCCTTCCTCCCTCCCTCCCTCTAACTTCAGACTATGACCCTTGGTGTCCCTCCCACATTTTGCCCTTTTAGGTACTTAAAGGTCTCAATCATGTCCCCTCCTGCCCTTCTGTATTATAGGGTGTACATGTTGAGCTCCCTCTGTCTCACCTCATATGCCCTGTCGCCCATCCCCAGGATCATTTTCATGGCCCTATGGTGGACCCCTCCAGTAGCCTTATGTCCTTTTTCAAATAGGGACACCAAAGCTGCACACAGTTTTCGAAATGCTGCCTCATCAGGGACCTGTCCAATATTAGTGTCCGCAAAGAGGCTGATTTTACTCCTTATCCCATTTGGTATGTCTTCTATGAATATGTTAAATAGAACCGGTCCTGGCACTGTCCCCTTTGGGACCCCACTGGTTACTTTCCTGGGTGCCGAGAGTTCCCCACCAGCTATCACCCTCTGCTGCCTGCCCTGTATCTAGTTTGTGATCCACCCAACCAGCAATCTACCTGCTCCCATGCTTTCTAACTTGCTGGGTAGCCTTCTATGGGGAATGGAGTCAAAGGCCTTACTGAAATCCAGATATAGGACATCCACTTCATGGCTCCTGTCCAGTGACCTTGTCACTTAGTCAAAGTCAACAAGACTGGTCTGACATGATCTCCCAGACACAAACTCATGTTACATGTCATCTTGCAAGCCCATTTTCTTCCAGGAACCTCACCAGCCTTTCCTTAAGTATAGTCTCCATTAGCGTCCCCACAATGGCTGTAAGGCTCACTGGTCTGTAGTTTCCAGCTTCATTTCTGGCCCCACTCTTATGAACTGGCACCTCATGTGCCATCTTCCAATCCCTGGACATGCATCCAGTCCTCAGGGAAATGTTGAATGAATCTGCCAATGGTCCTGTCAGGAACCCCTCCAGTTCCCTGAGTGCCCTAGGATGTACTCCATTTGGAACAGGAGCCTTGTCCACCCTTAGGGACCTTATGCCCTCCAAACACCTTTTCAACTGGGATCTCTACATCAGTCACCTCTTTTTCCCTCCACCTTCCACATTCCCTTGAGGTATAAGGCAATCCCTCTCCTTGGTAAACACTAAATAGAAGTACTCATTTAGTACTTCCACCTGCTCTGCCCTATCTCTCTAGCCACCCACCCTCCCTCCTAACAGTCTTCCTTTCCCCTCCCCTTCTTTGTCAATTGCTTCCCTTCTTCCTACCTGTCTATGGGGGAAGGGGTCTAATGGACTTCCTTGCCTGGTGGCTCAGTTTGCTGCCCCCCTGCCTAGGTTAAATTATACTTCTCTGTAACAAACACTTCCAGCTTTTCTTTTCAGATTCTCTTAGTCTTCCTTACTCAGGTGCCGCCTATTCTGTGCATACAGGTCTTGATTCTCCCAAGTGCTACCCCCCCCATCAGTCTGTATTCCATGTTCTCAAACCATGTCCCCGGCCATTTATTGAGCTCTGTGATTCTTAGTTATCTGGCCATGATAGCCCTTGGTACTGGGAGAATCTCCAAGAACCAGACTGTCCTCCCCTCTCTAGTGCACAACCTTCCTACTTACTTGAAACTCTCCAGCACTTCCTCCAGTCTCTCCCCTTCCAGATCATTAGTAGCCAAGTGCACCATGATGTGATGTTCCCCCTAGCCTCTCCACACACCTCTTAACATAGTACACTTTTTTCTACTGTTGCACAGTTTTTCACATTCCATGTGCCTTTGCATATTTCACATATTTATAGCTATATACTGTAGGTTTATAGACTGTAGGTTTAGTTCACTTGTTTTTCACTGTATTTGTTATACAGTAAGTTCTTATGCATTTATTTGAAGGGGCTTTAGTTTAATTATACTTTGTTCCACATTTTTCACACTTTACTGTTCATGGATTTCAGTTCAAATGTCTGTTTCTGCATTGTTCCTGCACTTTCAGTGTAACATTCCATAGACATTTTACATTATATTTTATAGGATTTAGCTGCTTGTATTGCACCATTTTATGCTTTATTGCTGAGTACCACTTTTGTATGTTTCACTGTATGAATGTATATTTTGCACTGTTTATAATTTTCCCACTTTCTGCACAGTTTGTATTAACACTATTTTACTCAATGCAGCTGTTGTCTTTCATTTCATTTTATTAATTACAGAATTGGAGACATGAAAAGATACAGAGCAAAGTTTAGTTTGCTTATAACATAGACCCAAGAACAAAATAATGGCACCTACATCATGAAGGGATGTAAGCCTGGTTTGCGGGTGGGGGGGACAGTGGAAAATCATCTTTGCCCAACAGGAAATTACTGTGGGCTGGTTCAGGTAGAGAACACATTGAAAAGGGGTGACGGGGCAGAGGACACTCATTAAATCCTGGATTTGTTTAGCTGTGTGGTGGCATGATTGGCTGTGTTCAGGGCTATTTGTGTTGGTGCTGGGGGAGCTGAATGAGCTTACTTTTTGGTGAGGGGATTGGCTGTATTGGTGCACTGGCTGTTACATCTTGGGGGGGTTGGTGCAGTGGGGAAGGGCAGTGTCTGTGTTGGTGCCACTATGAAATCTGATGGATGGAGGCTGTAGTTATGCTACTGTCACACCGGAGGAATAGGGGACATAGTACTGTTGCTGCTGCTGTCACACCTGAGGAATGGGGGACATAGTGCTGCTGCTGCCATCACACCTGAGGAATGGGGCCATAGTGCTGTTGTTGCTGCTGTCACAAACTGAGGAATAGGGGCCATATTGATGAGACCATAGTGATGCTGCTGCCATCACACCTAAGTGACCGGGAGCTGCAGTGCTGCTGCTATCGTCACAACTGAGGGATGGGGGAGCAGTGCGTCTGCTGTTGCCATCACACCTGAGGGATGGGGCCGTAGTGTTGCTGCTGCTGTCACATCTTGTACCTATTATGCAAGGATGGATGGATGGATGTACAATAGTGGACGTCAAAATTGTTAAAATTCATGTTGGCAGAGTAAACAATTGTTAAATAAAGTACATAAAACAAAACACCAGTAAAAATGGATTTTGGCTTAGAAGACACTGGTGACAATACCGTTTTATCCAATGTGCAAAATGGAATTTGCCCTTTCTCAATCACTGTAAACCAGTGCTCCTGCAATGATTACGACAACTAATGTGGAGTATGCTGGGTGCAATCCTCCTAGCTCCTTTCCTGCCTTAGTATAAACCCGACTATGAGCCTTAGTATTTAGTATATCACTGCTTGTTGCCACCTGTGACGCATTGCTGCCTGCTGTAATATCTACCTGTGTACTGCTCTGTCACCGCTCCCTGAAGTACTCGTTGCAGTTTAAGCACTTGTACATTTTTCCTAAAATACAGATATATAGGACCAGTTGGTCAGTGTAGTATGCCTCTGCTTGTTGTCACCTAGGAAGCCTTGCTGCCTGTTGTCAAGTCCACTTGTTTACTGCTCTGTCACATTTGCCCAAAGGGATAGTTGTATTTTAAGGACTTGGCAATTTTTCCTGTAAAAAAATTAGTAGGACTAGCCAGTCACTATAGTACGCCTCTGCTTGTTGCCACTTAGCATGCCTGGCTGCCTTCCGTCACATTCACTTCTGTATTGCACTGTCACAGTTGCCTGAAAGGCTAGTTGCATTTTAAGCACTTGGCTATTTTTCTTTTAAATAAAGAAAATAAATTGTGGGACTAGTCAGTCACTATAGTACACCTCTGCTTGTTGCCACCTGTCATGCCTGGCTGCTGGCTGTCACATGAACTTGTTTACTGCTCTGTGACAGTTGCCCAAATGACTAGTTGCATTTTAAGCACTTGGCTATTTTTCCTTTAAAAAAATTTTGTGGAACCAGCTGATCACTGTAGTACACCTCTCCTTGTTGCCACCTAGCATGCTTGGCTGCCTGCTGTCAAGTCCAGTTATGTACTGCTCTGTCTCAGTTGCCCAAAAGGTTAGTTACATTTTGATGCACTTGGCTATTGAAAGAAAGTTATATACTGACAGCACTGCTGGTATCTATCTTTGCACATCTTCCATTCCTCCTGTACAGGACAAACATCGTTTGCACTTACAAGGACAACATTACACCTGTGTGAGACTGTACCAGTGGAGCAGGGTGGGTAGGATCGAAGAGATGGAAGAAGAAATGACGCCATTAATTTACACCAGTCTTTTTGATGCAGAAGGTACTGACCTACTGTGTAACATTATTCTTGTGTTTTTCTGTTGACTGCACCACTAATTATTATATATTGCACTTTTGGTTCTGGTTTTGGTTCTGGCTCTGGTTTATCTTACCTGACCCATCCCAACCTGGCAGAATTGGTAAATCTGACACACACTCCTACTGCTGAATTATTTATATAAAGCTCCACACTGTGTTTGCCTAAAGAACAGTAACAATAAATGCTCTGAGTGCAGTGGGACTACTGTCTTTGTACGTAGCTTCTGCTCAGTGTCTTCAAATGCGTCCAAGTTAAATCTGTATGTTCATTTCTTGCACTTGTTTCCAATATGCATATTAAAATTTCTAACATTAAAAGCTATTACCAATATGTTTTTCTAATAATCATAGTCAGGATTTTGAAAAAAAAACTCAAGCAGTGACATTCTAGCATATTATTCACTTTGCATCCATGTTCAGTCAGTTCTTGCACCATGAGCATAGAGGACTTAAAAAATATTTAAATTGTAAGATGAAATAATACTTCAGATAGTCTTCTCAAAGATACTCCATAGACTTAATTTCTAAAAAAATGTAAGAATCATGTGATGTGCCATGCAAATTAGCAACTGCCAACCATGTGCGCTAATAGATTTGCCAATGTCGACCATAGTCACAAAATAAAACTATATCTAATTTGCATGAATATGCTACTCATCTGCAGGTGGCCTGACAGTTACAAATTTACAACTCAATGACCTAAGAGAAAATGGAAACATCTCCTTTTCTGTTCTGCTTCTACTCGTATTCAACAGGGAAAACAAATACAATTATTTGATCTCTGTAGGACTGGAACTGTCACTTAAGAACATAACAAGACATATTTGCATGATTAGTGTCAGTAGTAACGGCAGCATGAGTCTGAAACTTGCCTGCAGCATATAAATGTGAAGCAACCATATGCTCTATCTGCTGTGTTTTTAGCTATAGAAGACACAGATCTGTTTATAAGAACTCTAAAATACCTCTGCTGATAATTTTATTTAATTAGCAGATTTTACAAAGATAATTCAAGAAGTTCCTTGGGATCTCTTCATGAAAGGATCATCCAAATGCTATAATGGACTGCTTGTTGTTACCTTATTAGAAAATTAAAAAAAAAATGTATTTGCACATGATGTGCCATTCTATTCTAAATCTTTATTTAAATAGTGGTAAATTTTATTAATATCATTTTCAAGTAGGTGTTTTAAAAATGTCCATTATTTGTGAATAATGAGTATATTAACAAACCAGAAAGGTCCAATTTAATTTAGTGTGACATTGTAATTGTACATGGTAATTTATTCCACAGTTATGAACTGACTCTTCAGTTCAGTAAAGATGTTGCTGTTGTTGTTTGAAAAGCAATTATTGCACAGCACTCACACATATATTTAATAATGACAGGCAGGCATGGACAGAGGAGTGTGGCAAAACTAGGAGTCACAAGGAGAGGATTCTCCTATATTTATCTTTTTATATTAATTTCTCATATTTACAAGAGTAAAGGTAAGAGAACAAATAGTGTCCCATTATAATGGGCCCCATGCCAGTCTGTTGGCCTACACAGAAACACAAAATTTGTCAGCAGAAAAGGACAGGTTGGCCCACCCGATCTGTACAGATTTTCCCTTCTGAGTCTGACTCTGCAGACACTAACTGGTCTCCAGTTATTCTCCCTCCTTCCTGCCTATTTATTAATATTCCCCTATTGTAAGTCTATCCCACGCATGCTTGAAGCTCCCTACTGTTTTTGCCTCCACCACTTCTACTGGCAGTTTGTTCCAGGTGTCCATCATCCTTTCAGTGAAGTAATACTTCCTCACATCCCTCTTAATCTCCCCTCTTCCACCAGCTTATTCACATGCCCTCTGGTCCTGGAGCTCTTTCTCATGTGAATGGGACTCCCATCCTGAATCCTGTTCGCCCCCATGAGGTACTTGCTACTGTCTATCATGTCCCCTCCCACTCGCCTCAAGTCCAGGGTGTACATGTTGAGGTCTCTTAATCTCTCCTCATAGGGCTTTTGATGCAATATCTGCACAATTTCTAGTGCCCTTCTCTGAATGCCTTGACCCTGTTTGCTTCCTCCTTAAATGTCGTTGGGGAGGTGAAGCTAGTAACTCCAACTTCAATTTATGACACCCAGTACTGACAAGGGGAACATGAGATGAAGCATTTAAAAGTCAGATATATGAAATACTGTTGGGGAGGTGAAGCTACTAACTTCACTTCCATTTCATGATACCCATTGCTAACAAGGGGAAGATGGGAAACCACTTTTAAAAGTCAGGCATGTGAGTATTTTTATTGTACTAATTTGGAATTTGCATTATGATGTGTATGGTTATTGTTCAACGGTAGCATGAGGCAGAAAAAAAGAGCTAGTCCACTAGCTCATTAGAGTAGGAATGTTATTCCTACTCAAACTGAGTAATTGTAAATGTGTTTCCCCTTACTGTAGCAATTTTTCAATCTTGCTTTGAAAGCTCCTAACGACTAATACCTCAACAGCTGTAGCATTCTTGGGGGTAGGTGTTCACGTAGTTGATGATGATGATGCTAGAAATACTGACCAATTAATCTGTCTATTATCATTAACAATGAGAAGACCCTCCCCCCTTGGGATGTTGCAGCTGTCAATTGAGCCTATCAGTAAGTAATGTGCTGCATACTGTATTAGGAAGGTGATGGCTGAACAGAGGGTGTATTCTATTTGCTATTGTCACCCCTATCATGAATCAGATGTCATGAAAGGAACTACTTGCTGTTGTTTTTCTAGGGTCAGGAAGGGTGGTCTGGGAAGGTGGGTATTGAAAAGATGATAGGTTCTGGCACTGTTCCAGATTTAGTAATACAAGGGCAGTCTATCATTGTATAGGAGATGAAGCATGGGCAATGACCTTGTTGGAGGGAGTCATAGACTTGGCCTTGGCCACATGGGGAGGTCATTTCTTTACTTTTTTAATTTTTTTAATTTGTTTGAGTGTGATTATGGTGAATAGTGAAAAAATCCATCCTCATCAATCTCATTATCAAATTTAAAAATTAGTATTTTTACCGACACACCCAATTTTTGTAACCTAACAAATTAGTTAAATTGATTAGTAGTAAACTAAATACAGTAGAAAATACCAATAAAGAATGTGCTGTCACACAAGTAGGTTGCAATGAAGTATCATGCAAAGTCACACTATGGTAAAGACACAGGCCAGGGCAGGTTTGTAGGCATGTCAGAAGGCAAGTAGAGGGTGTATAAGAGTAACAAAACAACAAAAGTAATTAAAACAACTCAGACGGTAAAGACACTGAATACTAGGAAGGATATGCATTGGGTTAAGTATACCATTTACAGAGGGGTAATGCATGATTTTATTTTGGGCATAAATTACATGTTATCCCAGTGCCTGACAGTTCAGCAACCTAAAGTTTTTCATCCATTTTACCATATACTTACCTTGCAGATCCATTCAAGGGCTGATGATCTGTTTGAAGACAGCATGCTGTAGTAATTGTTAACCTGTCCCTTGCCTTGGGGGTGATCCCAGAAATCTGTAAGGTAGCCAGGGTTGTCCCCGTGCTAAAGCAAAGCAACCCTAAAGTCCCTGACAACTATCAGCCGATCGCCATTCTTTTGGCCATCAGCAAGTTACTTGAAAAGGTAGTAGCTGAACAACTCTCCGAGTACATCCAGGCCCATGAATTGCTGTCCCCTGCCCAGCATGGCTTTCGAAAAGGGCACAGCACAACCATGGCCCTGATCGCTGTCTCCTCCAGTATCAGAACAGCCATGGACCAGGGGAAACTCTCTGGAGCTGTGTTTATTGACTTGTCCAAGGCCTTCGACCTTGTTGACCACGACCTGCTCTGTACTCAGATGAGGTCCCTTGGCTTGTCCCCCTCAGCTCTGAATTGGTTAACTTACTACCTGCATGGCAGAGTACAGCTAACCAAATTCAATAAGTCCTCTCAGATCCCCTACCGTGACCTCTGGTGTTCCTCAGGGCTCGGTCTTGGGACCCCTTCTCTTCTCTCTCTTTATCAACCATCTCCCTGCTGTGGTTACCAATTGTAGGGTCATCCTGTATGCAGATGACCTGGTCCTCCTGGCCCACTCCCAGGACACAGCCACCCTCAATCTCCACCTGTCTGAGGACTTTAAGAACATTCAGGCTTGGCTAACCCAACAGAAGTTGGTCCTCAACCTGAAAAAAATGCAGGCCATGCTATTTGGCTCTTCAGCCAAGATCCATGCCTCTTCTGTCCCTCTCCAAATCGATTGCACTGACGTAGCTCCCCTTCACACTGTGACCTCTCTCAAATATCTTGGGGTGACGCATGACCCTCAACTGGACCTAGGGACTCATATCCTCAATGTCTGCAGAGCTGTGAACTGTAAGCTGGGTCTGGTCTACAGGGTCAAACACAACCTAACCCCTGCTTCTCATCTAGTCCTTGCTAGAGGAGTACTACTCCCTTCCCTCAGCTATGGTCTCCACCTATTTGCACGTACCTCAAAAGCCCTTCTTACTCAGTGGCACACGAAGTACAATAATATCTGTCATTCCACTCTGGCTGCCCCCCGCCTCACCCATCACTGCGAACTCTATGACAAGCTATGTTGGCTTTCCCTGGTCAATCACCTAAATTTTCGACTAGGGTGCCTTGTGAGCAAAGTGATCAGCACTGGTCCACCCCCCCGGGGCTGGCTCAGCTTCTCTCTCCAGCTGACCACTCCTCCTACCCTTTCAGGTACCAGGGTCCCAGGATACTAAAAGTACCTCCAACCCGCACCCTTATGGGGGACAGGGACTTCACTGCATGTGCTTCTAGGCTCTGAAACACCTTTTCTGAGCAGGTTCACACTGCCCTCTCCCATCAACGTCTTTGGATATCCCTGTGGGAGCATCTGAAGCTGGCCTCGTGCTGCGAGTGCCATAAGCCTCCCTAGCGCATCATCCTAGGTACTTTAACGCCACAATCTCCTGTTACTGGAACACCAACTGAATCAATATCGGTTTGCTGATTTTGCTCCAGCTCTTCCTTATGCATTTGCCCATGCTACAGATGTTCAATGTTGCTTAATGCTGGCTCACTATGTTTTCTGCCATTTCCTGTCTTACATATGATCCCTATCCTGCCTGTTTGATTTGTTGACTCAATGTACTATGTTACAACATGTACTGTTTACTTGCTACGCTGTATTGATGTATCTGTAATTCCTATTGTACTCTCCCGGGTCGTTCCTGAAAATAGGCATGTAACTTGCCTAGTGTACCTACCCGGTTAACAAAAGCTAAATAAATAAATGTGGAGTGCATAGTCATCCTCAATATCACAGAAGCACTGAAATCTAAAGGCAGAAAAGGACTTCAGTGGCCCATTGAGTCTACCCTATCCCCCCTCCCCTACTCATCCCCAGTCTAATGGGCCCCCCTTTCCCCTCCCTTCCCAATCCCATATGTCTGTCCCATGCCCTGTTACATCCCTCCACCATTTGGCCTCCACCACCTCCTCTGGTAGTTTGTTCCAGGCCTCCATCACTCTCTCCGTAAAGAACCACCACCTCACATTGCCTCTATATCGTCCACCTTCCAGTCTCAGGCTGTGCCTTCTAGTTTTAGTCCCCCCTCCTTTCTTCTAAACAAGCTCCCTTCCATCACCTCATGAACCCCTTCACATATTTAAAAGTTTTGATCATATGCCCTCCTCTACCTTCTAGTCTCCAGTGGGTACAGATCCAGTTCCCTACGCCTCTGTTCATATGGTTTCCCTTGCATACAGCGCACCATCTTGATTGCTGTTCTCTGAACCCTTTCCATCCCATTGAAGTCCTTGCATAGGTGTGGTCTCCAGAACTGGACCCTGTACTTCAAGTGTGGTCTCACCATGGCCTTGTAAAGAAGCATCATCACCTTCCTCTTTCTGCTTGTTATGCCCTTCCCAATGCATGCCAACATTTCATTTGTTTTCCCCACTGCCTTGCCACGCTGGCTTCCTACCTTAATGTTGCCTGATACTATAACTCCCAGATCCCTCTCCTGCTCTGTATTTTTTTATTTCCTCCCCTTCAAGAGTGTAAGTAGCTCGAGGGTTTTTGTGCCTCAGATTGTATCACAGCACATTTTGGCATCGAATTTCAGTTGCCAAGTTTCCGACCACCCCTCCAGTATCTTCAGATCCTGCCTCATGACTTCCAGCCTCCTCGAGATGTCCACCCTAATGCAGATTTTCATATTATCTGCAAATTGGCATGCCCTTCCCTCCAGACCTCCTGCTATAACAATGATGTATATAATAAAAAGGAGGGGTCCCAGCATGGACCTCTGGGGCACCAAATTCATTACCTCCTTACCCTGGAGTGCACTCCATTCATCACCACTCTCTGGCTTCTGCCCACCAACCAGATTTCTACCCAGCTAGTAATTTTCTGCCCCTCCCTTAAGCTTTCTAGCATATTTACTAGCCTTCTATGATCGATGGTGTCGAAAGCCTTACTGAAGTCCAGATAGGCCACGTCCACCGCCCTCCCCGGTCAACTACCTACATCATCCGGTTGAAGAACTTTATCAGGTTTGTCTGGCAGGACCTGCCATTTGTGAAATTTATACTGCATTTTGTCCTTCAGACTGCTGTCCACCAAGTAGTCCACCACCCTTTCCCTTAGTAGTGCCTTAATAGCCACAGGAAGCTATGAGGTTGTCTCATTAAGATTGGGAAACTCACAAGCAGTAAGGCATTACACCTCTGCTTGCATACTATGTGACCATGAGCAAGTCAGTTAATCTCCATATGCTCCTGTGTCATCCCTGTAAAGAGGCCTTGTACCCAGTGAACCATACCTGGTTCCCAAAGAATAAAAATAAATAAAAAAGCTTCATTGGCTGGCCCGGTAGTGCTGAGGTTTGAGGCGCTGGACGCCACACCTTGCGCTACACCGGTGGACCGGGTTCAGGAACGAGCCCAGGTTGTCGGGGGTCGGCAGGGGAGGACTAGGATTGAGTGTCGGGAGACAGCTCTCCTAGTCCTGGGGAGGGCTGAGGAATCCACACCGCACTGTGGTGACCCCAGGGGACACCCAAGGGTACCACTTGCACTGGTGTGACTGGCGGGGGAGCACAGCAGATGTTGGCATGCACATGCACAGACGTCATTGCATGTCTGCACTCTCAATGGGAGAAAAAGTGGAAAGGGCTGGGCGTGATCATGTAGCCTGATGGCCGCACTCTGCATCACCGGGAGGACTTGCATGGAATCGCACTGGGGGGGTCCGGAGCCGGTCTGGCTGGATAGGGTATGGGGAGACCCACCAACGGATTGGTGACAGCTGTGCCCGGATCCCCCATCATGTGAGTGAGCCTGGAGCTCTCCCGACGGGCAGGACCAGCGGCTGGATGCCCCCACCGGTAGTCTCCGCAGCAGGCAGTTAAATAAGAATAATAAAAAAAGTAAAATGCTTCATGATGGCAGTGCATAGTACTATAAATACAGAACTAGAAACATGACATGTTGAATTTATAGTAATTGCTTTCCACTTTGGACAGACTGTGAAATAAAGTACAACATGATATCTCTACACTAATAAATTGGCCTTAACCTTATATTCTTAATTATTTACTGTACATCTTCTTGATCAGCCATCCCATCTATGCAGTAATGTTGCTACAAGGCAGTTAAGGTCACATGGGATTTCAGATCATCATGCTGATATGGAAAACAGACATGCAAACATAGTACATGTTGGTGGTACACATACTACATACTGTATGTCTGTCATAAGAAATGATGTGCAAATTAAACAGTCAGCCAGACAGCTGAAGAATTCTATGAAGAAACAGGACATACAAGCTGAAGTAAATATCACAGATCCTAGTCAAGTCGCATGGAAAGTCAGCTAATCATTCTTTCAAATGTATTTAGTTTTTTTTTTTTTAAACAGGTAAGTGCACTGGGTATAAGAATATCTATTTTTAGTCTCACCCATACAGGTAACAGAGTGGTACAAATAATAAACAACAAAGCATTTTGTGAAATATGAAAGCATGTAATTCAGTTAACAATAAAAACAGTTGGTGGGCATGAATTTGATCAAACTGCAGTTAGCACAATAACACAAACAGTAAGACAGCATAGCAAATAATATAACACAGCAAATTAGTTAACAAAGCATAACAGTCAGGTACAGTTGTAAATTTTCATTTGTAGTAGGCATTTTTAGGAACATATTTGTAGTCCTGGTGGTCAATAGAATTCCAAATATACAGATGCAAAAAATTCAAATATTTGAGGCATAAAAAGAAACATCAACAGACCATTTTTGTGGAGTATTTGGGTTTCAGGAGGTGTGACTGGCTACTAAACTGTGAGTGGTAGGAACAGGGGGCATTGCAGTACATTAAAAAGAGAAGCAGGAATTAGAGCAGAACAGTTTATCAATAATGCATCCTGGGATGAATAGAAACTTGGCACTGGGGGATAACAGCACATGCCATTATAAAGAATACTGTGATGGGTGAGGCAGTTACTGGCTAGAATAAAGCAGCATATGTAGTTATAAGCCACAACCCATGTGAAGAATCTAACTTTGCTGCTATTAAAATAAGCCAAGCACCGATAGGTGTCGCTGAGCATTAATATACACTATATAAAGGTAAATATGTCCTTGATATTTGGGTTCTGTATGATCCTATAAGTTATTCCCAGTTTATAGTTGATAGGTTTATAGACAATTTCTGTGTGGAGGGTGAAATCATGAGATGGGTCTAAAGTAACCGCCAAATATTTGAACTTGCTAACTTCGGGGGTCGGGGGCATTGAAGCAGGAACAAGATATTTGGGCAATAGGCAGAAGCTGGGACTTAGAACCAAACATCTTAGCCTTTGTTTTTCTGGAATTCAATACCAGCTTAATCTTGCACAGCCAAGACTGAACTTTGTTGAAGTCATGAATGAGGTGTTGCTTAAGGTAAAGTAGACCTTTAGAACTGCTATAACTGACAAGATTTGATAAAGTCGAATATTATGGTGCATGCTTATTTATTTATTTTTAGAAAATGGGCTTCAAAAATCTCGGGCTCTGATTGGCTGATAGCCCTGGCAAGGTGGGCATCTATCAGGCAACAGAGCCCAGGTATTAAAAGTACCAGCCCCAAACAATCTGATCACCACCAGTATAACTGTGCCTATGGAATGTTCAGTTTAAAATACCCACAATTTTTTTTTCTCTCGCTTAGCGAGAGCTGACACCCAAAGCGATCCTCCAACCATCTCCATTCCCATGTACCATACCGCCACAACCCGACATCATTTTATTTTTCTTTCCCCCCATGCCATATCCCTGTGCCAGAGTAACTGCCATTTTCCCCCACTCAGTAAGTGGGACAAAGCACCGACTCACTCAGCTGCAACACAAATATGGTACAACCCTGCCCACCACTGAAGTTCCAGTGTCATCGCTACCCACACAAACCCATGTCTCACGCCCCCCTCCACTAGACGTAGCTACTATTAAAAAAAAAAAAAGCAGTCAAGAGTTTTGCCAACTGCTATGAAGCACTTCCTCCACAACGCGCCCGCCCCGCTCTAAGCTCACTTTGGAAGAAGTACAAATGTCCGTTTTTTTTTTAAATGACAGCTTCAGTTAAGTTTTGTCCTGCACTCTTGGACTGAGCACACACACCGCTACTAACATTCCCAGTCAAGCCGGACTCGGAGCTCTCATCCCGACAAGTAAACTTACTTCATTTCCCTGATCACCCTGTCACGGCCAGTCTCACAAACAAAAAAAAAAATGAGATTATAGGGCTGGAGGACACAGAAAAGCACAGCCTGTAGACTATCATGGATCCTGTCCCCAACTCTCCCAAATTATTCATCCTCGCCAGGTCATGATAGGCAGAAGGTGGCACCAGGCACCTGAGAGGGAGAGGTGTACAAGTGGCGACTACCGTTACTTCTAGTTTTGCCCTACCTGCTGCTGCTTTCTGTTTGCCTGGCTGAAAACGTTAGGCTGACTCGAGGGGTTTCCCTGTCTCTTTCATACTGCTGTCTGAGAGGGAGAGAGGTGCACTGGAAATACTTTGCGGAATCGAGGGGTTTCTCAGTATCTGTCACGCTGCTGTCATGCTGTTTTGGTAAAACAGGTGAAAAATCACTCACCTCCTTATCTCTCTCTTGCTCTCTTGCTCTCTCTCACTCAGACACCAGTGCTCAGCAGTGAAGAACTGCAGTCTGCACTTCATGGGAGGCTGTAATTTTTAAATCTCAATGAATTTTATGCCGCTCATGCAGGTAAGCAACTACACTGTGTGTCTGTATGTAGGGTTAACCATGACAATCAGCTCCCCACTCCTCAACACTCCCTAGTTAAAAAAAAAAAAATGAGCGTTCTAATGCAGGCGGAGGAACTACTTTATTAAAAAATATATGAGTTTTAGCATTTAAACAAATTTTTTTCTTTTTTTAAACATATACAGTATTATACAGTGGTCCATTTTCTAAGTGCAATAATACCCTCCAGGGTGGGCGGTATTGAGCTATACCGGACCTTCCAGGGGCTATAAGACCCTCCGCCTGCGGCGTCGGGCCTCATTACGCCCCTGGGTGGTCCGGTATAGCTCAATACCGCCCACCCTGTTGGGTATTATTGCTTACGTTGCGTTATTAGTGCATTTCCAGATGCTTTCTGGAGGAAGGAGAAAAAGGGAGTACACTAAAGAATACAGAAGGATAATAAGAAATAAAAATATACAGATATACAGATGAAAAATGAAAATATAAAAATATACAAAAAAACAAAATCTGTACATACAACCGAAAACATAGGCTATACCAGACATTTTGTTTGGCAGGCATCACTAGTCATTAAAAACAGTCAGTGTACATGTATCCATAATATATATACACACATATATGTTTTAAGTCATAAACACACAAACTTACTTTAAAAACAAATAAAGTAAACGTGCACACTTGGTGTGGAAGTGAGGACTGTGTGGAATTATAAGGGGAGGGAGGAGAGGGAGGAGGTATAGAAATAGAATGAGGTAAGAAGAGCCTTCACCCCTCCAGGATGCACACCACACAAGGGGAAAAATGGCAAAATAAAGGTGGAAGAATAAGAAATAGAGTGGGGACAGAATACAGGCACATGAAAGGAGGGGTAGGCTAAAATGAGGAAAGGGAGGGAGGGGGATTTGGTAAGAAGAGGGAAGGCAGTGGTGGTATGAAAGTGGGACAGAATGGAAATGGAGTGAAGAGATAGTTGGAGGGGAGGGGAAGGAAGGAAGGGGAAAGGAAAGCCCTACCCACAGGAGCAGGCACCAAGGGGTATGAACACTATTAGATGTAAACCCAGCTAGCGCTATAAACTCATGGCAGTCAAGGGAGGGGTAAGTGGGAAAAGACGATATGGACACTACTCAATGTAAACCCAGCTAGTGCTAAAGGTATGCTGAGGGAATAGTAGAAAACGGTAACATATGCTAACATGCTAAGTCATGCTAATTCAAGGAAGGATACTGATAGAAAGCGAAAATGACATTAGACACAATATACTGCATTGGGGAACGTAAATATCAGTGCAGTTCAAGCTGAAACAGCGTAACCGATTTTGACTTGCTTTTTGCAGTTATGTAGGTAATTGGTGAACCATTTCAGGGCAGTGGGTGAGTCTCCAGTATCAGTGTGTCTGTCACAGAAGAAGGAGTGGTTAACCAAGTAAAAGGCCTTTATCAGGTCAATAAATACAGACCCCTTCAATATGCCATTATCCATTGCCATGCAGATGTCATTTGTGAGCTTGACCGAGGCCCTTGACATTCTGTTATTTATTTTTATTTATATATTTATTTATTTATTTTTAGAAACATAGAAATTGATGGCAGATAAGAACCGCAAGGTCCATCCAGTATGCCCATTTCTTTTTCTGCCTTATAAATGTGTCATCGACCTTTGCTCTGTCAATGGCTTATCTATTCATACTCATCTGTATTGCTTCCTTATGCCTATCCCATGCCTGTTTGAAGCCCTACACTGTATAAATATCCACCACTTCCTGAGGTAGGCCGTTCCATGCATCCACCATCCTTTCTGTGAAAAAAAAACTTCCTCACATTACCCCTTAATCGGCCTCCTTCTAATCTCATGCTGTGTCCTCTTGTCCTGCTATTTTTCTTATATTGAAACATGTTAGACTCTTTCACCTTGTTAATGCCCTTGAGGTGTTTGAATGTTTCGATCATATCACCTCTCTCCCTCCTTTGCTCCACAGTATACATATTGAGCTCCGTTAATCTGTCCTCATATGTTTTCTGATGCAGTCCCTGCACCATTTTGGTTGCCCTTCTTTGAACTGCCTCAGTTTGGTTAATGTCCTGTGAAGGTGTGGCCTCCAGTACTGCATGCAGTATTTCAGATGGGGCCTAACCAGTGTCTTGTAAAGAGGGATTATTACCTCCCTCTTCTGACTTGTGATACCCCTACTAATACACCCTAACATCCCCCTAGCCTTACCTACTGCTTTAGTGGTCTGCTTGGATGATTTCAGGTCATTGGTGATGGTGATGATGATGATGCCTAAGTCTCTTTCTTCCCTTGTGACTGCCAGCAATTCCCCTCCCAGTCTATAGGTGGCTTCAGGGTTTCTCTTCCCTATGTGCATAATCTTGCACTTCTTCGCATTTATCCCCAATTGCCACTCTTCTGACCATTTTTCTAGTTTATCCAGATCTCTTCTCATTCTGCCCAACCCATCTGGATCATCTACTCTGTTGCAGATCTTGGTGTCATCTGCAAACAGACAAACCTTACCCTCCAGTCCATATGCAAGGTCACTAATGAAGATATTGAAGAGGACTGGCCCCAGTACTGATCCCTGAGGTACCGCACTTATGACATGCATCTCTTCTGACTATATACCATTTACCACCACTCCCTGTTTTCTGCCCATCAACCAGTTTGCCACCCAGTTGACCAACTTCTGACCCACCCTGAGCCTACTCAGCTTATTAATCAATCTTCTATGTGGAATAGTATTGAAAGCTTTGCTGAAGTCAAGGTAGGTGACATCAACTGCTCCCCCTTGGTCCACCACTCTGGTTACCCAGTCAAGAAATCTATGAGATCAGTTTGGCAGGACCTTCCTTTTGTAAACCCATGTTGTCTTGGATCCTGTGCTCCTATGGATTCCAGGTCTTGCACTATCCTTTCCTTAAGAAGTGCCTCCATAATCTTGCCCACTACTGAGGTAAGACTGACTGGTCTGTAGTTCCATGCCTTCTCTCTGCTACCACTCTTGTGGAGCGGGATCACATGAGCCCTTCTTCAGTCTTCTGGGACCTCTCATGTGCTCAGAGACTCATTAAACAGTTCTGATAATGGCTTTATTAGTTCCACCCTTAGCTCCTTTAGTACACTGGGATGTATGCCATCAGGTCCCATCGTCTTGTCCACCCTGAGCTTATTGAGCTCTTGTAGGACCCTTTCTTTTGTGAAGGGACTAGTGCAGACCTCCCTTCTCCCTGTGTCCATGGTGCTGAGCTGTGGGCCTGCCCTACCTTCTCTTCAGTAAATACTGAGCAGAAGTATCTATTTAGGATGATGCTTTTACATGGTCCTGCTCCTCACACACCCTTATCTCCTTTGATCTTAGCAATACCCCCTCTGGACTTTCTCCTTTCACTAATGTATCTATAGAAAGTCTTGTCACCTTCTTTTACTGTTTGTGCTAGAGTTTCCTTGGTTTGAGCCTTTGCCTGCCTTACTGTCTTTCCTGCTTCCCTTAGGGAAGTTTGGTATGTCTCCCTATCTTCATCCCGCTGTGTTTCCTTATATTTTCTGAAGGCCAGCCTTTTGGCTCTGACCTCTTCTACTACTTTTTTTGAGAACCAAAGTGGTTTCCTTTTTCTTTTGCATTTCCTTTTCTCACTAACACAATGGGATGTTGCTTCAAGTATTGCATTCTTAATGCTTGCCCACTTTGCCTATATCCCCTCACCTGTATTTCTTTTTGCCAGGGCTGGCTTAACCCTGTTGGCCATCTTATCAAATTCAGCTCCTCTAAAGTCCCATATTTTTGTCTTGGAATGGGATGATTTAGTTGTAGTGGCCAAACTGAACCATACCATGTGATGGTGACTGGGCCCCTGGTGACCTTCTATCTGGAGATCTGTGATCCTTTCCTTGTTATTCAGTACTAGATCTAGGATAGCCCTGTTTCTTGTGGGTTGTTGTACTAGTTGTTTGAGGCCCTCCCCCTGCAGGGAATGCACCATGTGTCTAGTTCTGGCAGATGTTCCTGCTGGTATTGATCAATCCTTATCTGGCATGTTAAAGTCTCCCACTATCAGACCCTCCCCTTTATAATTTTGGATAAATACCTTTGAGCCAATTGCTCTTTTACAAAGGTTCCACGTCAGTATACAAATAATAGAAGTACTGTTTGTGTGAGATTAGCAGGCAAGCAGTTTGAATACAAAATTCAGTACTGGGTATACATGGTCTAAAAGCTACTGGTAATTAACAGAACAACACAATCAGGCAAACATTCAAGAATGATGAGTCACAATAAATAATATTTACATAAATTAAAGTGCTAGAAGGGCATTGTCAAAGGAAAAGGTAGAGTGGAAAAACTGAGTTGCTGCCAATTGTGCCAGGTAGCATAGGAAAGTGGACGAGAGAGTAGGTGTAGAGTGGTAACTGGGAGGGAGGTAGAAGAAGAGGTGGTGGGAGGCAAGGATCAGGGAACAAGTGCAACAGTGGTTGGGGTGAGCAGACTGGAAAAGGGAAAGTGGAAGGGAGTTGAAGGAGGGTAAGAAAGGAAGGTGGTGAACCAGGGCTAGGGGGAGAGAGGCTGGGGTAGATATGGGGAAGGGGTATTATGGTGGCAGGTAGAGGTGGTGATAGTAGAGAGTGTGAAGAACAGAAGCGACTACCAGGGAGGTTAGGAGAAACAGTCACAGGTGGCTCTGGACACAAGCGTTTGATGTAGCTTGTGTTTGAATGAGCAGAGGATGCCTACGTTAGTGAGTTCGCTGCCCAGGGAGTTAAACATCTTAGGGTCTCTACCTGCAAAAGACCATTGGCCTTGGGCAGTGCAACAGTGGGGAACAGACAGAATAGTTGTCAGAGCTTCTCGTGTAACAGGGGTGGTTGGCTGGGATAAGCGAAACTGAACCCCAGGGGTCATGAATCCCATCAGTGACTTTTTTGCTAGTAGGCAGGTTTGGAAAGCAATCCTTCCCTGAAGTTGTAGCCAGTTTGACTGTTCATAGAGGTCACAGGTATACATGTGGTGGGCAGCACCAGTAAGGAGTCTGCAGGCCCCTATTCAGCACTGTAATGATTTGCTGTAGTGTTGTAGCTGTGGCTGCTATGTAGAGAACAAGCCCATAATCAATGATGGAGACAATAGAGCTGTGTATTGCTAGTTTAAGGGTGTCAGGTGTCAGGCAGTTCTGGAATCGTTCAGGCCTGAATAAGATGTTAGGGGCATGGCTGTACCCCATCAGCAGGGAGGAAACCAGTTTTTCATATGATTTATCTAGCACTGGCAGGACAGCTACAGTATATGGTAACATTTGTTGAGGCTATTTGGATCCCCAGCATTAATGACCAGCACAATAGTTGTTATATCACAAATGTCAGGCACATTCACAGACTTAAAGAAGAGACAGAATATCCTAGTTAGTGAAGCTGCAGTATTTGTCATGATAAATTATTTGTAAATCATGCAGTGACATATAAGTAGAAAACCATTTACAGTACTTCGGCTGGCAAAAAGAAGCGGTATTAGACATAATGACAAATATATATGAATTATGCCTTCCTACCAAGAGGCATTTAAATCAGTTACAGTTGGTGTTGAAGATCCCCACCGTTGACATTCAAGTACAAAATTGTGATATTCTAATTGTAGTGTTCCTCTACTGTACCTCATCCTCCACTTCACAAATCCCAACTTTTACATGCTACAATGGTGTTACGTGATAGGTTCAATTGCTAAAGATTCTTTATTATTATTGTCACAATCCCATTTATGTTGGATTAGTAGGCATGCTTATGGTTTTGGAAACTGTCACAATGTTAATACGATTAGCTATTGTTACACCTGAAGTTACTGAGAGGTACTACTGATGCATCATGCCATAGTACAACCTACCACTGATCATCCCATGCCTGGTGCAGGTCACACATATTTGTTTTCAGAATGGTGAGTCGCACTACATTTGTGGGACTTCAGATAATTCTCTTGTCCCACAAACATGCTTCAGGCAGCATGAAACACCTGCTCGGAATATACACTCGATCAAGGACAGGTAATGAAATAGATGACAGTTTCAGCCATGACTGGTCACATCATCACAGTCCTCTGCCTGAAATACAGTGCATTATTATGTACACATAGGACTATCTCATCCATAAAACACTTCTCCAGCATTATACCTAAATTGAGCTATGCCCCGTACCTGTATGTTGGCAAGTTGCCCTGATTACAGAGACTGTCTATGAAGTACATACTGTAATATGTCTTATTAGGCTGCATATCCCTTCATGTGAGTTATCCAGTTCCTGGCTTTCCTGTTCCTTGGAACTGAATAATCTCTTCTTCTGTTTTCTTTCTGCTGTGTCCTACACAGAAACTTCAGAAACTGTCTGACCAACACAATGCAACAGCTGCATATGGAAAAGGTAGATTTTGTTCTGCCTACAGATTTCTGCTACTCCTCGCCGCTATAACCTATGGGATTATTTCCTGTGAGTCTGAAAAATATATCTACTTGTCACAGTTATGTGAATTGTAAGTCATACTTAACGCTGTAGAAAGGTTAAAGCAATGTATTCTATGAATTACAGTTTACTTTATGAAATACTTCCGGTTTAGAGAGGTCAGATACACAGACAATTGTCCTACTGGATGCTGAGATGCAGGACTATCTGAAACAAAAGACTAAGTTATTTACTTATAAGTGCAGTTGAACTGTGGATAATTTTTCTAAAGCAACTTTTGCCATTACAATGAGGATGCACAAAGCCACCAGGAAAACATAGACAATAACTCTGTCACCTCTTCCTGTAATGTTGCCACTCATCCATGCTCCAGGCCTTTGCTCAAACTTCAAGAAACTAGGAGAAGTAATCCTATAATCCAAAAGGTATGAGATCAAATAGCCGAGGAAGTGTGGATGTGCCCCTTGAATGTGGAAGGAATACATGTACGAGTATGCATTGCCAGTGTAATAATCATAAAGACCCTTTTTTACAGGATGAGAAATTCAAATCTTCTATTGACTGGGGCTAAAAGGGCTTCTCAAGAGCTTGGCAATGTCCAGGTTCAGGACCAAGCAGCAGAAGATTCGTATGGTGGGGGGACTGTGATATTGCCTCTTTAAAAAGCAATATACCTTTTTAAAAGACATCACCAGAAACTTCACATTCTCTCAGTCAGCTAACTTTGCAGTTGTATATATCTTCAATAGATAGATTTGATCCTAAAACAAGTCAGTGATAAAATTAGGTCAATGATCTATGAGAGCTCATGCACCATGGGGAACAAGTAATACTTCAGACACGAGGGAGAAAATCTCTTTCACTTGAATGCAATGATTCAGCGAGTGAAAATCTTCTGGGAGTTGCTCAGCATAGGCAACACCTTTTCCAAGAAAGTAAGGGATAAAAACTCTCACTTTTTAGAAACCATACTATGAGATGCAAGAATGCAGACAAGGTGCTAGATTATGAAATGGAGACTCTTCCGAGTGGCCTCCAGCACATACCAAATATTTTCCAAAAGGCTAAGGGAAACAAATTCTTCCTCTCAGGAGTTGTACTATTAGATACGAGTATAAGGTAGACATGCTGGATCATCTTCTTGTACTGGTATAGCAGGTCTGGTCAAATAGGGAGCATTATCAAAGGCTTGACTCTAAGGCAAAGAAGCTCCTGACACAAGTGTTGAATTGGCCATGTGGATGCAGTCAAAATCAGCCAGGCCTATTCAAGTCCTTCATCAGCTGTACCTTGGTTACTAGAGGAATAGATGGTGGTAAGGCGTAGAGGAAGCTACAGGTACTACCAAGAGCATGAGCATTGTATGGCACTGTGCAACTCACAGATGGGTGAACATATAATGACAGCAGCCTACTGTTCTTCCAGTATGCAAATAAATTAATGTGAAGGGTCAGCAATTAATTTTACACCCATAATCATGATCTAGTAACCACTTGTGGGAAATGCCTCCCAGGCAGCTGAGATTATCTACCAGTATGCTGCTGCACCATGACCAGGTTCATGACAAAACCTAAACAAGGGCAAAAAATACACTAATTTGTATCCAAAAACTAAAACATGAAGGTAGCTACAAAAACTGCAACTTTACTTTTCAGGGAGAAAGATACATCTGTGGCATGGAGAGGTTAGGGCTTTATAGGTAATGTAGTAGACACATTTCTAACTATGAGTTTTCTAGGGACTCTGGGTATGCTCATGGAGCTCTACTAGTGGGACTATGTACTGAAGAAATATTTAAATTTATTATTTATCTATGCATTCTTAAAATACATTTTATAGTACCAACTTAACAATATCTTTACAACATGCATATTCATGAAATGCACATTATAAAGGCAGTACACCTGACCGAGGAAGAGAGTTAGCATATAAAGCTCCCCCAGGAGCTATGCAATAAACATTTAAAAGTCACTTCTGACCTCTAGGTCATGCCATTTTCTATGCCCTTGGAAGATTGGGTCAGCTGGTCTGACTTGGCATTCCAAAGGCATGGAGTGGTCTTTGCTAAAGGGCAGGGACTGGTGAGTCATAGATGGTGGGAAACTATTGAATTAAAAAAGATGGCTGATTATAAAACATTGTTTTTTGTCCAGTAGAAGTCCTCATCCTTGGAACAAAAAATTGAAAGTGTAGAGATGACCGGGTTGAAACAGTGCTAGATTGTGTTTTTTTTTTAAATAGCATGAAATGGAATTGGAACACTAACCAAACTTACTTTTTAGCATGGAATCCTGTTTGGAATAAATACCTCTGATCAAGTGGAAGCCATTCAGCATGTTTATACAAATTGCAGTGATGGATATGATTTGGCAAATGAATAGTAAATCTTGCTATTTGATTTAATAAGGTCCTTACTCTGACCAACAACCCCTCTCCAGCTGAATGATAAAACAGTATGCCAGAGTGAATTCCCAGAAGGAAAAAGCTCTGGGACAGAAGCAAACTTGCTGAGGAAATAAGTGGTGAATTTAATCTGTATAGTGAACCTAGTCTTTGTTAAATTGTTTTCACCATGAGATTTATATATGACGATCATGGATGAGGGAGCTATCCAGGGTTAGGACAAGCTATTGAAATATCCTGACTTGTTCTATTTCTACCCCTTCAGAGTATGTAGTGAAATAATTGGTTTAACCAGCAATTTTTTTCTGTGGTTATAAAAAAATATTATTTTTTTTTTTTTGCTTTCAAAATCAGTTTATTTAATAGAAACCATTTTTGAGTTTTGGCAAAATCAGATGCCAGGTGTTCATGTACATCTTGAAAGATTGGAATGCTCACGAGGATCACTGCATCATCAGCATAAAAAAACATTTTAGTGTTATTGTAAACGGAAGGTAAAGTGTTCAAAAATAAACTAAATAAAAGGATACCCAAAATAGAACCATGTGGAACACCTAGTGGCACAGGGGCTAGAGGAGAGAAGTAACCTTTAATGTGTGTGGATTGTGTTCATCCATGAAGATAGTTCTGACACCAGATAACAGCTTCCAAATACATGCTCAGTTCAAGAAGAGCAGCTGAAAGCAGTTTGTGATTTACAAGATTGAAGGCCTTGGTGAGGTTTGTAAAAACAGCCACTGTAAGAGGACCCTTATCTAGGGCCTCATGAACTGCATGTGTGAACCCCACCAAGGTCATCAATGTACTATGTCTCGGATGAGATCCATGCTGGGCTTGTGTCAGGATATCATACTTGAGCAAATCCTCAATCATTTGGTCAAAAACCATCTGTTCTAAGATCTCTGAAAAAGAAGCCAACAAGGAAATAGGATGGTACTTTTGCATGTTGGTTGTATCACCAGATTTAAAAATCATAACAACTATGGCACCTTTCCAAATATCAAGAAATTGACCGAAACCAAGTGACAAATTAAATAAATTTGTTAGGGGATAACAAATTATGTCTTCAGTGGTCCTCACAAGCCTGAAATCCACCCCATCAGTGCCTACTGGGGGTCCGGGATTAAGTTTTAAACGGTAGGAAAGGACCTCCCTGGAGTGAGTACCCTGAGATAAAACCTAGGCTGTACGGGCCTTACGTGTGTATCTGTATTGTTAAATGTACTCTTTATAATGTCAACCCCATCAAAGGGAATGTAATTTGTAAGATCAGATAATAATTTAATAAATTCTGAGGCAATGAATAGTGGCTCATTTAGTATCCCTAATGATGTATTCAATGTTTGGGGAGTAGTATTAGATTTCTGCCTACTAGTTCATTTATTAAATCCCAAGTGGCCATAATATTTCTTCTAGCGAACTGTATCTGTTTTTCAAATGAAAAAAAAAAACTGTTTCAGTTTTCTAATCATGGACGTGCATTTTTTACGGGCTTTTTTATAAGCCACAAGAGTTAGAGCATCCAGAGTTTGTATAGATGCCTTCCATTTTTATCCCTGTATTTCATGGATTCAGATAACTCAGGGATAACCCACTCTTGTTTAATCTTTATCCTTTTTAAGGGGGCAAATGTGTTGCAAGTGGTGTTAAAGTAAGAGCAGAATGCTTGAAGTGCAACATTCACTTCCACTGAGTGATTCAAAAAGCGCCGGTCAATGGAGAATAGAACATCTCAAAATTCTCAACATCCATTTCTTTTAATATTTCGAGAATTAATAGTTACTGGTGGAAAATATTTCTTTTTGGCACTCCAGCAAAAATACATTGGGCTATGGTCACTGACAACATCACATAAAACACACAATTGTAAAATGTTTGTGGTGTCAGAGACCAGGATCCAGTCTAGCACAGATGAGGAATCTGTATTTTAGTGAACCCTGGTAGAAGCATCAATTATTTGTGTGTTGAGTTATGATGTTTCACTTCCTTTAGTTGTATGTTTTGTTTTCTGTAGCTTTTCAGAGCCACAATGGTAAAACACATACGGTACACTTATTTTGTTTTTATAACAGGTTAATAAAAAAATCTCCATCTCTAAAACTCAGTGGGAATGGTACTGCAACTGTACCGTACAAAGAGGAACCTATGGAATATCCATGTGAAATCCATTCTGGCAAGTATGAAGATTTTATTTCATCCATTTCATTGTTTTGGAAAGACTGCAGCAAATATTTTACACAGGTTGTGTTAGTTGACAAGATGTGGGTTTGAAATGTTACTTGACTTGAGATTGAGAACCAGGGAGGGACAAAAAACAATTAAGTTGTAAGAAGTCATTCATTTCTTTTTTTAGGAAACTTCCACATGTTTTGTTGTTCTGTCAGAGTGGCCTTATCCAAAAAAGTTCTTCAACATCATCAGGCACCCCCCCCTCCCATGGGCTTGGGCACACATGCAACATGCAGAAGTCATTTCATAAGATGACCATGACCATCATTAACATCTGGACTCCAGAAGGATGCAGATGAAATCTTGAAGAAGTAACAAAATAAGAAACCATAACAAACAAACCTGCAAATATGACTCCCCCCACTCCCCCCAAAAAAATACTTACCTTCATGTGCTTGAGAGTTATCAATTTCCAATTTCAATGAAACAGATTCTCATTGAGCACTGGAATGTGCACACCAACAGTTTCTGTGACCTGTGATACAGAACAATACCATGAGTACATGCCCATGTCAACCCCCTTCTCACCTACAAAATACACAAACATATATATATATTTATAGCTACTCACCAAGGCTACTATTAGTGTACAGCCAAAGGGCACCCTTCCATCCACTTGAGGTGATCACATTGCATTTGCTCGAATCACCTCACAGTACACATTGGACTAGCAACAGGACACTCACGGTCATCATTTTATTCTGGGGGACTTTTATGTGCTGAAACATTCCCATTTTACTGTGTTACCACTTGTCAATTTTCTGCACACAAGGAGGATGCATTTTGAGCCTGCAGAAAAAATCTGGGGACTGTGTGCCACCACTGCATGCATGACTGAGTGCGCCATTAATTCTTGGGGACTTTGTATGCACAGAAACACTCCCATTTCACTGTGTTGCCACTTGTCCATTTACTGCACACAAGAAGGATGCATTTTGGGCCTGTAGAAAAAATCTGGGGACTCTGTGCCACCACTGCACGCATGACTGAGTGCGCCATTAATTCTGAGGGACTTTGTATGTGCTGAAACAGTCTCATTTCACTGTGTTACCACTTGCCAATTTTCTGCACACAAGGAGGAGTCATTTTGGGCCTGCAGAAAAAATCTGGGGACTCTGTGCCACAACTGCACGGATGACTGAGTGCGCCATTAATTCTGGGGATGCATTTTGTGTGTTGTGTGATTGTTGTGAGCTCATGATGTCGTACTGACATTATCAATTAAAGCAGCATGGCAAGAATATCATGACAATTTTGAACTGTACTTTTTTATGCTACTTTACATTGCCGCAGCCACTGTTTACTCCGAGTTGTGACTTGAATGATACGCTTCTTTTCACAATTTCTGTCTGCTTTACTTAGTTGACTACTTTTTTCATGTATGAAAAAAAATGTGCATGCCTTTCAATATTGTTCTGACCAGGTTTATATTTATTTGCAGCTGCTTTTCAATAAATATTGTTCCGAGGTGTCATAAAACACTACCTGCTGCATAACTGTTAATTTACAACAGAAGTGATATATAACAACTAACTGATGTGATGAAGAAAAGCAGAGGAAAACAATGACAAAGACCTGGTCAGCACCAATTTAAAAGGAATGCTCCTTTCATTATTTCACACATGAAAAAAGGTAGTACAGCAGACTCAACTATTGGAAATTGTTGTGTCATTCCAGTCAGGATGTAAGTAAAGGAAGTTGTAACATACAGTAGCATTAAAAAATATAGGTCAGAGTTCTCAACATATTGTTGCACTGCTGCTTTACAGAGATTCACCACGTTACATAGTTATGGTGATACACATAACCTAATATTAGGGCCCTTACTTTCAGTGGAATATTTCTTGCTCCACAGAGTGCAATATATTTCTGAGAAAACTGCCCACAATTTCATTACAGTGTTGCACGTGATGGAGGAATTCCCGATCAGAAAAGCTGACCCCTTTCTCAGCAACGTTAGGACTTGATGCCAGGGGGAGTGCAGGTGCATGCTCCACTATAGTGAATGTCCGGCAGCTATCCCAATGTTTCGTTATGTTATAAGGTTGACTTTGTGGTGAAATGTGGGAACGTTTCCACTAACAAGGCTCTTCTTAATGGAAACGTGTCCGCACGTTTCACCACAAACTGACCATTATAACATAAAGAAACATTCGGAAAGCTGCCTGACAATCAGACATTCACTGTAATGGAGCATGCACCCATGCTCTCCCAGGCATCACGTCCTAACAGTGCTAAGAAGGCGGGCAGAATGTCAATGGCTTTTCAGAACGGGAATTCCTCCATCATGTGACACACCGTAATGAAATTACGGGAGGTTTCCACAGAAATGTACTGCACTTTGTGGAGCAAGAAAGATTCCCCTGGAAGGGAAAATGTGTATTATTAAACAACAACAAAGAATAAACACACAAAAACAGTACAACACAGTAGTGGGGGCGAGAAACAATCCATTAATGTGGCCGTGGGATGCCGTGGTGGTCCAGCAGCAGGTGCAGCATTGTCAGTATTTGCTGCTGCTGTTTTGTATTGTGTTGACCTGCTGCTGCAAAGCACCAACCCTCTGATTACTCTCCTCCAGGGCCACCCACATCAGGGTGATGTTGGCCTCAGTTGCAGGGACTGTGGGGGGCGTTCACTGCAGGTAGAAATCCAGGTAGTGGTGGTGGTGGTGGTGTTGAGGGCGGTGCTGGTGGCTGTGGTGGTGGTGGTTGTGTAGTTGCTGTACTGGCCCTCCTCCTGCTGCAGCGAGGCATAACTTTGACCCCAGCAGCACCCTCGGCTACTGTCACAGAAGTGCCAGCAGGTGGAAGCCTTGCCCCTTCCGTGGCAACTTGTCACCTCACCTTGTGGTGGTTGAACATGTGGGTGCACTGACCACCGGTCTCCAGATGTGTCCCCGGGGGGTGACAGAGCACCAGCACACCACACAGATGACACACCATGACTGTGCTGTCTCCCAACACAGAGTTAAAAAACTCCCACACTGGGGAGCTGCGAGGGGGACCAGACACAGTCCTCGCACCACCTATGGTTTCCAGGGGCACCTCCTGTTGCTGTGGATGTGGTGGAGGGGTGCTGCTGGAGCCTCTACAGCTGCTACCAGTGGTGGTGGTGGTAGTGGCAGAGAAGGTGGATGCTCAGCAGCCACCAGTGTCCATCCCTCCCACACAAGTCCCCAGCACACACACACACACACACACACACACACACAGTCACACACACACAAACAAAACAAAACTTCTAAAAAAATTCACTACCAAAAAAACAATCACAAACACAATACAAAAACTAAATAAAGATATAGCTTTTAAAAAAGCTATTGCTTTCTTCACAGAAAAGCAATAAAGCCTCTATCCTGTCTATGTCCTTGCAGAGATGGGTTCTCCAGAACTGGATGCAGTACTCCAGATGGGGTCTCACCAACTGTCTGTACAGAGGGATAAAAACTTCCTGTTTTCTGCTGGTGATGCCTTTCCCTCTGCATCCCAGTATACCCCCAGCCCTCCCTACTGCCTTCTCACATTGCTTGCTAACCTTAAGGTCATCTGATATGATTACCCCCAGGTCCCTTTGCTTTTTTGTTGTTGTTACTACCTCCCTCCATTGTGTAATCTTCCCCTTGGTTCTTGTTTCCCAGCTGCATTATTTTTGCTTCTTTGCATTGAATCCTAGCTGCCATACTTCTGACCATTCTTCCAACCTTGCCAGTCCTTCTCATCCTTTCCACACCTCCTTGTGTATCAACCTTGTTGCAGATCTTTGTGTCATCTGCAAAGAGGCATACTTTTCCTTCCAGTCCCTCTGCAATGTCACTTATAAAGACATTAAAAAGAACTGGACCCAGTACTGAACCCTGCGGTACCCCACTAGTAACCCCTCTTTCTTCAGAGTGGACTCCATTTACAATTACCTTCTGTGTCCTGTTGTCCAACCAATGTTTTACCCAGGCTACCACCCTGGGACCCACTCTCAGGCTGGTTAATTTGATTATTAATCTTTTGTGTGGGACTGTGTCAAATGCCTTGCTAAAATCTAGGTAGGCCATGTCCACAGCCCCTTCCTGGTCTACCACTTTGGTCACTCAGTCAAAGAAATCTATTAGATTCATCTGACATGACCTTCCCACTGTGAACTCATGCTGCCTTGGGTCCTGTGCCCCACTGGCCTCTAGGTACTCAACAATTCTTTCCTTCAGAAGTGACTCCATCACTTTCTCTACCACAAAGGTCAAACTGACAGGTCTATAGTTTCCTGCCTCTATCTTGGTCCCACTTTTGTGAAGGGGAATCACATCCGCCTTCCTCCTTGTATGTGGTCCCTTTCTACTCCTCACCCTTTTTTACCAGTACCACTGCTGCCACTAATTCTGTTTTGCTGAAACTCTCTTTTTCTTTCTAAAGTTCCACTGTTTTCTTGTCCACCAAGGCCAAAACACCGACAAACTCTCCCTTCCAAATCTTCTCTCTTATTGCCATTGGTACATGATCCCCTATCCACACCCCTCTCTTTTTTCTGCTCTGCCTTTTCCTTCTCTCTCTCATCCACCTACTTCTTCCTTTCTTACTTTTTTCCAAATCAACCAACACATTCTGTAACTTCTTAACACCATCACCCCCCAGACCCTGCAACAGTTGTTCTACATACTCCTTCATACTACTCTCCAATGTCAACACCATACCTGGTTCTTTGTGCAGTTCCTTTGCTGTTCCCCATGCTGTCTTGTCTCCCAGTTCCATTCCATCCTGTGGTTCAAAATCTGGGGCCTGCAGGCTAATCCCTGCCCCAGGTTTGGCCGTCCCCCCTCCTGCCTGTGGAGCAAAGGGCTGGACTGGATCAGGTGCAGGGAGGCTGCCCCAGTCCCGAGTGCAACCCAATGTCCTGTCTTGAATTGGGTTCAGGTCCAGGAATCGGCACCTCAGGACTAGGAGCAGGTACTGGGTCAGGGATCACATGGGTTGTTGGCTGCCATCCCGGAGAACTTGTTCCAGGGCATTTTGGCACCAGGGCCCTGGTCTCTTCCCTTTATCTCCATGCCCTGCCCTTCCCCTTTCCTCTCACTCTCTCCTTTCTTGGTGGCACCATCCTCCTTTCTGTGTCATCCACTGTATACAGGACCTTGTGGGCCTGGTCCACCAGGTCCATAATCATTTTCATGGCATCTGCTTTCATTGACCTGGATCCACGTGTGTCCATTCTGCTTTAGTAACCTGCTAGCGACAAAACATCACATTATTAATTGCTTACCCTAGTGTTCACCATGCATTTTATTCCCAATGCCTAGGCCCCTATCCCACAAAGGGGCAAGCACTGGATATTCCTCCCTTTTTTTCCTTTTTATATTTCCCAGTATGAGCATCTAAATGTGCCCTAGAATACTCCTCCTGCCAATCACTGTATCACCATACAGCAGCTCAAGTGGTGTCCCTGCTAGCTCCCCCAAAATGGCGGCAACCTGCGTGCCTTACAAAATGGCTGCCACTCCTTGTGCTCCTGTAGGAGCTGGTGTTCAACTCACTGCTTAAATGCCAGTTTTTTTTGTTTTTTTTTTTGCAGCATTATTTGCTCTGGCACGCTTGATTCCTGAATATCTAGGGGATGATTAACTGCTGCTGGATGCTCTCCCCTTCCCTCCCTGTGAGCAAGTTGTAGGCTGCCCCAAAAAGCTGGGCTTGAGAACCTCCATGGCATTTTATTTTATTTTTTTTTAAACCACCTGTTCCTCAGTTGCACTCTCCGTCCTCAGCTGCAATGCTGCAGAACCCCTTCCCCACCCCCTGACCATTCATGCTCTTCCAACTCCTTCTTCTGTTTTAAAATCAAAAATGTTTAAATTTTCATTTTAAATCCCAGTTCTAAATGCTCCGCACTCCAACAGCACCAATATTGTGTTCTTCCTGCTTTGGATACCCTGCCCTTTGGGCCTCCCTGGCTCCCTTGCTGTTATCCTGGTGTTCAACTCGTTCCCACATGGTCTGGCTACAATGCCGGATTGGTCTTTTCACCGTACTCTCTCCTTCTAGGGTCGCCATCTCCACTGCCCCCCAATCTCACTGGTCCAACTTCCACAATCACCATACCACTTCAGTTACTGGCATGGGACCCATTCCACGCTTCTCTCTGCCTTCTCCTGCCCACGTGGTTCCGACACTGAGAGGCTATTCTGCCTTTGTCTCCCCCTTTGCCTCCCATTCCACACTTCACTCTGCCTTCTCCTGTCCATGTGGTTCTGACGCTGAGAGGCTATTTTGCCTTTGTCTCCTCCTTTGCCTCCCATCCACTCACAGCATCTTCCCCCACTTCCCACCAGGATGCCCCATTCCCCTTGTGACTTCTTGCACTGCCATGCTCCCCCACACACTCCCTGCTCCACTTGTTTGATAGCTATCCGCTGCTCCCTCTAACCACAGAAACATCACTGCACTTTTAATAAAACGAGCAAATGAACTTTCTTCCACAGCTCGCTGTGCATCAGATTACCTAGCTCAGCATTTAAAAACCAGCCATACATCTGTATTTCTTTCCTTTTTTTTAAATTGCTCTGCATCCATATTACAACCTCAAAAATATAGGACTACAAACTGCCTTTGTTGTCTACTCAGCACATAAAAGTCTCAGCATTTCTACCTAAAACCATACCAAAAGTTTTCTTACAACTATTTGCACTGAACTTATTACCTTCTTCCAGGAACTCCCGACCAATGTGCTAGGCTTGCTCTTCAAATTCTCTACCAAATCTAGCAAAAAGTGGCAGAGCCCCTCTGTGCTGGCTCTCTTATACCCACTTTTGCTCTGCCCTTCCCTTGTGCCCTTTGTTCTCCCATTCACCCATTCCTTCCTCCCCCAGCTGACCTCACTGTGGTGACCTCATGGGCTCCACCCCTCTGACCTCACTGCCCTCCCTCTGCCCTCCCCCAACACCCCACCCCTCCCTTTCCTGAGGCATCCCAGGTCTCCTTCTGGGTCCATAAGGGGCCTGTAACAATGGGGGCTACCTTTTATGACAGCACATCCTGTTTACTGTTTAAATACTTTTAGTTGTCAGTGTTGTTAGTATCTAGACAAAGAAATAAATATATTACTTCTTATGTGCTGTCTCCATCCATTGTAGTTCAACTAGGTGTTGTTCAGCAGGCCTCACCTTGGTGTTGTTCTGCAGGTCTTCTCTTAGGGACCAGGGCCCCTTTCTGCTTCTGTCTATGTATGAGATGACCTGTCATTCACAGTAGGTACGTGGAACTACAGTGGAAAAATGCTCCTAAAAATGCTAAAATTCTTTGTTATTCTGTTGGGATGCCTCCATTATGGATTATTATTGTTATTATTTATGATATTATGTTTAACTTCTATTAATTTAGTCTAGAAACACATTTGTATTAGAGTAGGAGGCAGAGCCTCATCCATCATTGACTAGTCTGTATGTAAAGTCCTATCTCCAAGTCTAAAGCAGATCAGTTCAACCCTGGGAGAGGTTGAGGAGTCACAGAGGGTGGTACAAATGATATGTCCTAACTGTGTAATGTTTGCTGGATTTTTTTTCTGAAAGTCATTTTTCCTTTTTCTTTTGATTTTCTTTTAAATAAATACACACATTGGTGTGTTTTGCACCTACTTTCTGTGTTTGTGCTTTTCTCATACACATCCACTATGACAATGGTGTCAGAAGTGGGATTGGTTGGTGGTCTAGGATAATAGGGGGACACCAACTCAGGATATTTTTCCAGATATCAGAGAAAGCATAAAAGAGGTGCCATGGATGAGAAGACCGATAAGTTGGAGTTGGAGACGAAGGTGACCAGACTGATGACCAGACACAGGGTGGCATAAACCAGGGAACAGCTCCTACCTGGTTTGGACCCAGGAGGCTGCCAGAAGGCCAAAATTCAGGCTGCAGCTATAGCAAGCCTCTCTGACTCTAGTGATGAAGATCTGGAAGACCCTCCAGTTGATGTCCTACCAACTGATATTTCAGAATTGTTGAGTTGGTTGGCTGTCCGCCAACTGAAAATGGAAAAACAACAAGAAAGAGACCTCCAGGAGAGAGAGATAGAGAGGAGAGAGAGAGCAGGAAAGAAGATGCCAGGAGCAGCAATGGGCAGAGACCCTAAGAGCACTCCAGGTGATTGGCACAGGTAACAGGGGTCAGGATAGCAGCCCAAAAGACTAAATTAACTAAAATGGCTCCCACAGATGAAATAGAAGCCTACCTAACTACTTTTGAAAGAGTAGCCAGAGCCTGTGGATGGTCCCAGATCAAAAAGGTTGTCAGATTTGCCCTATACCTGACTGGAAAGGCTCAGCTAGCCTACAGCAATATGGACCCTAGACATGCTAAAAACTATGAACTGGTCAAAAAAGAGATCTTGAGAAGGTATGGCATCAATGCCATGACCTACCGGCAGAGATTTTGTTCCCTAAGATATCAGTCATCTTATACCCCAAGAGGACTTTTATTAAGCTGAGAGAATTATGCATAAAATGGTTACAACCAGAAGAAAAATCTGTTAATTACATCATAGAGGCCTTAGTTGTGGAACAATGCCTCCAGATCCTACCTAGTGAAATTCAGCTCTGGATGAAGGAACATAATCCCGAATCTGCAGAGGTAGCCATTACCTTGGCTGAGGACTTTCTGTCTGCAAGACCCTCACAGAAAAGAAATACCAGAGGAGAATTTTCTACCTCTACAACTAAACCTGCCCCATCTCCTTCTCCATCTGTTGGTCAGAGCTCTGGCAGACATGATATAAAATCTGGGAAAGGAGGGAAGACCTCTTATGCTGATATTATTTGTCACAGTGGCAATGACAAGTGTCACATGGCCAGGTATTGCCCCAAGAAAAAATCTAAACCAGCACACCTAGCCTTGCTAACTACTGGCTACAAAGTAACAGAGGTGACCACCATCGGTAAAAATGTCTTGGGCCTTCTTGACACAGGTACCAAATATACCTCAATAAGACCAGAACTGTCAAGCCCTAAACATCTAACATCAAACTGATGGCAAAGGATCAAAAGAACTCTCTGTTTGCAGGTTTAGTGCCCAACTTGCCTGTGTCTGTTATACTTGGGCATGACTTCCGGCATTTGCTCATCTGCTGGCTGCAAACAACCAACATGTTGCTGCCATTACTTCAAATACGGGGTAACATTGATTCCAGGTAGTTTACCCCCATAGGCTCCAGTGTATACCACAGAGAGTTGGAGTCCAGATAAGACTGTATTTTTTATGGGGGTTCAAGTAGGGGCATTTGGTGGAATTTTTGTTATATATTTTTCCAGGCATTTCACTTGGCAGTGTGCATGTCCTGACACTTCAAACATGGGTCCTTATAACAAGTCTTTGCTCCATTTGTTGTAACTGGCATGAAGTTTGGCTTTTCAATGAAAGCCAGTGTTAAATATTTCAAGCCATGCTGATCAGTGACTATCTAAAAGGATGTCAACTTCGATGACTATTGACCTTCACAACCCTGTCAGGATAGGATGAGTTAGAGTTTGAGCCAGACTCAGTGTGAAAGGCCATGTCTCTGTTGAATGATTTGCTTGCTCTTGATTTTGTTAGGTCAGCTGGAGTTATGGGTGGGTTGTGGATTGTATCTTTTCTTTCACATCTTAAGTTTTTTATGTAGCCAACAAAGACATTGCTTGATGAATTGAATGCTGTATCTGCCATTAGATTAAAAGATTGGCTCAGTGGGGGTCCATTAAAATGCCAGTTCAAACCCTCACTCAGTCCTATGCACAGTAGTTAGATATACTGTAAGGTTCTCAGTTCACATTTCAGATAGAACCAAACAATTTCCTTACCACTGACTTAAACTTGATTTCAGTATGTTTTTCTGTTAGCCAGTGAGAGAATACTTGGAGCTCCCAGTTGGTCTGGTAGTACGTACTGGCTTCATTCCTGTCAAGTTCAATCTTGTCAAGTTGAGAGGGTACTAGATTTTAATTATGAGTTTTGTCTTTTTATAAGACTTACTGGGGACAGCTGTCAGGAGCAGAGTTGTTTGAATCGCTGCTGAATGTCTTCTCTATTGACTTGTTAGTGAACAGACTAAAGTTAGTCAGAGGGGCATCTGTCATGGCATCTCTATGTAATTGGAATGTTTTTTATGATTGAACATGTAGTGTGGTTAGCTGTGCCAGGACTAAATATAGTGATGTTGTGCTGGGATAACATCACTGTTGCTAGGGCTGGCTGACCAACCAGATTACTTGGCCCCCTTTCTGCTTTTCTATATGTGACAGATTGGTAAAAGGAGTTTATGTAAACAGAAGAATGAATAAAGCTCTGTTCCCATTTTAGGAATGCTAAAAGGGTCACACAAAGTTCTGGAAGCATCCAGGTAGGGATCTAATCAAACACAGAGCTAATCAAGCAGTAGGGAGCTAATCAAAAACAAAACTAATCAAACACAGAAAACTCTGGAAGCATCCATGTAAGCAAAACTCTGGAAACATCCAGATAGGAAGCAAATCAAACACAGCTGCAGTCAATGTTAAATAGAGGCAGTGTATAGAACCTACCTAGGCAACACGTGGGGGGGGGGTGGGAGAGAGAGAGACCTAGGGAATGCAAGAAGCTGTGCTGCAAAAGGCATGTCAAGCTTCAGAGACCTTAGAAAGAACTGTAAATTCTGTAAGTGGACTTTGTTATACTACCTGTTGGCTGGGAACCATAGTAGTTGGTAACTGGATATAGTGAGGGATTCACTTTGTTTAGTTAGAACTCCAGAGAGGAGTAGGATTTTTTTTATGCTTGTTAAAGATGTGTCCCTGGTTCTTGCAAACAACACTGCCTTAAAGAAACTGCACTGTTGTACTTGACCTCAGACTGTGTATGTCTCCTTGGACACACATACATCAGCCCACCCAGAGAAATAATGGAGGTCACTCTCACACATGTATTATGTGATACTCCATTCCAATGCATATGCAATATGCAGCATATGTGTCTATCAAGCACTTTTTTCAGAGTGCTTGATAGTCAAAGATGCTTGACTCTTTATACTGTGTTCTCCATCAACATCAAGTGCTGTGTGTGAGATTTTACAGATTACGGGATGGAAATTTGGAGAAACTACCCTTGGATTACATTGAGTTCCTTAAGTATCCTGCTAGACATCCCAGAAAAAGCTATGATACTGGGCTTAATCCAGGTGGATGGCACTGTAAAGTATGTATTAAAAATACACACAAATTATTACTAGTCATGTTTTTTTTAATGGTTTTCCTACTCACAGATACTATTCCAAGATTTCAATTAAAACATCTATAAGGAAACATATGAAATAAATGCAAACATATTTTAGAGTTATTTGAAAAATACATTTTCAAATGTGTCCTGTACCCTTGCTGAAAATGGAATTCTAAAATGTCATGAGGACATATTTTGCTCTTTTGATTGCCTTTATGTGTGTAAAGGTTATTGCAATATTGTGCTCAGTGAACTCTTAACCAATGAGTTGATTTTACATTCCTCATTGAATTCCACAAGTGTTGCTGGATTTAACACCAAACCTTGTAAAAACTATTACCTAAGAATTATTATTATTGTTTTTGTATGTATTTTGGTACAGGTGTAGATGCATTTAATCTGAATGAATAAACATGTTATCAAGGTTGTTCTTAAACTGGTTAAAAGTTACAAAACAATTCACACTGATTTGCCTATGTATGCTTACTTATAAATAAGAAAATAGCTAATTGGTATATCAGTTTAATGCAGACCGCAGTGTATGGTGTTGCCTTAGTGCTCTATAGAAAAATAGATATTTTAGAGGGACAAAAAGTGACAGAGAGTGTCTTTTCCATTTGGAAACTGCACCTAGCTATGTGGAGAAAGCAATGTTTTTATATTTGCAATTTTGGTTAAAAAAAGAAAAATATAACATTTTATTCTAACTCATTCATCAGTGACAACATGTGTTTTATAGGGAAGCAAGATGATTCATTTTTTCTGATTCTACAGTATATGGCAAAAATGTTGATAAATGCATTTGTACAGTAAGTTTAATAAATGCATTTGTAAAACTATGATTTGTTATAATACAATATAATCACCTACTATCATTCTAATCTAGACATAAATAAAAAAGGCAGATTTCACTGGGAGTTCACTGAGCTGTAAACACTGCAGGATGTTATGTGAGGAAAAATAAATTTAATGGACTCCTCATACGTGAAAATTCAATTTTGTTTTTTGAATAAACATCTGCTTTTTATCTTGTTGACTAGTATTATGCATTTCATGTTTTTCTTAATATCTTTTCAATGAACCATATTCACAATAATATCTCACCATAATTATACAAATGAAATATTTAACACTGTTCTCCTACTTGCCAGATTACATTTCAGTGTGTTTTAACACAGTACTGTAAATTTACTCTGATGTATAAGAGAGGATTGCTAGCTTGCCAAGAGATATGAGTGTAGACCTTAGTGCTGCCACCGAAGCATGCGGAGTTCATTAGCAGACTCAACATCCCCACACTGCACCAAACAGATAGCCATCACTATTATGTTCAATACAGTAGGTGATGTGCTCAATTCACATGAAGGGAGGGACTCCATGTGTTTGTGCACAATATAATTTACAACGTAAACATTTAACATAAGCTGTTTGGAAAGCCACCTTCTCATCCTGCAGAGTGCAGACAAGAGGACAAGGTGCAGCCATTACAACTCTAAGGTTGGAGAGAGACAGGGAGAAATCCAAGGAAATTGACTTTCAACCCACAAAACAAGGAGATGGTTGTATTTTAATGTGGCTGGGTAACTTTAATGCTCAGCACATTGCTACAGCTTTGTGCTGGCTATACTGTCTGTAAATGACACTGAAATGAATAGTTTATATTGGTCTTCATTTATTACTACTGTAGATGTGTAACATTGTCACAGAAGTTCTGGAAACCATCAGTTTTCATATTTTTATGAGTGCATTAAGATTTTATCTGAATGAAAATCTATTTTATCTGAACAAAAATCTATCAGAAGACTATCAAATTGTCAGGCGTGTGGTTTTGGGAACAATTGGAACTCCACATCTTCCATTGGGATCAGGAGAACTATGGGGCTATTATTTGTACTACCCCCATCATCTGGATCTTTAGATGCCTACAGGAAATAAAACAACTGCACAAGAACATTTAAATCCCCCACCAGCTGACATTAGGCAATTTACCACTTGAAAATGTGATTCTTTCACTTTCTCACCATTTAGCACTCTGACCTAGCCAGTGGGTTATGTGACTAAGGCCGACCAGTCAGGTTGGGCCTCCACTTGAGCTGCCTAAACTAGCAGTTATCAGAAACCAGCTGGACTTGTGGTACTGGGAGTGCCAGAAACTGCACGTCTGTTGTCAGGATCATGAAGATTGTGGGCTGTTGTATGCCCTTTATCATCATCTGGACCCTTGGAGGCTTAAAACAAAAACCAAAAACCTGCACCAGGACTTTTATATCTCTCAGTGGCTGAAGCCAGGGGACTTACTTGCACCACTTGGTGCTCTGACCCAGCTAGTAAGCCTCATGACCAAAACCAACCAATTGGGCCTGATCTCCACCAGGGATACCTGGAGTGTTTCAACTAAACACACCTAGCCCTTTTGTTCTTTTCATGCCTCCAAGCTACAGCAAATTGGGCTGTGGGAGGATGAACTGCCCTTCCAGCATCCCCAGGCTACCTGACTGCCAGTCAGGCTTCCTGCACAATTAGGAGCACCAGCTTCAAGGAACAGCAGCCACAGCCAGTCTGGGGTCCCTGGAGGAGTAGTGGCATTATAGTATGGTGGCCATAGCCTGAGCATGGCTTCCCTGCAGCTCCTTAGTGCTTTCTTCCCCTTCCTTTCAGTTGCCAGGTGGGAGACGTGCAGAGTGTGGAGTGGTGGCCATAGCCCAGGTGGTTCTTCCATGAAGTGTCATACTTCAACCTTCATCTGTCACCCAGAAGACCGTTAAGCTACCTATACTACCTGTATGCATATACCTATATGCTAAGATGAAAGGGGATCAGGGGGTGTGTGAGGAGGAGGACCATGTAAAAGAATCTATCCTAAATAGATACTTCTGCTCAGTATTTACTGAAGAGAAGGTAGGGCAGGGCCCATAGCTCAACACCATGGACACGGGGGGGGGGGCTGTGCACTAGTCCCTTCACAAAAGAAAGGGTCCTACAAAAGCTCGATAAGCTCAGGGTGGACAAGGCAATGGGACCTGATGGCATACATCCCAGGGTACTAAAGGAGCTAAGGGTGGGACTAGCAGAGCCATTATCAGAACTGTTTAGTGAGTCTGAGCACAGGAGAGATCCCAGAAAACAGGAGAAGGGCTCATGTGATCCTGCTCCACAAGAGTGGTAGCAGGGAGAAGGCAGGGAACTACAGATCCATCAGTCTTACCCCAGTAGTGGGCAAGATTATGAAGACACTCCTTAAGAAAAGGATAGTGCAATACCTGGAATCCATAGGAGCACAGGGTCCAAGACAACATGGGTTTACAAAAGGAAGGTCCTGTCAAACTAATCTCATAGATTTCTTTGACTTGGTAACCAGAGTGGTGGATTAAGAGGAAGCAGTTAATGTTGCCTACCTTGACTTCAGCAAAGCTTTTGATACTGTTCCACATAGAAGATTGCTTAATAAGCTGTGTAGGTTTGGGGTGGGTCAAACATTGGTCAACAGGGTGGCAAACTGGTTGACGGGCAGAAAACAGAGAGAGTGGTGGTAAATGGTATATAGTCAGAAGAGATGCAAGTCACAAGTGGGGTACCTCAGGGATCAGTCCTCTTCTATATAGGGAGGCAGTATAGCACAGTGATTTAAGGCTATGAGCTGCAAATCTGGAGACATGAGTTTGAATCCCACAGCCTCCACTTGCATACTGTGTGACCCTGAGCAAGTCACTTAACTTTCCTGTGCTCCCAGGTTGTACCTGTAAACAAGCTTTCAGCTTAGTATATCTCACCTGGTTAAACAATTGGAAAAAAATGTATCTTAATCGGTGACATTGCAGATGGACTGGAGGGTAAGGTTTGTCTGTTTGCAGATGGCACCAAGATCTGCAACAGAGTAGATGATTCAGATGGGGTGGGCAGAATGAGAAGAGATCTGGGTAAACTAGCAAAATAGTCAGAAGAGTGGCAACTGGGGTTTTACGCAAAAAAGTGCACGATCACGCACATAGGGAAGAGAAACCCTGAAGCCACCTATAGGCAGTGAGGGGAGTTGCTGGCAGTCAAGGGAAGAAAGAGATTGGGCGTCATCATCACCGATGACCTGAAATCATCAAGCAGACCACTAAAGCAGTAAGTAAGGCTAGAGGATGTTGGGGTGTTTAGCAGGGGTATCACAAGCTGGAAGAGGGAGGTAATAATCCCTCTTTACAAGACACTGGTTAGGCCCCATCTGGAGTACTGCATGCAGTACTGGAGGCCACACCTTCACAAGGACATTAACCAAATTGAGGCAGTCCAGAGAAGGGCAACCAAAATGGTGCAGAGACTGCATCAGAAAACAAATGAGGACAGATTAACTTAGCTCAATATGTTTACCCTAGAGCAAAGGAGGGAGAGAGGTGATATGACTGAAACATTCAAACACCTTAAGGGCATTAACAAGGTGAAAGAGTTTAACATGATTCAATATAAGAAAAATAGCAGGACAAGAGGACACTGCATGAGATTAGAGGGAGGCCAATTAAGGGGTAATGTGAGGAAGTTCTTTTTCACAGAAAGGGTGGTGGATGCATGGAATGGCCTACCTGGAAGTGGTGGATATGAATGCAGTGCAGGGCTTCAAACAGGCATTGGACAGGCATAAGGAAGCAATACAGATTAGTATGAATAGACAGGCCATTGACAGAGCAAAGGGCAATGGCACATTTATAAGGTAGAAAAAGAAATGGGCAGACTGGATGGGCCTTGCGGTCCTTATCTGCTATCAACTTCTATGTTTCCATATGTTTCTATAGTAAATGGCCTCAGCCCAGTCAAGGCTGCCCTGCAGCATTTAATGCTTTGGGTTGGATTATCAAAGAGCCCTTAGATCACCACAATTTGCAGCGATCTAAGCTGCTGCAAACTCTGGGTGCATCATGGACCCTGCACCTTATTTTGTAAAAATAGGGGGTTCTGTCCTGAAGACCTGGGAGTTGCCACAGTTGCAGGGTTGTGCCACACATTGGGCACACTTGCGGGTTTTGATGGAGGGATACATCACCCCCCCTGCCTGCCTGATGCAGCCATAGATGACCTGTGGAGATTGGGGGATAACTATGCATGGAAAGCAGGGAATGGGGTCTAATGTAGCCCTGGGTGCTGTGGGGGTTGAGGGGGGCATGGCAGCAGTGGAAGGGACTTTCAGAGGCACATGGTGGTGATGCCCTGTGAGCTGGCACACAGCAGATCAGGCTAGTTTGGGGGTCATGGCCAAAGCATCATGACCTGGACGCCAGTGGACAGCAGCCCTGACACCAGCCCAACAGGACCCACAGTCCCCAGCATAGTACTTGGCCATTTGCCAGCCACCACATGGGGCTCTGTAAGTGGGGAATGTTGCAATGCCTGGGGTATGTCCCCAGCCATCAACTGAGCCCTGCAATCTGCACCCATTGTCACTTGCCGCCTCTAGGGGAATGTGAGTGCTGTGGGCAGGTGCCAAGTCTGCTGTCATCTGGGATCTGGGTCATGATGGTCTGGTCATGCCCCTCCAACTGGCCCAATCTGCTGTGTACTAACTTGCAGGCACCACTGCTCAGTGCCTCCACTTGCCTCCCCTCACTTCTATTTTGTCCCCTCACCCACAGGCACCCCCAGGGCTACATTGACCCCTGGTCCCCACCTTCCAGATTCCTCCAATCACCTCCCTGCCAAGTAGTGGAGCAGGGCCCTAAGACCACATTCTGGCTGGTCTACAGTTTAGCCCCCTGTTGTGGCCACAGCAGTGTTTCTAGGAGTGAAAACTAGGATATGGTGCAGACCCGCCATCACACAACCACCCTTGCAACCTGGGGCACATGCACTTTTGCCTCAAGGGAGGTGCAGGGGAGGCTTTGCTGCATGGCACCCCAATTTTAATGCAACAAGCATTCAAAAATTGGGATAGCTACAAACTTTGATGCAAGATGCCACTTGAATCATTCCCCTTTGCTGCAGGCACCTTGCATCTAATTTTTCATTTGAAAATTAAGCCCTTTGTCTCCTTGGAGTTATGAGAGTTCCAAATCCACTCCACACTACATACTAAATCCACACTCCTAGACATTTTGTTCTTTTTATTTCTCCAGGCTATGGGTGAGTAAAGCATTCCGGCTGCAACTTCAGTTCAGTTTTGACGTGGGGGGGGGGATTTGATTCACTTTGACACGTCAGCTGAATCACTTTGGCTCCCAATGTAGTAATTGGCATAGGGCATAAAACACACTACAGAATGGGGAGGGGAAGCCTTGAGGTCAGCAATGGCATGAATTACTGTAGCTTTTGTGTGGCAAGTGGTTTTGGCATGCTATGGCTGGGAATCACCATAGTCCCTAACACATATGACTGTTAAGCACCCCCATCAGAGCTTTAAGAATTTGTAGTTTCATTTGCTGACCTCAAGGCCCCCTGCCCTTCATGCCAATTACTATGTTAGTTTCACATAAGTTTTCAAAATAAATCCCCCCAAAATGCATCCCCCAAAAAAGTGCAAGTGCTACCATAATATACAAATGCATTGCTTTCCCGATCTTACATTCCCAAATGTGTATAATTCCTTTCTGTAATTGTTGTGAATATGTGTATTTTTTATTTGTTTAATAGTTTGCTACCATGTGGTGCTAAGAGCTACCAGAGTTCTTAGTTCCTTTGGCTGAGCTCAGTGAACCCCAACTCATTGTCCCCACTTTTTTAAATTTTTTTGTAATTTTTTTCAGTTTTTAAATTTTTTGCTATCAGGCAGTGCTCACTGCTAAGAACTATAGAAATTCTTAGTTTTCCTGGCTGTGTTCAAGCCCCTCTCCCTGTAGTCCCTCTTTTTTTATTTATTTTTTTGTAAATATTTTTACTTTTTTTAATTTTTATTCTAACATGCAGTGCTACAAGAGCTATAGGAATTCTTAATTTCCTTGGCTACACTGAAGCCCCCATCGCAACTTTTTTGTTATTTTTGTAAGTATTTTTAATTTTCTTTTTTAAATTTTTTTACATAGTGCTAATAATGAGCTATAGGAATTCTTAGTGTACTTGCCTGTGCTGAGGCCCCACATAGTCCCTATCTTTTAAAAAACTTTTTGGAAAGTATTTTTCCTTTTCTTTTGATAACACATAGTGCTAACACCTATATGAATTATTAGTTTCCTTGGCTGAGACTGAGCTTAAGCTCCCCCACCCCCATAGTCCCTTCTTTCTTTCATTTTTGTGTAAATATTTTTTAAGTTTTTCATTATTTTTGCATTTAGTACTTCGCTTTACTGTAAGAGCTGCTGCCCAATGGAAGTGTCATTCTGACATTCTCCTAGACTACTGCCCATCCCATGCTGCCTGAGGTGACCGTGACAATTGTCATCCTTTGCCAGTTCTTTGCAAGTGGCTTAGGTGACATCACAGATCTCATTTAAGTAACACTCACTGTTTGCAAGCATTGAAGCTGAGGCTGAGTTGTACTGAGGCAGGTGGTAAATGCCAACTGCTCAAACTGAGCTTGTTGGTGATGACAAGATAAATGCTATACTGTCTTCTGGAGGACTTGAGATGTCAGGATGTGTCCATTTCCTTTCCCTGCTGGTGGCTGTGCTGATAGGAGTGATGGTGCTTCCAGTGCCTGTGGGAGTGCTGGGAGCCTTGCCTGCAGGAGGCATAGGCTCATTTCTTGTGGTACACTGACTGAGAGATGATCTTGCTGGCTGCCAGGGACAAGCAGAACCTCTGCTGACAGGGACACAAAATACCAATCTTCCTGGATTACTCTGCTGAACTCACCAAGAGTAGAAGAGCTCACAAGGAGGATTGTGCCATGGCAGGGCTGCAACAACTCCTTTTTTGGCATTCTACAAGCCCTGCAGTGGCTGCAGGAAATGGCATGACTTAGGCCCTGTCCACACTACACCACTTACAGTCTGTAACGGTTCCAAACCATTACAGACCGGAACCGTTACGGTGTGTCCACACTGCCGGCAAACAGTTTCGATAACGGTTTGGAACCGTTACAGCCTGTCCACATTGGTGGGTGCCCTGTAACGTTACAGCTGCACCCTATCCCACAATGCAGTTCGTGCTGCACTGGGGAATACTGAGCTACTGACAGGCGTCCACACTATGGCGGAGTAGCGTTACAGGGCTACAATTTGTCGAATCGCTGTTCAAACCACCTCATAAGTGGTTTCAACAACGGTTACGAAAATGCCTTCTGTAACATTACAGATGTAATCGCAAACCGTTGCGGTAACGGTTTGAGCCATCTGTAACGTTACAGAGGCATAGTGTGGACAGGGCCTTAGATCATCCGGGAAGTGGTCTACATGGCTTGTGTGAGTGGGAGGGGATTACAGAATGGATTGCAGGCTGGAGTAGGGGCACAGGAGGTGTCATGGGGGGATCATGGAGATAGCTTGGCAGCAGTGGGAGTTATGCCACCCAACTGGGTGCATCGGCATTGTACTGGATATAGAGTAGGCTTTCTGTACTGAATGTACATTATAGTCAACTGCCTGGTGCCCTGAACTCCCCAAAAATTGAGCATTTCATGATCCCCGATGAAGTACTGGACCCCCACTGCCCGGCCCCGATCTGCATGCAAAGTAATCTGTCAAGCAAATCAGTCTCTGGTGATCTAGTGCCCCCCCCCAGCCCTGACATAGCTATATATGAACAGGGTAATGAGATCGTTCCATAGTGGTCTAGTGGACCCCCAGCAGGTAGTGCCCACCATGCTACTCCCCCCCACTCCTGAACCCCAAGCTGGTGACCAGCACAGCCCCCCTCTCACCTCCATTGCTGACCATTGAATGAGTTGTCACTGATCGCATACAGAATACAGTCTGTGCTCACTGATTGACAGCTCAGAGTGAGCTGTCAATCAATGAGCATGTACTGTATACAGTACACACTCAGTGACAGCCAGTCGGTGGCTGGCTGTGGAGGTGAGATGACGGCTGTGCCAGTTGCTGGCTCAGGGTTTGGGATGGGAGGAGTAGGGTGGTGGGCACTATTTTGCAAGGGTGGAAGGGTGGGGTTCCACTACCCCACCAGGGAATGATCTCATTACCATGTTCATTTATGGCCATGTCAGGGTGGGGGAACTGCTAGATCACCAGGGACTGATTTGCTTAACATGTTACTTAAAAGGCAGATCAGGGTCTGGTGGTGGGGTCCATTACAACACCAGGGATTATGACATGCACAATTTTGGAGGGGATCAGGGGTCCACTAGACTACAAGGGACAATCTGCCATTATTTCTCAGGGACATCAGGAATTGGGGGGGCAGGAACCGTTAGACTACTGGGGAGAATTTGACATATGTCTTGGGGACATTGGTGATGGGGAAGCTGCTAGAGCACCAGTGCAGTTGACTATACTGTACATCCAGTACAGAAGGACTACTCTATATCCAGTAGAATGCCAATGCACCCCGTTTGGTGTCCAGCAGCTTTACACACACACACACACACATCACCACCACCATCCTAGCCATCTAGTGTTTTGCTTGGGGAGAGGCAGAGCCCTGTGGCAATTCCCACAGGTCCCTAGTCCCTAGTGCACCCAGAGTTTGTCACACCCATAGATCATTGCATATTGAGGAGATCAAAGGGCTTTTGGAAAACAGGCCCCATGATGTTACCTACCCTGGATTACAGTGGAGCCAGCCAGGATAAAACACAGTACTTCGCAGTTTCAATGCAAAATGCTGCAGTATTCTGTGGGGAACAATGTAATTTAATGACAATTAAGCCTTTTTGACATGCAGTGATTTGTGACTTGCCATTTAAAGAAAGCTTTTAGGTTGCACCAAGGCTGACTCCACTGTATGGTAATGTAGTGCATGCAGTTGCTTCTAAACAATGTCTCTCAAAGCTGGATTGCATATTCAACACCCTATTCAGGTGTGCTCTTAATTGTGCACCTGTTACCCATCATTATCAAATGTACTCATTCCTAGGCTGATCTAAATGGGACTTTTGTGTGCTTGTCATACTACCTAGCTTGGAGTCAAACTAGCAAGCTCCCTTCATAACTTGGTGGCCAGTTCTCTCCAGCCGTGAACCAGTGTGCCTATTGCATTCAGGAGCTAGATTGAAGGCTGCTTATCCTCTCCCATATGAAAAACAAAGTTGGTAAAGCAACAGTTAGCTTCTGCTTGCCCAAAATGAGAAATACATTGCCTTCAGACATTACTTGCTCCCCCTAGTCTTCACTACCAATTCAAAATCAAAATCTCACTTTGTATCCATTTTTGAGTGCCCTACCTGACTGCTATGTATCTCTACTACTATCCTGCCTTTTAGTTTATGGTGTACTAACGTCTGCCAAATTTATGTATGCACTGTATACTATGGAATCTATTATTGTACAGTACATTTAGAAACATAGAAACATAGAATTTGACGTCAGATAAGGACCACTTGGCCCACCTAGTCTGCCTATTTTCCTACCTAACCGATAAGCTGCAGATCCTAGTTAACCAACAGCTTACTTCCTCCTACTCCCCCCCACTAGGAATGCCTTATGTCTGTCCCATGCATTCTTGAATTCCCCCACTGTTCTTGACTCCATGACCTCCTCAAGGAGGCTGTTCCATGCATCCACAACCCTCTTTGTGAAAAAATACTTCCTCACATTACCTCTAAGCCGTCCCCCCTCTGTCTTCAAATTGTGCCCCCTTGTTCTTGCACATCTCTTTTTATGAAATATGCTACCCTCTTGGAATTTGTTGATCCCCTTGAGGTACTTGAAAGTTTGTATCATGTCCCCTCTCTCCCTTCTTTCCTCAAGGGTATACATATTAAGCACCTAGTCTTTCTTCGTATGTCTTCTGGTGCAGACCCTGCACCATTTTGGTTGCTCTCCTCTGGACAGCCTCCACTCTGTCTATGTCTTTGCAGAGATGGGGTCTCCAGAACTGCACACAGTACTCCAGATGGGGTCTCACCAACTCTCTGTACAGAGGAATAGCAACTTCTTGTTTTCTACTATTGGTGCCTCTCCCTATGCATCCCAGTATCCCCCCAGCCTTCCTTACTGCCTTCTCACATTGCTTGCCCACCTATAGGTCATCTGATATAATTACCCCCAGGTCCCTTTCCATTTTTACTGTTGTCAGTATCTCACCCCCCATTGTGTACTCTTCCCCTGGGTTTTTGTTTCCCAGGTGCATTACCTTGCACTTCTTTGCATTGAATCTGAGCTGCCATACATTTGACCATTCCTCCAACCTTGCCAAGTCCCTTCTCATTCTTTCCACTCCATCTTGTGTATCACCCCTGTTGCAGATCGTTGTGTCGTCTGCAAAGAGACATTCTTTTCCTTCCAGTTCCTCTGCAATGTCACTTATAAATACATTAAAAAGGACTGGTCCCAGTACTGAACCCTGCGGTACCCCGCTAGTAACCCTCCTTTCTTCACTGCGGACTCCATTTACTACTACCCTTTGTGTCCTGTTGTCTACCAAATTTTTTATCCAGGGTACCACCTTGGGACCCACTCCAAGGCTGGCTAACTTGTGTATTAATCTTTTGTCTGGGACTGTATCAAATGCCTTGCTAAAATCTAGGTAGGCCATGTCCATAGCCCCTCCCTTGGTCTACTACTTTGGTCACCCAGTCAAAGAAATCTATTAGATTCATCTGACACAATCTTCCCATCATGAATCCATGCTGCCTTGGGTCCTGTGCCCCACTGGCCTCTAGGTACTGAACAATTCTTTCCTTCAGAAGTGATTCCATCATTTTCCCTACCACTGAGGTCAAACTAACTGGTCTGTAGTTTCCTGCCTCTGTCCTGCTCCCACTTTTGTGAAGAGGAATCACATCCACCCTCCTCCAGTCCTCAGGTACCACCCCATCCTCCCATGATTTGTTAAGAGAGTAGTCAGCTGTGTCACTAGTTCTACCTTAGTTCTTTTAAATTCTTGGTGAATCCTATCAGGCCCCATTGCTTTTTCCACCTTCAATTTTATTAGTTCTTTCAGAACCCCTTCTTCTGTAAATGGACTGGTATCGACCCCCATCTTCAGAGTGTTTCTCTTGTTTGGTTTAGGTACCTCCCCCTCCTCTTCCTTTGTGAATACTGAGCAGAAATATTCTTTCAGTATCCCTGCTTTTTCACTGTCACCCTCTACCCACATTCCTCCCCCCTTTATTAAGCCTCAGTATCCCACCTTTGGTCTTTCTTCACTCCATAATGTACCTATAAAATGTCTTATCCCCCTTCTTAACAGAGTTGGCTATCCTTTCCTCTGTTTGGGCCTTTGCTATTCTGACTGCCTTCCCAGCCTCTTTCTGCTTTAACTGATAAAGTTCTCTGTCCTGCTCCTTCTGGGTTTCCTTATATTTCCCGAATGCTATCCTTTTCTCCTTAACCTTCCCTGCCACCTCTTTTTAGAATCATAGCGTTTTTTTTCCTTCGTTGTGTTTTGTTGATTTGCTTTACACAAAGGCTTGTTTGCATTTTATTTTTAATGCTATTTCTAGTCCTGTACCTCTTCCTCCTTTTCTACCCTCCATTCAGGTCACATCTGCAAATGAGACTACTTTTATCCATATTGTTAACATGGTAAAACATTTTGAAATAAATAAGCAGTACATACATTTTTAGCATTTCCTATGACAAGACCAAGATTTGTAGAGTTATCCATGAACTCACAATAACTTGTGGTGCTTCCCATGGCAAGGCCATCATTTTATGCCTGTCTTCTACAGCATGCGGGATCCCTTGATTGGCTCCACTATGAAAATCTAGAACTTGCGTATGAACCCTGCACTCCCTGTCTTCCACTAGGCATGACTTTTATTATGATTTCTGTGAAGTCTGTCATTTTGAAAATAAAACTACCATATTTTTTTTTAATAACTTCCCATAACAAAAGCAAATCTTTAGCATTTACCACCGCCCAAAACGTTTTCTTTTACTGCCTCTTATGCCAGTTTTGGGGATCTGGTTTACTGCCAGGTAGCTCTTCCTCTGGCTTGGAAGGCTAGAAAGTGGAATCCTGCACAGCCAAAGAGAGTACTGTTCATTGGTTAGCCAGCAGGGGGTACTTGAATGCATTAGTAGCAAATACTAATTCCTGAATAACGTGAATAATAAAGTGTGAAATATTGATGATCAAATAATATGTATTATGTGCTTTTCAAGGCTTTGCTGAAACTAATATTCAGCAACATTTTCAAACCTTAACTATAGCATCCAGGACAATTGGAAGCCATTTCTGGAAGACACATAAGCTAAATTTGGAGATTCTGTAGTTTTTTAAAATTTAGAGAAGAGAAGTATGCCTTTGCTGTCTGTTTTATAGTCTGAACCCCATCTAGATGAGAACTGCTGTCTAAAAACATTTTTTGTGACTATTGATGGTGTTTTTTTTGTACATTTCAGTGCAAGCTTAGGAATGCAGTCACAAGATTTTCTTTTTGTTAGAGGTATGCAATTATTGGGCCCTATTCATATAGGCTCAGGTAATATGTATGAAATACGTATAGAACACTTGCATAGCTACGTGGTCCTGGACAGGCACAGGGTGCGTGGTATTCACAACCGCAAGCACCAGCAGGGCACCTGTCCATCGCCCTGTCCCTTCCAGTTTGCAGCTGCATGGGGTGGATCATAGCTGCATGGGGGATCATGGGGTTCAGGCAGGCATCCAGTGGGATGCTCAGCCTGGGTCCCATAGTGGATCCCCTGCTCTGTGTGAGCAGGTGATTCTAGGCAGGTGTGGGTGCCAGGAGTTCCACAGCTTTGGGTGAGTTTCTGAACATTTGCCCCCAGCAATACCATGCAGCTAGATAGGCTGGTGCAGCACAGTGGGGGAAATCCATGCCCCGCTGGAACTGGTAGTTGTCATTGATGGGGTTCTATAACAGTTATGACAGAGTGTCCCCCCCCCGTGTAACTCACATGACCCTCAACAGGCACTTTAGGCCCACTCCATACCTTAGTGAATGTTGCAGAGTGTGGGCATGCTCTGTAGCACACCCCCAGACCACTGATGGCGTGTAGCTGCGCTGGCGGCTGGGGGATCTGATATACAAGGTGCAAGCGCATCTGTCATGGATGCATCCAGGGGTCTGCTGGACCCTGCAGTGCAGTATTCAGTTGTGGGCTTGCCTGCTTGCTGCACATGTACAGCACGTAGGCTTTTGTGAATAGATGCCATTGTTTGCTTGTCCACTCCATTGACTTAAGACCCTGTGCGGTTCAGTGAAAACAATCTTCCTGTGTGTGCATTATGATTTTGGGGTGCTGCTCCTGTATGTGTTTGGCTCTTCATATGTCTCTATTTGTATTTATTTATTTGAAACTTCTTGACTGAGATAGGTGCACGGATCTCCAATTTATTTCCAGGCTTGACCTGGGGAAAGGGGAACAGAGGAGAACAAAAATAAAATAGTTGACATGTGACCTACATGATGCTTCAGACAGACAAATGTAATAGCAGAAGCTTACTACTGACAATAGTAGAAAAGCAACAACTCAGAACAGCACCATAATTGCAATAAAATGTGACCACATAAGAGAGTGAATAAAAAAAAATTAAAACAGGTGAGTAATAAATATAGAACTGGAAAGTGCACCGGACAATCTCAGAGAAGCACTGATGCTGACAAAAGCAGAAGTAAAGCTGGTTCAGGTGTCTAATATGTTGGGACAGGAGCAAGCAGAAGAGAAGTGGGACCTCATCAGGTGCTTAAGGGCAAGGTTAGAGGGAGCAAACCTGAGGGAGGGAGGAAGGGAGATAATTCCCAAAAGAAGGCAGCCATACTGGGAAAGCAGACTGATCATTTGACATAGAGCATGAGAGAAATTAAAGGTACATGAGTCAGAAGAGCACAAAGAAGAAGAGGAGGGAACAAGAAGGTCAGTGAGGTAAAAGGAAAGTGATGCAATCCAGTACTTAGAGAGGAGAAAGGTGCAGTACAAGAGGTAAAGAGGAGAAACATTTACCACTTTTCCATGCATCAGAATCATGTTTGATAGAAGTCACTGACTGTTTTGTGTTGATTACCCAGATCCTGATGTAAAGTCCATATGATAAAAAGGGAGACAGTCAGCTGAACATGTCCCCTTGCAGTTTATTGCAAACAACTGGCCCGTGCATTTGATATATTTTCTATTGTGCAGCACCATGAATGTGTACATCTCTCTGCACATAGAAAAATCTATCACAGTTTTTCTGTGTAGGGCTTGGGCTTGACTCAGTCAAAGCGGTTATGGATTTTTACATTAGGAAAAAGTCTGTATTCCATTCAATTAATATTGCATGACTTGGTGTATGTAACACTTTTTGGCCATAATTAAATAAATGAAGGAGACCCATCCAAATAAAAGAAACTTTGAAACTGCACTCTCCCTTGATGCTGTTAACCTTTTTAAAATGTGTATCTCAAAAATGAAAATATTTATTTACAATAATTAAACCAGAATGATTTTGCTGTTAATTTATAGGATGCACTCCAGTGAGGTAGATATTAATTGTCTTACCCAAAAGAGTAAGCCAGCTAAGAAAGATCAAAATGGAAGTAAGGTGACAGTGTAACATGTTTAGGAGTAAAGTCCATAATTGAAAATGTTATTATGTCAGAAGTGGAATGATTATATTTGACAATATATACCTGTTTAAAGGACATCAAATAATCAGGGATAAGATAAAAATGACTGTCTCTTATAGAATTACAACCTGGAATATGCAGTGAATAGCACTGAGTAAACCTACTGCATTATGCAGAAGTGATGGGAAGTCAATGGTAACACATGCACGGTTTTGGTAGATGTATATTATTTTCCTTGATTGCTTTTTTTCCATATGTAGTTTACTCCTCCAGCGGAGCTGGCAGGTGTCTCTGGCCCCTCCCTCGGAGGGGACTCATCCCTCCGGGAGGCTTTTCTCACACCCACCCCAACTGGCCATCCTCCATGGGTTACTCACCACTCCCAGTGACAGGGCCGGTGGCAAGGGGTGCTGACCTCCCCTGACCCCTGTAAGCCAACAACATCTAGATTGCTGAAGGGAGGTACAGGTGCAGCCTTCCATCATGGAGCCTGCCAGCTCCAATTCCTTGTTCCATTTTTTCCCTGGACCCATGCATGAGCAATGGGTGGGCGATTGTCTCCACCTCTGCAGAGGCAGTCTTATGCCCTGTGCATAGGTCCACCCCTTTCTAGAACTGCACCTGTGCTGATCCCTAGCTTCCACTGGGTGTCAGTCTCCAGCACAATGCTGAGTCCCCCCACCCTCAAGGAAGGAGAGCTGTTGGCGGATGCTCAATCCTTCCTCGCCCTGGTTGACCCCCGAGTGATCAAAGTCCATGGGAGATAAGGCGTCCAGTGCCTCAGCCCTCTGCACCACTGGGCCAGCATTTTCCTTGATTATTTAAAGAGCTGGTAACATATTCAGGTAAACTTTAACAAAACATAATATTTAGATACAGGTCAACTTGTGTTACCCATTAGTTCCGTGTTTCTCTTCCCCTTTATTTATTACTGAGGTAATTTGTATAAAAACAGGATTTCTGCTCCTGAAGAGTTCATCTAATTCTGCTGCTTTCTCCCTACCTGAAGTCATGCAGCACTGCTTGTGACCTCACAGTTACATGGCAACAGACTGTGATGTCACAACAGAGGACTATGACTTGGAGTAGGGAGTAAACTACAGAGGCAGATGAACTCAATATAAACTGTAAGGGACAACAATCATATATTCATACACATTTCCTTAGTAATAAATTATGGGAAGGAGAAAAATATAAAATATAAATAGAATGCAAGCATAATTGTACCTAATTATTATTATGTTTTTTTTTAAGTTTTCTTTGAGGCATCAGTAGCCTTTTAAAAAGTTGATTTAATATTGACACATAATTCCCAGATTTGGTATCCATAATTACTCACATGTAAATCTGGGGCCTTAATCAGTTGTAACACTGTTCTGTTTATATTTTTCCTGTGGTTTTGGGGAATTAGGGAAACAGCACAATGTTCTTTATTATCTTTGTTATTTGTAATGATCCTTGTATGTGTACAGTATGTACAGTACATATGCAATAAAAATGTATTTTTATGCAGCAAATACACATCTGGCTTTAGCCTTTTGAAATGTGTATCACATGTTCATTCTTTCAATTACACCAACATGATATTCATTAAAATAATTTACTAAACTCTGACAAAATATTTAAAAAGTTGGAAACCTACTTCAGTTCATTTAGAAAAGCCTTTTGGAGCAGGTTCAGAGTTTGTTTGTTTCTTGTTTCAATGCTCAGTTGTTTATGGCTCATAGCTGTAGTAAAACATATGATCATCTTTCTTTTTCTAGCCAAAGTTTAGGGGACTTAATATTTCTTAATTCATAGTACAAAACTATATTCTAATTTAGCTGAAGTTTTTATATATGGGGTGTTTACGATCAGATTTTTTTTTAACTTCAATTTTTGACATTCGGGTGACAGCCAAGGGGACCCCGCTCCATGTCCGCTTGATCCCGATACCCACCAGGATCTGTGTGTCATGGGGCTTGCAGTGAGGTGTTTTTTTTCCCCCTTGTATGTCCACCCATGATCCCCTGGAATGGAGTCAGTTATGTAATGACCTCGGTGCATGGTTGGACGCATTTCTGCCCACGATGTGAGGGGTCTGCTGGCCCCACCCAACAAGGCCAGGCAGCATGGTCCCAGACTGCTGTACCCCCCTCCTCCAGCCAATGCTAGGGGTCAGTAGGTACTGGGTGACAGGTCCCCTCCCTTCCTAGGGAAGGCAAGCATTCCCCTGGATGCTCTGCCTCCCTCCCCGGCCGACCCTCCGGCATCCACGATCCACTTCCAAATCCCGGCCTTTGGTGCCCCAGGCAAAAGCAGTATCATTGCACCAGTGGGCCAGCCCTACCTCAGGTTTTAAAACTTTGTAAACCATTGATATCCATTACACTCTTTTAATTCCAAGCAGAGTCTACTGCAGTTGTTCATATGAGAAAAAATTGTGCATACAGGCTTACAATCTGTTACAAAATGAGGCAATTTGTTTTCAGCTATGTACAATTTGTTCAAATCCACCTTCTTCATATTCATATAGGCACAACATCTTTACTCCATAATGGGAACAAATAATGTCAATGCTACCTTACGTTTAGCCTCTTTTGTCAGGCAATGAAAAATTCTTTTTAGGGCCCCTCTACATTTATTCACCTTTTGGCTGAGGTTTGTAGAATATAGTTTGAAATGTTCAAACCACAGTCAAAGTCCTCATCTAGGTGCTTATATTCAAAAACATTATACAGTTATCCAGTTAAATCTCTAGTAACCAGTTCCTGGGTATTTGTATCAGTTATGTTTGATTTTACACCGAGTCACATGCATTTTTTTTTGTGCTCATATCAAACCTTGACCTGATGAGCCCCTCCTGTACAGCTTTGTCTTCTACTAATTTCCTCTCCAGTTCTTCTTTGGTATCCCCTCTGGCCACTAGACCATGCCATAGTTATACATCCTGAGCCATAAGTGAGCCAGGACATTTGCAAGATCATTATCAAAATTTAAAAATAGAAGGGAACCCAAGCTAAAATACTGTAGTACCATCAATAATGGCCTCTGCCATCAGATAATTCATCTTTTTGCAGGGCCAATAGATTCCTCGTAATTATGTACTTAAACACCTCTGGACTCACGATGCATGCTGCCCTTCAATAATCAGTCAAAACAATGGCAGTGGTCCACCAGGTCAAGTCGTTTGTCAGGTACATGACCATGGTCATTCTTACTTCTTGTTCAAATATTTGACAACCAAATATTTATAATCCACAAGGACAATGCCACTGGAGTGAAAAGAGCAAAATCCATGCTGAAATTTGGTAATAAATTAATTTGCTTCAATACATCTATACAGTTGACCATGTACTAGCCAGTCGAACATCTTTGAGAAGGTGGACAGTGAAGATATAGGCTGATAGTTAAATGGTTCTTGGCAAGTCCCTCCCTTTGGAATTGTAATAACTTTACTTGTTTTCAAAAAGGGAGGACGTGTGCCCTGGCAAATCAGTTGCATCAATTGACACTGTCAGATATTTCAATATATTTCATAATACGTCTAAATAGATTCTCTCTGTTGTCCATACAATGGTACTACAGGCAAGCATGGAATTTCCCTAGAGGTATCATAGAAGTTTAAGGAAATATCTGGCCATACTGGTTGTTGCAACTGTAGCTCCAAATAAAAAAAAATGTAACTACTGGTGCAACTTCTATTACAGCAAATTTATGAATCTGGATTACAATCAGTCCAGGCCACAGGCTTATACAGTCTTCAACTTTCTTAATGTTTTATATATTTCACCTTGAGAAACCTCCTTATAGGTAAAGCAACTGTCTTTATTATGACCCTTTACACAAATGACCACCTTTCCAGGCAACTCAACATGGTTCTTTCCATCCTGAACATTTTTACAATATGTTAATTTTTACATTGTCTTCAGGAGGGGATGTTACTCATGAAACATTGGTGTGTCCAACATGTATGTGTGCAATTAATTAAAGAGTAACATTTTAAAAAGTTTGAAAATCAGAGTCTGTCTCATCTTTCCTTTCCTGATTTATTTGCCATGAAGAGATTCCTAAAACTATATATTTTTTCTCATCTCAGAACTGTGCATCCATGGTCACACCTTTGTCTCACATGAGAAAGACTGCTGAGACACTATCACCAGATGATTTTGGTTGCTTTCCATTCCAAATCATATTGCAAGACACAGTTACAAGCAAACATTCATTGTGTGCTTAAAACTCATTGACTGTGATTTGCTGAGTTAAAATAATACTTTCTGATGTTGCTGAATCCTCTTCACTGCATGGCTCTTCCCTTGGTCCATAATCTTACTCTGATTACTGGTCTGCTTAGGTCAATGTGGGCCATCTAATGCAAAACAAAATCACAATATGGCTATTATTCAGGAATTTGCTGCATGGACTGTTGGCTGTAGAAGTGTATATTATTATTCCACATTGCCAGAGAACAATAGCTACTTTAGTGGTATTCTAACATTGCATTTCATATAATTACTCAGTTATACATTTATTTTAGCTTGGGGCCACGAATAGAGTGCAGCTTAGACCTGTCAGAAAGTACTAGTGCTTGTAATTCTGCATGTCCTGTGGGAGTGAACTACAGGTCACCAGTCAGTGCAGGATTTTTATTTTGACACACTTGTGAGGGGTATTTTTGCAAACACCTGTGTTATAAAGGGACTGCTTTTAAGGCAAGGTACTAATTTTAAATAGTGAAGTTTAGAGCATCTGAGCATGCTAGTCATGTGACCTCATACCCTCTTCTGGGTTGTGGCAAATAAATTAACAAGAACAGAGCGAGTGGGGTGAGCTAGAATAGGGCATGCACGCTGCTCCGCATGCAGAGACACGCACAGTTAGCGCATGTCTAGCTTGTCTGGCAGGGACAGAGGGACCAGGGTGGAGGAGTCTTGCTGTTAACAGACTACAAAGAAGTCTAGTAAGTAATACAAAAGCCATATTGAGGTCAAGGCATTAAAATGTAGGAAACTCTACTGTCCTAGAAAAAAGCAAGGATTAGTAAGTTAACAAAAGTCAAGAAATATTTGTGTTCTTGAAATTTGAGTTAGCATTTGCAGTAGGTATATATACAGGGCATCATCTAGACTACATAGACAGTAAAAACATGGATCTAAATATGGTTATCCTGACAACAGGAGAAATGGGCTTAAGATGCTCTATATGTGGCATGTTCACTATGACTCAGGAATAATGTTTGAAATATTCACCTGAAAAATTGTACTGAACTGAAGGAGCTAAAGAAAAACCTACTGGAGAAAGAGATAATCATACAGCAGTTAGAAAAACCCGTGGAGCAATATACAGTGGCATCCCCCCATGATGAAACCCACTTCTAAAGCACTCTACAGTATGCTACAGCAGACCTACCAAACAAAACAATGTAATTGCAGTGGCAATTAGTCCCTTTTGTCATGCAGGACACTGTGGCATTCACTTCATCCTGGCAGTGTCACATTTTCCTGAATGACAAAAGGGACTAATTGCCATTGAAATTACATTGATTTATTCAGTAGGTCTGCTGCAGCATTCTGAGGAGTGCTGCAAAATGCTGCAGAGTTGGGTTTAATCCTGGGGGATGCCACTATAGGTTAAATACTATAAATGGCTGGCCCAGTGGTGCTGAGGGTTGAGGTACTGGATGCCACACTTCATGCCACGCCAGCGACCCGAGTTTGGGAGCAAGCTTGGGTGCCGAAGGTCAGCAGGGGAGGGATTGGATTGAGTGCTACTAAGCTGCTCTCCTATCCTGGGCAGAGGGTACTGGGGAATCCGGTGCTCCGGTGACCCCTGGTGAAGATCAGGGGTGCCGCAGAGTACTGGGCTGCATGTACACAGCATGGCCCGATGCTGGCAGGGTGACCATGCACCGAGAAGTTGGGGGACATGCACCATGCACAGGAGGGGGGAGGAGGGTGTAACATGGGGAAAGGCCTCTCCTGCCAGATAGGCAATGGCTTCTCCCAGTGCCACCGCCACATGCCCAAGGCTGGTCTCCCATTACTGCCCCTTCGATCTCTCCAGGGCAGTAGAGCCTGTGTCCCTGGAGAGTCATAACATCCTTGAAGATTATGGGGGACACAGTGGGTGGTACAGCAGTTAGGCCAGTGGGTAAGCCTGAGAGAGTTCTGGCTAGAAGAGAGATAAAGAGACTCTAAAAAAATAGAAAATAAAAAAGTACTATAAAAGAAACTGTTGTAAGTGAGGGGACAAGTACAAAAAGACAAAGGTCAAAGGAAGGAGAAGAGAGAGAGGATGCAGATGACTGGATTGTGGTGGATAGCAGAAAAAGGAACAAAAAATGTAGAAGGGCACTAGGTGCAACTATTGAAACTGCAAACCAATATACACCATTGGTACATTTTATGGAGAACATTAAAGTCCAATCACAGGAGCTCCTTGAACTGGCAAGCTCCAATATTTTGGATCCACCTCAAATTAACCAGACAAATAACAATACGGAAGTCACAAGGGCAACAGACACCACAAAGAGGCACCAATCAGAGCTGAAAGTGCATCACAGGGAGGCCAGATATTTATATTGGGAGATTCCATGATCAAATATACAGATAGATATTCCACCAGTGGAAATAAGTACAATACTGCCAGCTGTGGCTATAGTGGGGCAAAGATTAGCAATATAACAGGAATGCTCCCAGGAATGATAACCCATATGGATAGCCCCAAAATAGTCCTGATATATGTCGGAACAAACAACATGGGGAGATTCTTGTTGGAAGAGACAATCAGGGAGACCAAAACCATGTATTCAGTACTCACCCAGCATAAAGCCAGGGTCATATTCTTAGAAGTGTTGCCTGTATCAAGGGCAACAATGAGTAGAACAAAAAGAATAAAGAGTTCCAACAACTGGTTGAGACGATGTGGGCTAAGTAAAGGAATATGTGTCATTAAACCTTGGGAAAAGTTTGAAAATAGATATGATTTATATAATAATGATGGGCTACACCTGAATAGTAAAAGGTCCAACATTTTAGTGAACATGTTCTTTGATGCAATAAATATAAATAACATAAGCACAAAAAACTAACTGCAAAGGGGTGTAGGGACAAAACAGATAGCAAAAACAAATATATATGCACTAAGAGAAGGACACCACATAGGAGAAAGCATGAATTGTCTACATTGCTTACAAATGCAAGAAGCTTAAACGTGATCAAAAAAGATGAATTAGAGCTAATTATGAAAGAAAAAAGGTAGACCTAGCAGCAGTGTCTGAAACCTAGTGGTCAGAGAGCACAGCATGGAATAAAGATATACCTGGATACAAGATACTCCAGAAGAATCGAGAAGATGGGGGGTGGCATCGTATGTGAGGGAGAACATACAGTGTAAACAATTACATAAAGATTGTAGCATAACATCTAAATATGAGCTATGGAGTAAACTGTCAGGGAAAATGACAAAAAAACTTATTGTTGGCATATGCTATAGGCCACCGGACATAGAATCATCAGAGAATATGTAACTCCAGGACAACATCACAGAAAACATTAGAGAGAAGGATGTACCTCTAATGGGGGATTTTAATGTCTCTGGAATAAATTGGGAGAAGGGGACGTCTTCAAATAATCAAGAACAATTTCTCCTTGATGTATGTGTTGAAACAGGACTTTCTCAAATTGTGGATAAGCCAACCAAAAATAAGGCAATATTGGATTTAGTATTGACAGATAGGGAGGATAGTATATCAGAAGTAACTATACAGGAACTCCTCATAAATTGCAACCACAACATTTGCAAGTTTTACTTAATACAAAGCCCAAAACCATTCAAGGCTGTACCATTATTAAAAATTATACAAAGGCAAATTTTGATAAGATAAGACATGAGTTAACTAAATGGGACTGGGATCAGAAAAAATTAACAACAGAGGAACGTTGTCTTAAAATAAAGAACATGTTATTGGAACTTGAAAGCATTCATGTGCCTAATAAAGTCATATATAACAGGAAGAAAAAGTTACCGATATGGTACATAGATAAGGTAAACCATTGAATAAGAAAAAAGAGGCTGGCTTATAGGCAATGAAGCTGGAAAACACCTCATATAACAGGCATCTAAGGGGGTGTGGCTAGCCAGCAAAGATGGCAGATGCTTTCTAGCGTGCCTCATCAGGACATCGTTAATATTTATTATCTCAACAGCTAACTAATTGACTCACATTTGCTAAAAGTGGTACGAAGTGAAGTCCTTCCACCATGGCATTGGAAAAGCACAAGAATAAGCAGGCAAAGCTTCCCTTTGGCGCCTGAAATGCAGTGAAGCCTACCACAGGTGCAGAAGGTAGCCTGATACTGTGGAAAATTGAGTCAGAGTGGACGGAGGAACACTATCAGAGCAGCTCCATGGCAGCCCATGCAAAATCTCTGGCCAGGGTCCCCTCCACACTGCTACAAATATGGCACAAGATGAAGACTGGTTTTGTGAACATAACGGCACAATTAACCCACCTCCAGACAGTTGTCACCAGCCTCACGGAGACCACGACAATGCATGCATCCCAGATCTTGGAACTTGGGTGCCCTCAGGGTGAGCTGGAAGATTCCTATGCGAGGGTCTCTGCATAACTCAACGGGCTTCTTTCAACACTGGCAGAATTAGCGGAGCACATTGATGAGCAGGAAAATCTATCTAGGATTTCTAACATTCGCATAATTGGCCTACTGGAAGGCACTGAGGGTTGAAACCCATTAAAGAGGCTGTATCACTGGCTAGTCGAGCAGCTGGGCCTCCCAGAAGAATGTGAGGCCTTTGAAATTGAGCTAGCACATTGTGTCGGCCCCCCACTGACACCAGAAGAGAGACCCAGACACTGTTTAATCAAGTACCTTCGTTTTGTAGACAAGGAGACAGTGTTACAGAAAGCAAAGAAAATGGGCCCTATTTCGTTTGGTCAGGGCAAGGTATATGTGTATCAGGACTATAGCCAGGACTTGTAGAATTGGAGCCAAAGATTCATCCAGGTCAAATCCAAGCTCTTTCAGCTTGGCTGGACTTTTTCTTTCCTTTACCCTGCCTGCTTAAGAGTTGACAGACCTGGTCAAAGTCTTCATGTATTTGTATGCCCTAAAGCTGCAGAAAAGTGGATTGAGGAGGAGGAGTTCAGGAGATAAGAGAGGTCACAAAGTCCACCTGAAAGAGTTATTGATTACACCAAGTAAGTGTGGCATTATGTTATTTTGCTGTCCTACCTGGGGCTGTTATGTCCTCCCAGTCAGGAGAGATTTTCTGAGGACTGTGGGCATTGGTATGTCACTGACATTCTTTATATTTAATCCTGGACTCCTGAGGCCACCTTCGTAGATATGCCCCCTGATGTAGTGATCAGCACGGTTATTTGTTGGGTTATGTTACTTTGGCATTCTCCCCCGACCATGTCTGGGGACACAGGTACCAACGAGGGGACGGATGATCAAGTCTAAACTTCTCTGTTGCAGTTTGGCCCCAGGGTCCTTTGTGTCCTCTGTCTTCTATGTCTCCCATAGAGGAAATGTGCCTCTCTGTAATGAGTTATGTCCCCAGGGGCTTGGATTTGTTTCAGTATTCTTTCACTGGGGCCTGAGGCCTCATGGCCTGGTGGAGCTTATACGCTACAGATCACTGAGCAGCTCCTCCTGCCGGGACCTGGACTGTAAACTCTCTGATTGAAATCTTTTGCCACTGACACCTGACCATGCCAGGGGCAGGGGTATCAGTGGGTTGCTAGTGCTGATACACATTGCCCTGTTAACTGAATCATCCTGCTATGCCTTGGAAGGGCAGTTTCTTTGCAGCTTTATTGTTTGCATCTCCAAGGGTGGCCCGGATGTTACTTTTTCCACCTTATGTTAATCTGATGCAATGAAGTTGTATACTCATCTTTCTGAGCCCCATCGGACTGGACTGTTATTTTCTATTAGTTGATTTTGTGTTAAAATACTATATAGCTGTTGATAAATGTTATGACTTAATTCCTGTATGATGTCCCACCACTTCAATGTTAAACACTATGGTGAGCATAAAGTTCATCCTCTGCCTACTGTTGAAGTGGGAGCACTGGCGGGTTCCTTCCTGTCTTGGGGAGTGTGGGGTTACTGTTGTCCCTGTTGGACATGGTTTTTTGGAGGGGGTTAAATACTTTGTTAATGGTTGAAAGGAGATATCCTGAGAGTGGTGGGTGGGAGACTGTGGAGTTCGTGGAGTGGGGTGCACAAGATGTCCCTGCACATGAGTCAGACCTGCTGGGGGCAGCACTCTGTGGGTGCCTTTTAAAGCTGTTCTAGGCATCAAGAAGGGGTACTGCTGCTGTGTGACCCTGTACACTAGTATACTGGGTGCAGTGTGGGATTGTATAGTTTAGAGGGTTCTAGTTTCTCAACGGTGGGGGATGGAGGGGGATTGGAGGGTTTATACAGGAAAATGATGGTTCTAGATGTGCTTTTTATTTCTATTGTTGCCCATTGCTGCCTTTATAAAATAGATACCTATGGCTGATGATCCTAAATGCATTACCTGGAATGTGAATGGCTTGAAATCTATTTTGAAATGAAGGAAGGTGTTGGGGGAATATGTAGAGCTAAGGGGTGAATTGTCCTACTGCAAGAAACCCACTTCTCACACATGGAATCCCCAAAAAACGAAAAATTCATGAGGGGAACCTGAATCTCGGCTACCCTCTCCTCGAAGGCAGGGGGTGCCTCAATTTTGATCCCACGGGGAATGGCAGTTCAACTGTTGGACAGCCAAGTAGACCACTCTGGTAGATATGCCCTGGCCAAATGCAACATACCTGGTAAAGGGGTGCTTTAGGTGGGTTCAGTTTATGTCCCCAACTTTAAGTGTCTGGGTTTTATCCAATGAGTGGCCCTGGATATGACAAGCTGGGATGGCTCAAGAGTCCTGGGGGGGAAACTTTAACTGAGTTTTAGACACAGTCTTGGACCGCTCAGCCAGAGACCTGTCTCCCAAATCACAGAATGCTAAGGCATTGGAAGAGCTGCAAGCTGGATTATACTTGGTGGACGCCTGGTGGCATACCAATCCCTCAGTATGAGAGTATAGTTTTTTCTCACATGCCCACCTCTCGTATGCCAGAATAGATAGGATCCTGTTGCCCAGACACATGCTGGTGGGGGTGGGGGAGGCATATATACCACCCGATTTTGGTCTCTGATCATGCTATCCACATCGTTACCCTTAGATGTACTGGGGCCCCCAGAGTAGCAAGGAATTGGATGCATGACCTGCTGCTTTTGAAGGATAAGGACTATATACATTTCATGAGAGGTTGCATCCAGGAGTACCTCCAGATGAATCGTAGTGGGGAGACCTCCCATGGAATAAGATGGGAGGCCTTGAAAGCATATATTAGAGGTTAGACCATATCCTATGCCTCCCTTAAGAAGAGAAAGGCCACACAAGAGCTCTCTTTTCTGAGAACAAAAATTGAGGCTTGTGAGGAGGCACATAGACTGAACCACTCCCCCCCCCCCGTACAATATCCTTCAGAAGTTAAAGTGGAAATTCAACTCCCTGTCCAGTGCCCAGCTTGAATCCTCCATTCTACTAGCAAGGGCTGGGTCGTATTTCAATGGGGACCGAGCAGGGAAACTACTCGCTTGGCAACTAAAAAGTAGGGAATCAGAGTGTACAGTGGGCCAAATACAAAATGCTCAAGGGGAACTAACGCATGGTATGGAAGAGATTGGGTAGACTTTTGGTGAGTTCTACAACTCCCTTTACACCTCAGAGTATAATCCCTCTCAGCCCAACCTGGATGCCTTTTTTTCTGGGGTTCCTCTTGGGAAATTAACCAGGTCTATGGGTGAGGAGCTGGACACCCTTTTGGCTAAACATGAGATCTCAGCTGACCTGAAGGCACTTAAGAGTGGGAAGGCCCCAGGCCCAGATGGGCTATCAACAGAATTACAAAGTACAAGAGGGTAGCATCTTTCAGAAAAAGAGATGTGCAAAAACAAGGGGGCACAATTTGAAGATAGAGGGGGGACGGCTCAGAAGTAATGTGAGGAAGTATTTCTTCACAGAGAGGGTTGTAGGTGCATGGAACAGCCTTCCTGAGGAGGTCATAGAGTCAACAACAGTGGGGAACTCAATAATGCATGGGAAAAACATAAGGAAATTCTAGTGGGGGGTATGAGGAAGTAGGCTGTTGGTTAACTAGGATCTGCAGCTTATCTGTTAGGTAGGGAAATGGGCAGACAAGGTGGGCCAAGCGATCCTTATCTGCCATCAAATTCTATGTTTCTATGACTGCAGACTATAAGACTGTGGCAAAGGCTATCACTAGCCACCTGTTCACTTTATTGCCCGGCAGTCATTCATTAGGACCAGTCTGATTTTGTTAAGGGTAGAATGGGGAATCACAATATTAGGTGCAATTTGAATATAATTTACCATTGGGGCCGTAATAGGCAAGCTCATGATGCAGCTGTTGTGGCCCTGGATGCAGAAAAGGCTTTCAACCATGTGAAGTGGGGGTACCTTTTTGACACGCTGCGTAGGATGGGAGTGGGTCCAGTCTTCTGCTCATGGGTTTGTACTTTATATACACACCCACAGGCACAGGTATTGATCAATGGTGCACACTCCCAGTTGTTTACTCTGAGGAGGGGGACTCAGCAGGGATGCCCACTTTCCCCACTTTTGTATGTTCTCTGTTTGGAGTGCTTGGGGGCAGCCCTGAGAACGCACCCAGGGATCAGGTTTTTTTTTTGGGGGGGGTGGCACAGAACATAAAATTGCAATGTATGCTGATGATCAGCTTCTTTATTTACAAAAACCTGCCCAGGACATGCAGACGGTCCACACTCTAATGTCATCCTTTGGTAAGATATCTGGGCATCTCATAAACTTGTCAAAGGGTGAGCTGCTTCCAGTGGGCTCACAATACAAATCCCAACTGATAGCCAATTTTGAGGGGTTGCAATTAGTTTCCACCATAAAATACCTGTGGATTCAAATTTCAAGAAGTGGTGTCCCATCTTTATGCCCTAAATTTTAGACCTCTCCTCACCAAAATATCTGAAGAGTGTACTAGGTGGCAGGCCCTACCAATCTCCCTGCTGGCTAGAATTGGTGTAGTCAAAATGACTATTCTTCCAAGGATACTCTATCTATACCAATCCCTTCCCATTAAGATTCCCCTAACACACTTCAAAAAACTTGGGGCAATAGTTCACAGATTTTTATGGCAGGGTGGGAGGACAAAGATTAAATGATCAACCCTCCAACTCCCCCCTCATGCTGGGAGAATGGGCCTCCCTAATTTTAAAGCTTACTACTTGGCAGCCCAGCTGGCTTTCTTGCCCTTGGAACCCACTGTTTCTGTCTTTCCATGGCTATCCATGGAGGAAGACATGCTCATGGGAATCTCCGAAATTATACGTTAGTGAGTGCCCTGGGAATTCAAGGGGCTAAACTAGTGAGTAACCCTTTCACAGCAACCACGTTACAGGTATGGGTTCAGATGCATCAATGTATTCGGCATCAAAGTTTCATGTCCCCTAATCTGGGCCTGATCATTGCCATGCACCGCAGAGGTAATTATTCCCCAGCCTTAATACAATGCCTCTGGGTCTGGAGGAGAAAAGGGATTATAACTGTTGCTCAGCTATATGAGGGGGTCATGCTGAAAAACATTGCATCTCTGTGTGAGGACCCAGGTGATTCTTTTGTTTATCTAAGGGTCCACCAAACCTGTTGGGAATTCCTTTCTCTGGCTCATGATTGGACAGAACCCTCCCCCTTGGAAGAATAGCTCTTCAGGCCCCAGCTGGGGCAGAAGCCCTTGTCAGTATACTATCACATTGTTATGGGCCACCTTCACCATCAGGGGGCAACCAGTCGTGACAAGTGGAGTGTTGACCTACTCCTCCCTATGGATAGGCACACCTTGTGACTGGCATGTAAGCACTACATAAACTGTTCATGTAGCAACAAACTATACCAAATCCAACTGAGTTTCCTACATAGACATATGTGACACCAGTATGGCTGCATGGTCTGGATGCTTCCAGGTCTACACTATGTCCAAAATGTAAGATAGGAGAGGCTGACTTCCTTCACCTTGCCCTGACCTGCCCACAAGTAGCCCCTTCTGGTACTTTGTACATGAAATAATGTGCCGGGTCCTGGGCTACACTCCATCTAGATCTCCTCTTGAACTATTGCTTGGAGCAGACCCAAGGCATCCCAGTGGAGAATCCCACAATCCACTGTGGTCAATTGCACTCATAAATGCAAGGAGAACCATTGCGCAGGACTGGTTGTCCCCGTCTTCTCCCTCAGTTGCTAGGTGGGTACAAAATATAAGATCATGTATGACCTTAGAAGGCCCAGATGAGTGCGCAGGAAGAGCTGTATAAATTCACAGCTACCTGGGGTCCGCTGTTGGATGCAGTGGAGTCTGGTATCTTCCCCTCTGACCTGTATTTACATACTCTCCCCTTGATGACTCTTTGGGTATCACTGGGTACAACTCTTGCTCCTCTCTATTCTGTGTTACCCTTGCACCATCTCTCTATTTTCTAACATGGTAATGGATTGCAAAAGTTAAAGCTGTTAATTTATTTTTGGCCGAAATGCTGTTATTGACATGACAATCTAATATGGCTTTTAATATGAAATGGAGTGTATAACGCATTCTATAGACTTGTACTTTGTTTACTCTATAAGCAATTTTAGTTCCTAATAAAATATTTTTGAAAAAAAATATAATAGAAATCTATACAAACAACATCTAAAGAATAGTAAACATGATTAGACAGGAAAAAAGTAAGATAGCATTCAGATTGTCTCACATTAGAGATAATGAGAAGTCCTTTTATAGATACGTTATCAACAGAATGGTAGATAGATCTATAGTCCCAATAACAGTGGGGGATATAGAATACTCTGATCCATTGGAACAGGTTGCAGTTCTCAACAACTCCTTCTGCTGCATATTTGATAAAACTCAAATAAAAGGAACAGACACAATAGATGGGACCAGTATGCATCAGGAGAATAAGACATATAACCAGGTGTGGATATATAAGTCATATGTGGAAAAAATGCTACACAAGATAAACCCCTCTAAATCACCTGACCCTGATAATCTGCATCCTAGGCTTTTAAAAGAAGTAAGTGACTGGCTAGTGGCCCCCCTCCTAAAATTGTTCAATGTCTCCCTGGAAATTGGGAACCTTCCCCAAGATTGGAGGACAGCAATAGTTGTACCTATACATAAAGGTGGTAGTAGGGCAGATATGGGCAACTACAGACCTATTAGTCAGACCGCTATAGTGGAAAAGATTCTGGAGACATTATTAAAGGAAAAACTGGAAAAGGAGCTAGAAGGTTCAAAGCTAGTAGACACATTCCAGCATGGATTTAGGAAACAGAGGTCTTGCACCACAAACACTCTGGTGTTTTATGAAAAGGTTAGCAGTTCTTTAGATAATAATAAAATTGTGGATGTCATTTATCTAGACTACCAGGAAGCTTTTGACAAGGTACCACATAGAACTCTTGTTCAAAAAATGCAGCAGCTAGGTGTAAATACTATAATAACCAGATGGGTTGTAGGCTGACTGGCAGGTAGAACATAAAAAGTTTGAATCAGAGGCCACATGTCAGAGGGAGGAGAGGTTACGAGTGGAGTGCTGCAGGGGTCCGTACTGGGACCAGTCCTGTACTCTGTGTTTGTAACAGATATGAATTGGGGCCTTACAAACTACTGTATTAAATTCATAGATGATGCAAAACTGGGAGCTGAAGTGGTGACGATGAGGGAGTGGTGACCATGCAGCATGATACGGACTAATTATACAAATGGGCCTCATTAAATGGCATGCAGTTTAACATCAAAAAATGTGGCGTGATGCACTTGGGCAAGAGTGACAGGCAGAGTAGTCATACCCTAAATGGTATCCAATTGAGAGTGACTGACAAGGAGAGAGACCTGGGTATATTAATCACAAATGACTTGTCGTTCAGCACACACTGCAATGAGGTAGCAAATAAAACCAATAAAATAATAGGATGTATAAAGAAGTCTTTCATTTCTAAGAACAAGGCCTGTTTAATGCCTCTATTTAAGGCATTTGTTAGACCCCACCTTGATTATTGCACTCCCTTATGGAGCCCTCATCTGAGGAGAGACATAAATGGTCTTGAGAGAGTTCAGTTGAGGATGACTAAAATGGTGGATAGACTTAGTAAGGAGCCATACGAAACCAGAGTGCAAGGGCTTGGCCAGTACCCACTGGAACTGAGATGCATTAGGGGTGACCTCCTACAAATGTATCATCTCCAAAGATAATGAATTAGCAAATAGCCTGTGACTATTACCCACCAGTAAGGTGGTAGGTCTAAGGAGCCATAAATACCAACTTAAACTTACCTATCCTTGGACTAACTTAAGGAGATACTTCGTTACTCATAGAATTATTCTTTTATGGAACAACTTCCCCTCGAGAGGTGTTCGAATGAGATACCTTCCTGACTTTTAAGGAAGATTAGATAAACACCTTTTGAAATAAATCTGGGATTTAATGTCCCACTAAGCACAGGAGACATGCGCCATGGGCCTAGAGCCTTTTGCTTGTCTCATACTCCTAGTATAGATCCTAGCCTAGATCCTAGTGCATACTTTATGCCCCAAGTATTTCAATCAGTACAAAAACATTTACATTATTTAGTACAAAATACATTGCTAAAAGGCTTTAAAACCTTTTATACATTTACCAGGTCACCACGGTCAGTCTTATGACAACTCATCCATTCCTAGATCCCTCTTAACTTTTGGAAGCTAGTACCCTGCCAGCCCCTCTCCCCTAGCTATTCCCAGGTATGTGAAACCATCCCTTCCCTAACCAAAGTCACTGTTTCCTAACTAATAGCTGCAATTTGTCCATTAATTGTCATTAACTGTCATGGACCCCCAGACCCCATCCCTGGTGCATTATTTGGGGTCAAACTGAGTTACTTATTAGCCAGATAGATGCCCACTGGGCATGATGTCTGATTGTCTGAACAGACCTTCCACCTCTCCATTCCATTTTGTCCCAGGCCCCTCTCCCTAACTCAAGCCACTTCAACCTTGTAGCATTATTGGTTAAGGGCCTAGGATATGTAGACATCACCCCCTGTCAACAATCCTTGATGGTATTTTAGCTATTTTCATCATGCAGCTCACTTCTTCCAGCCTGCATTACCTATAGCCATCAGTTCTCAGTGGAGAAGAGGCTTGCTTCACATTATTGAGTTACTATAAGAAAACTATAATAGGTAATCAGCAGGTTCCCTCATGGCTCAGTCTTGGGCAGTATCCTTTTTAATGTGTGTCTCAGACACCGGAGAAGGGATAGGTAGTAAAATTAGCTTATTCACTGATGATACCAAACTGGGGCTGGTGGCAGATAGGGAAGAGGGAAGGAAGGAAGGCACTACAGAGTGACCTGCAGAAACTAGAATACTTGGCCCATGCGTGGCAGCTGGGGTTCAGTGCACATAAATGCAGTCGTCTGCATCTGGTAGTAGGAACCCTGAGTATATCTACCACTTGGGAGGGGGATACAGCTGGCTGTGACAACAGTAGCAAATGACCTGGGGATTATGTCTGATGTTAAAAGGAATCACTCAGAGCAATGCAGGAGGGTAGCGGCCAAAGTAAATAAAATGCTTGGGTGTATAGCCAGGGGGATAATGTCCAGGAAAAAGGAGGTCATACCTCCCCTGTACACCTCACTGGTGAGGCCGCATTAGCAGTACTGTGGGCAGTTCTGGTGATCACGTCTTAAAAATGACATTGAACTTCTGGAGAGGATCCAGAGAAGGGCAATGAGAATGATCAGTGGTATGGAGGGGTTGTCATATGCTGATAGGCTCAGAGAGCTGAACATGTGCTCCCTGGAGGACAGGAGAGATGGGGGGGCTATGTTAAAGACCTTCAAATACCTGAAGGGGTTCACCAGAGGGAGTGAGGAAGGTTTGCTCAAGCTAAGGGAAGAGGGGACTACAAGTGGCCATAGCCTAAAGCTGGCGGGGGGGGGTACAGTGGGGGAAACAATTGATCACTATTTCACAGAGAGGGTGGCGGTGCCCTGGAATGCTTTGCCAGATGCTTTAGTAAAAAGGGAAACAGTGGGTGGTTTCAAGAAGGGATGGGACAGGTACAGGGGAATGGTATGGGAGGAGCAAGAAGATCACTGGAGCAGTACAGGGAGGAGATAAGGGGGAATTGGGGATGAAATGGTGGGTGGTAGAGCAGCCGAGGTACATTTCCAGTGAGCTGCGTCAGGCAGACAAGCTAGACTGATAGGCCTAATCTGCTGGCAACTATGTACAGTATGTATGTATATATGTATGTGTGTATGTTTGTATATATGTATGTGTGTATGTATATATGTATGTATGTACAGTATGTATTTATGTATGTATATATGTATGTATGTATATTTATTTAATTATTGAGAAGAATTGGACATACCTTTGAGTCAGGACTCTTTTACAAAGGTTCCATGTCAAAGGACATAATACAGACAATAAGGAAACAGTAATGTACAGGAACAGGATTAAGTACAACATAATACATCTCAGGTTACATATAGAACATTAAGCACATTTCTTAAACATCATATGGGAGTACAGGACACAGAAAGTACAGAGTACAACAGGGATAATCAATTAAGTAGTTACAAGGATAAAAAACTTAATTTTGATCATATTGTAGCTCTAAACTAAATGCTGTCTAGGGGTAGAGAGCAATGGCAGGAGGAAGTTCCTTTGTCGGAGGGAGGGAGGAAAAGAAGGGAGCACAAACAGCCATAGCAGGGAGGAGGGAGAGGCGGCGGGGAGGCACAGAAGTGCACAGGAGGAAGAACCCTTGTCAGTGGGAAGCAAGAGGGGAGGGGGGAAGGAGCAGGGGGGTGCGAGGAAGGATAGTAAAGTTAGAAGAAGTCCACAGGGTCAGAGTATACGAGGCGGAACATGAGGGCACTAAGCTAATAGCATGCATGTATGTATGTATGTATGATGCATACCTCTCAACCTCCTGCCTCATAAATCAGGGACAAGGCTTAAAAAAATCAGGGACAAAGGACCAAAATCAGGGACACATCTTCAAAATTAAAGAACTCCACCCAGAAAGCTGGTAGAATATGGGGCTTAGTGCATAATGCATTTTTTACAGAAGAAAAAGTCTATAACTTTAATGCTTGACATTGTTTTGTGCTTACAGTCCCCACTGTTTAGCCACAAAAACACAAATTTTAGGAGGGACAAAGTAAAATTTTGAGGCAAAATCAGGGACGTCCCTGAAAATCAGGAACACTTGAGAGGTATGGTATGATGACAAGACAGGAGCTCATTGATGTAACATAGTCAATACCAGCTTTAGTACTTTTGTACAGTCTACCTAGTGTTACTCGACAGAGCTGAGAAGACTGCTTCCTCACACCTTGAACAGATGACTTCTGTACATGCACTGTGAGAGGAGGAATCAAATGTGCAGCTAGAATGTAAGCAGCTAATGCCCTAATCATGGATCAGGGTGCTTCTCTGTGATGTCGGTGCCCATGAAAGGATGACCCACGGAAGAGCGACATCAGGGCGATGAAACAATTTCGCCACCCTGACAATCCCCGGCACACGGAAAAACGGCACCAGGGACTAAAAATACTTGCTTTCTGTAAGGGGGGGCTGTGCCAGGCCTTTGCCCCCCGCATCCCCCTACTTAAGGATTCTCAATTCCAGGGGAGGTGCATGTCGGGGGGGTGCAAATGCAAAAAAAATAAGATTTTGGGCCAGACGCAAGAAAAACACAGTAGCGCCTGGTCCCAGACCCGGACCGTAACCCCAGCACCGCACAGCTGAGGCCAACCCTCGGCGCAAAGGTGCAGCTTGACCAACCGACCGCGGTGCCACCCTCATATCCCTCTGTTCCTCCCAGGCTGACGTCATGCATGCTCGCCTTCCCCCTCACGCGCCAGTAGCAACATCCTCTCGCTAGGGTCGCCCACCCCACCACATCTGGTCACCCTTCCTGCCTCCTCACCTTTCAGGCTTTCACCCATATCCTGTCGCCATTTCAGATGGTGTCGTGATTCAGTAGCCCACCTCACATGCTACCGATCAGGGTTTAGTCGAGCTGAAGATTACAATATTTCATCTGGGTTTTTCACCTAAAAAGGAATGTAACCTGATTGTTGGGTTAAGGTGAGAGACGATAAGGATAAGATGGGTTTAAATGGAGGAAGGCTGGCACCAAACAAGATTTTATGCCTATCAGGTAGTCTAGTAGTTAATGAGCAAACTCAGTTTTAATTGTGCCCCATTTTAAATCAGGGCTCAGAGTTTGAAAGAGGATGTCAATTATGGGCCAGTTGATCCTGTTAATTATTGGACTTGGGAGGTCAGGATAGGGAGGGATGCTTTTACAAAAATGCAGTAGTATTGTCTATGCTGGGGGCTTACAGAATGCCATTACAAAAAGAAATGTGTGATGAGGAAGTTGAATGAGGGCAGCAGATGACTGGGTGATGGACTTTCACTGGCTAATAAGAGGAAGAAACCCTTTTTAATGAATCCAAGTAGGACTACACCACTCCCATTAACAAAAAGCTAATTATTTGTGTATTCATTAATAGACATTTATCACTTACAGAGCCATAGTCAGTATCCATTTACTGAGCATGTTGTTGTTTTCACCATGGACAATAGCACCAATATGGTTAAATCAGTGATTCATGGGTAATATTGAATAACCCATTGTTTTGTCCAGATACTCAATTTTGTGGTCATGGGTGCCTTTTTTTTTTTTTTTCAGCTTTTGTTGACTGGGTAAGTGCACTAGACAAATCCTGCCTATTTTCAGGCACGACCCGGGGGAGGGGGATACAGATGAATGCCAACTGACCTTGAACCAGATTAAGCTGTTGGTGATATTTTTTTAGTGAATGAGGGAAATTTGGCCAGGACACCGGGGAAATTCCCTACTCTTTTCGATAAGTGCCATGGGATCTTTAACATCCACCTGAACTACCACCAATCCAGGCAGATGGGACCTCGGTTTAACGTCTCATCCGAAAGACGGCACCTCAGAAATGCAGCACCCCTCTCATGCTGCATTACAGTGTCAGTACTGGGATATTTAACCCAAGTGCCAGATGTGAGAACTGAACCCACAGCCCTCTGATCTCCCCGCCTCAGAGGTGAGTGTGCTACCTACTGAGCCACTGACACTGCATTTAATGGTGCACACCAGGATGCAATGCAGAACTGCAGCATACTACAGTAGAGTTACTGCAGTAATCAAGGCAATTTCAATTGCAGATAATCCCATCTGTCGTGTAGTAACTTAAGAGACCACATTGCATCCTGGCAGGCACCACTGTGTGTCATAGCAATAAGGGCAGCAACACTGACAACAACTGTCTGTAGCCTTTTTTGTTCCACTGAGTCCATTAGCCAAAATGTGTAAAGTTCAAGACCTCATTGGTCACACCCAGAATTTGATGATTCAGGATGTTAGCAATGTACTGTAGTGATATTAAACAAGGAAGGAATCTGCATTCAAAATGCTCCACTCCCACTTCATATGTAAGGGTGAATAAATATGCTGTGAAAACAAAGTATGTGCTGCATTTCTTTAATCCTTATACTGCTACATTTCCTGAAGCTAAAGTAGAACATGCAGAAAACGGCAGTGCAGCTGGGCATTTGGGAGGCTTGGGTTGGGCTGTGTTAGTAACAACTATTATATCTTGTATACCAGGAACCTTACAGTATCAGTACTCAAGTGTTAAGACTGAATACTGAGCACTGTCTATTACAGCAAATTATATGGAAGATAATGCCCAGTGAGATTTCAATATCTACAGAAGCCTCTGAGTCAATCAGATATTGTTTTTTTTGAATTCACAGATGTCAAATAATGGAATTGTGTCAATATCATGAGTATAGAGAAGGGAAGAAGATGTTTTGGTAGTGTGATTTGTACTATAAACTCAGCTGCTTTTTTAGTAACATTCTGGGGGTGGATTTTGTGCACTTTTGTACACTTCACCATGCAAAAATAAGATTTTGTCACAGGGTATTTTTGATAGACTTTTGTGTGAGCCCTTGTAGTGAATAAGGGTTTACTCACTAAGCTACAGTATGTTATTTTTACGGCTGCATGGGCAGAGCCAGGCTGATGTATTGCCATAATGAAGGACAGAAAAATTACTGTGTCATCATGTGACAGGAATATGAGGCAGTTGTCCCCTGCTAAGTATTTTACCTGGTGCTGTGGCACATATCGCTGCCTCCTTCTTAAAGCAGCAGTACTACATAAAAAAATGTCAGTACCACAAATATGTCTTCCTTTCGATCTGTTGAGCATGTAGCTGTTAAAATTATATTGTGCAGTGCAGCATTTGGCTAAAAGGAGCCCAGTTTCTTCTTTGTTTTTGTTAATATTTGTATGCCTTCTGTGTTGTTCCCCCGACCTGTGCTGCCTACTGCACACACACAATGACATTCTGCTTTCTTTACAACTGGCTAGACTTTTCATGTGGTGCATGCTGCCTTATGTGCTGCTGTAAAATTTTCTGTCAATTCCCACAAGAAGGTATGCTAAAGTCAGTGGTGAATGGGTTAACTTACAAAGGAATGTAGCTAACAGTGGGAGGTAACCTGAGATGGGAGCAGATGCAAGGGTGAGAGCCAAGTTAAATTATCCCTGGTCATACCTGAAAACAGGCAGGATCTACCTAGTGTTCCTACCCAGTTGATAAAAACTAAATAAATGTCATTATGCTCCAGTAACATGATAATGAGGTATGTGGTTCCTGCCTTTTGCCAGCTCTTGTTCATCACATTAATTCAAGAAACATTAGTTAAATGAGTTCCTGTAAGGAACGTTTTTACTGCTGTATGCTACCAGTATGTGCTCACAAAAGCAAATCAAGCTTATTTTGCAACATACCTCAAGAAGTCAGCCATCAGGGCTTATTTATTTAGGTTAGCTTTCCCTGGCAGTGCCAGCTGATAGATTTTAATAATTAATGTTATGCTGTTGTTGAAAACTACATTAATGGGAATATCTTATTTTAATTTGATTTTATGGAATGTTTAAAAGGTGTTATTTTTTGTATGTGTTTTTAGATGTTATGTTCAGCTCTTTTATCTCTTGGAAAGGCACTTTAAAAATGAAGTTTATTATTATTATATTACTATAAAAAGAGGGCTAGGGCAAAACAGGATGAATACTCCAGATACTGGAAGAATTCACAGACAATACTCTAGTTTTAGTAAAATCCCCAGTAACACACTGAGCAGAAACTGCACTTCCTCAATTTACAGTGTGAAGGAGCACTGCAAGCACAAAATGAAAGTACAACGCAGAGGAAAGGTGATACCTAGGGGTCAGGTAGCTGAAAACAAGGAGCGAGCCATATAACACTCATCCAGTTTATTACTGTTTTACTATTTACTATCACTTGTTTGAAGGTGGCAGTACTGAAAACATGAAGAAAGTGGCATGGGTTCTAATCCCACCAACTTATTGTTGCACTATGTGTCAGCAAGCTTTGAATGTGGCAGTACCACAAACATGCAGAAAATGGCATAGGTTCTAATCCCACAACATGACTACTGCACAATATATTAATAAGCTTTACAGGTTTTTTTGACAAGGCAAACACTGTCTGTACTCAGACAGAAATAGGAAATGCAAACAAATAAAAAGGAAGCACAACAAGAAAGAGTAATAAAATGAACACTGTTATGCAAAGTACCAGATTATTATGCTTGCTATTATGAATAGCACCCTGTGGGATGAACAAGGAAAATTGGTATTTATATTCAGTTGAAAGTCTACAACTCAGAAACATTTAACATTTATCACTAGTGAGATGCTTGGTCCTTGAACTATAGACAGTAAAATACACACATCACAAAATGCTATTCTGTTTGCACCGCAAAACCAGCATAGGTACAGTAGTCACTTTATAACAGTGGCAACAAGTCAAGAACACATACTGCTTATCAAACTAGAAGTCTCCATTGGACATTTTTTTTTCAGAAGTGTCATGAAAAAACAATAAAACTAGTAAAACAAAAACCTATTAGACCAGGGAGGGTCTGTGGACATGGCCTACCTAGACTTTAGCAAGGCATTTGACACAGTCCCTCACAAAAGATTAATAAACAAGTTAGCTAGCCTGGGAGTGGGACCGAGGTTTGTAGCATGGGTAAAAGATTGACTGGACAACAGGATGCAGAGGATAATAGTAGACAGAGTCCACTCCGAAGAAAGTGTAGTTACTAATGGGGTACCGCAGGGTTTAGTACTGGGACCAGGCTTCTTTACTGTCTTTATAGGTGACATTGTGGAGGGACTGGATGGAAAAGTATACCTCTTTGCAGATGACACAAAGATCTGCAACAGGGTTGATACACAAGTGGGGTGGAAAGGATGAGAATGGACTTAGCAAGGTTGGAAGAATTTTCAAAGGTATGGCAGCTTAGATTCAATGCAAAGAAGTGCAAAGTAATGCACCTGGATAACAAAAACCTAGCTGAAGAGTACACAGTTGGGGGGGGGGGTAGTAACAACAACAAAAATGGAAAGGGCCCTGGGGGTAATCATATCAGATGACCTAAAGGTTAGCAAGCAATGTGAGAAGGCAGTAGGGATGGCTGGGGGAAACTGGGTTGCATAGAGAGAGGCATCACCAGTAGAAAACAGGAAGTTGTTATCCCTCGGTACAGACAGTTTGTGAGACCCCATATGGAATACTGCTTCCAGTTCTGGTGATCCCATTCCTGCAAGGACTTAGAATGGAGGCAGTCCAAAGGAGGGCAACTAAAATGGTGCAGGGTCTGCAACAGAAACCATATGAGGAGAGACTAATGGAGCTTAATATGTATACCCTTGAGGAAAGGAGGGCATGGGGAACATAATAGAAACTTTTAAGTACATCAAGGGAATCAACAAAGTCCAAGAGGGTAGCATCTTTCAGAAAAAGAGATGTGCACCAACAAGGGGACACAATTTGAAGATAGAGAGGGTACAGCTCAGGGGTGGTCCCATTTTGTCCGGCACCCCGATGGCGAAACATGGAAAAAGACCACAACAGTGACAGTCGCTGTAATGGTCCATCTCTGTTTTTCGCTTTCCCCCAGTGTTCTACCCCCTCCCTGGACCAACTCCAGTCACCTGGAGTTGAGAATCCTAAAGTCCAGCGTGTATGGGTGGCAGAGCCCCCCCACATGGGGGGTGTGGGGCACAGCCCCCACAGAAAAACACTGGGGATTGGGCAGCACAATACCTGCATTGGTATTGTGCCATCGCTGTGCGGGAGGTCGGCAGTTTTACTGTTGACCTAACTTGGTGCTTCCACAGCTCAGGGGCAATGTGAGGAAGTATTGTTTCACAAATAGGGTGGTGGATGCATGGAAAGGCCTTCCTGAGGAGGTGGCTGTGGGGTCAAAAACAGTTCGGGAATTCAAAAATGCATGGGACAGACATAAGGCAATTCTTGTAGGTGGTATGAAGAAATAGGCTTTTGGTTAACTAGGATCTGCAGCTTATGCAATAGGTAGGAATGGGCAGAGTAGGTGGACCAAGCAGTCCTTATCTGCCATCAAAGTCTATGTTTCTACAGCCGATCACACATGTAGACCATGCTTTGCCATATGACTGGGTCTGCTACCACTTACCTCTCCTGTTTTCATCTGCCGATGCCAGGTCCTCCTATCCAATATCTGCATCACTGGCATGACCTGTACGTCTGTGGCCTGTGGAGACATGGTTGGAGACATGTGTCAGTGCGGCACCCACCAGTACATATATGGGGTGATGTATGTCCATGGCAGGGGGACACCAATGCATCACTGCTCACCTTCTGCAAGTCTCTGCCCAGTCCTCATGGCCACATTGCTCTCCCTGGCAACATTCATCATACACTGCATGATCTGTGGGTCACGTCTACACAGATCCTGCCACCTGTGCTTCAGCTGTCTGATAGTACACCTCACACCAGTGAGGTGGTGCAGGCGCACAGCTATTTACCTCCACATTGAGTCCCTGTCACTGGCATAGGTGCCGGAACAGGGGGGCCACTAGGGCCATGGCCCTACCACTTTCATAAGTGGCCCTATCAATTTTTGCTATCATGGTATTATATTTAATAGGGGAAAATTTACCCCTTTCGTCCTTGGCCCTACCACTTTTCAAACCATTCCGGCACCACTGGTGGGGGTGTGTCCCCTACAGCCTGATAGCAGGAGTGTCCTGCGCCACTGCTGTACAAGGTTGATGAGCTGTGCAATCTCTTGGGGGTAAAGTTGGGTGCCCTGCCACTTTGGGTCAGCCTTACCCTGCTTACCCCATTTTTTTAGGCAGTCTGCACCAATTTGTGTGCCCTAGACCATGTTCTGCGATGTTCCGTGTAGCAGCCCATGCACAGCACACATAGTGCATGTGTTACCACATGTACCACGTGCAGATGTCGCAACTCGCACATGCTGCAAAATGTGCTGGAACTATTCATGCAAGTCACAGAGATAGACCTTGTGTCTCCGCAGTTGCGTGCAGCATGTAGCTTGTTCTGTGGCTGCACTACACACCATTACAACACTCACATGTGCATCACTCACTGCATGTGCGGGGGGGGGTTGTGTGAGGTTGTATTACTGTGGATCTGCACATTTGTAGTCTGAGTTGTATGCAACTTCTGCCTCTGCTAGCTTGTCAAGTCAGTACAGCACATGCATGGCAGCATTGCCACATGTGAAATGGATGCGAACTGCATATGTGTCGGTTCCTGTATGCAATTGCATCATTTATTGGCCACAGCACGTGCCCACATCCTAACATGACTCAGTGGCATGGGCTCTGCAGATCACATGAATGTTGTAACAGTATCTTGTACTGTAGACATGGGCATGGTGGGTGTGTTGCCAGTTCGTGGCCATGGCTAGGCCATGACATTGTTGTGCAGGTCAGGCCCTGTGTGCCACCGGTGCACCATCATTCAGGTGCAGAAAACACCTACCATAACAGCACTGTTATTCTGCCAGTGACTGTGGTCAGTGTGCAGCACCTGGGTGGCACAGCACATGTCAGTGTATCCTATACCTGTACAGCTACACATTGTCCATGCCTGTCCTACACATGTGTTCTGGTGGTCCTCAGTGATGGGGAGGTTTTGCTTCAGCACTGCAATATGTTGCTTGGTGATACATGTGTTGGCTGTCCAACCAGGGTGGTGTGCAGGGTCTGTGTGCCCCCAGCGTGCCTTATTTTCCATGAGTGCTGTTGCTGGGAACACACAGTGCATGTGGATGTAATCCCTACCAGATGCTTGACACAAGACAGGGCCACTGCGTGCTGTGTACACTGTGACACTGCCATGTGTCCAGCACCAGGCAGGGTGTCTGTATGTTGGTCTGCTGTTCACGGTGCTTTCCTTTCACTCTGCTGGTGCATGATGCATAGAGGTGTTTGCTTTTATGCAAAGTGTTGTTCAATGAGTTCCCATATGGCACATTGTCCTGCATGACACAGTGCAGCATGGGCCAGCAACTGCCTCACAGGATGGTCATGGTGGTCCCCATCCCTGTCTTCCACCATGCCATCATAGTCTGGCACTGGTACATGGTTCCTCTGTGCCAGGTTATGCAGGATACAGCAAGCTAGGAAGAGTTTGCATGTCTTCTCAGGACTGTACTGGAGTGCTCTACCAGACTGATCAAGACACCTGAAGCATGCCTTGAAGATAACAAAGGTGCGTTTGATCATGATGCTTGTTGCTGCATTGGACTCATTGTATTGCTGCTTATCTGCGGTGTGTGGATGTCTGAGTGGTGTCATGATCCATGGGAGCTGTGAGTATCCACTGTCACCTGTGGGGCTAGAAGGGTACATCATGACGACAATGCACATGTTTGTTTCCACCAGCTGGACACTTGTGTCCTCCATGTGCATGACTGTGACCTACCGTGGAGCTATCCACCTGTGATTTCTCCTGACTCAAATGCCTAATGCAGACCACTGTTGCATAGGATGTATGAGGCATGGCAGGAACCAGGGTACTGAGCCACCACATCCAGGATCCTACACTGTGCATCGCATACAACTTGCATATTCATGGAGTGGTACCCCTTATGGTTCATGTAGATGTCAGCCTCACCCGGTGGTGCCCTGATAGCCACATGTGTACGGTCTATTGCACCTAGCACATGAGGAAACTGGGCCACATCATGCAATGCCTGCTTCAGGGTCTGGTGCTGCTGTACATTCTGCAGGTAACATATGTACCTGTTCACACATTTCAACAGTGCATCCAGGATCTGCCAGAAGCACCACGATGTGACAGGCAGCAAGATGCCAAGAGTGTCATCCATTGGTGTTTGGAAGGGCCCTGTGGTAAGGATGCACAATGCTGCAAAGACCTTCGCCTTCACAGGGACAGGATGCCCTCTATGGGTGATGCTCTGTAGATCTTCCCACAGGTCATCACACAGCTATGCTGTGGTGGCACTTGACAGGAGATATCATGCAATGCACTGCTTCTCCATGAGATCTATGTACAACTTCCTTGGCCAGTACTCACATGATGCATGGTGTCTGGCTAGTCTTGGCTGCTGTTGTGGTTGCCTATTCTCCTAGTTCCTGCCTTCATGCCTCCTGTGGTGCCTATGTCATTTCTCCACTGCCAGTAGTATCCCCAGCAGGGCTACTGGGGCTGTCATTCCTCTGTCACTCACTCAATGTGTCTGTGTGCACTGCTTCCTCAACAATGTAACTCTTATTCTGTGTATCTTCTTCAACCCCTTTTATACACTACTGGGTTACACCAGCTGACACCTGATGTAACTTCTGCCAGTTGCTATTGGTGTATTCTGCCAGTTGGTGCCTTCTAGAATCCCATTTCGGGTGTATCTGCTGGTGTGTTTGTCACATCTCACAGTATGCATTTGCATGTCTCAGAGTTTGATGTAACTGCAGCGTATGTGCCCTATGGAACCGTTGTCCAGCCACCATATCGCAGGTGCAGTTTCTAGAATACTGCATGTTGCAATTGCGGGTGTATCTTGCAAGTTACTTTATGCCATTCTTGTCTGACGTATTGCTTTTACACATGGCGTATCCTTTATAGAATCAGGCCCAGGGATCCTTGCTAAGAAAGTGACACTGGGTTGTGTTCCCACTTTATTTCATTTCTTCTTTAACAATCACATCAATTCTGTCTCGACTTACTCAGCCATGCATTGTCAATTTTTCATTCCTAAAATGAGGACAACCATTGGTGAAAAAACTACTTTTTTTAAATTGCCTTCATTTTACAATTCATTGCCAGCCTCATTAATCAATGGCAATACCTCTGTATTCACTTTTAAACTGGCTCTGGAAAAGTATCTGTTTGTTCACTGTCACTGGAAATGTTGTCATGGTTAGAAATTGTTTATGTTCAGCTGTGTTTATTTTGTATATTTTTGTGCAATCATTTGTTTATTTGTTGTTCAATGTTGTGGTCACCCATGAAAAAATGGGTCTTTGACCCTTGGACTTACAATATTTTAAATATACAAAGCAAACACGATTAATAACGTACCAACAGTATTAGATGAATCATGACTCTGGATCAGTTGCTGAATTCTCTGTGTTTATGACATTCATTGCTTCACAACTTACACCAAAAAACAGGGACCTAGGTAGTTGCCAGGTGGGGGAATCACAGCCATTATACAATGTGTAATGCAAAAATTAAAAAAATAAATTAAAAAATTTAGCAGGCTTTCTGTTAAAAATGACAATATAACAACTAAATAGGCTTTAAAAAAACTGAAGACAGAATATAGGAAGTTGCTTGTACTTAAAAAGAACCTGTATGGGCAATTATCATGGACATGTTAGCAAGATGCTTTGGGGCAGAAAGAGATGCAATTCTTTGCAGCATATGGCTGTTCTGATGAAAACAATAAGTATAATAAATGTGCCACAATTTTAGCAAATGACTGGCTGACATGTTTTTGGAATATCTATAAAGCAGCTAAAACTGGAATTCGACCAGAATATTACAAACAGTTAAGTATGCAAATGATGAACTCATCTATGACTACTATGACTACGTGGCCTTATATATATGTTAGTAAGGTTATGGCCACTATAATGGCATGAAATAACACAATGTAGCAGATATTGATGCCCTAGCAGCAGACATTTTCCAGTATGATAGTGATTTTTGGTCCATAATATTGGTCCATATTTTTACAATAATTAATAAAAATAAGGTTCTGCCCAGTATGCTTGGAGGCTTGTTTTTCACTTTTTTTTTTCCTTTGGTTATACTTTTCTCACTGGGCATACCTGGTCTGCTCCCATGTTTAGGCATTCTTGTGGTACTCCGGCCACCATCCGTATCTACCACACTCCCAGAGATCTCGCCTTCCAACTCCTGTGGCTTACCGCTCGCATCAGGGTGGTGGTGAGCCCCCAGCTCACCCACCCTATCCAGATCCAGTTCAGGTGACACATCAGAGCCAGAGGTCAAATGAATGGCCATCAAGCCGCATGGTCAGGTTGCCATCTTTTTCCAACTTTTCTCCCTCATGGCAGTGGTGCATGCAATGCCGTCGGGTGACGTACTGCATGTGGGTTCTCCCACAGCACGTCTAATGGCAGCCCCTCTGCCTCCCCTAGTGGATTCAGTTTCAGTGTGTCAGCCCCCAGTCACCTCTAGGTGCCAGGCAAACACCGACAACTGGAAGACACCCCCACCCCAGAGAAGGAGAGCTGTCCAAGGACACTTCATCCTTTTCCACCCTTGCTGACCCCCGTTGACCCACACTCAGTCCAGAACAGGGGTCATTAGCATTGTGAGAGGTAAGGCGTCCAGGGCCTCAGCCCTCAATGTCACCATGCCAGCTTGTTTTTCACTTTTAAGAAGAAAAACAAAAGAGTTGGAATCAATCTACTAGCTACCTTACCAGATTCTACAGAATATAAGCAATCATAAAGTGTGCTTCATAGGTAGGAACAAACTCAGGCCTAAGGGGGTTGACAGTGTCATTAAAGATGTACTAGAGCTGGAGCTCTGACTGACTGTACTGACATTATATATTGGATCAAACAGGGTGTCTGCTTGCTCCCCAGCATTTCAATTTATATACTGAGTCTTTAGTTACAAGTATTTCAGATAGAGACTTCCTTCTCTATTATTAATGATGAGAAGGTGAGAATTATGCTTTACACTGACAACGCTGATGAAACCAGATGAAGTGCATCCAAGTGTATTGAGAGGACTCAGTGAGATACTATCTGCATCGCTGATAGTTCATTTAAAAGCTCACTGGAAACATGAGTGGTTCCAGATGACCAGAGGAGGGCAGATATACTCACACTTCACAAAAGTGGTAGTAGGGAGGAGTCTGGCAACTACAGGCCAGTCAGCCAGACATCAGTAGTGAGAATGGTAATGGAATCACTGCTGAAGGAAAGGATTGTGGAAAATATTAAATCCAGTGGGTTACAAGACCTGGGGCAGCATGGAGTTATGGGAGGGGGGTCAAGTGAATCTGATAGATTTTTTGACTGGGTGACCATAGAGTTAGATCAGGGTGGAGGGATGGATGAAGCCTATATAGATTTCAGTTAAGCTTTCAACAGCATTCCACATAGGAAGCTTGTAAGCAAGCTGGGCAGCTTACGAGTGGGTCCTAATGTGGTAAACTGGATAAAAAATTGGTTAGGGGACAGGTAACAGAGGTTGGTGGTTAACATAGTTCACACTCAGGAAGGGAGGGTGACCAGCAAAGTGTCTCAGTGATCAGAGCTGGAACTGGTCCTCTTTAATGTCTTTATAAGTGACATTGCAGAGAAGTTGGGATGACACTAAGATCTACAATAGTGTGAACTATCCATGGATAGAAAGAATGAGCAGAGACCAGATAAAATTCAAAGAGTGGTTAAAGATATGGAAGCTGGGTTTCAAGGTGCAGAAGTGGAAAATCATGCACTTAGGACCCTGACCTCCAGGGGTGGAGTACAGAATGGGTAGAGAGGTATTGATGACAACCAAACAGGAAAGAGACCCAGGGTAATCATATCTGATTACCTAAAGATTCACAAACAGTGCAACAAGGCAGATGGGAGTGCTAATGGGATGTTGGGATGCATAGGGAGGAGTATCACCAGCAAAAAGTGGGAGGTGGTGTTGCTTCTGTGTAGATCACTGATAAGACCCCACCTAGTGTACTGTCTCTAGTTTTGGAGAAAACTTCTATGGAAGACATAGACAATGGAGGCAATCCAGAGAAAGGCAACTAAAATGGTGCATGTTCCACATGAAAAGCTCTAAGTGGAGAGACTAAAGGACCTCAACAGGTACACCCTGGAAGAGAACAGGGAGAGGGGTAATATGGCAGAGATATTTAATTACCTCAAGTGAATAAGGTACAGGTGCAAGTTCTTTTCAGAAACAAAATGGTGCGTAAGAAAAAGGTGACATGCGATGAAGCTGGGGAGTAGATTCATAAGAAATGTCAGGAAGTACTTCTGCACAGAAAGAGTGGTGGAGTCCTAGAATGGTCTTTCAGCAGAGCTGGGTGGAGGTGAAAAATGGTGGGCTGGAAGAATGCATGAGATAGACATAAGGGAATCTTAGTGCAAAGGAAGGGAGAGATAGAGAGAGCTTCAGATCAAGTAGGGTCTGTGTTTATAACTGTACGTAGGGGAAAATGGGCAGACTAGGTGGGCCAGGTGGTCCTTATCTGATATGATATTCTATATTTCTATGCTTCTGTGTTTCATTTCTATGACACCATCCGCCTATCACAAACACCACCTGGCCTGTGAAGAGGTCTTACTGCTGTTATGTCCAAGTCAAAACAAATGGATTTCAATTTTAATATTGGTAAACTAAAATATTGATGTTTGGGAACAAAAAAGAAAACTAAATACTGTATCTGGATTATTGAGGTCCTTACGTTTGAAGACATATATGAATGTAAGTATTTATTGGTCTTATTTGATAGGAATTTATCTTGGAAATCTCTCATGACTGCTTTAAATTAAAATGATTATATAGCAACTCAAACAATACATTATTTTGCATACAGATTTGCAAATAATTTGTTTTAGGTTTTGAAAAGAGCCTTGGATATTATAACTGTCAGTCAGAGTTGTAGAGCCGTGAAGCTTGGGGTGTTAGTTTAAAATCTTATAGTACTGAAGTAATATAACAAAATCTTTAACAGACACACTTTAAATCTGCCAAGAGATTATCTTTCTGCTTTTCTTAGTTTAGAAAATTGAATGTTATCACTACCGTAGTATCAAAAATTATTGTAAATGCTCTTGGATAGTGGAAACGAATAATTGATATGGAAAGTGATGCACTGTAAAAACATTGTTGGGCTGATATGGTGAAATACTTATACAATGGTAACTGAAAGGGAAACTGGTTTACTAAGTTATATTGCACTATTAAGAAACTGGGTTTGTTATATATATATGGTCTATAAGAGCCTGTACCAATTCTACTGCATATGTTTCTGAGGAAACATAAACAATTATTGATGTTGCTGTACAGACAAGGGCACTAGGTCTAAACAGAGCTGTCCATAACAGCACTGTCCAGAATGGCACCATATTGACAGCGCTCTTCAAAACAGTAGCACAACAGGATGCCGCCATGCAATACAGTGCCAATAACAAACAATATATATTTACGTGGGAGACTCCAGCCCCCACCCCTCCATGTGGGGGGCTATGCCCTCTGCTCCCCCCGATCTTTAAGATTCTCCCTCTGGGGGGGAGCAGATGTTGAAGAAAGAAGAAATACATGGGGCCATGGAATACTGTTTCCACAGCCCCTTGTAAAAAAAAAAGAAAACACAAGGGAGACCAGGATTAGAACCCCGGTCTCCACCACTATCCTGCTGAGCTGCTCCATGCCTTAACCCTCCACACCCAGGAGCAACTCACCCAGCCTCCTGATTTCCTCTGCTCTTGTGGTCTGCGCTAGTACCACAGACAGTGATCTGGACAGTGCTTAGTACATAATGCTGTTAATCCCCTATCGCTGTCCGGGGTAGCGCTGTACTGACCGCACTGTTCTTCCTGGTGCTATTATAGTAGTGCTATTCTGACCGGGTAGGCAGAAGGCAATGGAAAAATAGCATGGCAGAGACAATGATGGATCATATATACAAAAATCAAACTGTCATTTTCAATGGGTAATATATCTTGTTCTGCCAAAAAACGGATCATAAAAGTGCCCTTTGTAAACAGATTATTGTTTGTTAGTAGGGAATAGGCCAAATATTGTCAAAGACAATAAGAAAAAGAAGGCTTCACCCTGCAATTGTAACATTGTGAATTCCCCCTGTGTGTTACATTTAATACTTGAATGTCCTGAGTTTACAAAAGGAGGTAGAATTAGATAACCTCCTTGTTAGCCATGACATCTTTGCAGTCTGATAAAGAAATGTATTTTTATTTAACGTCATCAAATGAGGACAAAGTGCTATATGGGTTTGTGCAATCTGCAAAGCTTGTGAGGAATTACATATAGAATAAAGTATGGGATGGTGTGTGTAATGAGAAGTTTACACCCCCTAAGGGGTTAGATGCTAGATAAACCCCGAGAGCGAAGCTTGAGGGGTTTGTACAAAGCATCCAACCCCTCAGGTGTGTAAACCTTGAGTTTACACACACTACCCCATATTTTTTTGTCAACATAATTTTTATTGAGACACAGAAAAGGACTCAGCACAGTATAAATACACAAACAGGTAACATGGCAGGAGTCAATTAACCAATAATAAGCTCTACATTAATGCACAGAGGAAGTAATACATTTTTCAAAAAAAAATTTCACAAAGCTAAGTGATTTACATAAATGAATAGAGTGGCAGTTTATTCACTGCATTTGGGTTGAAGTTAATTTAATTCAATGTTTATTTTCAATCAGCATAACCCAGATACCAGGTGGAGAGGAGGGAGGGGCACACAACATTTAAGAAATGTACACCGTTCCAGCAGAGGATGAGCCCTACCAATTATATAAGGATTGTTTAGAGTTATGTAAAGTTTGACACATGGGTATCTATGGGATCATCCACATCCTCTCAGTAAACCAAAAAAGATCCTGACTCCATGGCCGAAACAAGTGGGCTCCACAGAGTCTGAAATACCTTTAGGTTTCCCTGTGCTGAATATTGGGCTCTCTCAACTGCCATACATAACTTTAGGTTATTAGCCCACTGCTGTATTGTTGGGTGACTTGGAGACATCCATGATTGGGCAACTGTCTTCCTAGTCGTGACCAATGCCAGGGCCCACAGAGCTTCTAGCCCTCCCATTGGGTGATTCCGATCTTCCCCTGAAGAAACTCCACAGGAGTGAAAGACGGAGAGAAGCCTTACACCTGACTCATAATGTCATGTACTGCAGACCAGAAGGGGGCCACCTTAGGACACACCAGTGCCAGATGTAGAAAGTCTCCAACAGCTACCTGGCATTTAGGGCAAGTGCTAGATTTTGATAGGTCAAATTGATGCAGTTTAACCGTGGTATAATAAGTCTGGTGAAGAAAATTAAATTGAACTTGTCTCAATGTATTGCTCTTTGAGCACATTTGTAAATGTTTACAAGCTCTTTCCCTGCAGAGATCCATATAATGCAGACATTATTCTTATACCTGGCTGAGGGTGAAAGAGACCCTTCTCAAATGGAGAAAGTGGAAACCATCCATCTCCCATATGTAGTGCATGTCCCGGTATATTTCTGAGTTTAAAATAGATAAAGAAATCTCCCCTGGGAACCTTCTAAATTTTACATAAATAGTCAAAGGTTACCAAATGATCTCTCTCATATAATTGATCCACCCATCTGAGGCCCTTAGGCTGCCAGTCCTTCAGCCTATGTATTAAGGCTAGCGAGGCCATACCTTTAATCTTAATTGCTTCAAGCAATAAGGTCTGCCTAGTGGGAGCTGGTTGTCTATCCAAGGCACTATATAAATGATACCATGCCCCTATAGTATTAGTTAGAAAAGGATTAGGGTGGTCAGGTACAGACCCCATCCACAGCCCCTCCACTACTAATCCCCCATTTATTTTCTTCCCCTGATAAGCTTCCTCCATCTTCATCCATCCGGATGCATCATATTCCAAACATGGAGGAAGGGCAGCTACCTGGGCTACCCAATAATACCATTGAAAGTTCAGAAGATCAAGACCTCCTTTTTCTGTGGGGACTGGAGTATATTCCTACTAACCCTAGTTGACTTACCATACCAAAGGAATTTATGCAGAGTAACATCTACTTGTTTGAAGTGGTTTTTAGACACCCTCACTGGTAGGGATTGGTATAAATATGACAGTTGAGGCAAAATCATCATTATAACAACAGCCACTCTCCCCATAAAAGACAAAGGCAAGGCTGCCCACCTACCGCAATCTTCAGCAATTTTCTTCATCAGGGGTTTAAAATTCAAAGTATAAAGAGCTCCTACCCTGTCTGAAATAAAAATTTATAAATATTTCAGTTTAGTCACCAATTGTAAGTCATTTAGATTTTGTATTAGGGATTGACAATTTAAGACCCCAATAGGCAAAACCTCACTTTTGGACCAATTAATTTTATGACTAATTGCCCATATTTTTCCAAAACCTCCTGTACTTTTGGTAAATCCCTTGCTGGGTCCTGTAAAAACAAAAGGAGGTCATCAGCATACCTGTCTAGTTTGTGCTCACTACCACCGTGAATCAGCCTTCCTACCTCCGATCCTGCTGGAAGGACTGCTGCCAAGGGTTCCAAGGACAAAATATAGAGTAACGGGGAGAGTAGGCAGCCCTGCCATGTGCCTCAATCTAAACTTGGGAGAGAGCATTCCATTGACTATCACTCCTGAGCAGAGGGCTTAGTATATAAGGTTCTGACCCAGGAAACAAACTGATATCCAAATCCCAACCTCCCCAGAGTGGCAAAGAGGTACCCCCAGTCCACCCGGTCGAAGGCCTTCTCTGTATCCAGAGTGACAATGGCAGCACCATGTTTATTTGTCACCTTACCCCACTGATAAATAACATTCAGGGCTCTCCGTATGTTGTATTTTCCTTGCCTACCCTTCACAAAGCCAATTTGATTGGGATGAATAAGGTATGGGAGCAAGGGGTCCAGCCTGGCGGACAGTACCTTAGCTAAAACCTTATAGTCTGCAGTCAATAATGAGATAGGTCTATAAGAGGCAGACCAGACCAGATCCTTGCCTGGCTTTGGCAAGACCATGATAACAGCAGACCAGGTGGAGGGGGGCAACTCACCACCTGTCAAGCTCTCCAAAAGCATATCTTTCAAAGGTTCTAGCAGTTCTTCATGAAAGCATTTTAGAAAATCTATTGGTATACCATCTGGCTCAGGAGCCCTACCACCTCTAAGTGCCCTAATAGCACTACTGATCTCCTTACTTGTCAGCGGAGGCTCAAGTTCCACTGCCTGCTCATCCTTAATGGATCTCAACGATTCTTCCTCAAAGAAGGCCTGTATTCTCTCCAGAGGGGATGAGACCTCAGAGGTGTATAACATTTTATAGAAATCTCTAAATGCTGCACTGATCTCCTCCAGGTCAGCCACCTGTTTATTTTCTGATGTATGAAACTGATATACCGCCCACTCCCCTTCTTTACTACATAACTGCCACGTCAGAAACTTTCTGGCTTGGTCACCATCGAAGTACTAGTTAGACTGCAATAGCAAGATCACCCTTTCCAGGTGAGCACTGCTAATAGAGTTATATTACCATTTTAATTTCTGTACTATATGGTACAGGGCTGGTGAAGGATTGGCCCTTTGTGCCTATTCATATGCCTTGATCTTGGTTTTTATAGCTTTCATTTCTTTATGTGAGGCATGTGTTTTATGTGAATGCTAAGGAAATAGATTGACCATGAATATATGCTTTTAACACCTCCCACCTTATTTTTTGTGAGGTGTCCCCCTCTGCCATTAAACATAAAAACTGATTGCAGGCCTGCATGTGTTGCATATAAACTTGATTCTTCAGTAAGAGGGGTCCAACCTCCTAAGTCTGTTCCCTGGGCTCTCCCCCGTAGAAAAAACAACTGTAAGGGATGCATGATCAGATAAAAGAATCGGGGAATAATGCACACTTTATATTGCAGGCAATAGAACAGGACTAACCAGAATTTTATCTATACATGCATAAGACTTGTGCGCATGGGAGTAGAAGCTGTAGTCTCTCCCAGAAGGGTAAAGATGTCACCAAGCATCCACTAACTCCACCTCCTCTTCCAAAGCTCCCAGCGTCTTAGCATTTGTAGATATCCTAGTGAGCTTGGTACTGGATCTGTCTAGTATTCCATCCCACACACAGCTATAGTCCCCCCCAAGTATCCACTTACCTGGCCAGGTTACCAGCTCCAGTGAGATCTGCTGAAAAAATTGTGGATCCTCAAAATTTGGAGCATAAATTACTCCTAAGTTTACCTGCCCTAGCCCAGGGACTTCGACCTTAGCCAAAACAAATCTCCTGGCCTGGTTGACTCATCTGTCCAACACCACGGTCGATGATCCCCATGGAAACCATATTGCTGTTCCTTTAGCCTTGACTGAAAAGGTTGCCGAAATCCACATGCCACCCAAACTGGCCTCTGCTCTTAAGGCCTCTTCCCTTGACATATAAGTTTCCTGTATCAGAACCAGTTACCAACCAGCCCTCTTCACCTCAGTGGCAAATCTTTAATGCTTCATCATTGACTTCAACCCATTAATATTCGATGTTGCTATTTTAAAATAAATAGCCATGTTTTAAATGTATAAAACATTCCAACATTTGTAGAGCCTGTCCTTAAACGTTTCTTATAAACTGCAAAATCTAACATTCCTGCTAACTGTGTCTGCGCCTCTCTGCATCTAATTTTTACTTTCAATAACTGTATTTTGAACCCCACAAGTTTAAGCCCCAAAGAGGGAAACTGGAACCAACCATTTAGAAGATGAGCCCACACAACAAAACAGGCACCCTCCCTTAAATAGTTAAGCCCACATAGCACCTAAAGGTACCAGTTATCTCCCCAACCCAACCCACCCCAAATGCATCCAACATCCCCTTGTAATACCTTGAAACTGAATAACCCCCACTTAACACTAAGAACAACACTAACACCCCCCCCCATTGGGCCAACAAGACCCATCCCCAAATCTCCCACAAACTTGTGGTGAACCTTTATGGTTGTCATTGTGCAGCACTCCTTATGATAACACAACTGATCCCAGGAGTACACTTTAAACCAATAGATAAATTTATATATAAAAGCAAACACAGGCCTAAAATTAAACACTACCAATGGGCAGTGACTAAGAGTTCCACTTTTTAAGTCCCGGGATCATTCCTCCTGATTTACCAATAGTAACTTGTCGGGCACATTCTATATACCAAGTCAATGAGTAGCCAAAGTGGAAAAAATGCACCAACACACAGAAAATGCATCCGCTGTTACGCTGATCCCCAGATCATGTCGGAGCATGGCTGTTGCAAACTACCAGATCCATGATGATAATATGCAGCCCTCCCAAATGAATTTAAGATGTTTCAAAGCCTCATATAAGGGATTGATGCCGTGAGCCATTCCTGATTCGTTAGCTCATCAAATAAACTTAAAAGGCAAAGAACAGTACAGAGGGCTTGATCATCCCAGGCAGGGCCTCAGGACTAAACCAAAGTAAAGGCCAGACCATTAGGTATCCGATCGTGCTTAAATCCCAGAATAAAACAGTCAGATAGGGAGAACACTACCCCCTCGGGATTGACATGACTGATAATATTCACCCCTCTTCAGCAAGCCATCACCTTTAGATGTGTTCTAAAATTAAACCAGTACCTGGACCCTCAGCGTTCCTTGGGTTCTCGTCGCACTGGTGAATGTATGCCATCAGCTTGGTCTTCCCTCTCATACCTAGAGAGCTCCTCGACCCACTTCAGAGCTTCACATGAGTAGGAGAAAAAATTCGAGGGACCCTCTGGTCGATCAACTTTCAATTTTGCTGGGTATAAAAAAACAAAAGACCATCCCATTCTATGCAATCTTGCCCTGATTTCATTGAATTTTTGGCATCATTGCTGCAAATCTTTACTGTAGTCCTGGAACACATAGATCCAATTATTTCCAAGCGTAATAGGACCCTTTTCTTTCGCTCGTTTTAAAATGTCCTCCTTATTTTTATAATTGAGATAATTAATCAGACAGTGCCTGGGGCGAGTACCAGTCGAAGGTTTTGGGCCCACTCTGTGTGCCTGTTCAGTTTCACATTCCCGAAGTTCCATCAGCAAACTCAAATGCTCCATGAGCCAGGAGTGGATATTTTTCTCTGGATTAGTCCCTTCAGTGCCCTCTGGGAGGCCAATAACTTGTAGATTCAACCTGCATGGCCTAGTTTCTTGATCATCCATCTTATTAGGGCCTTTACCTGTCGCTTTAATGTAATATTGTCCCTCTAGATTCAGATAGAGAGTCCTCCAGAAGACCTACAAGGTGCTCCAATTCATCAATCTGACTGCTATGTGAGGCAGATGATTCTGAGAGCCCTGTCACTACTGATTGCAGGTGAGAGAATTGCTATGTAGTATTGTCAAAACCAGCTTTCATGTCATGCTTGATTAATGCAAGTGTAGAGGGGACCGCTGCTAACAATCGCTCAAAGTCAGAAGGGCCCTCCTGCGCCATCACAGGGCTGTCGGGTCTGCTAGACTCTTCTAGGCCGCGTTGCTGTGCCTTCGGTGGGTCAGAGAAATTAAAATGCAGTTTAGACTGCTTGTTTTTGTTCCTGCCTGATGCCATCAAACTCCATCCTCAAAACCCAAGCCAAGCACTTTAGGATGTGTAAACTCCTGTAATTATATTAAAAAGACTGAGTGCTGAACAGAGCTAGGCTAAGCTGCATCTGCCATTTTCAGCTGCTAGGCATGCCTCCTACACTACCCCATATTTTATTTTACATAATTGCTGGTGTTCCCTTTTTGGCCACAGCAATTATATAAAATAACAGCAGTCCCGGTGCGGCCGCTGTACAGTTCAGTTTTCAACCGGCCTGAGAATTTCCATTCTCAGAGGTTTCACAATTTAAAACTTCTATCCCCTTAGCTGTAAAAAATATCACTTGTTTTCTGATTTAACTTATTGCTGAGTTTCTCTGGTGGCTGGGTTGTGGGCGAGAAGAAAGCAGTGACCCAGGAAGAGAGACACACTGCAGCTGCAATGGGCACGCGTGCAGAGGGAGGAGAACCATGCACGTATTTACTGTTTGAATGCTCTTTTATAATGGCAAATTATGCCACAGTCTCCCTATTTCAAAAAGGAGACCCAGTTATTATTTATTCATTTAGTAACACCAATTTCAATGCTCATAACTATACTGATGATAGTGCATCTTTTCTGCTTAGAATATATGCCTGTAGATGTATGTAAAATGTGTACCCTAGTTTTTGTTTCTTTTCTGTGTATAATATAAAATGTCATATCAATGTTTTAATGCAATGAATCTGTATGCATTTTATATTGTTAAATAATGCTGACCTGTCTATCTGTCAGTTTGTCCATCTATCCATCTATCCATCTGTCTGTCTGTCTATCTATCTATCTATCTATCCATCCTGTAGGGATAAAAGTCCTTGTAACCTGGGTGACTGTGGTGTGATGCCCCTTAGTATTTGAATGATCCTGTGACATACTATTGTCATTACCCTACTATCTCTTGTTGAGGCTGCTCTCCCTTAAACTTTATTTATTTACAGTTTTTGATGGGGGGGGGGGTGCAGTAATCTGCAATAGATTGTTTCCAGGTGTATTCTTGGGGATGGGTGACATGGACCTGTTTTATTGATGAGGGAATGTGGTCTATGACAATGGAAACAACTCCTCTACCCTTCATCGATAACGGGCATTGGATCTTTTACATCCACTTGGACAGTGACCAGAGATGGGCAGAAGGGACCTTACTAAAGGGTGGTGTGCAATTATGCAGCAACCCCTATTCCTGATGTACAGTGCCTGTTAAGGGTATTTCACCAAGTACTAGTTGTGTACCTAGAACTCATACTCTCTGATCATCCAGCCCCAGAGATGAGTGTGCTACCTACTGAGTCACTGATACTGTCTTCTTCTGCAGTTCACCCTTCCTTTTTCTATCCACTCATGTTCCTCATCTGCTTCTATAATTTACCTCCATGCCATGCTGTCTTCTCCCCAATTGAGTATTGAGTTTTGCCTCACTTCCAAGATAAAAGCCCATTCTGTCTGTCTGTCTCTCTCCCCCCTCCCACACTTATCAGCTTAGACCTCCTCCCTTGCTGTGTTGTGGAGCAGCCTCCTGCCACTGGGCTCCTGATAGTCTGTCTCCCAACCCCCATGAGCATTTTCTGTTTCCTATCCCTCTTCTTCCTCATGCTTCCTTGGAGTTCCACAGAAACGGGTAGCCCATTTAGGTAAACACTGGCCCCTGTGTCACCACATGCCTCTATTGCCACATGTACACTCACTTTGCCCTCACTCCATGACTTTGGATGGTGGATGTTGGATGAATTCCACAGACAAGGTAGGCCTACCACTGACTAACAATTCTTCTACTATCAGGTCAGATGGCAGATGTGTAGTCATACATGATAACAAAGTTTATGACTTGCATTTTTTTGCAAAAGTGTTGACACCTGTATATTTTGGAAGGGTAATTTATAATGGTCTGAAATAAAATTTTGCACTGTGAACCAAGTTTGAATCCGTTAAGATATTCTGAAACCAGTCAACAGAGCTTAACCACCAAGAACTGAAAACAATTCATTCAGATTCCTTCAGAAATAAATACTGAGAAGAAGAAATCAATTAAAGATATATGAATTATAAGCTAAATTGTGTCTAAATATTGTTTTTCAAATCTACAGTGGTTGCTTGTGGTGATTTTGCTTAGGTATGATTGCTTCCTCTCTTTTTAGTGAATACGTAATTTGATTATATAAATACTAATTATAGCCTAAGTCCATTTTATAATGAGATGCTGTATCCTTTTAAAGTTCAAAGCTTGCCTGCATGGTTTGACATGTATTTCCACAATATTATGCATACATCAGTTTGCAGAGGAATGCACTTGGCATTGAAAATAGTGTCTAAATTATTTCATGTGTGTTCCTCGATCAATCTGTGTATCTATTTTGGGGCCATGGCATTTTCCCAAGCATATCTGGTTAGTTAGAAGCACAACTTAAAATGTTTTTTCTGAATTGAAAAGATTACAGATTTGCATACATGAGAATAAAAGGAACTTTTTTATCTCTGTATAATTAATCCTGATTGTGTTATTGCCCAGTATAGCAAACTTTACAGCAAGAAAACTGACAGTTAAGTATCTCAAGACAATTCTAATGGCATGAAGCTCATGGACAGAAAGATAAATGTGGAATGCATATTATACCATGGATGGTATTAGTTATATTACTTACCTTTTTATCGCGTGCATTCTTACTTTGCCATGCTATAAAAAACATAATGTGAATTTGGTGTGATTTTAATTCATAGTTCTTTTTTTAAAGCTACAGTAACACACACCCACGCATCATCATCATCAAAGACTGTACTTAAAAAATTTGAAAAATGAGTTCACTTTTTAAAAAAAAGGATATAGCAAAGTATTTCACATAATGGATATAGGCCCAGAGTATTTTGTGTAATCGGTCAGTTACTGTAGCACAGCTGTAAATGATATGCTGTTAAATTACTGTTTACTGCACTGTATAACTAATAGGGATACAGCAAATTTAAATTCCACTGGTGAAGTGCTGGCTAAATGGTCAAATTCACTTGGCAGAGCAATTTGTGAAATTTTTCCACCAAAGGTGGAATTTCACCTTCTGCGGGTGAAATTTCTCCACAAAAGGTGGAATTTTGCCACAGAAGGTGAAATGTCACTGTAGAAGGTGAAATTTCACCATTCCACTGAATGAAATTTTGCCACTCCACCGGGTGAAATTTCACATTTAGCTCCACAAAATGTGTAGAATTTCACGGATTACTCCGTAAAGTGAATTTTGCTCACTTTGCCCACAACTAATAACTAATTATAAAAGGTTATTTTAATAAAACCTGTTGTTCTGTCTTGATTCTGCATCTACAAAAATCAGTTTTAACCTTTTTAGTACATACAGTAGATGTGATATACAGTAGCAAATCAGAGTTGATTTTAACGATTTATGGTGTATGTTTGGATACTATCGTCTATGGGGAATCTGACTAAATGGGCATGTATTGCCCAACAGGGTTGCTCACTCAGTTTAGACACATAGGGACCTCATATTCAAAAGTCCACAGGTACCTGGCGCAAGTGCCTATGCCATGCATCCCAGATGCACTGCCCCAAAATATTGCCGTGTTCAGCGGATGCACCATAAGATGCGCCATTGCATCCCTGACTGAATATACCAAAGATTCGCTATAGCACAACAGCACAAGCGCGTGGTGCATTAGGGCAGGACTGAACATAGCAAGTAGAGCAAGTCTGCCGGAGACACTGGAGCAACATGGCAGGACCCAAAGTGGGACATGAGGCAGTGTGCAAGGGCACAAATGGAGACACCAGCAGCCACAGCTGTGGGGAACAGAGTGGCACAGCAAAACCACAAGATGTGTAAAGCATATCACCCCATGGCCACAGGACAGAGTACCACACACAGAGAAGTAGGCAAGGGGTGTAGCAGGCACTGTTGGCATAGCACAGATGAGGGCATGGATGAATTGCCACAGCACTGGGGGTGCCAATGGACAGCATGTCACAAATAGACACTGTGACAACAGTGCCACAGAGCCAAGAATGCTGGATGTGTGTGCCAGACCACAGGCACAGTGGCACACAGACAGGTGGCTGTAGGCCACACAGGGTGCACATGTCCACAGGCATGCAGGATAGCAAACAGCTCTGCAGTGCAGCATGGTAAACAGGCAACAGCAGTGGCGTGCACAGCACTGGAATAGGGCTCAATGCAAGTGCCATAGTGGGCAAGAGTGAGTGAAAGCCCAGACACAGCACAGGGATGCCCATGGCAAGCACTGTGTGGGCAGGACCGGGTGGGCAGGGTGGACATGCACAACACAGCACAAACACAACTAAGCTGTGCAACCCAAGGGGCAGTGGGCCACATATGCAACAGAACAGCTAACTGCAACAACAGCACAGGAATGACCACAGACACAGGGAACATGTAATCAAACAGGATTTAATAAACAACACACTTATATAGAAACAGCAACCAATCAGCAATGGTAAGAACAGTATACATGGGCAAGGTAGGGGTGTGGGGAAGGGCTAACCTGGGAACAGGGAAAGCAGGGGGACAACTATTTACATAATGATCATCAGGGTGAGGGGAGGATTGAAATGGGGCTACATACAGATAAACAGTTCAATAGCTACACAGGCCTACTGCCACTAGCAGTCCTGTACAGGTGGATGATGCTCTCATCTGCCACTCTGCATTACCTCCATCAAGATCATGACTGCACGCAGGATTGCCCCCTGCCTCCAAAACATGGCTTCCTGGTGCCTGAAGATTGCCTTGAGGATGTCCTGTGTGGAGTGTCCCTGGCCCAACTGTAGACATCCTCCATGATGTACCATTTATGCTGTAGCCACAGCCTGATGGCCTATGCAGGAAAACATAGGACATGAACTCAGTGCCATGGCACACTCAGGACATGTTCCCCCCCGGAAAGGAGTGATGCACATTCTGGATGGCGCCAGGACTCATGCATAGGCCCAACAACGCACCATGTGGGATGCCATGCAACAGGGCCACATAGTGACTGGAATAATGCGGTGTCAGCATGTGCATGCAATGTCTGTTGCCAAGGGACATGATGCCATGCCTCCCCACATCGTGTTGAGCCAGTATCCATGTGCACTATGTCTGGAGGCCCAGTGGCACCTCACGTGAGCACTGCTGGGCACCCAAGATCTTGTTGGGACACACAATATGGGGTGACACACATGGGCTGGTGCACAGCAGGACTGCCACGTGGTGACAGGACAACACCCACAGTGTGCAAACTGGTACATCTGGGGCATACACAGCATGCACCCAAGGGACTGTGGTGAGCACTGTACACCCACACACCTCCAATCCACCGAAAATGCGTATCTGCCACACAACACCATGCTTAGCTGCCACAGGATGGGATGGCCCCTGGGATGTCTCTACAGCCACTGCCCATGCAGTTCTGACCCTATTTCGGCCATGGCATGAGTCTGCCACCTGCTGGCACTCTGCCTGACCTGCAAGGGGAACAGAATGGAAAAGCAGCATGAGCAGCATGCTGGCAACCCCCACAGGGCCCCCCCACAGCCCCCAACCCCAGTATCCCACCACATCCCCCCGAACCCTGCAGCACCCACAGTAACCTAGCCCTCACTCTATGACCACCAGACAAACATGCAGGCAATGTTAGCATGCACACAGAATGTATGTACCTGGACATGGCACAGCTACACTGCATGCCTTCTCCTGGAGTTGGCACAGCCTCTCCAGGTCCAGCCATCATAGGTCACCATAGTTGTGACTGCACTGCTCACCAGTGTGAGGCACTTCCATCCACCTAACAAGGTGCCTAGCAGGCCTTGCCCAAACCTGGGTCCTTGCCTCCTGCACGGCATCAGTGCCAAACAGCTAGCCCTCCACTGGCATGACTAATGCCACCAAGTAGGCCAGCTCAGTATCTGTCCAGTTAAGGGCCCTAAGCCCATCAGCCTGCGCATGTGCCATGAGTGACCTATAAGTCTTTACAACTGGTGTGTCTCTATGTAGCACTGCATGAGATATGGCTGGGCTGGGACCGATGCATGATAGGCCTAAACACAATGCCCCATGCATCACACAGATGCACCATAATGATGCCTGATAGATGGACAATGGCGCATCATCGCTCATGCGCAATGCCACAATGCTGGGCTGGAGGATGGAGTCATGCCCCTATGAGCAGGGCATGTGTGGCCTGGCGAGCAGCCATCTTGTTGAGGTTGCCGTATGCCACACATGCAGCCAATGGCATTGTGCAGTGTACAGAACATGTGCAATGCACTAACATGACATGTCCCACACACTGAGGAGATGTGTGATGCATGGGAACTGATGGTACAGATGCTGTGCTGCTCATGGCATGTACACTTCGGCATATCACACATGTGTGGAAATGCACCATGCTGAGGTGCATGATGCTTGACCAATGACTGTCAGAATGTGCTGACATGCATGGCAGGTCCATGCCAGTGTACTGCGCATGCGTGGAAATGTACTATGCAGAAGTCTGTGGCATAAATAGATGCACCGAGAAACTTGAGATGGCAGAGGTTCAATTCTGCTATATTCAGCCAGGCTATGCAACGAGCCTTATTGTCCAATCATAATACAAGTCTCCACATTTGCATTTCGTTACAGGCCACACATGACCATATTTATATGTGCTGAGCTACAAATGAGCTGCTCCACCACACACCACTGGTGACCTGCAGGTACTGCAGCTTGAAGGTTTGTTTGGTACAGCTACACTGTTACAGGGTGTATAGCCATACATCCACCATGCCTGGAACTTGTGCAGCAGGACTTGGAAATGTGCTGATTCCTGTCACTTTTCCACCCCACAGGCACTAGAATGGTGGAGGAGGAGGAGGTGAAGAGGAGAAGATGTCCCAACTTTTCAGAGGCAAGTTGAAGGCCCATGTCAAGGCCTATGTCTGCATGGAGGACCTTCTGTTGGGGAACACAGGCACATGGCAGGAGAGGGCACATGAATGGGATGTGGTGGCCCAGGCAGTGAATGCCCATGGCGAGTACAATTGCACTCCTCATGAGTGCATGAAAAGAATGAATAGTGAGAGGACCAGGGACAGAGAGCACCTGGCCACCATGCGGGCAGCCCTGCAGGCCACAGGAGGCGGGCCATGCACTGTGACACCACTGACAGCCTGTGAGGAGCTGTTGCATCTACCCTTTCCTGTGCCTCTGTGGAGGGTGTCCCTGGTGGAGTGTTCCAGATAAGAGGAGGCCCTTCATAGAGCTGTTAGTATGCATGTGTCATGTTGTCTGTATGTCTTTGTGATGTGGTCTTGGGTGTGCATGGTATGCCACACATGGACACACACTGTGATGTCATGACACTGTGCAGGGCTGCCATCATTGTACTGTTCTCCCAAGGGCATGCAGTCTCCCTGTTGTAGCCCATGGGAGCTGCATTGGCAGACTGTGACACAGTGCATGTGGACCTTAAGGGGTGGGGCCACCAGTGGTTATCCACGGCCATGTGCGCACATGAGCCATGTGCATGTACGTACATCATTCTTGCCAGTGTGGTGACCCGCAATGGGCAGATACCATTGACAGTGTGCCAACACTCTGGATGCAGTATCTGTGTCCTCAGGTGGGGGTGGCATGTACACATCCCAGGTCCCAAGGCTGTACACACCGCAGAACTGTGTGGGTACAGCCCAGTAGGCATGTTTTGCGTACACCACATGTGGGCAACATAGGCCACAGTGCAGGACCATGCCATGTATGGCAGTACCAGCACACCTGTGCTGCATGATGCATTGCCTTATGTACACCAGTCAGTGGATCCCATGAACATGATGCACTCAGTTCTGCCTTACAGCACCATCATGCCTCAGGGGTGCTACAGGGACCAGGCTGCAGATGGAGGGACCAGAAAAGGAGTACGAAGAACCCAGGCCATCAAAATCAGCTGGGGCCTGGCAGGTGCAGGCGGGGCACCCATGTTCCAGGACCTCCTGGGGCTTACAAATCTGAACACCCTGACCAACCTAGAGTTGCTGGATGAGCTCATGGTGTTAGCATCTGCCACAAAGAATGGTGATGATAATAAAGATGCCACACAGATAGTGGTACCAGCACACAGCAGTGTCACTGCCACAGTGCCGGTGGACACATGGGCAGCAATGGATAGAATGGGGCTCCATGCCTCCCCACACAGCCACTGCCAGGTCACATCAATGCTGACCACACCTAGTGGTGTTGTGAAATAAAATTTCAATAACAAAACTGGGGTGAAATCGGCAATTTAGCAGTGCGCAATGTTTTGCAAAATTTTGCAATTTCACCCATCAATTGCCTCTTATGTTTTAATTTTTTTTTAAAGCTCCCTGGTGTCTGATGTCCCCCCCACCCCCACCAGCTGCACACAAGCCCAAATGAATTAGAATCCCCCCGCCAATCAATGGCTGGAGGATGAATTAAAGAACCCTCCCCTTATTTATATTCTAATCCCTGGCCCAGTCATGACCCCAATCTGATTTAAAAAAACATCCAAAAAAAACCAATCCTCTCCTCTATCCCTGGTGTCTAGTGGCCCCCCTCCCACCGATCACTAGCCAGTGGCTGAATGAAACACTCCCCTCAAGTTATTTCCAATCCCCGGCCCAGCAGTGACCCTAATCTATTTAAAAAAAAATGGCAATAAAACAATCCCATTGCTCTCCTGGTGTCTAGTGAACCCCTACACTGTCATGGCTGTCAGACTGACAGCCCACCCAATCCCTCCCAGTAACTTGATCAGACCACCAGCACAGCCCTCCACTCACCTCCAGGGCTAGCTGCTCAACTGAGTGCTTCAATGGATTTCAGGACTGAGACACCCATAAGCACACAGTCCTGGTCCAGTGGGTCTACCCCTGCTAGCATGATTGGATCACTCACTGAGGTAGGTGACAGAGGGGGTCACCCATCATGGGAATGGCCATCAATGTGACTGTGGCAGCCGTAGTGGGACACAGTGATGCCACCTGTGTGCAGGCATCATGGCATATTCTCCATCTGGGCATTGATGGCCCACACACCCTGCTGGCCATACCCAGGGCCACGGGCAGTGACACACGTGTGCACCTGTGGCATGCATGTCCATGCTATCTGTGTGGTATTCAGTGCATGTGCTAGAGCACCGTTGTTGTGTTGTCTGGCATGGATGTGATGAGTGCAGCCTTATGTGTCTGCTATGCATGTGTGCAGGTGATATCCTCTGATCCATGCCAACCACCACAGTAACCCTGTGTGGCCCTGAACATGCAGGTACTGTAGCGGCCACACTTGCATGGGTGTGTGCTGCCACCTTTGTGGTCCTGTCACGAGTGCTGTGTCTGCTGACCTGCACATGTGCGCCCCCCAACCCAACTGGTCATTGCACTGCCCCCTATGGTCCCTCTCTGGTACTCACCTGTGGTTTCCAAAGTACTCTTCCACAATTGCGTCCCTGTGCCGCCATGCCCTGGTGGCCAGCTGTGGGTCCCTATGGTCATGGATTGCCTGCCCACCCCGGCTGGTGGTCCATCATCCTCTGAGCTGTCACCCACCTTGACCTGGACATGAATTCCACGGTCCATGGCCATGTTGTGTAGCATGCAACAGGCCAGGATTATGCCACAGGCCTTCTCTGGGCTGTATTGTAGGGCACCACCCAACCTGTCCAGGTATCTGAAATGCATTTTCTGAATGCTAAACATGTGCTTAATGATATTACATGTCACTGTGTGTGCTTCATTATACCTATTCTTTGCCTCAGAGGAGGGCTGGCATATAGGGGTGAGCATCCATAGCCAAAGGGGGTATGCACAGTCACCTGGGGAGAACACAGTGTTTAGTGCGCATCATGCATTCTCAGGTGTGCAATGTTCCCATGCCCATGCACTTCTGCCCCAGCTCCATGTGGCCCCCACACTGCCATTCCCATCCGCAATGTCACATTGGTGAGTGCACTGCATGTGTGTATTGCATGCAGGACACTATCCGGGCATGGCATGGCCTCCCACAGCCATGCCTAGCTGTGCACATGCCCTTCCCCTGCAGCCACACTGCCACTGTCCTGTCCATCTGTGGTTCTCTGCACCACCGCAGCACTTGTGTTGGGCCCGGGCCCCATGGCACCGTATGCCTAGCCATGTGTGCATGCTGTGTGTGTCTCCTGCCCCCCGCCACAATGCACAGCCACCTCCCCACCCTCTGATGCCTATGTTTCCCAGTGCAGTAGGTACACATGGGCCACAGCATGCCATGCCTTTTGGCTGTAGTGGACCTTGTCAGTGTCCCACCCTAGCATCTCTGCCGGCTATACTGTGTGCCACTGTGTGCAGTGTGGGCCCATTATCCAGCCCCACTCACCCACTAGGTGGCTGCTAGGTATCTCCTGACTTTCAAACAGGCAGCACAGGGCCTACTGGTGCCAGATGTTGGCATCATGTGCACTTCCAGGGTGTGTGGCACAGATATATGTGATGCACCCCATAGCATTGCACACCACCTGACAGTTTACAGAATGGTAATCCTTCCTGTTGATGTATGCGACACCCTCAGGGCCAGGTAGTGTCTGTATTGCCACATGGGTGCAGTCTGTGGCCCCTAGCAGGCCTGGCATGCGTGCCACCCTGTGGAAGTACAGCATGGTTTCTGTCCTCTCTGCCTGTGTGCTTGGGAATTTGATGTACTCCGAAGCATGTAGCAGCAGAGCTGTGAGGAACTGTCCAAGAAGATGGGATGTGGCCGACTGTGTGATGCCAGTGGTGTCACCCACTGATGTCTAGAAGGTGCACGTAGCAAGCAGGCACATTGCTGCTGTCACTTTGTTCTCCACTGTCATGGTGTGACTCCTGTGTGTTGGCACCAGTAGGTCAGCATGGAGTAGCTCACAGAGCTGTCTCAGCAGTGCCCTGTTGAGTTGGTACTGGCCCATGATCTCTGTGTCTCTTAGCTGTTCATTTGTTACAAAGGCACGGTACCATCTCTGTTGGGCATACCGACTATGGACCCTTCCACAGCCATGTTGTTGTTCATCCCGTCTTCTCACTCACCTCATGACTGCTGCCATTAGGAATACAGACCCATCCATGGCTGCTTTGTGGTGCAGGGCTGCTCTGTGCCTGTGGGTGACTTGAACTTAGGCATGCTTTTTATATGCCTATCTTTGCACAGCAAATCTACATGATGCACTGCTCATTTTGGCTGAATATAAGGTTGAGTAGCACATTCATGGAAACACCCTTCCACATGCACCACATACATTGTGATTGCGCTTCGGCACCTCCAGAGATGCGTGGCACATCCCTGTGTTTTAAATATGGCCCTGCAGCGCATCTGCTGGGCTGCACCGATGCATCTCATGATGCACCACACATCTTCTTTGAATATGCTGGCTATAGTGTACAAGCAAACCTGATGTTTTTATTTGTAGATTAGCTTAAAGTATAGCTGTTTTTTTTTGTTTGTTTTTTTTACTGTAGGTCTTTATTTTATGCTCTTTGACTGCTGTAAATCAATATTCCTTCTTGTTTCCTGAAACAGTACATTTATATTTGGCAAGCCTAATTTCTCAAACAGGGATTTAAAACTATAGTATTTTCTGATGCTAAACATTATCTGTTTTTTTTTTGTCTTCATAAAAGCAGTCTTGGAGGATCCTTGAGGGATACAACATTAAATAAAATTGATTTATGATTGATTCAATTGTATTTTAAAGGGAGACAGAGTTCAAGTGAAAGCAACACAAATAGTAGATGACAGAAAGGATTTAAACTCTGAGGAAAGTCTTTCTGACCTGTGGTTATTCTCAGTGGAGAAAGAAAGATTAAGAGAACATATGAAAACCATTTTGAATTGGCAAAATGATTAACTTGATCTGATTAAATAAAAATAATAACTATATCAAAAGATAAGAGGTCTAGATGACATAAACTGGGATTTGATGCAAGAAATGCACTAAAGAATATTACAAACTATCTCACAGCGAGAGTGGCATATCTGTGGAGAAGATTTCCATAAAAAAAAAATAGACTTTTGCATAAGCAGTTGAAATTTGTTTAGATTCTGGGTTTAGAAAACAGTGATGATTTCTTGGATTCTATTTTTGTTTTCCAAAATTGTAGTAATACTAGTCCAGTTATAGTATGTTTTACTTCATATTTTTGCTCTCTTTTGTTTATCTGTCCATTCATTCCTCTCACTTACAGTAGATAGTTTAAATTGTTATTCCTGTAATATTTTTTTGCTGACATTCTGTGTATAACTAACAATGGTGTCTGTCTGTCTGTCTGACTGTCTATCTATCTATCTATCTATCTATCTATCTATCTATCTATCTATCTATCTATCCAGTGAAAGAAGAAGGCCATGCACATATTCTTTTCTATTCTAGATGACTCTATACATTTAGTTCAGTTTAATCACCTTGGCACCTGATGCTTTGTTTGACAAGCAAGCAAGAAGACTACATGGGGGTAATGAAAGCTTTAGTCAGCAATAAATATATATAACTCTTGCTTCCTTGTGGCTGGTGGTATTGGCACAGTACTTCTGTTCATTGCTGTATTTGTAGTGCCCTGACAAAGTCTACAATTCTTTTATACCAACACAGCCTAGTGGTGAGCTACAGTAATAGTTACTTATAAACATCAAGGCTTATAACATCCCCTTCCCCCTATCCTATGCCATATCTACATGCCAATTACTATATTTTCCAGGAGCACATATATTTTCAAATTTACAATATTTTATTTTATTTATTTATTTACTGAGAATATCAGATAACATACCTTTGAGTCATAGATTCCTTTGCAAAGGTCCCATGTCAGAGATACAGAGACATCAAATACAATAATAACAGCTGAACAAAAACAGTTACAATAAGGAGCATGTACTGCAAACAGTATAGTATCAATAGTTACAGGTAACATAGCATATCAGTTGGTGATATACAAAGCACAGTGATTGCATCATCAGGTACATAGTACTAGTGGAAACAGTTAGCAGACAGAGACACTGCAGGTCAGTGGCACCTGCTTGGACCAGGAAGTTACTTGAGTACATATAAGAATTAGGCTGGACTGGTGGTGTCCATTGTCTACATTAGTACACACCAAGATGGCAAGACCAGAGTATAGTCCATTGTCAATAGAGAGAAGCAGGCAATGCATGAGATTAGTGACAGTCACAGACTGATTCTTGGTGATTAGGTTTCGCAAGTGTGTCTTGAACCGGCCCAGTTTAGGTTCAGTGAAGAGGGAATTTGGAAGAGAGTTAAGACAGATGGAAGCCTGGTACCTAAAGGTTCTTTGACCCAAGGAGGTCTTGCAATGGGGTACCCAGAAGTGCATAGTTGCAGATTGCCAAGTGTGCTGGGTGGACAAGGGTGATGGGAGTAGGGGGGGGCAAGAGGAGGTGGAAGTAGTCCAGCAGTGATTTTTTTTTAGCAAAGAGGCAAGTCTGATATTTGAGCCTCCCATCAAAGTTTAGCCAGTTGGTGGTAGAGTAAAGGGTGCAGGTGTGTGTGAATTTGTCACAGCCAGTGGCTAGTCTACAGGCCTTATTAAGGGCCATCCTGATTTTGTTAAGGTGTGTGTTGTCAGCCGCTCCATAGATTATGACACCATAGTCTATAAGTGATAGGATTGATGAGGAGATAGCTAGGTGAAGAGCTTCAGGTAGGAGGCAGCGCTTGTACTGATGAAGTAAACCAATACCCACATTGACAGCAGTGCTCAGTTTCCAGATGTGGTCATGGTAGGTGAGTCCAGAGTCTAGGGTGTTACCCAGGTATTTGAATGAGGTAACCTGCTCAAGGGGGTCATTTAGAGAGTTCAGTATGAGCAGTGGTAGCCCATTATTATTATTTTGGGCATGGGCGAACACCATTGATTTAGTTTTTTTATAGTCTGGGCCTAGCCTATGCTGTACAAGCCAGGATTCAGCTTCCGTAAATGATTTTTGGAGAGTGCAATGGAGAGCAGTAGGGTCAGTATGGAAGCTGTAGAGGATGGCATCATCTGCGTTCAGGAGTAATCCCTTGAGCTGACTTAGAGGGGGTAGGACTGCATGTGGGCAAGCCTAACCTTCTGAGTTCTCTTGGACAGATAGTTGGCAAACCAGCCAGTGGAGTCAGGAGACAGACCTGTATGTGTAAGGGAATCCAGGAGAAGTGTGTGGTGTGCAGTATCAGATGCCTTGGATAGGTCTATAAAAATGGCACCAGCAGTGTGGCCCATGTCAAGAGATGTGTGGAGAGTGTTGGTGAACTCCAGAAGGGCTGTTGTGGTGCTGTGGTTGTTGCAGAAGCCATGCTGCTTTGGACACAGGAGGTTGTATTTGGAAAGGTAGTCAGTAAGCTGAGTGGCCACAATTTTCTCCAAGGCTTTGGAAAGAGGAGGCAGTATTGAAATGGGGCAGTAGTTCCCCAGTTGGGTGTGGTCGTCACTCTTAAGAAGGGGTGTGATGAATGCTGATTTCCATTTAATTGGAAATTGGCCCAGTGATAGGGAGCTATTCAGAAGCATGGTGAGAGGGTAGAGAACTTCATTGAAGGTTAACCTAAGTAGCGTAAGATCCAGTGTGTCACTGCTGAATCTTGATTTGCTGAGGGCCTTGTGGAGCAGGGGGGTGGCTTCATGCTGTGATACTGGTTTAAAGCGGGAAGGGGCAATGGGGGTGACAGGGGGTGCGGTGGGGTGGGGGAGAAAAAATTGGGAGAAGAACACTGTTAAGGTCAGAGAAGGAGGCATTAAGCGTATTTGCAATCAGGGCAGGGTCTGTGGTAATAGACCCATTAGCCGAGAGCTGGGAGGGAGGGGCTGTGGAGACTTTGCCACAGAGCTCTTTAAAAGAGTCCCAGAACTTGCGCACCAAGCACCAGGTGGCAGTGAATGAGGCTCGATAAGATTCTGCTTTGGATTTACAGATGTTCCATGTACACTTATTATGGGCCTCTTGGTAGTGCTGTCTATCAGAAGGTTTACTGGTTTCCAGGGCAATGTGCCATAGATTGTCATGATCACTCATTTGGTCTAACAGGGCTTGCGACATCCGGGGTGTATTGACCCCTTTAATGACCTGTTTGCTTAGGGGCGCATAGTGGTCACAGGCCGAATTGAAGGTGTTGATGAAATATTCTAGTGCGAAGTCTATGTCCAAAGTAGCTGAGGTGGATGACCAGTCACAAGTTGAGAGGCATTGTTTAAGGGACCATAGTTTGCTGGGTCTGAGACGGTGTTGGAAGATAGTTTTGGGAGGGGGCTTTCTTGCACTGTAAGACCAGTGACAGAGCACTGGGGAATGATACCTCAGGGCATTCGGTACTACCCTAACCTGGGTAGCTTTGTGTGGTGAGTTGGTGTGTACAAGATCAAGGATGGTGGCAGTGCCAGTCTTCAGGTTGAGTCTAGTGGCAGTGGTCACGAGTTAGGGCAGGTTATGTGAGGCTGCAGCATCCCTTATGGGTGCTGATGTGTCAGCCAGCCAATTAAGATTAAAATCCCCAAGAGCAATGATTTCTGCATTGTCTGGGAGTGTCCGGAGGTGGGTGAGGAGAGAATGGAAGGCACTCTTTTGATTCCTGGGGGGAATGTACATTGAGAAGAGGAACAGAAGAACTCTGTTTGAGGTGATGGTGATTTTCAGGTTGAGGGCATGTGTACCAGGTTCAAGGGTTGGGGCGGGAGGGCAAGACCTTGTAGCGAGTCCTGGATGTATAGTGCACAGCCCCAACCATTTTTGGAGGTCCTGTCAGCATGATATCATGTAAACCCTGGCAGTGAGACCGAGGAGTCAGGGGTATGGTCATTGAGCCATGTTCCCACTACCAAAATGACATCCGGGTGGTGCTGGGCAACCCAGCCCTGAAAGATGTCAAATTTGTTGAGGAGGCTACATATTCCCCAATGAAAAAAATGCATTGAGATACAGGATGCAAGACAAGCAAAACTATAACACACATACTTATTGGCATTATATTGTCTTAATATTTTACTTTTCATCAGTTCAATTCAATGTAATTGTATCATATATTTAGTACAGAATATATATATATATATATATATATATATATATATACACATATACATATTGCAAAAATGTTATCAATGCATCAGTTAGATTGAGAAACACAAAGTAGGAAATGTGATGTTAGGGTTGCTTCCTAACATCCATACCTAACCCCACCAGCACACCCACCCACCCTACACCCACCACCCTCTACAGACCAATACTCATTGGCGTGTCCCTTGGGGTCATCACACAAATGTTTTTGTTCTGGGTGACTCTATTATCAAACATTTAGATAGGGCGATATGCAATCCAGACAAAGCATCCAGAACATGATCAATTTTCGGAGGAGCAAAAGTGGCAGAATTAACAGCAATGGTTAAAGACATCATAAAGGATGCTTGCGAAAATCCATTAGTTAGTATTCATGTCGGCACTAATGAGATTGGACAAACTAGTTTAGCAGAAATGAAACAAGATTTTACCACCCTAAATATTATCTTAATAGAATTAGGATGTACCCCCTGTTTTTTGGAAATTCTACCTGTCCCTAGAGCATCTCAAGTCAAGACACAAATATAAAAATAATCAATGAATGTTTAAGGAAATGGTGCTACAAACAAAATAATACATGTCTAACTTATTGGGAACAATTTTTGGACAGAGATTCCTTGTTCTGCAGGGATGGATTACATCTTAGTAGAAGAGGAACTGCACTTCTGGGGAAATATTTTGTCAATGCCATAAACAATTATTTAAACTAACAAACAGGGTGGAGAAAAGGAGTGTTTCCATTTCTCTAATGAATGAGTTAACTGAAAATCAAAATAACTCATGTAACATCCTCATGTTTAATGCTAGAAACTTAGACAGTATTAAAATGGCAGCATTAGAAGCAAGGGCATTAATGTACAATATTAGGATTATTGCTGTAACAGAAACATGGTAGGACGCTACCTCTAGCTGGTTACAGAATATTCCAAACTATCATTTATACTATAAAGACTGGATAGGTGAGACTGGGGGTGGTGTCTGTCTCTGTATTCGAGACAACATTGATTCACTTGAAATAAGTCAACAAAATACCTCTGCGAACATATGGGTAAACATTAAATTTAAGGGACATCATAAATTAATAATTGGAAACTGCTATAGACTCCCATTGGCTGATAGCAACTACAATAAAAATTTATTTCATGAAATCTCAGAAATGTCAGAGAGTGGTAACGTTGTTATTCTCTGGGATTTTAATCTCCCAGGCATAGATTGGGAGACACAAAAGGGATTATGTGAAATGAACAAAGATTTTCTCACCACTTTGATTAATAAAGGCCTAGATCAACTGGCAAAAGAACCAACTTGTGGTAACAACATAATTGAGCTCCTTATTACAAATACTGAAAATATAATAACAAAAGCACAAATTAAAGAATCACTAGGCAGTGGCGGCCATAACTCCGTTATAATCAACATGGCAATCAAATACACACAAATTACTAATTCTACTATGTTATATAATTATGACAAAGCTAACTTTAGTGAAATAAACAAAATACTAAAGAGTATAGCATGGAACAATATTCTTTAATACCCCACAATGGAAAAAGCATGAGGGAAGTTGAAGGGCATAATACAAAAACTAAAGAGGGACTACATGCCTGCCATAAAAAAAAAAAAAAAATGGTAAAATGCCAGTATTGTTTAATAAATCAATAAAGAAAACTTACTAAAAGAAAAGAAAGGCTATTTAAGAAAGCAAAAAGTGATCCAAGTGATGAAACAACTAGACTATATAAACAAGCATTTGTCAATGCAGAATGTTGATTGCGTTGGTCTGTTGAGCTCGCTCACTGCCCCTCTGTCACTCACTCGTTTTGTTTCTCCTGGTGTTGCAGGCTGCTGTTTTGTACTGGGCTCCTGCCTGCGTTAGCACCCTTTTCTGTCCACAAAGAAATCTGCAGCTGTCCCAACAATGAGGTGGCTCACTCCCCTTTTCTCACTCGCCCATTCTGTTTCTCCTGGCGCTGCAGGCTGCCCTTTTATACTGGGCTCCTGCCTCTGTTGGTGGCTTTTGCTGCCCACAAAGAAATCTCCAGTAGTCCCGACACAGGTCTGTTAAGCTTGCTCACTCTACTCTCTGTCACTCACTCATTCCGTTTCTGCCGGCACTGCAGGCTGGCCTTTTGTACTGGCTCCTACCTGCGTTGCTGCCTTTTTCCGCCCACAAAGAAATCTGCAGCAGTCACAATAGAGCTCCATTGAGCTCACTCACTCCACCTCTCTTACTTGTTTGTTCTGTTTCTCCTGCCACTGCAAGCTGCCATTTTGTACTGGGCCCTGTGTGCATTGCTGCCTTTTTCTGCCCGAAAAGAAATCCGCAGCAGTCCCAACAGAGCTCCGTTGAGTTCACTCACTCCCCCTCTCTCTCTCTCGCTCATTCTGTGTCTCCCACTGATGCAGGCTGCCCTTTTGTACTGGGCTTCTGCCTCTGTTGGTGCCTTTTTCTGCCCATAAAGAAATCTGCAGTAGTTCTGACAGAGCTCTGTTGAGCCTGCTGACTCCCCCTCTCTTACTTGCTCATTCCATTTCTGCTGGCACTGCAGGCTGCCCTTTTGTACTGGGCTCCTGCCTGCATTGCCGCCTTCTTCTGCCCACAAAGCAATCTGCAGCAGTCATGATAGAGCTCCATTGAGCTCACTCATTCCCCCCTCTCACTCGCTCATTCTGTTTCTACAGCTGCTGCAGGCTACCCTTTTGTACTGAGCCCCTAGATTCATTGCTGCCTTTTTCTGGCCACAAAGAAATCTGCAGCAGTCCCAACAGAGCTCCGTTGAGCTTGCTGACTCCACCTCTGTCACTCGCTCATTCTGTTTCTCCTGCTGCTGTAGGCTGCCCTTTTATACTGGGCTCCTGCCTGCATTGGTGGCTTATTCTGCCCACAAAGAAATATGCAGCAGTCCCGGCACAGGTCCATTGAGCTTGCTCACTCCCCCGCTTTCACTGACTCATTACATTTCTGCTGGCGCTGCAGACTGGCCTTTTGTACTGAGCTTCTACCAGCATTGCCGCCTTTTTCTGCTCACAAAGAAATCTGCAACAGTCATGATAGAGCTCCGTTGAGCTCGCTCAGTCCCCCATTCTCACTCCTCATTCATTCTGTTTCTCCTGGCACTGCAGGCTGCCCTTTTGTACTGGGCTCCTGCCTGCATGCATTGCTGCCTTTTTCTGCCCACAATGAAATCCACAGCAGTTCTAACAGAGCTCCATTGAGCCCACTCACTCTCCCTCCCTCACTCGCTTATTCTGTGTCTCCCAGTGCTGCAGGTTGCCCTTTTGTACTGGGCTGCTGCCTACGTTGGTGCCTTTTCCTGCCCACAAAGAAATCTGCAGCAGTCCTGACAGAGCTCAGTTAAGCTTGGTCACTCCCCCCACTCACTCGCTCGATCCTAATCTGCCCCAAATACTGATTTCCAACAGTGACTGTGGTATTCTGCACTGGAAGTGCTAAAACACGTTTCGGCCAGGATGTGAAAAATGACAGCTGTACTTTTCATAAGGAGGCGTGGAAAAATGCCAGTGTTGAAAATGTGGTGTGAAAATATTACTAATTTTCGAAGTTACAAGGGTGCGTGGAAACTGCACAACACACGCTCGTAACACAGTCATTTTATGGAGTTTCATCACAAAATTTTCAACGTAGGCATTTTAGGACCTCTGCTCATGAACAGTGTTAAGTGTGATTTTCTTAATGTGCCCCAAACACTGATTTCCCACAGTGACTGCGCTAGTGTGCGCCGGAAGAGCGGAAACACATTTCGACCAGATGTGAAAAATAACAGCTGCACTGCTCATAAGGAGGTGTGGAAAAATGGCATTGTTGAAAATCTAGAGTGAAAATATTGCAAGTGCGAAGAATACGGCGTGCATGGCTCACATAACACATGGTGGCGCACTGTTTTGTGACTTTCATCACACCAAATTTTCAACATAGGCATTTTAGAACCTCTGCTAATGAACAGTGTCACTGTCATTTTCATAATGTGTCCCAAACACAGATTTCCCACAGCAATCGTGCCATTCTGTGCCGGAACTGCAAAAACACATTTCAGCCAGGATGTGACAAATGACAGCTATACTGTTCACAAGGAGGTGGCAATGTTGAAAATCTGGAGTGAAAATATTATAAATTCACGAACTTATGAACATGTATGCAAACTGCATAATGAGCACTTGTAAAACAGTCATTTTTGGGATTTTCCCACCAAATTTGCAACATAGGCTTTTTGAGAGCCCACCTCATGAACACTGGCACAGTCATTTCATTAATTGGTCCCAAAAGGTGATTCCACACAGTGACAGTGAAATCACCTTTCAGGGCCAATTAATGCCATGACCATGCCAGAAATCATGAGGAAGGGTCCCACAAACCCCATGTTGAAAATTTGGTGCCCGAATTCAAAAAAATGCCTGAGATATGCATCAAAGTTGAAAAATCCCTATTTATTCTATTATACAGCTTACCAGCATTTCCTGAGTTCGTGGTCAGCTTTAAAGAGTGCAGACGTGTTTCTGGTGCACTGAAGATCATCATGCCAGACTCCAGAGGTAAATATGGGGTGAGTGGGGGTGTAGGGAGGCAAATTGAGCAATGGGTGGGCATGGGTTGTGTAAGGGGGCAGGGAGACTGTGAGGGACAATTTTCTTTATTGACAGGTTAAAAAACTAAAACATTGTGGGACCATTTTTTTTTTAACAGGGGCATGTGGCATGCTGGGGTGGGTTAAACATGCCAGCGGACTCTTTTGTGGGGGGAAGCTGTAGCCAGCGGAGATTGGGCACCCCATCAGCACACAAAAAAAGGGGGTTACATTATGCCGATAGGGATTGGGCACCCCATCGCGCATACACAACAAAGTGAGGGGTGTTACATAATGCCAATGGGAGTGGGCTCCCCATTGGCAGCATCACCGGGCACTGAAGCTGACTGGAATGGGGGGTCCCTGTCAGCAAACAAACACAGTGGGGGGGCACATGCTGCCAAGGGGGATTGGGCACCCCCTTGGTGGGGGGGTGCTGAATATTGTTTGTGAACACAGCAGCAAGCTGCCGCCATGTTCATAATATCACCGTTGCAAGGTTCGGCCCAGCAATGACAGTATGCTCTCTCATTGCAGCAGAATGGCTTATGCGGCAATGATGAGGTGGCCCCTGATTGCAGCAGCTGAAACTTACAAGGTTGTGACACGCTGACTGAACTAGTGTCAGCAGCAGTGTGCCACAGCATTAGGGAAAGTGGGCCAATCCTTTAAAGGCTGTGGGGCACTGGCCACAACAATGCCGTGCCTCCACAACCTGCTTCTGGCAACCTGCCGCAATATGTTTTTTGCGCATGAGCGAAATCAACATAAAAATCTGTGTCCCATTGAAAAATGTGATAAAAAAAGGCAAAACAAGGATTAGAATTAAGATTAGCACATTCTAAGAATAATAAATCCTTGTATTCATACCTTAGTGGCAAAAAACAATTTGCGAAAGTGTGGGGTCTATTACTCATGATGGTAATATAGTGGAATTTGATCTAGAAACAGCTAATAAATTCAACAAATTATTTTGTTCCATATTCAGTACTAAAACAGCTAGTGCTAATAGATGTCAGACTTCAAATAACAAAAATGCCCATTATGTAATCCACCAGGATGATGTACTAACAGCCCTAAGGACCACAAAAAAGAATACTAGCCCAGGGCCAGATCATATTCATTCAAGATTTCTGAGTGAAACTGCTTTTGCCATCTCTATTTCACTAACTATTATTTTTAATAAATCACTGATAAATAAGGAAATTCCATCTGACTGGTTCAAACCAAATGTAGTTCCAATACTCAAGAAAGGTAACAAGGTTGATGTACATAATTATCATCCAATTAGCCTGATTTCTGCAGTCTGCAAGTTGATAGAAAGGATAATAAAGACATTCATAGAAAATGAAATTGAATCCCTTGGTATTACCAATGCCACACAACATGGATTCAGACAAGGATACTCCTGCACTTCCAATTTAATCTCTTTTTATAAATACATCAGTAAGGAAATAGACTAAAGGGTTCCAATGGATGTTTTTCTGTTGGATTACAGCAAGGCTTTTGGCTTGGTTCCATGCCTTAAGTTAATAGATAAACTAAGCAAATTTGGCATCTCACAGTGCCTAATAGATTGGGTAGAGAAATGGCTGACCAATAGGTCACAGCACATTAGAATCAAATGGTATCTTATCTGAACAAGGAATGGTTAACAGTGGGGTACCCCATGGCTCTGTTCTGGGTCCCACTCTGTTTAATATTTATATTAGGGACATGAAAATTAGCCAGAGTAACATCATGTCCTAATCTGCAGACGATACCAAATTGGGTGGTAAAATTGACTGTGTGGAAAGCATAAAACTTCTAACTAATGACTTATTAAATATTGAGCAGTGGGAAAAAGAAATGATATGAAATTCAGCATTGAGAAATGTAAGGTTATACATTACAGCAAAAAAATTCGGGTGTTAATTATTCTTTAAATAATATTCAGATACCAACACCAATATGTGAAAAGAACCTTGGTATTTTGATTAATAACAAACTTACTCCAACAGACTACTGTATCAAAACAACAAGATTGGCTAATGGCGTAATAAATAGAGTGAGGCATACATTTGTCTCAAAATGTGAACAGTGTCTCTTTCCAATGTATAGGACTTATATAAAATCATATCTAGATTATGGCTCCCCTTTTTGGACTCCACATCTCAAAGCTGACATTGCTGTGCTGGAAGGAGTTCAGAGATGAGCAACCAAAATGGTGTCAAGATTATCTAGTTATGACTACGCTACTACATTAAAAGAAGCTGGCCTTCCCCTCTTGCTTCATATGAGAACATGCGGAGGTGACCTATTCTTTCTGCATAAAATCCTAAAGAATACAGATATGATGGAGCACTGTGACCTGAAATATTCTGAAAGATGAACAGCTGGCAAATTGCATAATAAACGACTAGAAGTTATGTGGGCTAACACATGAAAAAGAGATTACTTTTACAATATCAGAGTGGCTAAGGCTTGGAATGCACTACCACAGGAACTAATAAAGATCTATTATCTAGATAATTTTAATTTATTTAAAATTGGACTCGACAGATGGCTTTCATCAGACAATCATAAAGATTAATTGCACACATTTAAGTGGGGGACATTCACGATGGGCCGTATGCCTTCTTTTGTCTAACTGTACCAAAGTAACCAAGGTAACCAAAGTTATTGGATGGTTTCCATGGAATGTTTGAGATTTTGGGGAGTTTGCTGGGGGCAGTGGTTATTGGGGATAGGTAGGTATCTCATGCACTGTCATTGAGACTAAGGATACATATGTTTCTTCATTTTTATTCTATTACTTATGGCACATATTATTACTTTGGTAACATGGAATATTAAGGGAGGGAGGGACAATGCTAAAACGTTTGCAATTCTTCGACATTTGAAAACTTTTTTATCCCCACATTGTTTTTCTTCAAGAAACTCATTTACCAGACAATCAGATTAAAATCTTTGTAATACATGGGTAGGGGAGTGGGTAGCAGCACACACCAGAGAGGTTTAGCTTTTTTGGTTGCTAGATCTGTCCCCTTTGCTTTTCTTAATAAAGTAAAAGACCAGGAGGATAGATATTTACTTGTGCATGGCAGACTGGGACATATGGAGCTACTTTTAGGTGTAGTCTATGGTGCTAATTTAGACACCCCTTCCTTTTTTCCAACTCTAACCTCAGCTTTGATCCTGTACAGCCATTTACCAATAATCACTGGCAGAGATTGTACCCTTGTTTTTGCAATTGACTTTGATAGGATGTATAGAACTAAAGTGGGTATGTTTCCAGCTCAAAGGACTCTCAGTGAGTTTTTAGACCACTTGGAACTTGTTGATCCCTGGAGAATTCTACATCCTATGGCTACTGACTTTACCTTTTTTTCCACCTCGCACAGGGCCCTTTCTAGAATAGATTACTTCTTAGTTAGTCAGCAGTTACATAGATACATAGACAGTGTCAGCAGATAAGGGCCTATGGCCCACCCAGTCTGCCCATTTGAGCTTGTAAGTTCAGTTTGTTTTCCTAGAAGTCTGTTGCCCCTTACCCCTGACCTCCAGAATTCCTTTATGTCTATCCCATGCATTCTTAAATCCTGTGATTGTTTCAGCCCCCACCACTTCCTCTGGCAGGGTGTGCCACTTGTCCACCACCCGTTCTGTGAGGAAATTCTTTCTCATGTTTCCTCTGAATCATCCTCCCTCCAACTTCATCCCATGCCCTCTAGTTCTGGAACATCTTTTTCACTTAAAAATAGTGTTTTCCTGCACCCTGTTCCTCCCTGTAAGATACTTGTATGTCTCTATCATATCCCCTCTCTCCCTCCTCTCCTCCAGGGAGTACATGTTCAGTTCCTTCAACCTGTCTTCATAGGACTTGTGATGCAATCCATGCACCATCTTTGTTGCCCTCCTCTGAACCTTCTCTACCCTGTCTATGTCCTTACGTAGGTATGGTCTCCAGAACTGTACACTGTACTCCGGGTGGGGCCTCACTAGTGTCTTGTATAGCGGAATTATGACCTCCCTTTTCCTGCTGGTGATGCCCCTGCCTATACATCCCAGCATCCTATTTGCTTTACCTGCTGCCTTGTCACACAGTTTCCCTACCTTGAGGTCATCAGAGATGACAACCCCAAGATCCTTTCCTGCTTGGTGCATGCTATATCCTCACCCCCAACTGATATATTGTGTCAGGTTTTGTGCCCATATGCATTATCTTGCACTTCTTTGCATTAATTTCAACTGCCAAACCCTGACCATTCTTCAAGTTTCTGCAGGTCCTTCTCATTCTGTCTACACCTCTGGTGTGTCTACTCTGTTACAGAGCTTTGTGTCATCAGCGAACAGTGAAATTCTGCCTTCTAGGTCCTCATAGTGTCACTGATGAAGATGTTGAATAGGACCGGTCCAAGCACTGATCCCTGTGGTACCCCACTGGTCACTCTTCCTCTGTGGAGTGACGCCATTTACCACCACCCTCTGTGTCCTGCCACCCAGCCAGTTACCTACCCACCACACTAGTGTCCTGCCCACACCCATATTCCTCAGTTTGTGTAATAGTCTTCTATGGCACAGTGTCAAAGGCCTTGCTGAAGTCCAGATAGGCCATGTCCACTGCCCTCCCCTGATCCACCTCCTAGTCACCCAGTCAAAAACTCAACGAGGTTGGTCTGACATGACCTCCCCTGGTGAAACCATGCTGCCTTGGGTCCTGTAGTCCATTGACAACCAGATGTTCCACCAATCTCTCCTTCAGTAGTGCTTCCAGATCTTCCCCACTACCGAGGTGAGGCTGACTGGTCTGTAGTTCCCTGCTTCCTCTTTGTTCCCACTTTTGTATAAGGGGACTACATCTGCTGTCCTCCAGTCTTTGGGTACCTCCCTGTTTCCAGTGATCGGCTAAACAGGATAGCCAGAGGTTCAGCACCACCTCTTTTAGTTCTTTAGGACCTAAGATTTTCCCATCTGGCTCCATTGCTTTATCAACTCTATTACTTCCAGTTCCTTCAGGACCCTTTCTCGTGTAAAGGGACTGTGTCCACTTCTGCACCATTCTCACTCCTTGTACTCCTTCAGACCCATTACCCTCCTCTTCCTCAGTAAAGACTGAGCAGAAATACCTGTTCAAAATGTCAGCTTTACTGTTGTCATCCTCCACGTGGCCCCATCCTCCCTTCAGTCTCACTATCCCTCCCTTTGTCTTTCTTTTTCACTTATGTACCTGTAAAAGGTTTTGTCCCTCTACCCACTGATTTTGCAATGTGTTCTTCTGTCTGAGCTTTGGCTTCCTTACTGACCTCCCCTGCCTCCTTTGCTTCTCCTGGTACTTCTCCCTATCGCCTTCTGCCTGTGTCTTTTGTATTGCCTGAATGAAATCTTTTTGGCTTTCACTTTCTTTGCTACCTTTGAAAACCATAATGGTCTCCTCTTCCTTTTCCTCTTGCTAACCTGCTTAATGCATAATTCTGTTGTTCTTGTAATCCCATTTTAAATACTGCACACTGTTCCTCAACCCTGATTCCTGTCCCATTTCCTTAATGCCTCTTTCAAGTATCTCCCATTTTCCCAAAGTCTGCCCCTAAATCCAGGATACGTGTTTTGTGTGGTTTGGTTCTGCTCTTTCTGTGATTTCAAACCACAATGACTGGTGGTCACTGTTTCCCAGATGCTCCCCACTGTTACCCCCATCACACTGTCCCTGTTTGTGAGCACAAGGTCCAGTATTGCCTTCTGCCGAGTTGGTTCCATGACCAGTTGCTTGAGGAAGGCACCCTGAAGGGAGTCCAGAATAAATCTTCTCCTAGTTGATGCTGCTGCTGGGATGCTCCAGTCCACGTCTGGAATACTGAAGTCTCCAACCAGAGTTCCTACCTCTTTTAATATAAAATACAAGCCCACATTCTTTCTGACCACTCTTTGGTTGTACTGTCCATAGATTGTTCACATTTGAAAATTAGGCCTCTCACGTGGTCTTAAATAACTTATTGCTGAAAGACACCCCCACAGTTTTTCATTTCAAGTCCTTTCTATCCAATTCTATGCAAACAGGGTTCTATACAGGCCTATGCTATTTTTTGGGGAACTATTAAAACTATATGGCAGGGTGAACTAATTGTACTGGCCACAATCCGTAAAAAGAAAATATAGGCCCAGGTTGAAACTTGGCTCCACAATATTCCAGCCATAAAAAGGACATTTTTTTCTTGCCTCTTTGGATACTACTCAGGCTGAACTGGCATAGTTACTAGCAGAATACTCTGCCTACTTCCTAGAGAAGGTTGACAGAGCTGCTTCGCATCTCGAAACCACTTACTTAGGCCAAGGCAATAAAACTGACAAGCTATTGGCCCTCCACCTTAAACAGCTGAGTACTTCTCGCTGGATCCCAGCCCTACTGATCCCCAAACCAACTCCCCCATGAGTGATGCCAAGAGGATGACAGCTGTTATTTTGGACTTTTACCAGCTTCTGTATTCAGCCCCACTTCAGGATCACTCCTCATCCATAGCCTTAAAGGAGTTTTTGTCCTCTATCAACCTTCCTAGTCTCACTAGAAACCAGCAAGACCTTTTGATGGGACCCATAACAGAGTCAGAAGTGAGCATGGTTATATGCTCTGTATCATTAGATAAGGTGCCCAGATTGGAGAGGGTCTCATCTCTTCTTTATAAGACCTTTAAAGATGAGTTGATCCCCTTATTGGTTAAGCTGTTCAATTTTTAAGGTACTTCCCCTCCCCAGGATACATCATTATTTGAGGACTGAATTGTACTCCTTCCTAAGCCAGTGAAAGATTCTACCAAAGCAGAAAATTATGGTCCCATAGTTTTGGTAAATATAGATGTCAAAATATATGCCAACATATCAGCCATGCATCTAGCTATGGTTTAAACAGTTTTTTTGGTTCAAAACAAGCAGTATTTGTAGCAGGCTGAAATTTTAGTGACAATTTCTGGAAGTTATTCTATCTTTTCTCTGCATCTGGGAAACCTGGTAATTATTCAGTGCAGGTTTCCTTGGAAAGCGATTGACCATGTGACATAGCCCTATTTGTTTGAAGTTTAAAAAAATGTAGGATCCCTTCTGAATTTGTGCACAGAATACAATATACTCAAACCCTACGGTATGCATTCTGTGCAACAACAAACATTCTAATGTGTTCTGCTAGGCCAGACAGATGCATCAGGGATGTCCCCTGTCTCCATATCTATTCAATATTTATATTGAATCCCTGATACATATGATAAATTTATCAGGGAACATCTAAGGAGTCAGTGTTGGTGGCCAAGAGTTCAAGTTGTCGACATTTGCAGATGATAACTTACTTCATGTTTCAAACTGGCAAGCTCCTTTACCAGCAGTACTTAATATAATTTCTAAATTTAGCTGTTTCTCAGGTTACAAGCTGAAACTGCATAAAATGGTGGTGTATTCTTTATCACCCCCTCTGCCCTAAGAAGGACACATAAAGTTTGGCCTTCGGTGAGAGCCCAAAGCTTTGTCATATGTGGATGTTAATTTACCTTGAGACGTGAATATGTTGAAATCCTTAAATTTTAATCCTGTCTTTAAACAAATAGAACTGTACATAAGTAGATGGCGTCACCTATCTCTTTCCTTGTTGGGTAGGGTTAATGTTATCAAAATGAATGTTTTAGCACACCTATTATGCCCCTTAAATATGCTTAATATCTTTCTCCATAAACATTGTTTTTAAAATTGTAATCTTTTTTGTACGTATTTTCTTTGGCTAAATAAGCCCCCACATAGAGTGTTTCACAAACTTTGTAGGCCTCATCAGTTAGGCAGACTACAGCACCAAGATTTTTATTATTACTACTTATCCTTGATGGGGCCAAATACTTTCAATGGGGTAATCCCAATATTAACCATGTCTCTTCCCCCAGTTGGCTGTCCATCAAGAATTCCCTCACAAGTAAATATAATTTTCCCCTGCATTCATTGTTATACTTTCCCTTGTCTAAGTTGCCTAAGGAAATTAGATCCACTCTCATTGGATGATCTGTCAAGGCCCTTTTACAATTTTGTAATCTTTTAAACTACTCCCATTTGAGGAACCTCAGTCAACCACTTTTTGGCAATCCCAACTTTTGTATTTCAGGCACCCCTTTGCCAGCAAGTCAGTGGAGGGGTCTTGAAGTAGATATTATTGTTGAACTCATTAAAGTGGGAAAAGTACTTTCTTTTACAAACTGCCAGACTAAATTTTCTTTTACATCCAAACATTCATTTAAATATGTTCAGCTCAACCACTGCTCAAAGAGTCTTAAAGAATTACATAGGGGCTCCTCCTTGGTCAAATAAAGTAGTTCCTGTTTTTCAGAGATTTTTCACTTCAGGGCAAACCTATATCTCACCTCTATCAAGAGATTAACCAGAAAGTCTGGAACTTTGTTGCACCAACTGCTTTTTCCTGGAAGAATACACTCCAAATAGATCATCCAAATTCTTACTGGCTTAAGCTATGGTCAGACGCATATAGACTCATCAAACAAGACCATCGTCGATTATAGCAGTTCAGTATATTACATGATCTATATTACTCTCCTTTAAAGTTATTTAAGATGGGAAAATTAACTTCTCCAATACGTGAATTATGTGGTAAGGATGATGGTACTTTGTATCACATGTTGTGGACCTGCCCTAGGGTGAAATCCCTTTGGACCTTAATACAAAGGATGTTTTTAACCCTTCTTTGGGCACTCCTGCTTCTGCACAGTAAAGATTTGCCTCCTTGGGGATTATGATTCCATTCCATTAGTTAAAGAAAAGGCATACATGGCTTTGATTGCACTAGTCACCAGATTACTCATCTTGAGTCATTGGAAAGGGGATTGGACTCCTTCATATTCTGAATAACTGCGTAAATTTCTAACTGCTTTTAATGCAGAACACACGATTGCTTTTTCTAATCATGTGTTATGCAGGTTCCAGGCTAGCTGGTCTCCTTTGTACTCGTTTATCATACAGAAATCTTAATAATTTTCTTATTCCTTATCTTGGGTCATGTTAAGTAATTTGTAAGATTTTGTTCTCTAAACTTGATAGTTGTGTGCCATTTCTTACAGTACATTGTATCCCAGGTCATTGTCATCCAATGAAGGATACAGTAGTTTACACAAGATGGGGTGGGATGCTGGAGGGTGGGGTGGGATTGCAGTGTTTTGTTCTGCCTTTGTACTGTTGTTTATTTTTATGTTCTTTTGTGTTAGCCTGATATCCAGTGGATGTTGTTCCATTCTTACCATTGTTGTAAAAATGTTTTGTCTTTCTTGGTTGTTGTTGTTAATCTAAAAATCTTAATAAAGCACATTTAATTGCAAAAAAAAAGGAAAAAGATAGCAGCAGCACAAAAGAGAATTCCACATTTGCAAAAAAAGATTCTCTTTCACGATCAAGAAATCCTCTTTCGCATGGTACGTCTAATTTTCCCATAGGAAATAATGGGAAACTTTGAAATGCAATAACTTTTGAACAGATGGATATTTTTTCACCAAACCTTCAAAAGGCACATCTGAGACCATAGCCCTATGCAGCTCAAAAATTTCAGACCAAGCACTCAAGCCACTTGAGAGAAACTGCTTGACAAAGAATTTACACAAAAATGATAATTTTCACATTCTTTGATGCTCTGTACCTCTACACCCGCACATCCAACCAGAACAGAACTTGCCACATCAAGAGATGTTTGAGTCCTGATAGAACTTGTAGAATTTCATGTGAATTGGTCAAATGTTTGCAAAGTTATTAAAGTGCAAAATTTTGGATTTAACATAGAAGTGACTGTCAAATCCTTACTATAGGGGCATGACCATGCCCCTATAGTATATATTTGATTTAAAAACCTCCATAAATGCATCAGTTAGGGTTAAAGTGACAAAAATAGGGCAATGTGGTGTTAAGGTTTCCAACTTTAACACCCCGCCCTGCACACACCAACAGGGATCTCTGATGTGCAGCGTGGGTCATCAGCCCTAATGCTCATCTTATTCCATAAATAGATAAGTTGAAATGCTACAGTATAGCAGAATGGGGTCAGCGTTAGGGCTGATGACCACAAGGCACACCTCCAACACCTGTTGATGTGTACAGGATGAGGTGTTAGGTTTGGAAACCCTAACACTATGTTTCCCTACTTTTGGTGCTTTAATTCTAACTGATGCATTAATGGAGTTTTCTGCAACTAATTTCCATACTTTTTGAGATAGTGTAATGGTAGTCTTATTTACTTGTCAGGTCCTCTGGGCCCTGCACTGAGATGCAGCCATAATTTTTGACAGATTATAATAGTATCCTTATTTCCCTATGGGTCCACAGAGCACTTGGTTTCTCACCTGGCATTCTCATCTGCCTACGCCCCAGCCCCCATTCATTACTGGGGCCTGTTTTGGAGCAACTGAATTCTGACCAAAGCCTCTTGGCTCAAAACATAGTCCAAAATGTAGTTCTTGGAGTTGCCCCCCTCAAACACAAACTTTTACACAATTCCACCCCCTCCCACACACACACATACACAATCAGCCATAAACTATATAAGCAAAAGCAAATTGAAGACAGTGCACTCTAAGGCCAGCCAATTATTGTAAAAAGAAGGTTTTTTTTTTTTTAATTTTGTTTTATTACTAAAGTTTACAGAAGGGGCAGACAGAAATATTGACAGCCAGAGACTGACTAGTCAGCTAGCCCCAGCCTATTGGGTCACTTTCCTTCCAGTGGGGTTGGGTGGGGAGTTTGGGGGTACGACAAAACTATACAAGGCTGTGAAAACCAAAACATCTAAATTAATTCAGTGAGTCTGAGATCTCATTATTCATTCCAAGACAAAAAAATAATACTGAGTTATCAGATTCATTGTATTTAATTTGGATGTGCAGACACCCAGCACCTGCAGAGCCCACTTCTGAGCTTCTAAGGTAATTGCTGTACAATAAATAAAAGTCCATACAAAATGCAAACCAGTTGCAAAATCCACACAAAAAGTAGCCTTGTGGTGATGTTTTTAGTATTGGTTAAGGTGACTGCATAAGCGGGAGGAAACAAGGACTATTCATTAAACTTTAAAAATGCTATATTAAAAAGCTTATTTCAGATCTGCCATGCATGCATCTATAAAATGCATGAAACACTTTGGGTACTGTGATGAACAACCTAATATATGTCACTCATTTATATTGAGATAAATACTGCATGAACAAGAAGTTACATAAATTAGGTTTCATGTAAAGCGTGAACATTACAACCACATATTTAATATTCAATAGAGTCCACCCAAAAAGCTGTCTGTGTTTTTTTTTTTATTCTTGCAGCAGTACATTTATATAACTTTTGCTTTATTACTGACACCAGAAAGAGCCCTTTGCTGAGTTTGCGGCAAACCTCTGATGTCACAATAAGTCAACAAAAAATGCTCTGCCAAAAGTATTCACAAAGGTTTCTATTGATGAGGCCACCTCTCAGTCCTATCCATCTCATTTGGTCAAAAAGACAGCAATTCAGCCTTACCTAAGGCAACTTGCTTGACTAAGGGGCAAGCCCCTTGTCGTCAGGCCCTCCTGTCAAAATGGTGCTCTGGGACCAGAGGATTATATGGGGGGGGGGAGGTTTGGGCTAGAGAAAAAGTGGGAAAAGACAACTGAATGATTGAGAAGAAAAATTGAAGGAGACCTTGAGGAGGGGCTAGATGAGGTCACAGAGAGGGATGGGCTTATTGACATCACAAAAGGAGGACTGCAATTGGAGAACACAAGAGAGAGAGAGAGAGAGAGAGAGAGAGGGCCAAGCAAGTGGGGGGTTAAAAGAGAGAGCCAGAAGAGGAGAGGAGAGGTCACAGTTTTGATATTTTGTCTGATTGGCAAGACAGCATGTCAGTTTGACAATCATTTGGTTTAAAAAAAACTGCTGCATTGTGGTTTCAATTGTTTAGGATAGTTGCTTGTGATTAAATACAAGTGTTTATTAGCAGTAAGTCTTACCTTATCTAAGAAATATTAAGCTAATACAAGTGCTTTAATAAGTAAGTTTAACAAAAAAAAAAATAGTAAGCCAGATTTAACAGCTATACAGATGGAGCTGGTGTGGTTCGGGCAATTGTGGGCTTTGGAAGCAGTGAACCAAGGATCTAACAGGTAAGCCACTTTGTTCAATAAATGAAAGATGCAGTTTTCTGAAGTGTCCAGACACTTCTCGTTTTTTTAAAAAGTGGTTGGCAGCAGCTGGGTGAAGGTTCTTTCAGTGTCTACTTAAGTAAGCTGTAGTACCAAAGTGCCTTGGGTTGGGTTGGGGGAATAAACATCTGAACCCAGCACAATGCATGGACCAGGGTCTCATTTTTTTATTCTTCTCCCATAGGTGTGCTGGGGAAAAATCCCGAGTCATCCGGCAAGCCCTATTAGCAATGGCGTGGAGCCACGACTTGGGTCCATTTTGGGCAAATGGCTGTATGCTGGCTAGACAGGGTAGAAAAAGAAATGGGATAGAGAAAGGGAACAGTGCAGCCCTGCCCTCCCCCCCATTTCTGGCATGACCGTGAGTGCTGGGTGGGGGCAGGGGGCTTGTGCGAGCCAAAATACTGGGTTTAAAATGTATATCTATATATATATATGGAGAGAGAGAGAGAGAGAGAGGGAGATTGAGAGACAGAAGCAGTATTGGGAAAAAGAAGAAAAGGAAGCATACCTATGGCTTGTTTTAAATAAACGGATCCCCGGCGATTGCCACCCGCTGCAAACCTTTGAGAAGGGTGTTTTAGAAAGATGCCATCTTAGGATTCAGAGTGCATGGATCTGGGGGCTAATTAAATATAGTGAAGGACGAAGGGGGCCACCTTTATAGATGGCAGAGAAGGACTTACATTGTGCGATTGCTGGCATGTGTGCCCATTGGGAAAGAAAAATAAAAAAATAAATTAATTACATAAAAAACATAAAAGGAATAAGAAAAATGAGAGGGTTAGAAAAGCACATGGTGGCTTTCATTTTATAGCAAGGGAGCATGGATTCAAATGCTACAACACTGGGTAATAGCTTAGCAAGTAGCAGTAATTAACCACTGCTTTACAATCCAAGGGATAGTTAAAAAAAAAGTTATAAAAATGGGTAAAGAGCTGCAAGCTTGTTATTGGCCTCGGTGAACACCACATGGGGAACAATAACTTGAAGGGGCTTTCAATATATATATATATATATATATATATATATATATATATATATAAATATATATATATATAATATATGTCTTAAAAAATAGAAAAAGAGAGACAAAACTCAGAACAGCACCATGGAGCAACCTGTAGAGGAAGTTGGATAAGTGGGCTGGTAACAAGTTGATCCACCCCAGAGAGCTGAGTAGGAACATACAAAAAAAAAAAAATATATAGATATATATATATACATATATGCAATAGGCATTGGCAGATAAACAGTGGAATAAATTAATTTATTCGCACTGCTATTGGATAAACAGTGGTTCTAATATTTATCCAACACCTTAACGTCAAACAACCACCATTTATCCAACACCCTGCCATCAATCATCAGCCCCTTCTGCTGGCACTACTTGCAGTTACTTTCATTTTCCTTCTAACGACCCCCCCCCAACTTGTCTCCTCAGCAACTCCCTCTATAGCTATTCATATACAGGCACTGTAAAGAAACCATCACTTTAGTACCTCTAATTAAATTACAAAGCTGTTTTCTCCCTTTTGAAAAAGGAATCTAGTATGTTTTCGTCATTCCTTCATTACTACAGTTGATCCTGTAGTTATGTATATATATATATATTTTTTTTATAAAATAGGTCTAGGTTTTCAAGCAATCTAATTGGCTATTAGCCATGCATTAGAAGTGTCTAATGCATGACTAATAACAAGTCCAGCAGCAGGTGCCCATAACATTTGGAAAGCACAAGGTATCATTGCTTTTAGGCTTAGAATTCTAAAACAGAATTTTCATTTTTAAAATCACCACCTTTTTTTCTGCTGTTTTAGTGAGGAAATCTTGATGTAAAATAATGAAATAAAAAATATCGCCATTAATAAAGGTTGGCAAGGAATACTGTTAAATGTAAGCCTAATGCATATCACTGCACTTAAAATGTAGTGATGAACTGTATTTTCTCATTTTGCGGTTCTGCCCTATCGCCCGTTCTCCCCATGGCTGACAGAAATCAGAGCAGCTTCCTCAGGCTGACCCCCCTGATCTCGCTGCCCTTTTCATCTTGACCCAAGGGAAATGGTATGTACTGCTGAAAATGCTCCACAGGTTGCACTGCAGAAAAGCCTGTAAATGATCAGACCACCTGCTCACTTCCAGTAAGTAAAACAATGATCCTTTTTTTACGAGGTGGTCGGGACTGCAACCGTGGTTCCCTGACTTCCACCTGACAGTTTTCACTTTCTCCCAATCCCCCCCCTGCCATCATTTTATAAATCTCTCTCTCTCTCTCTCTCTCTCTCTCTCTCTCTCCTCCAAGCCCAGCCCCTGAAACCCGTGAGACGTGCATGCACTCGCTCTTGCACACACTGCCCTGCATCTTCTGTTAATGTTGACCTAACTGTAACAGTCCTGTCATGCATACTTTATTGAGCACAGAACTTGAAAGGAAATACTTTCCTTTGGAGATCTGTGTCATCGAGGCTTCAACTGCTGGGTCACCTACAGTGTACATCCTGGTTCCTTCAGAAGCTGGCAATCAATGGTTGGGGGGCGTTCAGGACAGAACAGGGGGTGCTGGACTTTTGGGGAGCCATGGTTGTGATCACGATCACCACTTTAAAAAAAAGATCACTGTTTTACTCCTTACAGATCATCAGGTGGTCTGAAAAGACTTTACTTTTGAGTTCTGTGTTGCTAGCTCTGACTGCTGGGTCTGTTACACACATCCTGGTTCCTTTAGCGATGGGCCCTTGTTTGTATTCAGAATGAGACTTACCTAACTGTTCTTACAGTGACAGTGATGAGCACCCTCTGTGGTGACACTTTTCACTTCTGCCTCCCCTAACACTCTTTAGCCAACTTAAAAAAAAAAGAAAAAGAAAAACATTTGTTAGCAGTGTTTTTTTCCCTACACCTGTAACACTCCAAAATTCAACCTACCAGCCTCAAAATCATTGTCATGAAGGTCGAGGAACTATTTTATGTTAAATTCAGCAACAAATTGTATCTCTTTATTATCTAAACCTACTAATTTTAATTTTTACATGTATATAAAATAGACTGTCCCATTTTATCAGCATAATAAGACACTCTGGGGGTATGCATTAGACATTTCTAATACACGGCCAGTGACAGAAGGCATTCAGCTTGCAGCCTTGTGCCTCACTACACCCCTGATCATGCATTAGAAATATCTAATGCTCACACCCTCGTGTCTTGTTGTTTACATATTATAGGGGTGGGCCTATAGTTAGGGTTGAGTAGACACTTCACTGTTAAACTCAAAATTTTGCACTTTAATAACTTTGCAACTGTTAAACAGATTTGCACAGAATTTGGTATGCACCTTTCTGTGGGGTATATTTCCTGATCTGGTAAGTGTCATTCTGGTTGGATGTGCAGTTTCTGAGTTACAGATAGGTGAAAAAACATGTTTTTACCCATTGACTTTGCTGGGATTTTTCTTTGAACTTGCCTACAGCCCAGAGGGTTTGTTTGTTTGGTATGAAATGTTCAGGGCAAAAAGGGACTATGATATAGATGTGCCCTTTTCTAGTCTGGTGAAAAAACAAGAAGCTGTTTTTAAGTTATTGCAATTTAAAAATGTGAAAACATTATTTCTGCACATGCTCAGTAGGCACTTCAATACAGCAGTATGATACGAAAGAGGAATTCTGCATTGTATGAGAAAATTCCTCTTTCATATGCCCACCATCTTGTTTTCAGTTTTTTCTTGAAAAATTCAGAATTGGAAGCCTCACAAAATGATATTCTGGGGAGGAACCAACACATGTATCTTGCTTATTAGGGCCCCCTTTGATGCATTCTGCTCTGTACTGCTCTGAAATTGCCCTTAGAATGTGTTTTAGTTAACATTTAAATTCTTTGTTTTTTATCAATGTTATACGAAGAAGAATCTTACAGTAGTTCGAATTACAAGATACGAACTAGGATCCTACTTCTTGAGTCATACGAAGTAGGATCTTAGTTCGTATCTTATCATACAAACTAAGATCATACTTCTTATGACTCCAAATAAAGAATTTAAATGTGGATATGTCAGCCATTTTTTGGTATTTTCTCACCGGATTTTCAACCTAGGCATTTTGGGACTCAACTCATGAGCACTGTCACTGTCATTTCATTACTCGGTCCCAAAAGATGATTTCGCAGTCACTGCGCTGAATCACCTTTTGGGACTGAGTAATGAAATGACAATGCCAATGCTTATGAGGGGAGGTCCCAAAAAGCCCATGTTGAAAATTTGGTGGAAAAATCCAAAAGAACGCAGTGTTACAAGTGTGCATTGCACAGTTTCTACACATGCTTGTAACTTTGCCAATTTTCTATATTTTCACTCCAGATTTTCAACATTGCTATTTTTTTACACCTCCTCATGAACAGTGCAGCTGCCATTTCTCACATCTTGCCTGAAATGTGTTTTCACACCTGTGGCACAGAATGGCATGGTTGCTGTGCGAAATCAACTTTCGGGATGGATTAACAAAATCACAGTGCCAGTATTCATAGAAACATAGAAACATAGAAGTTGTTGGCAGATAAGGACATCAAGGCCCATCCAGTCTGCCCATTTCTTTTTCTACCTTATGAATGTGTCATCAGCCTTTGCTCTGTCAATGGCCTATCTATTCATACTCATCAATATTGCTCCCTTATGCCTATCCCATGCCTGTTTGAAGCCCTGCACTGTATTCATATCCCCCACTTCCTGAGGTAGGCTGTTCCATGCATCCACCACCCTCTCTGTGAAAAAAGAACCTCCTCACATTACCCCTTAATCAGCCTCCCTCTAATCTCATTCTGTGTCCTCTTGTCCTGCTATTTTTCTGATATTGAAACATGTTAGAATCTTTCACCTTGTTAATGCCCTTAAGGTATTTGAATGTTTCAATCATATTACCTCTCTCCCTCCTTTGCTCCAGGGTATACATATTGAGCTCCGTTAATCTGTCCTCATATGTTTTCTAATGCAGTCCCTGCATCATTTTGGTTGCCCTTCTCTGGATTGTCTCAATTTGGTTAATGTCCTTGTGAAGGTGTGGCCTCCAGTACTGCACACAATACTCCAGATGGGGTCTAACCAGTGCCTTGTAAAGAGAGGGCTCATGAAGGAATTTCCCAAAAAGCCCATGTTGAAAATTTGGTGGAAAAAATCCAAAAGAACGCGGTGTTACAAGCGTGCATTGCACAGTTTCTACACATGCTTGTAACTTTGCCAATTTTCTATATTTTCACTCCAGATTTTCAACATTGCTATTTTTTACACCTCCTCATGAACAGTGCAGCTGCCATTTCTCACATCTTGCCTGAAATGTGTTTTCACACCTGTGGCACAGAATGGCATGGTTGCTGTGCGAAATCAACTTTCGGGATGGATTAACAAAATCACATTGCCAGTATTCATATAAACATAGAAACATAGAAGTTGATGGCAGATAAGGACCTCAAGGCCCATCCAGTCTGCCCATTTCTTTTTCTACCTTATGAATGTGTCATCAGCCTTTGCTCTGTCAATGGCCTATCTATTCATACTCATCAATATTGCTCCCTTATGCCTATCCCATGCCTGTTTGAAGCCCTGCACTGTATTCATATCCCCCACTTCCTGAGGTAGGCTGTTCCATGCATCCACCACCCTCTCTGTGAAAAAAGAACCTCCTCACATTACCCCTTAATCAGCCTCCCTCTAATCTCATTCTGTGTCCTCTTGTCCTGCTATTTTTCTGATATTGAAACATGTTAGAATCTTTCACCTTGTTAATGCCCTTAAGGTGTTTGAATGTTTCAATCATATTACCTCTCTCCCTCCTTTGCTCCAGGGTATACATATTGAGCTCCGTTAATCTGTCCTCATATGTTTTCTAATGCAGTCCCTGCATCATTTTGGTTGCCCTTCTCTGGATTGTCTCAATTTGGTTAATGTCCTTGTGAAGGTGTGGCCTCCAGTACTGCACGCAGTACTCCAGATGGGGTCTAACCAGTGCCTTGTAAAGAGAGGGCTCATGAAGGAATTTCCCAAAAAGCCCATGTTGAAAATTTGGTTAAAAAAATTCTCCTAATTTGCCATATTACAAGTGTGCATTGTGCAGTTTCTACGCTGACTAGTAACTTTGCCAGTTTTTCATATTTTGCCTCCTGATTTTCAACATTACCCTTTTCCACACCTCCTCTTGAGTAGTATACAGCTGTAATTTTTTACATCCTGAACAAAACATGATTTCTCACCTGTGTCACAGAATGGCATGTTCACTGTGCAAACTCAACTTTTTGGACAGATTAATGAAATGACAGTAACATTGGGATCCCTAAAATGCCATGTTGAAAATTGTGAGAATAAAATTCTGAAAATACCCAAGTTACGTTTGTCTGTCGAATTGTGGTGCCAGCGGTGCCTTTTGTCGCCCATATCTAGAAAACGATTCGAGATATGGATTTTTCACTCTCCACAGTTAAGCACCCATGGAGGTTTTGAAGTCATGATTAGAACCAGAGTATAATTCTTTCCATACATAGAAACATGGAATTTGATGACAGATAAGGACCGCTTGGCCCACCCAGTCTGTCATTTCCCTACCTAATGGATAAGCTGCAGATTCTTGTTAACCAACAGCCTACTTCCTCCTACCCCCCACTAGAATTGCCTTATGTCTGTCCCATGCATTCTTGAATTCCCCACTGTTTTTGGCTCTATGACCTCCTCATAGAGGCTGTTCCATGCATCTACAACCCTCTTCATAAATAAATACTTCCTCACATTACCTCTGAACCATCCCCCCTCTTTCTTCAAATTGTGCCCCCTTGTTCTTGCACATCCCTTTTTCTGAAAGATGCTACCCTCTTGGACTTTGTTGATTCCCTTGAGGTATTTGAAAGTTTCTATCATGTCCCCCTTCTCCCTCCTTTCCTCGAGGCTATACATCTTAAGCTCCTTTAGTCTTTCTTCATATTTCTCCTGGTGCAGACCCTGTACCATTTTGGTTGCCCTCCTCTGGACAGCCTCCACCCTGTCTATGTCTTTGCAGAGATTGGGTCTCCAGTACTGTACACAGTACTCCAGATGTGGTCTTACCAACTGTCTGTACAGAGGGCCAACAACTTCCTGTTTTTTACTGGTGATGCCTTTCTCTATGCATCCCGGTGTCCCCCAGCCTTCCTTACTGCCTTCTCACAGTTGCTATGGTTACTCAGATATTGCCAAACCAGTGTTATAAGGGTTACTTTTTATGACTAAAGGGCTGCGGTATGTCCATACTTATGTGTAAGGGTGCTGAGGGCACTTATGCATATCATTATGCAACAATGAATAGCATGAGGGGAGCACTGGGCCCGCACTCACACAACCACATACCAGTTACATAACATTTTCTCAAAAAGAAGGGAAATTCATTGCAAAAATCTTTCTTAATGCATCAGTAAGGGTTGAAAATGAAAGCAACAAAAGCTGGAAAATTTGACATGAGGGTTATCAACCCTATCACCCCACCCCATCCCCCACCCTCCACACACCAACAGAAGGGCATGGCACTGCTGGAGAGAGAGAGAGTGTCCGGAGAAGGGCAATCAAAATGGTTCAATGAATGGAGGGGGTGACATATGAGGAAAAGCTCAGAAAACTGAACATGTGCATGTTGGAGGAGAGAAGAGACAGGGGGGACATGATAGAGACTTTCAAAAACATGGAGGGGTTCAATAAGGGGAATGTTGATAAGCTTTTTCAAATAAAGGAAGGGGGATCACAAGAGGCCATAGTCTAAAGCTCTGGGGAGTGGGAACTTGAGGGGAGGCACAAAGGCATTTTTTCACCATGAGTGTTGTGGCATCCTGGAATCCATTGCCTACAAAGTTAGTGACACTGGAAACAGTAGAAGGGTTTAAAAAGGAATGGGACAGGCATGGGGCAGGGCAAAGGTAAGGGATAGGGTGAACACCACTATGGACTGTGAGGGGGGAACTATAGGGGAGGGGTAGCACAGTCACTGTGCACAAACAGTGAACTGTATCAGGTACACATGAGAGACCAATGGGTCTAATCTGCCAGCAACAATGTATGTATGTATATATGTATGTGTGCCTTGGGGTCATTGAGCCTAACTCTCACCCTATTCCATGTGTAAAGAAGATGAGATGGTACTTTATAGAAGGATGGGATGAGAGTTAGTTCCACAGACCCCAAGGCCTGTTGGTGTGTGGAGGGTGGTGTGGTAGGTTTGGTAACCCTAATATCAAATTTCTCAGCTTTTGATGCTTTAAGTTTGAACCCTAACTGATGCATTACGAAGTTTTTTTGCAATGAATATATATATATATATATATATATATATATACACATATACAAATTCTGAAAAAGTGGAAGCAAGCAAGACAACAAGGGTGTAACACATCAGGTTTGCATATGATCTGAGATATTAAACAATTAGTTCCACATAGAATATATAGGTGCCTTGCAAGTTAAGATGTCTCTAATCCTGGATAGTAATGTGTATTTTGTGATTATTCCACAGCCTTTGCAAGTTCTCGTAGCTGAACATGACAACATGGCACCTAGAAAGAACTTAGACAAGTACAAAGTGGACTTTTATAAGGCAGTCATGGAGTTGGTAGATAAAGCAAACAGGTTGTTGGAGGATGCATGGGGGATCAGAAAGATGTGGGGAGAAGTGGAAGGCTGAAAAAGGGGAGGGAAAAAAGGGCAACAAAAAAGTCCCTGGGGCCTCTTCTGCCCCAAAGTCAGTGGCAGCCATACCTCCACTGGAGCCAGAACCTGTTGCTCCTGTTCCCACCCCAGCCCCAGAGCCCATGCTCCCCTACCCATACCTCAGCTGGTAGCCCCTAACCCTCCAGCCCCCATTGGTTTACTGGTGCCTCCAACACCTCCAGTTGAGCCAGCTCCTCCTCCTGACAACAGCCTGCCAGCTGGGTCAGTGATGCCAGAACCAGTTCCTGAACTGGAACCCCAAAACCAGGTAAGGCAGATCTCATGGTTGAGAGCAGTGTAAAGGAATATGTTGAGCAGATGTTAAAATCTATGGAGGATACAGGGATGGGCAAATTAGAGAAAGTCCAAGGAGAGATTAAAAAAGGGAAGGCAGAAGAATTAAGAGAGGCAAAGCCCAGAGTGGACAATAAAAGGGCAGAAGTGACAGAAGTAGGGGCACCAGGATTTAGAATTGGGACCATAGCCCTCTAGCGACAAAAGAGAAAATCTGGAAGAGGGAGTTTGTGGACATATTTTCCTTGGTCAACGTAGATAACATAGACAAATATGAGGAGGAGAGCTTTGAGAAGAAGGATATAGCAGTGGCTGTAGTGCTGCTGGGAAAAGGGGAGGAAGATAAGAAATTAAACGGGAAGACATGGGATATTTGGTCCATGGGTTTCACTTATTACAATGCTATAGTATCAAAAAGAAGTCCAATCTACCTACCCTGTTATTAGCATAGTCTCTGATAATAAAGAATGTATACAAGGCAAAAGGTGAGCATACTTGGATGAAGTATGATGAAAAATTTAGGAAGCAGATGGCGCATTTCAGAGATGTGAGATGGGACACCAGACAGGTGGACTTGTGGTTGGAGATATGTACAGATGTGAGCAGTGGAGAGGAGTGAGACAGGAAGACTGGCCCCCTGCAGAAATGTTGCTGGGGTTACAATATGGATTTTTGCTTCTGGCCTCATTGCCATTTCAGGCACGCTTGCTCCAAGTGTGGTGGAACTCACCTGGCCTCCATGTGTAGGACAGGTTGGGATAAGAGCAACAATAATAATCATTACAGCCAGCCCTTTCAGGACAGCTATTCTGGTTTTAGGGGACAGACATGGGGAAGGGGCATCGGGACAGATGGTACAGTGGAGGAGAGGGATATGCGCAATATATAGTACAGCAGGATAACAGGGGAATAGGGTATTAGAGCATTTAAAATGCAGACACACCTATAAGGGTGCATATACTTACAGATTGGGTTCAGCATTACCCAGACAGGAAGGCAGCAAAACTACTTAGGGAGGGTTTCGAAAGGGGTTCCAGCTTGCAATTTAAAGGGAAAAGGAAGGGGACAATGTTAAGAAGTTTAAAATCTTTAAAAGGAAAAGAACAGCTACTAGAACAGAAAATAAGAGAGGAGGCAGATGCCGGCAGAGTGGAAGGCCCCTTCAATGTCCCTTCTCTGCAAAATCTGAGGATACCCCCTTTGGGTTTGGTTCCAGAGATGCAGGAGGGGGAATTTCAGGCAATACATCACCTGTCTTACCCAGAAGGAGATTGTGTAAATGACCACATCAATGAGATGGATAGCAAGGTCACAAATGCCGCACTAGAAGAGGCAATACAGCTGATATGGGCAACCCCACAGGCATGGTTAGCAACAGCAGATGCTGAGTCAGCATTTAGATTTTTACCAGTTAGGCCAGAAGACTGGGATTTGTTAGGTTTCCAGGTGGGGGGGTAATACTGTTTTGATAAAGCCATGCCCATGGGGTGCTCGACTTCATGCACCACATTTGAGATGTTTAGTACTTGGCTACAGTGGACTTTCCAAGACAGGTATGGGTACACGTCTCTTATTCACTACTTGGATGATTCTTATTAATTGAGGAAGGAGAAGGAGAAAGAACAGGGATTATGTTAGACAGTTGCAGGGCAATTTGTGATGAACAAGGTTTGGCACTGGTGCCGGACAAGAGGGAAGATCCGAGCTGGCATTTGGAATTTTTGGGACTAGAGATAGCTATTGAAGAGGAATTATTCAGATTACCGGATAAAAAGATGGATAAGCTTAAGACTTTGTTGAGGGCAATTAAAAATCACAAGAGGCTCCAGCTACGTCAGGTGCAGCAGATACTGGGTCACTTGAATTTTGCTTGTAGGGCAGTAGCTCATGGATGAATGTTCACACGTCATCTGGCTAGGACTACTAGGGGGGCGACTAGGTCACATGGTCACATCATTGATTGAATATAACAAGGGAGACATGGCAGGATTTAGAGATGTGGGAGTTGTTCCTACAGAATATAATGGAAAAACCTTTTGTCAAAATGATTAGATTTTTAACACTAATTTACAATTATACATTGATGCAGCTGAAGGTATCGGGATGGGGACTTATTTTAGAGGCAAGTGAATAGCAGTGCCATGGCCACTGGACTGGGTATATAGGGGGATTACAAGGTACATCACTTTCCTGGAGATTTTTCCCATATGGGTGGCTACACTGGTATGGGAGAAGAACTAAGAAACCAACAGGTCACATTTTGGTGTGACAATCAAGCAGTAGTGCAGGTACTGAACAAGAGGGGTGGATATGTCTGAAATGGTGTTGAGGATACTGAGACAGTTAGCACTTCAAGGTTTGAGGCCGAACATGTCATTTAGGGCCAATCATGTGTAAGGGGGTGAACAACATCATAGCTCACTGCCTCTCCTGTCTACAGCTGGACAGGTTCTGTGATGTGGCTCTGGAAGCAGAGGATGCACAGACTCCTGTGCCAAGATACATATGCTCTATTGGTTGAAGGGAGCAGAACTGCTTTTCTGCAACTCTTGGACCCTTATACCACTGAAGGCATATGAAGATTTCTGGCAGGTATTTCAGGCTTCCAGAGAGAGAGCCTTGGCCACAAGGTAAGTGGGGTGGTGAAGGAAGACCAGGTAGCTAAGTTTATTATCTAAGGCTGGAAAAGGCAGATGGCACATGCAACAATGGGAGTGCATCTAGCAACCATCAGCCTACTTAGCAATTTAAAAAGGGTGGGAGGACCAGACAATGGGCAGTTTAGTCAGATATATGATGCAGGGCTGGAGAAGGATAGTGGACAAACTAGTAGCTACCAGATGTCCAATCACAGAGGCACTGTTAGGTTAATGGGGGCTTTTGGGGAAGATTTGCCCATCTCACAATGAAACAATCTCGTTTCAAGCCATTTCTACTACCATGTATGACAGGGCTTTTACAGTCAGTGAGGTTTTAGGACAGGAAAAAGGAGAGGAGTTAAGGGGTTTAACTTTAGAAGATGTTAACTGGGGGAATGGAGGCATAAGATTGAGATTAATAAGGTCCAAAATGGACCAGGTAGAAAGAGGGACCAATATAATCTTAAAACATTGACAAGACACTGCAGTGTGCCTGGTGTTAGCACTGCTGTGTATGCAACAGTGCAGCCAAAAGGCACAATACCACTATTTATACACAGAGACAGAGCAAGGGTCTCTAGCATGCAACTGATTAACGTAATGAAAAAAGACTTAGAATTCTTGGGCTAAGATCCTAAGGGATTTTCATCACACTCCTTTAGGATGGGGCAGCAACAGAAATAGCTGTGCAAGGGAGTCTCCCGAAGAGATCAAGCAAAATGGTAGAAAGGTCTCTGATTGTTTTAAGAAATATGTATGGAATGTTTCAAAACAAAAACAATGACCATGTATCTTTTTCTTCCCCATACAGGAGCAGGGAACAGAAGACTTGCACAGGAAAAAGGGAAAGGGGAAGGATAGAATTGGGGGGTTGGGGGTATATAAAAAATGAGAAAGTCATCCTGGAGAGGGAGGGGGGAACAGTAACAGATACAACACTCACTCTTTTCTTAAATTTGAACAGGGAATAAGCGGAGACTGGAGGTGTGTATCTGTGGGCGTGCCTTCATATTTTGGGCTGAAAAATGGGCATCCGGGAAACTCGGGGGAAACAGCTATAGCAGGACCCGTCCCAGATTAAGTTGACTTGGAAAGGAGTGCAAGGAATGCGATGGGCCCAGCTGCTGCTGCTACTACAGGAAATAAAGGTGAAAAATGCTAGACCAGATATGGTCGTCATACACCGGGGAGGAAATGATTTATTAACAAAGCCATAGCTGGACATTTTCTTTCAAATAAAAAGTGATATTGGCAAGATTAAAGAATGGTGGCAGAATGTCACATTAGTGTGGTCAGAAATAGTTCCCAGGAGGGTGTGGCACAATGCTCATAGCCATAAGGCCATTCAAAAAGCTAGGTGGCGGATAAATGCCAGGGTAGCTGCTTAATTTACAGCAGTAGGTGGTCACTTTATCAAGAGAGGGATAGAAGGTGTAGATGAATATTATAGGGAATATTATAGGAGGGATGAAGTTCACCGGGATGGGTTTGGATTATTTCAATTCAGAAACAGCAGATATAATTGATTATGGAAAAAAGAGAGGCAATGTAAAAAAAAGAAAGAAAAAGGAGATAGAATCAGGTAGGGGAGGAAGGGGGAGGGAATCTAAGTGAAAGGGGGAAGCCTGCCATCCTTCGCAAGCTGGAGGTGGGATAATGGAAAAAAAGGGGAGCTGGCATTAGCCGACACATAAGATCTTTATGACCACAAAACAGAAAAGAAAGAAGTGAATAGAGAAAATGAGGGCAATTGTTGACAGTGGACAGCAACAGGGAAAAGACAACTGAATTATTGAGAAGAAAATTGAAAGAGACCTTGTGGGAGGGGCTAGATGAGATAACAGAGGGGAGGGGAAGGGTTTGATGACATCACACAAAGGGGGATTATGATTGGAGAAACAAAAGAGACAGATGGATAAGCAGGGGGATTTATAATGAGATAGCAATAAGAGAAGAGCTCACAGTTTTGCTATCATGTCTGATTCCCACCCTCCCAACTCAAAAAGAGAAAGGTAAGAGAAAGGAGTGAATAGAGAAAATGAGGACAATTGTTGACGGTGGACTGTAGGTGACAAGGGTTATGCCAAAGGTGGATGGCAGAAAAAAGGTACATCTATGTGAAAGAGGGAGAAGATCAGGGGAAGGGGAGGTGGGGGAGGGGGCATTACTGGACAGATAGGGCCTTTATGACAACAAAACAGAAGAAGGGTACGAGTGTACACTCATACCCTGCTATAAAAGGAAATAAGGAGAATGGCCCCCAGATGTACATCCAGGGGGAGAAGAGAGGACAGTGATAACATGTACTATGGTTTTGATTGAAATAATGATATGGAAGACTGAATTAATGTAATATAGGATAAAGTATGGGGTGCAGTGTGTTAAGAGGATTTAACACACACCCGAGTTGTTGGATGGCACATAAACCCCGAGGGCAAAGCCCGAGGGTTTTTTTATAGCCATCCAACAATGAGGGTGTGTGTTAAATCCGAGGTAAACACACTGCACCCTATTTTGTTGTATATAATTACTGGGTTCCGTTTTTCGTCGTTTGAAGTGCTGTTAGCATTTTGAACAGCAGAGGAAATAGTAGGCTTGAAACGGAGATTACTTAGGGATGGTGGTAAAAGTGTTTACTGTAGCAATGTACAATTCTACAGAAAATGTTATATTTTGGCAATAAAGTGCTGTGTGGTGGCTTGACTGTTTTAAGAATATCTTGAGAGTTGTCTGAGTCCTTGATAACTTGGATTCTTCATTGTTTCTGTAGTGTTGCTTCGATTAGGGGATATTAACTTTTACTGGGGTATGGAAAATGCAGACGATCCCAAACATAACCTTCATGTTACGGAAGTCATTTTATCGTGTTGGCGGGTAGTGAGCTGTGGAAACGTCTCTGGCTGAGCAGCTTTGGATTTGTTTGTTTGTCAGGAAATGCTGCGAAAGGATAGAAGATAGAAAAAACGTGATTGAGAAGGTGAGTGACTGAGGGAGAAACAAACACTGAGAGGCTTAAGTTGTGTTGTGTCTGGAGGGCTTCTGTATGGATAGGCTCACGCTGACTTTCTGTTTGTAGTGCTTTAGGATTGGAAGAAGGCGCGTGAATGCCGTAACACCTACTCAGGTGTTACGGTATTTAACACACGGCTTTTTCCATTGAAAAAAACGGAACCCAGTAATTATAATATGTTTATGAATATTGGTGGATGATTTGTAATATTGGAGTAAAATAATTGCCAACTGTGCACCGACACAATGGTTGTCTGTGTATTATTGAAAGGGAGGATCTGGGGACAAGGTGGCTTGCCTGATTAAGAGGCAAGTCCTATTGTCAACAGGCCCTCCTGTCAACACAGTGCTCTGTGGCTAGATGGTTATGTGGAGAGGGGTGGGGGTTGGGTTAGAGAAGGGGAAAGACAACTGAATTATTGAGAAGCAAAATTGAAAGAGACCTTAGGGAGGCTAGATGAGAGCTCAGAGTGGATGGGAAGGGGTTTGATGGCATCACAAAAAGTGGAATTATGATTGAAGAAACAAAAGAGACAGATGGATAAATGGGGGGGGGGGTTAAAAAGAGAAAGCAAGAAGAGGAGAGCTCACGGTTTTGCTATCTTGTCTGATTCTCACCCTCCCAACCCAAAAAAAGAAGGGAAAGAGAAGGGAGTGAATAGAGAAAATGAGGCGATTGTTGACAGTGGACAGCAGGTCACAAGGGTTATGCCGAAAGTGGACAGTAGAAAAAAGGAACATCTATGTGAAAGAGGGAGGAGAAGAAAAGGGGAAGGGGAAGGTGAGGGAGGGAGCATTTGCAGACAGATAGGGCCTTTATGACCACAAAACAGAAGAAGGGTACGAGTGTACACTCGTACCCTGCCATAAAAGGAAATGAGGAGAATGGCCCCTGGATGTACATCCAGGGGGAGAAGAGATGACAGTGATAACATGTATTATTATTTTGGATGTAATAATGATATGGAAGACTGGATTAATATAAATATGTTTATGAATATTGGTGGATGATTTGAAATATTGGAGTAAAATCATTGCCAACTGGGCACCCACACAATGGTTGTCTGTGTATTATTGAAAGGGGGGATCTGGGGATAAGAAGGTTTGTATTTTCTCCGAAGTTCAGCCCCTGCATGCTTCTCATGTTTATTTAGTAATCCTCTGACCCTGAATGTGGTGCAATGTCTTAGTGGCAATGCTATCTATTCAACTGGCAGATACCTTGCAGAAGAGACAAGGAGGAATACCACAAATAATAAAAACAGACTGTATCTGGAGCTCTGAACATCAGATGAGGGGACAAAAGGCAGGAAGGACTGACGGGACAGAAACAGGCATTGCAAATAACTAGCACTAGATCCCTGTGTCCTACCTCCTGGGTGGTTGTGCCACCCTTACCTGACAGAGTCTGTCTACAGGATAGCATCTCTCTCTGGTCCCTAATATTTTTTTATACTGCATGCAGCAGATAAGCCTGAGTGAAGGTGAAAGGGTGAATTGCACTCTTCCCTTTCACTTTCATTTGCACTACTTGGTGTTCCTGCCTTTTGTCCACTCATCTGATGTTCACAGTTCCTCACCCAGCCTGTGTTAGTTTTCTGTGGTCTTTCTTCCTGTCACTGCTGCAAGGTGTCTGCCAGTTGAATTGGAGTAGGGGGGCTCACTATCAAACAATTCTAATATTTTATACCTGAATGGCCATGGGACACCAGGGGAGGGGGGAGGGACCACTAGACTACCAGGGCAATTGTTTACACAAATTGCAACAAAGGAACTCTTTTCAAGCTTCCTTTACAGCAATTTACAGTAAAAGCAAATCCTTTTATGCAAATTGCAAAACAGGACCTTATTTGCAGCGTAGCTGTCCTGTGATTTGTGTAAAAGGATTAACAGAAGCAAAGAAAGCACATTAAACAGCAAAATATCACAAAACTAAATGCAGAATCAGATCTAGGACTGCCAATTAGCTAAAGACAAGTAATGTTCTGCCAGTAACCCCTGTATTTCTCAAATAATTTAGTTTTATAGCCACCACCAACTAAAAACCAGATGGTGGCAGCATGAAAGAGAATTCAGCATTTGTGGAAGATGATTCTATCATGATCAAGAAATCCCCTTTCACCTGGCACATCTACCTTTCCCCATAGGAGTAGGAAGTTTTAAAGTTTAATAACATTTGAACTGATTAATATTTTTCACCAAACCTTCAAAAGGCACATCTGTGACTCAAGATCTACATACTGTGCTTTAAAAATTTCAGACTGCACACCCAAGTTGGTTCTGAGAAAAGGCATGGAACAGAATTTACATGAGAATGGCAATTTTCACATTTCTTGACACTCCCTATCACCAGACTCTCAAATCCAACTGGAACAAATTTTGCCATGTCAAGAGATATCAGTCAGATGATTGCAGTTATCAAAGTGAAACACTATGTGTTTAACATAGAAGTGACTGTTGAACCCTAATTATAGGAATGCAACTGCACCCCTATAATATTATAGAGGAATGGTAGTGCCACTATAGTTAGGGTTCAATGGTCACTTCTATGTTAAACCCCAAAATTTGCTGTTGAATAACTTTGCAACTGTGTGACCAATTCACAAGAAGGTTTGCTTGTGCCATCAGGGACCAAAGATCTCTGGATCTGGCAAGTTTTGTTCTGGTCGAATGTGCAGGTGTGGAGATGAGAAAAGTCAAAATTGTATAAATTTCCATTTTTGTGTACATTCTTTGTCACACTGTTTCTCAGAAATGAGTTGGGGTTTAGGCTGAAATTCTTAAGGTACATTGGGTGTGGGTCGCAGATATGCCTTTTGAAGGCTCCCCTTGTTTCAAGAAAACAGTGCCCGCAATTTGCAGCACTAAAAGCTCTGCAGTTACAACAAACATTTCTAACCATTTGTGGGGCTATCTGACCCCAGAATCTGATTCCTCAGCCCCTGACTGGGTAAATACCTATTGGTGTTTACCTAAGTCTAGTACTATTTAAGGGTTTTAAACCCTCTAAGAGGAAGTGGGCTGAGGCATGGTAGTAGTACTTATTTGCTGACATTGGGGTGCTCGATCATTTTGTTGGCACTAGAAGCCCCCCCAGCAGTGTGGGACACTGGGAAGCCCAAACCCAGTGTCCTGAAATATGTATTTTTAAAAACCAGTAAAAAAGAAAGCAGTTCCCTGACTACTTTTGTGTTTTTTTTTCTGCAGAAAAGAAAACGGTCCCTTGTCATCCCCGTCATCCCCTTCCCTCATCCTGACCCTCCCACTAAGCACCCACTGACCCACACCCCCTTTCCCTATACTTACCACAAGAGGTCATTGGCTGTCATCTTCTGTGGACTGGGACACATCTGCATTCTTCAAAGCTGAACCACAAACTGAGGAATCAAAGTAAGTGCTGTATAATGCATTTCAATGGCGTTTTCAACTTATGCTGATAACTTTAGTATTTTTGGGCCTTTTTGCACCACATTTTCAACATGGACTTTTCAGGACCCTAACTCACGAGTACTGCAAATGTTGTTTTATTAATCAGGCTTGAAAGGTGATTTTGCAGTCACTACACAAAATCACCTTTCAGGCCTGAGTCATAAAATTTCACTGCCAGTTATCATGAGGTGGGGTGTTATAAAGGTCATGTTGAAATTGGGTGAAACATTTCCTAAAAATGACTGAGTTACATCCGTTCATTGAAATTTTTCTATGCACATGTATATGGTCATTTTTTTCCACACAATCTCATGAACAGTACAGCTGACATTTTTCTCATCCTGCTCCAAACTTATCGCACCTGTGGCATGAAATGGCATTTTGGCATAGATTCTAAAATGTTTGCCTATAAGGTTTATAAAGTAGGGTCATAAGAAGATTATATTTAAAATTTAGGGTCAAAATATGAAAAAAATGCCAAAGTTATGACATTTGATTGTAATATTGTTATGTCCACTCTTAACTTAGGAAATGAATATTTTTACCCTAGATTTTCAACATATCCTTCTTATTACCCCACCTCATGTATGTCACAGCTATCATTTTTCATATTCTACCGAAAATGTGTTTTTTCTCCTGTGGTCAGAATGTCATTGCAGTTACTCAGAATTATGTTTCTGCTTGGATTTGACATTTTTTCTGTACATGAGGTGGAGTAATAAGATGTCTATGCTGACAATTTGGTCACTGTTGTCCTACACATGGAAGCACTGGGCCCTGTGCTTCCACACCTACATACATATGCACATCTATGGAGGGATTGGAGTGCAGGGCCCTGCAGGTGCCTGGAGGGCCTAGCACTCCCACAGATAAATAAGGATATGATTATACCATCTGAAAAAGTAAGAAAATTCACTGCAGAAAACTTTAATGCATCATTTAGGATTCTTAATGTTAATGCATCATTTACAATTCTTAGTAAAGTAGCCAAAGCAGGGAACTGTGGTGTTAGGGGTTCCAATCCTAAACCCCCCCCACACCCTGCAGACACTGACAGGCATTAGGTATGTGCCTTGGGGTCATCGACCCAAATGCTCACCCCATTCTCCTATACTGTGCCCATCTCAGTTTATTTTCTTATAGCATGGGGTGAGCATTAGGGCTGACAATGCCAAGGCACACCCTTGATGCCTGTCAGTGTCTGTGGGGTGGAGTGTGGGGTGTTAGGGTTGGAAACACTAATACCACAGTTCTCTGCTTTTGTTGCTTTGGTAAGAACCCTATCTGATGCATTAAAGAAGTATTCTGCAAAAATCCCCACTCTCATGCCCAAACATAGACAGGAAAAAACATTAGGGTTTTGGGTCACTGGAGTCTTGGCAAACCATTGGTGGGGTCTTTCTTGGGGGTTGTCAACCATAATGCTTCCCCCTCCCCCAAGCCCATGGCCTCTTGTCCAAAGCAACAAGTAGATCTCCAAGCTAAGGCCTCATAGTGATACACTCTTCAAAGGTAGAGATGTATGTCAAACCAAATGTTGCCAGCACAATCTGTAGTTCCTTTCTTCATGCATGGTCCAGTGAGCCCTGTGTGAAGAAAGGAAATCACATATGACATTGTTTGCTCAGGGAATGGGGTGGACAGTTAGGTTGATAAACCCAAGGAAGATCCCATGACTTTTTCACCATGAGTCTGGAGTCCCAAAATCATAATGATTTTTCCTTTTGCCGATTGGTGGTGGTGGTGGGGGGGGGGCTGGGATAGAAAACACTAATGCCACATTTCCCTGCATTTTGTAGCATTAATTTGAACCATAACTGGTAAATGAATGAAGCTTTTATGCAGATAATTTCCTTTCTTTTTCAGATAGTGAAATTAAATCCTCATTCACACAGATCTCTTGGAACCTGTGTGAATGGATGCAGATGTGCAGGGTCCTTTGGGCCCTGTGCCAGGGGAAGAATCCAACCATCTACAGAAGTGCAGCAAGAGATGTCAAGAATTCATGAGCTCTCTGGTGGGCTACAGAAGTGCAGGGTCTTCTGTTCGCTCCGCTTCCATGTGGCCACAGGTACAGATGCTCAGGGCAAGGAGTCCAGTTGTCAGCCAGTGTACAGAACACTCTGCTATCCACAGGTGCAGAGGTGTAGACCCCCTATGCAAAGAGGCCAGTTGTCTTCATTCTGTGATACCTGGGCCTGTGTGGACAACCCCACAGCATTCATTCCCTGGCTGGGGATGGTGTCACAGAACAGCACCATCACCCCACCCTCAACCCATATCCAGCTGGGTCACTATGCTCACATCCTAACTGAGCTCACTATCACAGGATCACAGAATATACCAGCTGAGCTGAAGACTGGCACTACACACAATGTTTTGTTGCAATTATATATATTTTTTTAATTTTGACCACAGATTTTCAAGATAGTAATTTTATGAGTCCACTTATAAACATGACATTTAGCATGTATAGTGCATTGGCAAAAAATGTAGTTTCACACCAGAATTGTGAAAACATGTCTCATCCATTATTTGAAAAAATGACACCTATCATATTTATGAGGTGGTGTGGAAAAATGGCTATGTTGAAAGTTTGAAGTCTAAATAATGAACGTTAGTGAAGTTATGAGTGAACTTTGAAATGTGCAACCATCACTCAAAACCTGGCATTTTACCATATTTGTACACCAAAGTTTCAGCATAGCCTTCTTTTTGCTGCACCTCAGGAACCTGATAGGTGAAAATTCTCAAATCTCCTCTGAAACATTATTCTGTGTCACTGAAACATCATTACATGCCACATGTGCAAAAACACATTTTGGCAAGGATTTGAAAAATGACAGCTGTCACATTCATGAAGGGGAATGAAAAAATGGCTATGTTGAAAATTTGGAGTCAAAAGATTTAAAAGTACTAAAGTTATGAGTGAGTGTAGCAAAATGTCAACATACGCTCACAACTTTGCCTTTTTAACATATTCTGAACCCAAATTTTCAAGATAGCTTTCATATCACCTCTCCTGATGAACAAGGACAATAAACATTTTTAAATCCTCCTCAAAATGTGATGTTACCAAGTTGCCACAAAATCACCATTTGGACCTGGTTTGTGTAATTCCACCACCACTAGTCATGAGGTGAGGTCCCAGAGTTCGAAACCCATTTGAAATACACTGAACCACACTTCCCTCAGTTGCTCATACAGCAGTTACCGGTTCCAGCAGCAAGACATGTCTTTGATCCGAGAGGGCAGCTATACTGTACGACATGGTTAGCTGATTGAGGGTGTGGGGGGGTCCAAGTGGGAGGTTAGGGTGGAGGCTCACATTTGTGAAGAACATTGGTGAGGAACCTTTTTATTTTTTGCAGGTAATAAAAAAGGGGAACAGTTTTCTTTTCTCAGGAAGTAGTGAGTGACAGTCCAACACTTGGGATTGGGCACCTCAATGTCAGGCTACTGTTCAGCAGCACCAGGGTTGGGGACCATAGTGTCACTATATATATATGTGTATATATATATATATACGTAAAGGAATTGTGGAACATGTGATCTGAAGGGGAAGGGGTGTATCAGAAGCAGTACCAGGGTACACTTAATGAAACTATAAATTAAATCGATAGATAGACAGACAGAGATAGACAGAGAGATAGATAGATAGATAGATAGATAGATAGATAGATAGATAGATAGATAGATAGATAGATAGATTGATTGATTCAAAACAGAACATCTGGGCTTCCTTGAGCTGGACCAACCCCTGGACCCAGTGGCAGAACCACATTGGCAAGTATTTCAGTTTAGCCATTGGTGCTAATCTCGGCATCTGGAGTCCACATTTGAAAATCTTTGTGCAGTTCATTCTCATTTTGCTTTGAACTGAATGTGATCTACTGCCTCTGCTTATGATTAGTGTTAACCAAGTCTTTTTAAAAACTGTCTGTATACTGCTGCTTTCTCCAATTGATGTTTTAATAATAATAATATTACTACTAATAATAATATATTTTTTGTATGGTGCCTTTCCAATACCAAGGTACCCAACAATGTAAAAACAATATATACAACAACAAATGACAGATTAATACAGTTACAATCAAATACCTTTACAACAAATGCTCCTTTCAATTAACTATGAAAGCTTTTTTCCACAGGTAGGTTTTTAAACCCTGCTTAAATTCCTCCACAGGTTACACACTCCTGTAACCGGCGAGGAACAGAATTCCAAAGGGTGGGGGCTGCTACGCAAAAGTTGTATAACCAGATGACTTCAAATTCACCCTTGGAATCTCTAACAACCCCTCGTCGACTGACAGAAGCAATCGATCAGGGCAGTAGGGAACCAGAAGCTCTTTCAGATAGTCCAGGCCCATCCATGTAGGGCTTTGAAAGTCAGTAAACTTACTTTAAAGGTGATCCACCACTGTACTGGCAGCCAGTGCAGCTCATGCAGCACTGGGGTAATATGGCAGGATCGTGAAGATCCTGTCAAAAGCCATGCTGTCTCATTCTGCACCAGCTGCAAGCAATGGATTTCAATCCCAGAAAGACCTAGATAAAGGGAGTTGCAGTAATCCAAGCACGAGGACACAAAGGTGTGGACCAAGGTAGGAAGGTCATTGGACAGAACCAGATGCTTAATCCTGGTGATATTTCTAAGATGATAAAAGGAAGTTTTGACGACAGCTGACACCTGAGAATGTAGGGTCAATCCATCATTAAAAACTACCCACAGGTTACGCACCCATTCAGAGGTCGGGAGTGAGACTCTGCCAAGGAAAATTCCAGAGGGTGCACCAACACCTGACTCCCCTATCTGACAACCTGGGTCCACAACCAGTACCTCAGTCTTTTCTGTGTTCAACTTCAGCCAACTGGAATCCATCTACTCCTGGATTTCTTTTAGAAAGTTGTTAAAGACCGAGAGAGCTCCATCCTGGTTGGGTGCAAAAGAAAGGTAGAGCTGGGTATTATCTGCATAACAGTGAAACCTCAGCCCATTGCTTCTTACAATGTCTCCGAGGGGTTGCATATACTCTGCGAACAGCATGGGTGACAGCACTGAACTCTGAGACACCCCACAAAACAAAGCAAGAAGAAAAAAATCCAGATACAACTCTTTTTTGTTCTACCGGTGAGAAGTAATGTAAACCATTTGAGGACTGTCCCGAACATTCCACAGATATGCCTCATTCATCTTTTCAACACCATGTGTTCCTTGGTGTCAAAGGCTGAAGACAAATCCAAAAGAACCAAAATGGAACAGTTCTTCCAATCTCTCGCCATCAGGAGATCATTGAGCACCCAAATGAGCGCTGTCTCAGTTCTATGTCTTTTATGAAAACCAGACTGGAGTGGTTCATAGATGTCATGGATGGTCAAATGGTCCTCCAGTTGTGCTGCCACTACTTTCTCAATCACCTTCCCTACAAAGGGAAGGTTAGAGATAGGTCTGTAATTTGCATGGCAGTCAGGGTTCAAGGTAGATTTCTTCAAGAGTGGTATCACCACCGCCTCTTTCAGAGAACTAGGAAACTCTCCAGATTCCAAGAAGCACCAGACTGTCCGCACAAGGACTGGACCTATGATGTCAATACAACCCAAAATTAGAGAGGTCGGTCCAGGATCCAAACTACAGCATGTAGGACTCACACTCTGGATGATCCTCATGACATCCATTATCTCCGGTCGAATGAAAGTACTCCAGGAAATCTGAGGTTCGGTGACCCCGTACTGATCACAAACAACCCCCATAGAGTGTGCCAGTTGAAGAACCGCCCTGATGTTGGATACCTTATTTGCAAAGAACTGAGCGCACTCATTGCACTCTAATTGCGAAAAAGCTTTCCGAACATGCAGACAGGCTGGGTTGCACAGTCTGTCCACAGTTCAGAATAGCCAAGCTAGTCGATTCTGAGCAGCCACAAGCTCCCCAGACAGGAATTATGCCTTCTTGCGGGTGATTGCTGATTGATAGACTAAATAATGGTCCATCAGTCTAAAGTGGTCAGCATCAAGGGCGGACTTTCGTCCAGCAACACCTTAACCTTCACCCTAATCTCCGCATCTCCCTCAAAGTCCCATCAAACAACTGCTGCAAGGCCATGGGAACTTATGTCCCATAAAGGGCGGTATCGAATAATTTCCACAGAGGTAGGCCTACCAGGGGGTGCTAAAACTAAACCCCACGGTGTAATGATCAGACCATCCAACTGGTTCCACCCCCAAGTCCGATGATTCAATCCCTAGGAGAAAGATTAAGTCGAGCGAGTGTCCATGTTTATGAGTAGCAGTGAAAATTACCTGTGTAAGGCCCAGAAATGTCATTAACTGGAGGAAGTGCTGACAAAATTGTGAGAGTTCATCCCAGGCATTGAAGTGACCCAGAACTATCAATCTGGATGACTCAAATGCCATGTTGATGACAAAGTCCACCACTTCCTGAAGGAATCGCTGCTCATCACAGGATGTATGGTTGATTAGGGCAATTTGACAGCCTACACCTGCTACTACTGAACACTTAAAGGACTCAACCTCCTCAACTAGTATCCTCATGAGGTTCAGTTCAGTCTTGAAACAGACCACAACCCCCCCCCATGATCCAGTCTCAGGTGGTGTATCACCGAGTACCCTGCTGGAGTCATAGCCTCCAAAATGGGTCCAGAATTTTCATCCTGCCAAGTCTCAGTAAGGCATGTCAGGTCCACTATTTCAACAAGATCTGCATTAATTGCAATCTTGATCTTAATGGACCTGGCATTACTCAACACCGCCCAAGTTGGACGAACCACCTGAGCCGCCCTGGCCATCTGCCTACCACAATCTGTAGTGCCCTTGGGAATGTGCACCAGACAAGGTAAGCCATGATCTGGGTTCCATTTCACCCCAGGGCATCTTCTGGGTCTTACCACCCCAATTTGGTGGCTCCCCTCATTCATCCTCCACTGTTCGCCACCCCTGCCCCCTCCTTCTCCTCCTAAGCATAATGCCAAGTGCTCTACAGCACTGGTAGGTCAAAAATTGAAGAGGATGAGTAGAGAAAGGGCACAGGGCAAAAGAGCAAAGGATGAATATCGCACAACTGTGGGGGCCAGTATCCAACACATTTTACAATTAAATAAATAAACCAAACTAATAAACTAATAAATTCTCTCCAAAAACCCACCCCAGCTGAAAAATTGTCCTGAATTATAAACTATAAATGACACTAACAAAATAATAAATACACTAAACACTCCCAACTTAATACAATAAAATACCACTTAAAATATATATTTTACCCCACCCTGCATATACTGTATCACTTGATTCCTGCACTCAATTTTTATATAGGCATTTCAATCATCCTTCACAAAATAACATATAAAACAATAAAATAATATTCAAAAGAAGAAAAATCAGTAAAAAAAGAAACATCTGGCACTCTCACTGCCCAAAGAAGTTCAAATCCATAAAATTGATGAAAATGGCCAGTCTCTTCATATAACAGTACCCACTCCAAGTCCTCTCACAACCGGGGGAAGGATTTTATGCACTCTTGTTGCCCAAATTCAAGATCGACTTCCATAAAAAGTACAAAATGCAAAAGAAAATATATTAAAAAATAAACGACAAAGAAAAATGGACACCTGGTCCTCTCACCACCAGGAATCCAAATAGATGAAATCCTAGAGGGCTGCAAACTGCTTCTCAATGTCTACACAGTGCAAGTAATTCACAGTCTAGCACAGGGTAGGGAAAATATATCCACAAAACCTATGGCAGAATTTCTTGTGGATCCCTTATTCTGCTAGGCAATATCCAATCAATCTTTCCACATAAATGTCTGCACAAAGTTCGGCATCCAGCTCATTCACAGAGAGAACATAAATCCAAATCAAACACAGGGGCAGAAGAAGGGGTGACTCCCCCAACTGCCACAAACAGGCCCCAAACACTCCGAGACCAGCATCTACAGCAGCCCTAAAACTAGGCCACCTGGACTAGTCTCCAAGCCTCCTAGAAACAACTGTTGATAACAGCACCAGCTCCCTGGAGCAAAATTCACTCAGTTCCTGCTCAGTCAAAGGAATCGGGAATAGCCCTAGCGATGGTGGGGATATAGGGAGCTATCCCACCCCAACCCTGCTCACTGAAATTCGCAGCTTCTGTACCACACAATCAGGAGTTAGCATCCCATTCAGGTTGAAAATCCCTGTCATATAAAGGGGGTAATCCAGGTAGCTAGGAGTGGAGCCAACAGAAGTAGAATGACGGAAAAAACTATTTGGTGAGTTCAGACGGCTCTCCTCTCCCAATGCTGACAAGAACAAGCCGGCAATTTCAAAATGCTCAAGTGTACTCAGGTGACTCCACTCACCCCAACACCTGTTATAAATTATTCACAGTCCAGACACATTAAAAATGAATGATCCACATTCAGCTCTCGGCTCACTTTCTTGCTTCATAAAGAATTTGCGGTGGTCTCCTAAAACCCCTGCAATGCTATAACAAAACACTATAATAAAAACTTAATAAAATAGAAATAAAAAATGACATAAAATGAACTAAAAAACTCTGCTCTACAGGAGCTACTTTACAGACTGGCCCAGTGTGGCTGCCATTTTAATGATTACCTGTCGAGAAGGCTTACAGGGTGACATCAAGGAGGCTTGGGTTTTAGGCTGTTTATGGCTGTTTTCTGCAATGTTGTGCAGTTTGAAACTGTTTTATTACTAATTTAGAAGCTGTTCCCTGTTTTATTGCTAATTTAGAAGCAGTACCTGCTCAGAGCCAGCAATAGTTTCCTGCAGCAGTCTGCTTGTCCCTCCCCTGAGTTTCCTACTCCCTCCCATGGATATTTCTTAACAGCCTCCCCCAACCCCTTTCCTTGATTTAATTTCTGCTGCTCTGCTCGTTTTCAGGGTCCTGAACAGGAATCTAGGGGTATCCTTGAGCTGCCTGCAATCTCTATTTTTTCCTCTTTTTCCATTAACATGTTATACTTATTGGCCACCAGAGGGACACGTGATAAGGAGAAACCTATTGTACTATTATTTTCCTCCCATTAATTCCAGTCTCAACCCCTCCTTTTGCTGCCACCCGTCTACCCTTCAGGCTTTGCCCCAACTGGTCTATCCAACCAAGTACTGTTGCTATAAGGCTGCCTGTCCCACTTAAAAGGCCCAATACAAAAAGAGATGTTACAAAATAAAATTTCACCAGTGAAATTGCAATGAAATTGTCAATATCACCACGCTAAATATTTTGCGAAGTTCTGCTGTTCCGCGAAATAGTTTGTGGGGTACAAACTTGCACAATTTCACCACAAAATGCAAAATTTTGCCTGAAAATGGCTAAATTTTGCACACAAGGGTAATACCATCATTTCATGCAAATGTTAAGATATTTATATGCAAAATTTCACCATTTTGGGTGGAATTTGCATTTTCGGCATAATTTTACATTCCACACCAACAAAATATTTTGCAGAATGCACCAATTTTACGAAATATTTTGTGTAATGAAATTTCTAATTTTCGCACAACACTAGCCACAAATAAATCCTCTGAAACACTATTTTTTTATTTATCAAGTCTAGGATTACAAATACCTTTGAGCCATGGCTCTTTTACAAAGGTTCCACGTCAGAGAAATACAAATTATGGGGAACGTCAAGACAGGCATTACAACAATGTGGACATTGCAAACAGAGTACAGATTAGTACAGTTCAAGGGTAGTATTGTAACAAGGCAGCCAGCGGCATTTGTCAGAGAAAATAGACAACAGATAAGAAGTGCCAGGGTCATAGGGAGAGGGAAGATGGTTGGGGGGGGAAGGAATGTAGGAAGGGTGGTAAGAGGGTGAAAAGTGCAGCATTGGGTATACCAAGATGTGAGAGTAGAATCCAGTGAGGAGGGGAGGGGGGAGACAACTAGAGCAGAAAGAGAAGTGGAGAAACAAGGTTAAGTTGGGCAGTCACAGGAGCTGTTGATAGTGAGATAGTCCCGGAGCCTAGTTTTAAACATACCAATAGTTGGGGCAGAGGAGATATTTGGGCTGAGGCCATTGAACCAGAGTGGTGCTCGATAAGCAAAAGAGCGTTGTCCCTGTGAAGTGTGACAGTGGGGGACTTTCAGTAGCTGTAGCGTGGATCTCCTAAGGCACCATTTGTTAATTCGGTGTTGTAACACAGTTGAGACCCCAGAAGGTGCAAGACCAAGGTAGATTTTTTTGACCATGGAGCAGGTGAGAAACTTTACGCGGTTTGATAGTTGGAGCCAGCCGGTCTGAGTGTACAGGTCACATGTGTGGCTGAGACAGTGAGCACCAGTGATAAGCCGACATGCTTTATTTAAGAACTATTGTTCTGTTTAAATGCTAGGGGGCTGCTAAGAGTTGCCAAACGTAATCTAACATTGTTTATTAGAAATAAAGGTTCACCTGCTGAGTACCCTCAGTAATTTTCCTCTCATCTGGGCATACAACCTATTGCCCCCCAGTCATACTGCTTGCCCTTAAATTTGTAATTTCTCAGTCTCCCCATGCAAAACTCTGTTTTTTGCATCTAAGGTCTGGATATCTCATGCATGCTTGGGACGCACTTGATGAGCTGGGTATCATGTCATAACAGTGACCCAAAATGAGTGACTAGAAATATAGTGACTCATTTTGGGTGCTATTATTGTAGGCTACCCTGCAGAATAGTGAAGGTATGGGATAGCAACCAGAGGAAGGGCGAACAGAAGGGGGGGGGAATGGCAAGGCGAAGGGAAGAGACAGGGAAGGGAGTTTCAGGCACTGGTGTACCTTCTGCTGCTGAGCTAGCCATGTAGCATGTTGGTGTGGCTGGCTAGGCTAGCTCTGGCACAGCAGTTACTGGGTTCGGGACCAGGAGCATGTACATTTTGCCACAGCTGCAAGCTATGGCACTTAAATTTTGCCGACATCCGGATTTTTCCCCCTCCTTGATATGCAACCCCTGGAGCTGAGAATCCTAATTAAGAGGGGTGCAGGGGGAAGCAAAGCCCCCCACAAGGGAGGGCTCAGCCCCCCCCCACAAAAAACTTTTTTTTTAAATCCAGATGTTGGGTCACCTTGAAGTGTATATCTCCAATATGCTTTTCAGTAATATACACTCACCATAATAGCGATCGCTGTTTTGCATTCACTATTATGACATGGAACCATGAGCTGTAACTTAATGGTTGTTAGGTCTCCCATTCTAATTGCAATGAATTGACAAAATACAAATGTTTACCCCAATCCAGTTGTCTTTAACCAGGACTCACCAATTCCTGTTCTTTTGCACAATTATGCAAGTTGTCCCCACTTTGCAATGATTTTACCCACCCAATTTCTCCCTTTAATCTTACTCTTACTTTTTGTTTCCTTACCCAGCTCACCCATCCCCTTCCTGACTGTTCTTTTACCTCCTGATTGTTCACCTTTCAAGTTTGACCCTGGATGAACAGTCCCCTTCTGAACTCTCAGCTCTGGGACCCCCGATATTGTCATCCTCCATCATACCCCTAGCTTAGTCAGAGACCTTCCTTCCTCCCCTATTGCTCTCTCCACTCAACACTGCTGTCTCCTGCTGTTTCACCATCCTCAATCTACCAAATATATCAAACATGCTTGCACCAGCAAGCATATGAAACTTTGACAAAACTCACTTAATATTTTTACCTCTCCTCCTCTCTGGGTCTGTGCACTCCAACCCAGGACATGCACCACCTGATCTCACCCATGATCTTACCCATAAACTCCAACCTGGCCATCATAAGAAATTTATCAGCATCACCCAGCTCAACATTCAAAGTATTCTTGCTTAAAATATGACCTTTGAAGCCTGGATCAAGTCCAACAATTTTGATATCATCGCCCTGAGACCAGAAACCAAGCTTATCTTTTTTACGCTAGCATAGTGTGTTTGCATGTGCAGGAAAGCCCACAAACACTTCCATTCCATCTGTATGTGGACATTATCATATGTGTATTCCAGCTATGTGTGAATATGACTTTTTGTTTACATCTGCTATTCCTGTCTCCTTCTCCACGTGTCACCTTTCAGTCTTCTTAGTATACCCAGTTAAACACCTCATTTCATTCTTTTCCAGGATGTCTCTTTCTCACCATCATCATCACCTTTCTGTTTTCCAGCTTTTATTCTTTACTTGCCTTCTATCACTCTTTCTTCTAGATCCACCCACCTGCTTTGCTTTTCGACAGATATATATATATTGCTCCTCTAAGTTTGTTACTTTTTCTTTATAGATAATGCTTGAAAAAAAGGTTTGGTCAAAACATTGATTTGAACCATATTTTCTACTTTCAGTGTGTGTTTATTATTACCTTTTTGCTTTGTTTTCATCCCACACACTTATGCAGCATTTATTTTTTAATTCTACATCTGGAATGCTTTTCAAACATTTTAGAAAAATTCCACAGAATTCTGAAAGTTATTTAATTTAAACTGGATTATTTTTCTGTTGTTTGAAAAACCAAAAAAAAATCCATGTTTTATGTAAATGGCTGGATACTACTCTACAGTTCATGTAAACCAGAAATTAATAATCTATGATGAAAATAAAAGGCCCAATGCAATTTTCAGAACATGAAACTTCACTTTAAACATAATTCCACACAGTTAGATGGAATTTCTGAAATGCTGTGGAATTCTGGAAAAAAATGAAATTAAAATTCTGTATAGCTCTAAAAATTATCTTTTTTCACATCCTCAATGACCTTGCTTTCCTTAATAGCGCCTTGTAGATCTCATCTCCCACTACATGTCCTTCTGTACTCTTTGTCATCTGATACTGGCTTCCACTCCATGTCGTTGAATAACCTATTCACATCATAGTAAACTTCTATTATGCAGCCCATACCATCTGAAATACATTACCCATCTCATTTTATCTACTAACTGCATTGTCCATTTTTAAGTCTCACTTAAGTGCTTATCTTGTTTCCTTTGCATTTAGTTCATTTTTCTTTACATATTTAACATGTTATTTAATTTGTATAATTGACAGTCTAACTACTAGTTTTTCCAGTTACTATATATTTTTTATCGCTTATTATACTGTATGTTACTGAACATAAATAATGTAATGTTTTCTATGTAAAATATTACATACTGTTATTGTTTTGTATTTCCCATTTCATTATAGTTCCTGATTCAACATTTTGTCTGTGAAATGTTTTAAAATAGTCTATTATTTGTATGAACAATGTGCAATAAATTGCATTGTACTGTATATGTAAGTGCTACTGCTCAGACAGTATATATTTTTTATAACAGAATCATAGCATTGTGTAATACTATCTGCATTTAGTATGATTCATTTTTCTTAAATGCAAAATCTTACAAAACATGTTAAGACAGTCAAGCTAATTCCTAACATTAACCATAGGGAAAAAGAAGGTGGCAGATAAAAGTTTTGATATTCTCTGTGAAATAAATGTGTGGCTGTTATAGTTCAGTCCCCATACATGACTGAAATGGAGTCATTCATAAAGAATCCGTTTTTGTTTCCTTATAAATGTAATATTATCTCATTTTATTTCAGAATGAATTTAGAAGAGCAGGGAAAAAACACATCTTGTTGATCTTAATTCCATTTTCTCTTTAATAATCTTCTCTTGTCTGAGTAGAAGAATGGTTCCTGTTTATCAGCTTGGTGCTGTATGCACACTGGAATGCAAGTAAGAACAAAATTACACATGAGCAGCATGGCAAATCAGAAATGTCCTTGAAAAGCACTACTCAAGGATTCTGTATATGTAGGAAGGCAATAATGCTGTCTGATACATACCATATGGAGGAACATTATGGGCTTTATTGTCTAAAGTCATTGGATTCTGTAGAAATAAATGGTAGAATCTTCAGGAAGCAACACCACAAATTGTCATTCTTATTAGAGCAAATGTAGAGAACAATATTTGGCAGTCTTTGGTACCAGAATCATCAGAGTTTTTACCAACTGCTGGAATCTTTTTCTAGGGTTAACGTAGACACAAATGAAATTCTGTAAATATATATGCTGAGTAGCTTTTTAATTTACATTTTTATGGTGTTATGCTCTCCTTAAATATGTGACTGGAAGATTAAAATATTTCTAGGTGTTTTTATTTGGGGAATCTGAAAATTAAATAAGGTTGAACCATGTATGCCATCTTCTACTTCACAGATATATATATATATATATATATATATTTAACATCTTTGGCTTTATAAATCGGCCAACATTGTAATCATTACAGCATGTGGGATCAAAATCTTACAAGTTTCCAATTGCTTTTTAAAGTGCTCTGTTATTACAATGCTAGTCCAAAGCAAACATTTGCCATTAAGTATATGTTACTCTTCTTAGAACCCTTAAAAATGGTCCATATGTTCTAACTAGGGACTGGGGAACTCTGTTCTGTAGATTTTTCCAGCCAAACCCCACTACATCTCCTTCATATATAGTGAGCCCATCCAGTGCGATTTGAAATCCAGGACTACTTGTGTCTGGTAAGACTGAATAGCACTATAAATTTGAAGGTATCTCCGAAAATCCTGAGCTGGCAGGTTTAACTCAGCTCTCAGTTGGTCGAAGGACATCAGCTCCTTGGAGTCCGGAATATATAGGTCCTGGAGGATCGTGATGCCCTTACTGGCCCATCCAGGCCAGAGGATAATTTTTTATCTATGGAGATACTTTTGTGGTTCCAGAGGTGGGTATAATCCAATTGGGGATGCCAAGCATGGTGTGGTGTGCGGGAGGAAGCCATGGCCATTTGCCAGGTTCTGCCCATCTCCAGCATGACTGGTGTGGCTCGGGGGGTTGTAGGATGAGTGGCAAGAAGAAGTGAACACATGGAGTTCTCCTGGGCTGAGTGGTTTTCCAATTTCACCCACAAGGGGGGGACAAAAGGAGTAGGGGACAAACCACTTTGTCGCTTCTGCAGTAAGGTACTCTAGCTGGTATCCTTGGAACCAGGGAAGACTCAGGTCCCCTTTTGTCCAGTGGGTCAGGAGCTTAAGTCTGCTCCAGGGTGGAGTTTTACCCTTCCAAAGTTGAGGAGAGACAAGTTTGTCCAGGGAATGGAATAGTTTAGGGGAGAGATGAATAGGGAGATTATTAAAGAGGTAGGATACCCTGGGAAGAAAGAACATCTGTACAGTCACAACCTTACCCTTCAGGGAGAGATTGAGTCTGTGCCACTGGTCAATCTCCGCAGCCAGTGAGGTGAGTAAAGGGGTAAAATTAGCAGTTTCCAACTCCTTCCATCTAGTGGTGATGGTCACTCCAAGGTAAGAAAAGCCCTGGGGGACCCATGAGATATCCATGCCCCACAGACATTCATTTGAGCAAGCCTGATTTAGGGGTATAAGGATGGTTTTATTTTGATTCACCTGGGGACCTGAAAGTTTGGCAAAGTCCTGCAGTATAGAAAGGGCCTTAGGCAGAGACTGTTCTGGATGTGACATAGTGAGGAGAAGATCGTCTGTGTATGAGTTAATTATGTAGGAGTGTCCTCCCACCTCAATACTGAAGATGTCCTTGGTGGTTATGAGCTTTCTGGCCAGTGGGTCTAGGGCAATTAGAAACAATAAGGAGGAGAGAGGGCAGTCCTGGTTAGTGCCTCTCTGTAGTTGAAATGGGGAGTAGATATCTTTGTTGGTTAGAATTCTGCCAGACACTAAGCTATATAAGATGGCTATCCATCCCTAAAAGTAGGGGCCAAAGTCATAACGCTTTAAGACTCTGTGCAGGTAGTTCCACTCCTCTGTGTCAAAAGCTTTGGAGAAGTCAATGGCCAGGGCAGCCATTGAGTCTGAGGACTACAATGCCAACCATTTAAGGCTGAGCACCAGCCTTAAATTATCAGATCCCAATTTCCCTTTAGAGAACCCCAGCTGGGAGGGGTGAATTATGGATGGCAAAATGTCGACCATTCTTTTGGCCAGGATTTTTGCCGCTAACTTTGTATCCACCTAAAGGAGAGAAAGATAGGGTAAATGATAGCACAGTTCAGGGCATCCTAGGATTTTATAGGCAGAAGGGTTACTATGGCCTCCCTCATAATAGAGGGGAGAGATCCTTTGGCATGCACCTCTTGTAGAGCCAGGAGAAGCAGGTCTGGGATTTCATCTTTTACAAACTGGTAAAGCTCCACTTCCATGCCATCTGGCACAGGTGCCTTCCATTTAGCTTACTGGGATAGAGCAGATCACAGCTCCTCAGTGGTAATAGAGTTGTCTAGCACTTCCACAGATCCCAATGGAAGTTGGGGGATATCGGCGGATCTGCAGAACTCCTAAAGTTACCCCTGGTGTCCAGGGAGGCTTTATATAGGGTTTGATAAAATAGACCCATTACCCCATTAATACTCTTGGTGTCTGAGACCACCTTCCCAGAGGAGTCCCTTAGAGCATGTATCCGAGATGCTGCCTGCTGCTTTCTAAGCTGATAGGCCAGCAGTTTTCCACCCTTGTCTCCTCCCTCCCAGTATTTATGTTTGGATCTAAGGAGAGGCCACTCAGCTTTATGCTGCAGAAGGGTATTAATATGGTATTTAATCCCTGTTATAGAGGTTACAAGAGAGTGATCTGTATATGCTGAGGCGGATGACTTAAACCTTGATTCTAGGATAGTTAATTCTGCCTGCAGTTTGGAGTGGTCCTCCTTGAGGGCTTTATCCTTGGCTGTGGCATAGGAGATAATATGGCCTCGCAAAACCACTTTAAAGGCTTCCTAAATGATGCCAGCACTCACCTCTCCCCCGGCATTGTTTACGAGGTAGAACTTTGCTTCCTGTATCATAGCTGTGCAGAACTCTGTCCTAGAGGAGCAAGGGATTGCATCTCCATCATGTACCTGATGGCCATTGCCCGGGAGGGAGATAATTACATATAACCAGGACGTGGTCTGAGATAAGGATATTGTCCACTTTGGTGTCACTGATGCCCCGGGCCGCCTCTTGATTGGGTAACCAGTAATTGATGCAGCTATGAGTATTATGAAGAGGGGAGAAAAAAGTATAATCTCTGCCTGTAGGGTTATTTCCTCATCAAGGAACTATATGCCCCATTCAGCAATAAGCTCTTACAAGGCTGCTCTAGCTTTGAGGTGTGTTTTGGGGTGGGGTGGGACTTCTCCAGAAAAATATCAGGGACCAGGTTAAAGTCCCCCCCCATTATCAAGGGCAGGTTTGAATAACCTTCGTTGAGGGAGACAAGAGCCTGTCCCATCTCTGCCAAGAAATCAGCAGAATCTGTGTTAGGGTGATAAACATTAGCAACTACTGCCTTGCCACCAGACTAGAAAACCAGGTTGCTACCCAGCTGCCAGGGGTGTCTGTTTTGACAGCCTCTTCTACCCAAGTGCTGGCTCTGTGTACCAGTATAGCTACTCTCTTAAACTTGGTGGGTGCAGAGCTGGCCAACACTTTGCAAACCCACAGATTTCTAAGCCACTGCACTGTCCTGACACTAAGGTGTGTCTTCTGAATAAGGGCTATGTTATATCTTAGAGAACGGAGGTGCTGTAGTACCTTGCAGCATTTCACTGGGTGGTTAAGGCCCTTAACATTCCAGGAGACACACCTCTACCCCTGTTGAGTTTTGCCTAACATGGCTCGTCCACCCCATTGATTAAATTTCATGCTCCTCCTTATCATCAAACAGGATTAGGTGGAGGACTACCTGGTTCCCAGAAGAGGGTTCTCCTGTTAATCACTAGAATCTGAAGGAAGTGCAGTAAAATGGGTCTTGCGATGTGAGAAGTGCTGTTACCACTAATATAATTTTAAGAGAGAAAAATACAAAATAAACACAGTTTTAGGAAAAAGCACTGAGGTTGTCTTGTACAATTACAAGAAAAGAAAAGCTATACTACTGTGAGATCACTAAGGGTGGGGAGTTAAGCATGTAAGGGGAATCCCAGCAGTGCTAATGATCCCAAGCTACGTTGGCTCACACACCCAGATGGAGTATAGGAAGGGCTGAACTAAAAGTGGCCCATCCTTACCTGGACTTTATACCACTAAGAGGTGATCCAGGGTGGGGGGGAAGATCCCAAACCTCAGGATCTGAGATGGGGATCGGGGGGAAGAAGGGAATGGAGGGGTCCAAACCCTAGTTGACTGCCAAGTCTAACATTATGCCATTCAGCAAACTTTTTTTCTTAGCATATAAAGTAATCTACCTAACTTACATAACAACATCTGAACAGTAAGGATAAAAACACTGGCTAAACCATAACAATCCAGCCTCTAGTAATCAAATATACCCTGCGGGCATGAGCCAGCCTGAGGCTTGCAGGACTTTTCCCCGCCACCAGGATCATGGCTGATACATCCACACCAGAGCATGGGCTGATCTGGGTAGGAAAATGGGGTGAGAGTAGCTACCCCCACCTTATTCCAGAACATCTACCAGGCATCTGAAGGTAGGGTTCCATAGCCAGGGTGAGTCAACAGCATATGGGGGGGTCATCTAGGTGTTCCATTGATTTTCCCTCCCATGCCTCAGCAAGGGACAGTTTTAAGGTAGAGGAGAGATGGGAAGAGCATACAAAACCCCTCATTGTCCCCCAAATAGGGGGAGTGGGACCTTAGAGCAAAGTTAAAATTTAACTGTTATGTATCAAGAACAATTATGTAGCAGATAACATCAAAAGGTCCATACTTTATCCTCATATGGCATGTCTAAGCTTTGGTCTTCTGGTCCTGGGGTTGTAGCCCTAGTAGGAGATATGTCTGTGCTCTTGAGGGGTGGTAGACTCTCTGCCACAATTTCAACAAAAGATTTGAGACCTGGCCTGACTGGAATATGGTTGTCATCTGTAGCCACAATGGATCTGAAGGTTCAGGCACCCAACTCAGAAGTGCGGTAGTATCCATAGAGTCAGAGTTCTGTGCAGAAGGTCCAGTCACTTCCTCATCTGAGGGTAAATCCTCCCTTGGGAGCTTAGCAGGAGGAGATGCAGTGTATTGATTAGGCACAAGGCCCTGGTGGCTTTTCAGTCTCGGTCAGGCATGACCCTGGTACTGTAACTTGTTAGACTCGGGGGCAGAAGCCAAAGGTTTAGGTGTGTGTTCTGAAGGAACTGGCACGACAGGGTTAGGAGCTGAGAAGTTCAGCCATCCCTTCGAGCTTGGCTTGGGAGACTCATTTAAAGTGGGACTGGTCCGTTCATGAAAGGAGTCCCTAGGAAGCAGTTTTCCCTTGCTACCATTCCTCTTTATCTGTTCCTGCCCTCCAGGGATCCAGTGGCGTCTGGGAGATGTAATGTGTTTCAACATAGTGGACATTGCCTGGAAAGCCAGTTTTCGAGCTCCTGTGGTTGTTGAGCTAGGAAATCCTTGCCATCCTTCAATACATACAAAGTGATAAGTCCCTTGAAATGATGTTTGAAGCCATGGGCCTGCAGTATTTTTTTCAGAGGAGCAAAAGATTTGCACCAGGCTGCCACTTCATGTGAGTAGTCCCTATAAAATGATATGAGGTCTCCCCTCCAAATAATGTCCTCAAGAGCTCTCGCAGCTCTAAGTACTTGCTCTTTCTCAGTGTACCTTAATAGATAGGTGATGATAGGTCTGGCTGGAGTGTTGGTAGAACCTGCCTTGACATATAATCTGTATGCCCACTCCACTTCCTCAGGGCCCCTCCATTGAGCTCCCAGAAGTTTGGGGATGAGCTCACTGAGAAAATACTCCATATTCTGGCCTTCAGCACCCTCAGGGATGCCCAGGATCCTTATATTATTCCAGCATCCCCGATTCTCCTGGTCTTCTGCTGTTTCCGATAATTTGGCCAATTTCACCTCATGTTCCTGGAGATGTTGCCATTCTAGTCCCTGGAGTCTTTCCAGCTCTTCTGTCCATTGTTCAGCCACATTCATTTTGTCTTCTAGCTTACAGACGTCTGCAACAGTGCCTGTAAGGGCAGCACTTATTCTGTCCATCCTAGTCAGCAGAGCTTCCATCATTTTGGTGATGTAAGAGAGTGAGTCCGCTTCTTGTGTTTGTTGGTTCTGGGGCTGCTGGAAGCCACTGGGGGTGGTAGTGGTCTAGGGGGAGCTGGATGCCACTATCTCCTCAAGTAAATTGCATGCACAAGGTATATTAGCTGCTCTGGTCAGTAGGTGTAATTGCCAGCCATTGTAGCTGTTCTAAAAATAATGATTTGGCTATTCCCATTGCTTGGACTCTGAGGTTAGTGATAGAAGCCTACATGGCCTAGTGCATCTGGCATGGCATCTAGGTGCCTCCAGTGTGTTCAGCTGTTGAGGTTGGTTACAGAGTTAAAATTGCATTAATAGGCAGTTGGTAGGGGTTGGTTAATTATTCCCCATACAATAGCTGGCGAGTAGGTCCCAGATCACATCAGGAGACTGCAGACTGTGTCCAGTGAAGAATGGAGCAAATGATTTAGTCTGCCATTATACTGGCTCTCAAGCCACGCCCCAAAACAAAATGTTTTGAGCTCTCAACAAGAGTCTACTTCAAGTAAACAAGAGACCCAGCATGGAATTAAATGCTTTTATTACAAATGTAACAAACAGGGAAAACTATTTAAATTACAGTGTAAAACAAAATTAAGCAAAAGTAAGAAGTGGTAGTAAAAGTAACAAAAGCAGACAATATGATTTTGGGGATCATGTATTTTTGCCTATTATTGACTGTGCAGTGTTGCAGAGATTTGAAACAATACAGTAGTATTACATTTCTAGGACATAAAAAAATATTTTATTGGGGGCATACAAGGGAACTACATACCCATCAGTCTTATCTCTGATGCCTATAATGGATAAGTTATGTGATACCTTAACAGAGGAGAAGCTAGTTAGTTGCCTGGAGGCAAATGGACTTTAGGATATCAGTCAGCATGGATTCACAGGAAGGAGGAGCATCATGTGAGATAAACATGATCAATATATTCAACTGGGTAACAAAACATGGTGGACAAGCATCAGGTGCTGGACACACTGTACCTTAACATAGAAACATAGAAGTTGACGGCAGATAAGGACCGCAAGGCCCATCCAGTCTGCCCATTTCTTTTTCTACCTTATAAATGTGCCATCGGCCTTTGCTCTGTCAGTGACCTATCTATTCATAGTCATTTGTATTGCTCCCTTATGCCTATCCCATGGCTGTTTGAAGCCCTGCACTGTATTCATAGCCACCACTTCTTGTGGTAAGCCATTCCATGCATCTACCACCCTTTCTGTGAAAAAGAATTTCCTCACATTCCCCCTTAATCGGCCTCCCTCTAATCTCATGCTGTGTCTTCTTGTCCTGCTATTTTTCTTATATTTAAACATGTTAGACTCTTTCACCTTGTTTATGCCCTTAAGGTGTTTAAATGTCTCGATCATATCACCTCTCTCCCTCCTTTGCTCAAGGGTATACATATTGAGCTCCGTTAATCTGTCCTCATATGTCTTCTGATGCAGTCCCTGCACCATTTTGGTTGCCCTTCTCTGGACTGCCTCAATTTGGTTAATGTCCTTGTGAAGGTGTGGCCTCCAATACTGCACGAGTACTCCAGATGGGGGCCTAACCAATGTCTTGTACAGAGGGATTATTTCCTCTTACGACTTGTGATACCCTACTAATACACCCTAACACCCCCCTAGCCTTACCTACTGCTTTAGAGGTCTGCTTGATGATTTTTAGGTCATCAGTGATAATGGTGCCCAAGTCTCTTTCTTCCTTTGTGACTGCTAGCAACTCCCTCCCAGCCTATAAGTGGCTTCAGGGTTTCTCTTCCTATGTGCATGATTTTGCACTTCTTTGCATTAAATCCCAGTTGCCACTCTTCTGACCATTCTGCTACTTTATCCAGATCTCTTCTCATTCTGCCCACCCCATCTGGATCATCTACTCTGTTGCAGATCTTGGTGTCATCTGCAAACAGACAAGCCTTACCCTCTAGTCCATCTGCGAGGTCACTAATGAAGATGTTGAATAGGACTGGCCCCAGGACTGATCCCTGAGGTACCCCACTTGTGACTTGCATCTCTTCTGACTGTATACCATTTACCACCACTCTCTGTTTTCTGCCAGTCAACCAGTTTGCCACCCAGTTGACCAACTTCTGACCCACCCCGAGCCTACCTAGCTTATTTATCAATCTTCTATGTGGAACAGTGTCAAAAGCTTTGCTGAAGTCAAGGTAGGCGACATCAACTGCTTCCCCGTGGTCCACCACTCTGGTTACCCAGTCAAAGAAATCTATGAGATTAGTTTGACAGGACCTTCCTTTTGTAAACCCATGCTGTCTTGGATCCTGTGCCCCTATGGATTCCAGGTGTTGCACTATCCTTTCCTTAAGGAGTGCCTCCATAATCTTGCCCACTACTGAGGTAAGACTGACCGTCTGTAGTTCCCCGCCTCCTCCCTGCTACCACTCTTGTGGAGGGATCACATGAGCCCTTCTTCAGTTTTCGGGACCTCTCCTGTGCTCAGAGACTCACTAAACAATTCTGCTAATGGCTCTGCTAGTTCCTCCTTTAGCTCCTTAAGCACCCTGGGATGTATGCCATCAGGTCCCATTGCCTTATCCACCCTGAGCTTAGCTCTTGTAGGACCCTTTCTTTGTGAAGGGAGTAGTGCTCACCTCCCTCCCCCCTGTGTCCATGATGCTGAGCTGTGGGCCCTGCCCTACCTTCTCTTCAGTAAATACTGAGCAAAAGTATATATTTAGGATAGATGCCTTTACAGGGTCCTCCTCCTCACATGCTCCCTTTTCTCCATTAAGCTTAGCAATACCCCCTCTGGACTTTCTCCTTTCACTAATGTATCTATAGAAAGTCTTGTCACCTTCTTTTACTGTTCGTGCTAGTGTTTCCTCAGTTTGGGACTTTGCCTGCCTTACTGCCTTACCTGCTTCCCTTAGGGCAGTTTGGTATGCCTCCCTATCTTCATCCCGCTGTGTTCCCTTATATTTTCTGAAGGCCAGCCTTTTGGCTCTGACCTTTCTGCTACTGTATTTGAGAACCAAAGTGGTTTCCTTCTTCTTTTGCACTTCCTTTTCTGTCTAACACAATGGGATGTTGCTTCAAGTATTGTATCCTTAATGCTTGCCCACTTTGCCTGTACCTCCTCACCTGTGTTTCTTTTGCCAGGGCTAGCTTAACTCTGTTGGCCATCTTATCAAAGTCAGCTCCTCTGAAGTCCCATATGTTTGCCTTGGAATGGGATGATTTAGATGTAGTAGCCAAATTGAACCATACCATGTGATGGTCACTGGCCCCCAGGTGACCTTCTACCTGGAGATCTGTGATCCTTCTTTGTTAGTCAGTACTAGATCTAGGATAGCCCTGTCTCTTGTGGGTTGCTGTACCAGTTGTTTGAGGCCCCCTGCAGGAATCCACTATGAGTCTAGTTCTGGCAGATGTTCCTGCTGGTATTGACCAATCTGTATCTGGCATGTTGAAGTCTCCCATTATCAGAACCTCCCCTTTAGCTGTCATGTTTTGTATATCTTCTAACAGTAATGTGTCTATGTCCTCCCTCTGGTCTGGGGCCTGTAGACAACCCCAGTTCTTATGGCTGTCCCATTTCCTGTTTCCAGGGTGACCCACAGTTCTTCTGGCCTTATGTGTATTCTGAATTTCTGTAGCTTTGATATTTTCATTAACATACAGGGCCACTCCTCCCCCCCTTTTTGCAGCTCAGTCTCTTCTGAACAATACATAGCCAGGTACTGAAGTCTCCCAAGTGTGGTTACTGGTAAACCACGTCTCACTAATTGCTACTATGTCCAGTTTAGCCTCTGACATTATTGCCTGCAGGTCTGGGATCTTATTTCCCAGGCTGTGAGCATTTGTGTACATGATTTTCCATTGGCCAGATTTTGGTGTGTTAATTGTTGGGTGAAGTTTGGCATTACCCCTGTGCATCGTATGGGGAGACAAAACTTTTTTCTTACCTGGTGATGCAAATGAACGGCAAACACGCTGAATTCCTGTTTGACCACTAGCTGAGGGGGGAGGGGTGTTCTTCCCATTCGACGTATGGGGTGCTGCACCCCTCTCCCCATTTGCTAGTTTAAATATTCTGCAAAGACGTCAAACTTCTGCCCCAATGCACTGGCTCCCTCTTTAGTCAGATGCAGTCCATCAAATTTAAAGAACTTTCGCTCCCAGAACTGTTGCCAGTTCCCTACAAATCTGTGTCCTTTTTCCTGGCACCAGTCCTTGAGCCACATGTTTAGCTCCCCTATCTCCCTTCTCTGACCTTCCGTCCATCTGCCCTTCTCCCAGACTGGCAGGATCTCGAGAAGGAGATGCCGGATGAAATAGATGATAGTTTGTCACCCAGCCTAGTCAGGTGTTCTTGGTCTCCACAACTGACCGGCTGGCGAGATCGTAGTCCCTATGTGTACTAGGACATCAATGTTTTCTCCTGCTTTGTGAACAATTTTAGCAATGCGGTCAGTGTCTCTCCATGCTGATGTACCTGGGAGACATCTGACCATCACCCTGGCTGGAGATGGGTATCAACTCCCGAATCATGGAGTCTCCTATGATCTGTAGTTTTTGGATTTCCTTTGTGCTTGTTAAGTTTTGTTCCTTGATTTGGGTGTGTATTGTTGTGCTAGCTCCTGTGCCGCAGTGTCCTGCTCTGCAGTGTCTTCTGCCTCTTTATTTGATTTCAGAGATAGAGGCAGATACCTGTTTGTAGTGTTTATATGGTTTTGGAGGTAATGTGTTGGAGAGCAGAGAGCATGGGGCACCTGATTGCTCCTCCTAACCACCTGCCAACCTCCTGGACCAACTACCTCTGCGCCGAGGTTTTTCTGTTGGATGCTGGGGAAATGGCGGTGGTTCTTATAATGTATTTCTCTTCAATATGAAATTTGAGGCGGCAATCTCTGCCCATGCTGCCCAGAGCTGAGACCTAAGATCTCCAAAGGCCCAGCATGTAGGACAGTGTCCTAAATCCTGTAAGACTGTCCTTCTGAAAATTGTTCCACAGTACCTGCAGTTAATGAAATCCATTCCAAATAAGTTGCTGGGTTTGTAACCTAGTCAGAGTAATTAGAAGGAAAAAAATGCAAGTAATGGTTTAATTGTGCTTTGTTTAACTTGTTATAACAAGTTAAATTACTAGTGCCCTGTAAATGAGATCACCTTGTGGAGGCCCCACTGATCCGCCCCTTCCTGCTCTGCCACAGGAAATGTCACAACTGTGGTACCCTATAAAAGGAGTGTAGCGTGGGGTGGTTGGCTGGGCCCTTCCCCTGCCTAAAAAGAAGAACCACGGACGAAAAGAACAAGGAGGTAAGAGCAGAAACAATCAGTCAACAACAAATGCAGTAACTCTGAAAGCTTATCCTAATGTTAGATAAAACTGTAAAACCTGTAAAGCACCACCTGTAATAATTTCAGAGAAGATATACCCTTAAGAAACACTTTGCTCCAGAGAAAAATAAAGCAGTAACAGAAGATATACCTTGCAAAGACAATTTGAATCAGAAGATTACAGCAGTAATCTGTTAGCATTACACCTGTAGGCACACCTTGTAATAATGCAGAAGAAGGTATACCAGCAACAACAATTTGAATCAGAGAAAAAATAAAGCAATGAAATGTTAGCAACAAACAGTAGCAATCCCTGTGAGTAAAAAATAAAAACACCACCACACAGTAAATCTGCTTAGCCAAACTAAGTCTTAATCCTTCTCCCTTGCTCTGGTAAGTTTCTCTACTCTGCCTTTCAAGCAGTCTTAGAAGGAAAGAGCTCAGGTGAAGCTAGGTACCTTGACTTCAGAAAAGCCTTTCACACTGTCCTCTAACGACAGTTGGTCAAAATATTGGGTGACCTCAGGGTGGTGAAAAAGATCACAGGATGGATATTAAAATAACTATGTGGCAGAACTCAGAGGGTTGTCTTTAATGGGGGAATACTTAGAGGCCAGGAAGGTCACCAGTAGTGTATCAGACTGATCAGTACTGGAACCAGTCCTCTTCAACATCTTCATTTGTGATATTAAAGAATCCAAGGAAGATCTGTCTGTTTGTAGATTTTACTATGATCTGTTTAAGAGTGCATACCGAGGAAGAGGTAAAAAATATGAGTGAGGATCTGGAAAGACTAAACAAATGATCAAGAGTATGGCATTTGGCATTCAACACTAAGAAAGGCAAGGTAATACACATAGGGACAAACAGTCCAAAAATAGAATATAGAATGGGGGATAGTGGAAAGTATGACCGAGCAGAGGGACTTGGCAGTAATAACATTTGGCAGATTACATCAGCACAGTGCAACAGGGCTGGGAAGAGGGCAAATAAGATACTGGGATGTATAGGATCATGGATCAGTAGCCAGAGGACTGAAATAATTCTCCCACATAATTATCCTACTAACTTCTGCACAGTCTTCACAGTGAAACATGGGGTGGTGGACCACCAGTAATCAGCAGGAACAAAGGGTGGAAGAAGGCAGATTCAAGTCCATTTTCAGAGGTAACAGGCCTGAAGGCACTTGCAGCTCAGATAGTGGGCAAGGTTATGGGACATGACAGGCTACACCCAAGGTCGCTGAAATAAATCAGGAAGTGCTTGATGCCAAAGGTCTTATTCAATAGGTCAATGGAATCAGCTGTGGTTCTGTTTCCCTGTGATTCCCTTGTATATCCTGATGCCCAGAGGTGCTCTCTGAATTGAATACATGGATGTAGAGGTGAGAGAAAGTTGTCATTTCTAACTTGGTGGAACTTTTGCAAAATTTGGCAGCTTTTGCAGAAGTTTCGATCGTCTGTCTCAGGTGGATCAGAAAACATCCAAATGTTCAGGGCAATATTTTGTGGTGTTCTGACCACCCTACCTGTTAATAACACTCCCTGCTATGGCTAGCAGTCCCTCCTTCTCTCCAATCATCCCCTGCCTGATGTGTATTTAAAAAAAAACCCTGGTGGCTAGTGGTCCCTCCCCCACCCGATCACCCTCCTGCCCAACATGTTTTTTAAAAGAATACTGGTGGCTAGCAGTCCCTATCCAACCTGATCACCCACCTTGTCTGTCCAGTAGTAGCAGCTAGTCACCTCATCATGTTACCCCTCCATCTCTAACACCCATATAGTAAAGTATTGATGGTCTAGTGAACCCCCTTCTCCCTCCCTCCCTCTTTAACTTATTCTCTCCCCAGTGACCTAGTGCCCCCCCACCCCAGCAGTTAGTGTTCCACCCAGCTCTGCACATCCTAAGTTTGTGCAAGCCACTGGCACAGCCCTCCACTCTCCTTCATGGCAACACTCTTGACTGAGCTCTCAATGAATGATCGCATGCTTGTGCTCATTCATTGAGAGCTCTGTCGGGCTGGTGGCCATGGAGAAGAGCAAAGGGCAGTGCCAGTGAGCCACTCCATTTCAGGATAGGGGAGTGGAGTGGGACACTACCTGCTGGGGTGCGTGGGAAGGCAGGGGGGCCAATAGAAAGCCAGGGAGGGAATAAGTTACAAACAACGAAATAAACATACTGTGGATCAGAGATGGGAAGGGAAGTGGGGGGTTCACTAAACTACCAATATTGTACTATATGGGGGATAGGAATGCAGGGTTTACATGATAAGGTAACTAGTGGCTACTACTGGATGGACCAGTCAGTGATCAGGTAGGGGGAGGGAACGCTAGCCACCAGGTAATTTTTTTTAAATACACATTGGGTCTGAGGGTGGTTGGATGGAGGGAGGGATCACTAACCACCAGGGATATATTTCATTTAGTTTGGGTGACCATCGACCAATGGGGGGAAGCACTAGACAACAGGGATAAAGATGGTTGGAGGGCAGGTGGAATTTTTGTGAAAGTTCTGGAATGGATTTCCAAATTTTCATGGAAGTGAAATTCAGACTTTCACTTAAATTTCATCTGCAGAAGTTTTTTTTAGCACACCTCTTCACAGATGGCTAGGTGCTCCATTTTTTCCTTCAATGAAGTTATTGCCTGTTTGACACTAGTAACTTCAGCTAATATTTGCGCAAGCATTAGCTTATTTACAGGATCAACCACCCTGTTGACCTGCGCTGTGCTGCAGGCCATTGTGACACAGACGAATGAATTGAAGTCAAACATTTCTGATGGAAAAATTGTTGTAAAATCCATTAAGAGTAGTACTACTTGTTTCAGGAAAACACTGAGAACTGAAGTCCGTTGAAAGAAATAGTGAAAACACAGTCACAAATTTTAATTATTTTAGTATTGGGAGTCTGAAGTGTGAAGCTAAGAGCTTATTGTCTGTCTCGGTTACAGTCAAACCAGAAGGCCACAGTCTCTCATATTCTTTGCATTTTCCACTTCCACAGGTAGACAAACTCTTATCTTGGTGTAGGGCCCAGAGGCCCTGCATGTCTGCATCTGTTCCTGCAGCTTCCTTTGAGAGCTGCGTGAATGAAGATATGATTCTACTCTCTCAAAAAGAAAGTAAAGTATTTGCAAAAAACTGCATTAGTGTACCATGTTAGGATTCAACTTACTGCCACAAAAGTAGGAAAAGTGGTGTTAGGGTTTATACCCTAACATTTCACCCCCAACCAGCAAAAGGATGACTACAGAAGCAATCACAGGCAGCCATCATCTGTTAAGACAAACAACACACATCTGTTTCCATAAGACACAAATGCAATACCACTGATGTGCTACCTATGTGGATTTGTATCTTCAGCTACAGAACAGGGCATATGATTCTGCAGCCATAACTATGTACCTATGTATGTTGTACAGTACACATTAAACTGTTCCATCAACTCACTGGTGTAGCATTTTTTTTTGTGGTTCTACTGCAGTGGCAACTTGAATTGTTGAAGCTTTTAATTCTTTTCCAACCATTCTTCACTGCCTATTCAACTCACTTGTACCTGTTTAGTGATACGGCAGTAACTGTTTTGCAGCGTTGATGCAATGCATTTTCATGGCATTGTTTATAAATATCACAGCATTCCTTAAAAGCATTGTTTATAAATATCACAGCATTCCTTAAGAGTTGTTTAGTCTGCCTTCTAAAATGAAAATCATAAGCACTCAACTGAAAATAAAGCTTATAGTCCTAACAGCTAGTTGCAAACCAATACTAAGCTTTTACTAATTCATTGAATTAAATACTGCACAGATTAGGAAACTCATTGAACAATGCTACACCAGTGAGTTGAAGGAACAGTTTAATGTGACTTGTTCTGTACAGTGTCCATGAGTACCTGTGTCTGAAGAAGTACTGTTGCAATTTAGGTATTATGCATTTCTGTATACCACTGCACAAGTGCATGCCCCACAGCCATAATTCAGTCTATATGTCTTACCCTTGCAGCTTCAGAGGTGTAGGACCCGCAGGGGTCTGCAGTTCTGCAGGCTGAAGTACAGTTACAATTTTGGTATTATAGATTTTGCAGGGCCTGTGCTTCTTCATCCAAAGGTTGATAAGTCTTACAGTTAGTATGAGTACCTGTGGCTCTGGAAGCACTGGCCCCATAGGGGACTCTGCTTCTATGGATAAAATACTCCTTGTAATTTTGAATTGTGCATTTGTATCTTTGGTGCAGGGGCTGATTCTTCACACAGAAGTAGTGTTGTGGTTTGAGTATCATTAATTTCTATCTGAAGCTGAAAGTGAGTGTTTATGTCTTGCAGTGTGCTTACCACAGATACAAATCCACAAAGGTAGCCCATCAGTGCTGCTGCATTTGTGTAATCTGGAAACAGTTTTATGCTGTTTCTTACATGATGATGGCTGTCTGTGGTTGCTTGTGTGGCCATCCTTTTACCTCTGGGATGAGAGTTAGGGTTGGAAACCCTAGAGCCACATTTTCCTACTTTCATGGTGATAAGTTGAACCCTAATTGGTGCATTAACACAGCTTTTTTGCAGTGAATATACCCAGATGCAGGTATAGATAATAGATATTCATACATAAATGATGGCAAAGTGTGCTATATGAGTAAATACTGTAATACCACTGAGTGGTTGAACAAGCCATAAAGCCATGAGCCAGGGTATGCCGGACTTTGCCATCTATTGTTTTATATAATACATAATGATGAGCAGAGACTTGTGCATTATGCTGCACTTTTATTTTGTCACAGGACTTTTATTTTGACATAGATATATTTAGTCATAGATCACTCGGCATTGTTAACAGACGTTCAGCTGTGTGCAAGGCTCATCAGTTAGAGTCACTTTGAGCTGCAACAGTCTGTACATTTTGTTGCCAAAAATATAAACCAGGTCTGTGCAGTAATGTAATGGTATTCCTGTTGTAGGGTTTCACTAATGTTATTATGTAGCAAAGTGGCATTTCAAGGGCTGTGTAGTTTGGGCCCTTTCAGATTTCCATAGTGTAGTGGTTTTGTACAGAAGGAGTTGTGCTTTTGGTGTGTCTTCCCTTAGTTACTTTTCAGGATGGCAGAGAAAGAACAGCATTAAAGAGTGCAGCGAGAGTGGTTGGTAAGTGGTTCAGGGAAGGGGCCTATCTTTGCGCAGTGTAGCTCATGGACACGTACAACTTAACTTTGATTTACAGGTGTGTAGTTGTTTTTTGGGGAAGTGATTTGGAAGCAGCAAAGGTGGTTGGTAGTGATTCGGGGGCTGACTTTGTGCAGGATAGCCCAGGAATACTTTCTTTACACAGGTTAACTTTGTTTTACCGAAATGTGAATTTATTTTATTTTATTTATTTATTTCAATCTAGGATTACAATACCTTTGAGCCGAGGCTCTTTTACAAAGGTTCTCGTCAGAAATGCAGGAGACCAGGATTAGAACTCTGGTCTTCATTACTGCTGACCAAACTGCTCCATGTCTCAGCACTCCATGCCATGAGAGCAGCCTTAATGGCAAGTGATGGGGATGATTTTCTGCAGTTCAGGTTAGGGGCACTTTTTTCATGTGTATTTCTTTTTTGCAGCAGCTGTAGTTGCAAAGGTTGTTAAGGCTGTAATAGAAACATAGAAATATAGAGTTTGTCAGCAGATAAGGACTGCCTAACCTACCCAGTTTGCCCAATTTCTCTACCTACAGTATCACTGCAGACCTTTTTGGTTCTCTAGCTCTTTCGCCCTCCCCCGTTCCTTTCCACTAGCATTCCTTATACCTATCTCATGCTTTCTTGAATCACACCACTGTTTTCACCCCCACCACCTCAGGCGGTTGGTTGTTCCAAGAATCCACCACTCTTTTTTTTTTTTTTTTTTGCTCTGTGCTTGCTTTCTTAGCCTGCCTCTCCTTCTGGCTGCACATAGACCCTCACTGGCCCCCTCGCCTCGACCCCCTTCCACCTACCTCAGATTGTAGCCATCCCAGGGGTTTCCTGGTGTATCCCTTCACTGGATGGGTCCCTCTCCTCTGAGGGGGAAGGTGCCAGGAGCAGCAACCAGCACTCTAGTCAATCTGTTCCCAGGAGCTGCTGAGGTGGTTTCCTGGGCATCAGGGCATCAGTAGGAGCTGGCAGCCATCATCTGTCCAACCAAGGAGCCAAGTTTCTGCTTTTCTCCCCAGGGTCATGGTGTGCCACAGACATCAGGGCAGATGCTGATGTCCACCATGCCCCTGTGTGCAGTGGGGCTTGCTGAACTGTTGCACTCCCGGCCTCCATCAGGAGGTGTCAGACAGCAAGCCGCATCCTCTCCCTCCCCCCAGAGAAGGTGAGCAGTCACTGAACACTCAAGCCTTCTCCTTCTGGCTGGCTCTCCAGTGACCCGAGTCCATGCCTGAACCCAGGTCACCAGTGTTGCAAGCGGAAATCCAACCATTGCGCTGATGAGCCAGGTCACCACTCTTTTTTGAAGAAATACTTCCTCAAATCTCTCATGAATTTACCCTCTTTAGTTTCATAACATGTCCCCCTGTCCTCGAACACCATTTTTTTTCTTACAAATACTTTTTGTCTTTTACCCCAGTGAGATATTTAAAGGTCTCTATTATAGCCCCTCTATACTTTCTTCCATGGTGTACTTATTGAGTTTCTTTAGTCTCTTCTCATGTGGCTTTTAATGCAGACCCCTCATCATTTTATTTTTCCTCAGTTGAACTGCTTGCACTCTGCATATGTCCTTCCAGAGATGTGGCCTCCATGACTGTACACAGTATTTCAAGTGAGGTCTTACCAGCAATCTATGCAGAGGCAACACCTCCTCTCTCCTTTTGCTGATGATATCTCTCCCTATGCACCCCAGCATCCCACTAGCCCTGCCAACTGCCTTGTCGCACTGCCTGTCTACTTTTAGGTCATCAGAGATGACTTCCCCTATGTCTCTCTCCAGCTTGGTGGAAAATAATAACAACCCCAATCCACATTTTATACTCTTCTCCTTGGTTTCTGTGCAACAAATGTGTTATTTTGCACTTTTTTGAATTGAAAACAAGCTGCTATACCCTTGACAACTCCTTGAGTTTTCTCAAATCTCTGCTCATCCTTTCCTGCCCCTGGAGTTTCCACCATAGTGCATATTTTGGTATCATCTGCAATGAGGCAGAACTTCCCATCCAGGTCCTCTGCCATGTCACTTATAAATACATTAAAGAAGACCAGTCCCAGCACTGATCCCTGTGGCACCCTCTCCTCCTCTGACTGAACTCCATTTACCACCACCCGCTGTTACCTATCACCGAAACAATTTCTTACCTAGTTTACTACCTTTAGACCCACTCCTTACTAGTAAACTATGTGGAACAGTGTCAGACACCTTACTGAAATCTACATAGACTACATCCACTACTTCGCCCTGATCTCATTCTTTGATCATCCAATCTAAGAAGCCTATCAGAATTGTTTGACATGATCTCCCACCTGTAAATCCATGCTTTCTTTGGTCTTGTAACCCACTGAATTCAAGATAGTCCACATATAGGATAGTGGATGGCTGAACAGAAACAACAAGGCTATTCTTACACGAGTGGTTGCTATGCCGATTGTTGACCTCGTGAGCACAGCTCAAGAGGTCAACATTCTGCATAGCAATGAGAGTAAGAATAAGACTTGTTGTTTCCGTTCAGCCATTCTCTGTTCTATATAGTGTATGTTACTGCCTAATACTGCCCACATATTTACATAAAAAAAATCCAGAGGCGTAACTTGCAGTGTGAAAGTACTTTAATGGAAGGATAGAGAGAAAAGAAAAAAAAAAAGATTGCTTTCAGTGCTGGTACAGATTGTATCATAAGATCGCTGCTACTTTACACACTACACCCAGCCCCGAGCACCACAATCACCATGCTACACAATTAAACTTTAACCTGTCACCCATTACCCCTCACTGAGATTGGTACTAATTGTTAAATAACTTACTTAAGTTAAGATCGGCTGACAGAACCACGACTTTAATACATGGCCAATTTTTTTTTTTTTTTTTAGAACTACCATTTGGCAGGTATGGCAGTGCCATCAATTGTTGCCATGATGAACAAAGCACTCGTGAGGGAACTGGTATGATGTCCATACTGAAGCAGAATGAAAAGTGGTTCTGTTTCAGTAAGGACATCACTACTGCAGCAGAACCATGTTTTTGTTGTCACAGAAAACAAGTAAGAACAACGTTCTAACATACACTATTATCCTCTCCTTCAGCAGTGATTCCATTAATATTCCTACTATTGATATCAAGCTGACTGGCCTATAATTGTCAGCCCCTCCCTACTCCCACATCTGTGAAGTGGAACTACTTTTGCCCTCCTTCATTCCAATTTCCACTCAGTTGTTAAATAGGACTGTTAGATGTGCATCCAGTACCTTTCTCAGATCCCTCAATACCCTAGGATGTATCCTGTGTATTCCCATTGTTTGTGTACTTTCAGATTTGTGAGAAGAAAAAATTACTCACCTTAGTAATGTTGTTTCTTCTAATGGAGTCTTGCTATATTATGACAATTGCAGTATGACCGCAGGTTAGAACTGCTCCGGAGGTGAAATAGTTAACTTTCCATGCAGGCATGGAACTTAGAGCATGAGCTCGGTTGAAAACTCTGTCTGTTGTGCTTCAAACACAAACTGTCAGATCTTTACGAGCTAAAACTCACTAAGGTTCTGTGTGAAGCTGTAAACCTACACAGCCAACTGGCTACTAACATAAACACTCATTTTGTCCTAAAACAAAGACTCAAGTCAGGAGACCCAAAATGCAAAACAAAACACCAATTCACCCAAATAGATAGGTGAAAAACAACAAGGTGGGCATCAAAAAATTGCAACCTTTGTACTGCCCACCACATCCCCAAAACAGAGGTTCTGAGAGGGGCAGGCAGGGAGGAGGGAGGTCATAATATAGCAAGACTCCATTGAAGAAACAACATTACTAAGGAGAGTAATTTTTCTTCAAACAACATGAAGTCTTGCTATATTATGACAATTGCAGACTACACAGCAGTACCCCATGGAGGAGGGACAGAACCTACCTTGAAATAGGCTCTGAAGCATGACTGTGCTAAACCGAGCATCACTCCTAGCCTGGATGTCCAAGGAGTAATGCTTGGTAAAGGTGTGAACTGTTTTCCAGGTAGCTGCTTGACATATTTCTAGAATAGGAATGTCTCTGGCAGCAGCCAGAGAAGCAGCTGTACCTCTGGTAGAGTGAGCCCTCAGGCCTGAGGGGGGGATCTCACCCAACTTCTCATAGCAGAATTGGATACAAGAGACAATCCACCTGGCAATGGATCTTTTAGTGGCTGTCTTTCCTTTACCAACTTAGCCATAGGTGAGGAACAGTTGGAGGGAGTCAAACCTATGACCCTTGGTACTCTCTATGTAGTAACTAAGGGCTCTCTTCACATCTAGGCTGTGCAGCATCCTCTCCCCAGAGGAGGAGTGGTCAGTGAAGTACACTGGAAGTGAAATAGATTGATTAAGGTGGAAATCTGAAACCACCTTAGGCAGGAACTTTCTGTTAGTCCGAAGGACCACCTTATCTCTGTGAAAAGATAAACTCCTGCTCCACTGACAACGCTTGTAATTCATTTATGCGTCTGGCAGAGGTGATGGCTTCCAAAAACACAGTTTTCCAAGTCAAGTACTTGAGCTCAGCTGAAGACAAGGGCTCAAAGGGGGGTTGCATAAGCTGAGCAATGCAAACATTAAGATCCCAGGCAGGGCAGGATCCCTGAATGGAGGGCTGGTGTGTAAATAACCCCTAAAAACTTGGAAAATACAGGATGAGCTGAAAGGGAAGAGGATTTACCTGTTGAAATAAAAGCAGACACAGCTGCCAAGTGCACCTTCAGGGTAGCTGGTCTCAGCCCCAAAGAATTCAGGTGGACCATGTAATCCAGGACTGTGGGTAGATTAGCAGAGACTGGGGAAATATGCCTTTCCAAGCACCATATGGAAAACCTTTTCCATTTGGAATTATAAGTAGCCCTGGTGGAAGGCTTCCTTGCGGCCTTCAATATATCCATTACACCTTGGGAAAGGTGTAAATCAGCAAACTCTAACTCTTCAAGAACCAAGCCTTGAGATTGAGAGATTTGAGATTCGGGTACCAGACCCTTCTCTGGGCACAGATTAACAGATTGTGATTCCTGGGAAGGGACAGGGGAGGATGGACTGCTAAGGACAGCAGGAGTGGATACCAGGGCTGTCTGGCTCAATCCGGAGCTATCAGAATGACTTTGCATGATTGGGATCTGATTTTGATTAGCACTTTGAACAGGAGAGGAAAGGGAGGGAAGGCATAGAGAAACTTCCCCTCCCAACTGAGGGCTAGGGCATCCAGGGGGAGTGAGCCCAACACTGGGGGCCTGCAGCAAAACAGAGGAAGTTGGTGATTGTCTGGGGCTGCAAAAGATCTATCTGTGGGGTGCCCCATCTGGCAAATACTACTCCCTAGACCAGGGAATCCAGTGACCATTCGTGGTGGCCCTGGGAAATCCTGCTGAGAGCATCTGCCAGGACATTGTCCTTGCCTGGGAGGTGAACTGCTGTAAGGGAAGTGTTCAGGGAGTAAGCTAGAGACCACAACTTCATCGCTTCGGTGCACAAGGCCATAGACCGAGTGCCCCCTTGCCTGTTGATGTACCACATTGTAGTGGTGTTGTCTGTTCTGACCTAAATACTCTTGTTCTGAACAGATTTGAAAAAAGCTTGAAGTGCTAGAAAAACTGCTCTGAGCTCCAACAGGTTGATGTGGAGCAGAGATTCCTGGGGAGACCACAGACCCTGGGTGATGAGGTTGCACATGTGAGCTCCCCAGCCCAAGAGGGACGCATCTGTAGTAAGGATTAGAGAATGAGACTGAGTGACAAAAGGAACCCCTTGTCTCAGGTTGCTCTAATCCTGCCACCACTGTAGGGCTTGGATCAGGGTTTGAGTTACTGGGATCAGCTTGGTAAAAGGATCCTTTCTTTGAGACCAAAAAGCTCTCAAATGGAACTGGATGTCCCTCATCTGAAATCTTGCTCCTTGCACAACTGCTGTGGAAGCAGCCATGTGTTCTAGGAGCTGCAGAAAATGCCTTGCTGGCCGGGAGACCTGCAGGGTAAATGAGGAGGCCAGGGAGACTAGGGTCTTTGCCCTGTCCAGGGGGAGGAAGGCCCTGGCTTCCTGCATGTTCAGTTCTGCGCCTATGAAGGTAAGAAGCTGGACCAGCTCAAGAACTGACTTTGAGAGATTCAGAAGGAAACCTAGAGAGGTAAGCAGTTGCTGCGTTATCTGAAGGTGTAAATTGACCTGGTCTGGGGACTGGCCTACTAAGAGCCAATCGTCCAGGTAAGGAAAGATGGCAATCTTTTGCCTTCTTAGGTAGGCAACTGCTACAGCCAGGCATTTGGTGAATACCCTTGGGGCAGAAGTGAGGCCGAACGGCATTGCTCTGAACTGGTAGTGGCCTGAGGGCAGCTCGAACCTGAGGTACTTTCGATGGGAACTTCTGATGGGAATATGGAAGTAGGCATCTTGAGGTCCAGGGAAGCTAGCCAGTCCCCTGGCCTTAGAGAGGGTAGGATAACTACCAGAGTCACCATTTTGAACTTTGGCTTTAAAAGGTGTTTGTTTAAATATCTGAGATCCAGGATGGGCCACCATTCTCCTGTCTTTTTTGGGGTAAGGAAGTACCTGGAGTACAAACCTTTGCCCTGGTGTAGGGGAGGAACCCTTTCCACAGCTCTGAGAGCCAGGGGGTTGAGACCTCTGCCTCTAGGGCGAGTGCCTCTGATGGAGTTGCAGGTGGAAAGATCTGGTTCTCAGCTTTGGAAATTTTTGAAGCTGAGAACCAGTCCCTGGCTTACTACTTCCAGGACCCACTTGTCTGATGTTAAAGACTTCCAGTCCTGGACAAAGTAAGCCAGCCTGCCCCCTCAGGTAGAGGAGAATCGGCCCTGGCAATCCCATCAGGGTGCCTGCTTGGCAGGGCTTTGGGCTGAGGGTGGAAGCAGACCTGCTTGTACCCCATCTGCCTCTCCCTCTAAAGAACCCCCTCTGAGCATAGGCGGAGGAAGCTTGGGCTTGGTAAAAAGGCCTATGAAAAGGCCTGTCCCTGCCTCTAGGAAGCTGCTTTTGAGGAGTGGCCTGCCTTTCCTTGGCCTGTGCACTCCTATAGGTGGTCCTATAGTCATCCATTTTCTTCATGTAATTCTCTGTTTGCTCCCCAAATAGAGAATTTCCCACAATAGGAAAATCCATGGCCTTAGACTGGGTATCCTGAGACAGGGTAGTACATCTGAGCCAAGCCATCCTGTGAAGTGCCACAGATGTAGCCATGACTCTTGATGAAACATCATTAGAGTCCACTGCAGCATGAAATTGCACCTTGGATGCCTCAATACCATCCATAGCCACCTGTTCCAGCTCCCTGGAAAGCTGGTCAGGGACTTGTTTCGCTAGGGCCAGTACAGTATCCCATCTGGTTTTCTGGTACCTAGCAGCATAAGCCATATAATTTGCTTGTCTGAGTCCCAAAGATGCTGCCATGTACTGTTTCTTTGCCATAGCATCAATCTTCCTGGAGTCCTTCTCAGGAGGGTGTGAAGCTAGGGGATATTATGCTGTCACAGGCTGCAGCCTGCACCACCCCACATGGCTGCATTGTTGAGTGAGAAATCAGTGTCGAGCCTGATAAGATATACCTCTTGTCCATCCTTTTATCCACAGGAGGTATAGTGTGAGGAGTTTTAAAACTTTTACTGTCTGTTTCGAAAAGATTTATGCAGAGGAATAGACAGTCTCCTAGACTCTGGAATATCCATCATTTCTGCATAGTCTGGCTCCTCTTGGTCATCAACAGCTTCCTCAACAGGGAGCTGGAGAGTTTCAGCAACTTTTTTATAAAACATGAAATGAGAAGGGGACTCAGAAAGCGTTGGAGGAGAAACCCCTAGAAGTCTATCTGGAGAGATGTCCGGATCAATGGGCACATCCAGATCTTCAAAACCAAATTCACTCTCCTCATATTCCTCTTCCCCCTCCCCCGGTTCATAAAAATCCTCAAAATCATAATCTTGAACCGGTGGAACCGGCCAAACCGAATGCTTACCTGAAGGTGTCAGTTTGGTCGGAACCAGAGAGAGAGAGACTGGACAATTTGAATTGCTTTAGCTATTTCCTCAGCAGTTGGGGAGAGCTGACTTTCTAGTCCTTTTTGCTGGAACTGGCTCCTCAGAACCGGCTCTTCGTTTGCCCGAGGAAGTATCGCCCTGGTCAGAGGGCACTCCCTCCGGTTCGGTTGGCACCGAACATGGCTGGCCATCCGGGTCAGTGGACTTTTTGGCCTCCCTTTCCCTGAGCCTACCAACTCTCTTATCTATGGTGGCAGCAGGGAAATTGTGACAAATCTGGCAGTCTGAATTGAGGTGGTCAAACCCCAGACAATAGACAGATGTGATGTGTGGGTCTTAGCAAAAGCTTCCCCACAAACACTACAGTGTTGAAACCCAGTGGGTCAGGTTTTTCTTTTGGGTTTCTCAGACATAATGCCAGCCTAACCAACTTGCCTGTTTATGGCAATCCACCAAGCAAGACACCCTTATCGGTTCCCAACCGTGTCACGGGTAGTGGAAAAAACCGTAATGAAATCCGTTTTTTTAGAACCGATAAGAACCGGGAACCGCACTCTAAAAAAGGACTAGTAGATTTTAAATACAACCTGATTGGTTCAAACCGAACCGATGAAGAATTACAAGTTCCACACAGAAAAATTAAATGTAAAACCTATCTATTACTTACATTACCACAGACAGAGCTTGAACCGACCGGTTGCGGTTTAATTTCAGCTAAAAACCGAAAAATAATACTTTTAAACCAACAAAATGAACCGAGCAGAAGGAGAAATCTCTGGAGTGACTGTTCAATGAGGCGGAGTAAAGAATCTGACAGTTTGCGTTTGAAGCACAACAGACAGAGTTTTCAACCAAGCTCGCGCTCTAAGTTCCATGCCTGCATGGAAAGTTAACTATTTCACCTCCGGAGCAGTTCTAACCTGCGGTCATACTGCAATTGTCATAATGTAGCAAGACTTCATGTTGTTTGAACCATTAGGGATCTCTCCTCCAAAAAATGATTAGTGTCCACCTCCCTCTCTCTATAGCCCCAGTTACTTGTTTGCATTTTTTTAATGTGGGCGGTTTGTAGGTTGTTTTTACATGTGTTATTCAGGTAGTTGTTGCACAACCTAATAGTCTGATAATAACAAGAATATATTGTTCTTTATTTGTAATAGTTAGTGAATAGGTTGTTCATTATATTTTAATAAGCTGTGGAGTTCCATAAGTAATTTTAATTAGTAGCAGATATGGGGAAATAACTGATGTTTTTCATAATGGGAAATATCCCAACAATGTAAAATATATATAAGGGATACATAAGAGGGACCTGTGCAATACATGATTTATTTTCACAAGAGCTGTTTGACCTTGGGTAATCTCATGAGTGGTGTAAGCCACAAGTGCTGTGCCCAAAGTCAAACAGCTCAAGTGAAAATAAATCATGTATTCCACAAGGTCCCTGTTATGTGTCCCTGTTGAGGAGGCAGTATAGCGCAGTGGTCTAAGGCTCTGAGCTGCAAATTTGGTGACATCCAGCAGGCCAGACCTGGGTTTGAATCCCACAGCTTCCACTTGCATACTGTGTGACCCTGAGTAAGTCACTTAACCTCCTTGTGCTCCCAGGTCGCTCCTGTAAAAAAGCTTTCAGCTTAGTGTGCTATACCTGGTTAAACAACTAAATAAAAAATATAAATAAAATAAATGTATTTCATTTATGCAAAAGGGATTCTTTAGGATTGTGTAGGAGTTTTGTTTTAAATTGTTTGTTTAGTGTTTCATGTTAAAATGCATGGAATTTTTGTGGTTTTCCAGGGTAGCTCGGCTTAGCATAGTGGTTGCTAAGCAGTTGCAATGGATGCTCCAACTTTACATTATGGACAGTACGTAATGAAAAAGTCTGATGCACAATTCTTTTGTTTTTACCATTTTTGGGGGGGAGGATTTGTTCATCAGCAAAAGTGAATAAAAACTGAATTTTCTGCCATGTTTTGCTGATTATAAAAAAATCTAAAAGGCATCTATATATGAAACACCTAATTTTGTAGATACTTTGGTGCTGAATCACATTTGTGCTCAACATACAATGCTGTCAGTTTTCGTTTTTAAGTTATTTGTTGAAAAAGTGCAAAAAACTTCACTTTCTGCTGTTTTTTGCTAATTCTACAAAAACTAAAAGGTATCTATAAACAAAATGCCACTCATTTTGTAGATATTTTTGTGCTAGACAACATTTGTGCTCACAGTGCCATTCTATCATTTTTCATTTTAAAGTTATTTACATTTGAATGTGATTAGTGCTGCTACTGAGGCCGAACATTCTAAATTGGCTGATGACATAGCAACTGTGTATATAAATGAGTGATGACATAGTAAGTATGTACATAAATGAATGATGACATACTTACTATGTATATAAACAGTTTTATTTACACTGTAGCACTGTAGTTACAATACACATTATTTATGGCATTCATTTATTGTTCACACCTGTTATATATATATATATATATATATATATATATATATGTGTGTGTGTGTGTGTGTGTGTGTGTGTGTGTGTGTATATATATATATATATATATATATATATATATATATAATTACAAAATCTGTGTTAATGCATCAGTTAGGTTTGATAGCACAGCGACAAAAGTATGGAAATGTGATGTTAGGGTTACACCCTACCACCCCACCCCCACCCTCCATTCACCAACAGATGTTTGAGTGTGCCATGGGGCTGTCAGGCTCAACTCTCACCCCATTCCATGTGTACACTAGCTGACGTGCTACAGCAAAGGAGAATGGGGTGAGAGTTAGTCCTGATGACCCCGTGTTACACCCTGACATCTGTTGGTGAGTGAAGGGTGGGGGGTGCTGTGGTAGGGTGTAACCCTAACATCACATTTCCATATATTTGTCACTGTGCTATCAATCCTAAGTGATGCATTAATGGAGTTTTTTTGCAATGAATTTCCCTTCTTTTTAAGAAAGTGTAATGTAACTGGTAATTGGTATGTGTTAGTGGGATCTTGGTGCCGCCAGGCCCTAAGCTCTCTTCACATTGCCCATTTTTTGCATAATAGTATGCATATGTGGGAGCCATGTGCAGTGCCATAGTACTCCAAAGGAAGCCTTGTAACACATTTTTGGCAATGTCTCAGTAACTGTAGGGAAAAAATTCCACTGCAGGTGTAATGTATGACTTTGAAACTTCCTCACTGGCTTAATTCACCTAGTGGCGGAGTAGGCTGCAGGTAGCGAAAAATCTGTAATTCAAATCCTTTCTGATATAAGGATGCCGAAAGTTGACACATGCACTGCAGTGTTAGCCTATGGGAAATTTCTCAACTTCAGAGCACTGTAACTATAGCCCATTGAATATTTTGGGACCAAATCACCAAAAGGCACATCTGTGGGACCTGGACCAAAATCCCTAACTGTTTGACTGCAGTGGGATGGCAAAGAATTACCTTTTTTGGGCAAAGTACTGTTGTAAATTGCGATAGTTTCACAAAAATTGGCACAACACTTTCGTGATTTTCAAATGTGTCGTGGCCATTTCTGTCACAATTTGCAACACTATGGGGGGTCCAAACCTTAAAACAGCATTTCTGAGGATTTTCCCCCAAAAAAGATAGTGCTGTGATCCTTAGAACCCAACTTGGTAAACACAACAGTCAGTGTTTACCTAGGGGGTCCCAAATTTAAATGCCAGGCATTTTTCTCTCTCGCTAACTGAAAACAAGATAGCTGCTGCACAACAGTAAAAGAATAATTTGTCACGGTACAATGTAGTGGCAGCAGCTTTCGAGAGGCATATGTATTTTTTACCATTGACTATAATGGGAAACTTATTTTTTGAATAACTTTTGAACAGTTTAATATTTTTTCATCAAATCTTCCAAAGGCACATCAGTGACCCAGACTGCATCTTCCCTGAAGATTTCAGATCAAATGGAAAAATCATGCGGGCTGTAACCATGGGCAAAGAAATGTGTGAAACACCCATTTTTCTGTGCTTTAGGGTGCTCTACAGTTCTGCAACCACTTATCCAACCATCACGCAACTTACCAGATCCAGAAATCTATGATTCCAGACTACACATGCAAAGTTTCAGGCAAATCTGTCATATGGTGGCAAAGTTATTAAAGTGTAAAATTTTGGGTTTAACCTAGAAGTGGCCGTGCAACCCTAATTACACTGGTACTACTGTGTCAGTATAATATATATAGTATATATGTTTATTTTATTTATTTGTTTATTGAAAATTTCGGAATTACAACCTTTGAGTCAAGGACTCCTTTGCAAAGGCTCCACGTCAGTCATGACAGTACAATTACAACAAGACAGTATGGACAATGTTCTCAAAACAGAGAAATTACATTTCGACAAACGTTTAAAATCATAGCTTAAGTCAAAGGCTACACATCAGTTGTAATATTGAATTTTACATAGAGACAAGGTTTGTACAGAAAATTGCCAGGACATTACAAGAGTTTAACAATCACAGTGTAGGGTATTTATGCAGTAGGTGTGAACAGAATATCTATTATGTAAACTTATTTATACAACACCAGTAGTGCTAAATTTTCCCCTGATAAATTTGTTTATCTCACTGTCTTAACTCCAGATAAACATTTATCTGGAGGTTAGATATGTCACATTGACTATCCTTAACCTAAGGACTAATCAAAGAGCAACTTTCACAATGCTGATGACATCACAATAGCCTTATCCTGCTCTGAAGCTAGCTGCTGAATTCAAAAAGCAACAGTTAACTCTACAAAAACAACTGGTTTAAAATGGTATAACTTTATAAACTGATGTTGTATAAATCAAATACACAATGACCTTACTCAAAATATACAACTTATCTTCATTTGTGATGGAGCAGGACTGCCATAACTCACTTGGGGCTCTGCCACTCATGAGTACAGATGTTGCGAAGTTAAACTTTGCCAGCAAAGTTCACTCAAAGCACCGAAAATTCACACTTTGTGGAATTCATAGATTTTTTGGTACACTCTGAAACTTAAATTCACACAATTTGTGTGCAATATTCAGTGAAATTCATCTTTTTCTTAACATGTAGCCTGAATTTTATGAGCGGAGCATGACATTTGCTGGTAAAATGTTGTGCTCTGCAGCGATATCTGCAAAATTTGCATCTGCAAATTTCACTTAATCACTCCGTGAATTCCACAAAATCTGAGAATTAAGTCACAGAGCTAATTTTCCAGACTTCGCACACCTCTACTCATGAGTTATGGTCTTACCCTCACACTCATGAAGATAAATTGCATAGTTTGAGTAAGGCCATTGTGTATCCACTATTTATCTCCACTGGTATTAAATAAAATTCTAGAACCCACATTTATTCTACACTGTCTGTCAGTCACCCCCCATTTATTCTGCACTGTCTGGCAATCATCCCCCCACAAGAGCACTACTTATCTACTTTCATTTTCTCAACATACTGTACCTCTCCCTAATCAGCACAATACCTCCAACCTTACCAGCCCCCACTATTAATGTAGACACACCTTAATCTTCTTTTAACAACTACTGTATAACACTGTAAAATGACTCCTGTTCCCATACAATACAAACACCACATTTCATAGAAACATAGAAACATAGAATTTGATGGCAGATAAGGACCGCTTGGCCCACCCAGTCTGCCCATTTCCCTACCTGATGGATAAGCTGCAGATCCTAGTTAACCAGCAGTCTACTTCTTCCTACCCCCACCCCCTAGAATTGCCTTATGACTGTCCCATGCATGCTTGAATTCCACCACTGTCTGTGACTCCACAACCTCCTCTGGAAGGCCATTCCATACATCCACCACCCTCTCTGTGAAAAAATACTTCCTTAAATTACCTCTGAGCCACCCCCCTTCTATCTTCAAATTGTGCCCCCTTGTTCTTGCACACCTCTTTTTTTGAAAGATGCTACCCTCTTGGACTTTGTTGATTCCCTTGAGGTACTTGAAAGTATCTATCATGTCCCCCTCCTCCTCCTTTCCTCGAGGCTATACATATTAAGCTCCTTAAGTCTCTCTCTTCATATGTCTTCCGGTGCAGACCCTGCACCATTTTAGTTGCACTCCTCTGGACAGCTTCCATCCTGTCTATGTCTTTGTGGAGATTGGGTCTCCAGAACTGCACGAGTACTCCAGATGGGGTCTCACTAGCTGTCTGTACAGAGGATAATAACTTCCTGTTTTCTACTGGTGATGCCTCCATGCATCCCAGTATCCCCCAGCCTCCTTGCTGCCCTCTCATTGCTTGCCCACCTTTAGGTCATCTGATATGACTACCCCCAGGTCCCTTTCCATTTTTGTTGTTGATAGTATCTCACCCCCCATTATGTAATCTTCCCCTGGGTTTTTGTTTCCCAGGTGCATTACCTTGCACTTCTTAGCATTGAATCTAAGCAGCCATATATTTGACCATTCCTCTAACCTTGCCAAGTCCCTTCTCATCCTTTCCACTCCACCTTGTGCATCAACTCTGTTGCAGATCTTTGTGTCATCTGCAAAGAGACATACTTTTCCTTCCAGTCCCTCTGCAATGTCACTTATAAAGACATTGAAAAGGACTGGTCCTAATCTGAACCCTCAATGTTACCCCACTAACCCCTTTTTTCAGAGTGGACTCCATTTACTATTACTCTCTGTGTCCTGTTCTCCAGCCAATTCTTTACCCAGGCTGTCATCTTGGGACCCACTCCCAGGCTGGCTAACTTGTATATTAATCTTTTGTGTGGGACTGTGTCAAATGCCTTGCTAAAGTCTAGGTAGGCCATGTCCACAGCCCCTCCCTGATCAACTACTTTGGTCACCCAGTCAAAAAAATCTATCAGATTTGTCTGGCATGACCTTCCCGCTATGAATCCATGCTGCCTTGGGTCCTGTGCCCCTCTGGCCTCTAGATATTTAACAATTCTTTCCTTCAGAAGTGATTTCATCATTTTCCCTACCACTGAGGTTAAACTAACAGGTCTGTAGTTTCCTGCTTCTGCCTTGCTCCCATGTTTGTGAAGGGGAATCACATCTGCCCTCCTCCAGTCCTAGGGTACCACCCCATCCTCCCATGATTTGTTAAAGAGGGTAGTCAGTGGTGTCACTAGTTCTACCCTTAGTTCTTTTAGAATTCTGGGATGAATCCCATCAGGCCCCATTGCTTTGTCCACCTTCATTTTTAAGAGTTTTTTCAGAAACCTTTCTTCTGTAAATGGGCTGGTATCAACTTCTGTATCCAGAGTGTTTCTACTGTTTGTTTTAGGTACCTCCTCATCCTTTGCAAATACTGAGCAAAATATTTGTTTAGTATCTCTGCCTTTCACAGTCACCCTCTGCCCACCCTCCCTCCCTTTATTAAGCCTCACTATCCCTCCCTTGGTCTTCCTTCACTCCCTGATGTACCTATAAAAGGTTTTATCCCCCTTCTTAATTGTGTTGGCTATCTTTTCCTCAGTTTTGGCCTTTGCTGTTCTGACTGTCTTCCCAGCTTCCTTTTGCTTTAACTGATACAGTTCTCTGTCCTGTTCCTTCTGTGATTCCTTATACTTCCTGAATGCTATCTTTTTCTCTTGAACCTTCACTGCCACTTCCTTTGAGAACCATAGTGGTTTCTTACCTCATTTCATTTTGTTTATTTGCTTTACACAAAGGCTTGATACCTCTGTGATGGCAGTTTTTATTATTCCCCATTGTTCTTCCACCCCTCCTTCCTGCCCATTTGCTAGTGCATTCCTTAGGCACTCACTCATTTTGACAAAGTCAGCTCTCCTAAAATCCAGTACCTTTGTCTTTGTATGGCTTGACTCTATTGCTGTGTTTATTGTGAACCATACTGTTCGATGGTCGCTAGTTCCCAGATGGCTACCCACTTCTACATCTGTGATCCTCTCTTCATCTCCATTTGAGAGAACCAGGTCTAAGATTGCTCCCTCATGAGTGGGCTCCAATACTAGTTGTCTAAGGCATGCCCCCTGTAGGGCATCTAGAATAACCCCACTCTTAGAAGTGGCTGCTGCAACTGCACTCCAGTTAACATCTGGAATATTCAGATCACCCATCAGCAATATCTCCTCTTTTTCTGCCATTCTAAGTATACTTTCTATCATTTCCTTGTCCATTTCCTCCCCCTGAGAAGAGGTCTGTATACAACCCCTGTGCGGATTGTGGTGCCATTGCCGGTCTCCAAATTTACCCACAGTGCTTCTTTTCCTCCCTGTTTACCCTTTTGTTCTGTTGCTTTGATTACTTCCCTTATGTAAAGAACTCCTCCTCCTCCTCTTTTACCCTCCCTGTTCCTCCTGTAGATAGTGTATCCTGGTATGTTTACATCCCAGTCATGGTTTTGTGTGTACCATGTTTCTGTGACTGCCATGATATCCAGATGTTCCTCCTCCATCAAGGCCACTAATTCGGGAAGCTTGTTACTCAGACTATGGGCATTGGTACTCATTGCTCTCCATTTTTTGATGGCTTTACCTTCTGTTGCAGCATCCCCCACTGACCTTTCTACCTTGGTCTTTTTCTCATTTAGTACCCTGTTTTGTAGGGGGAGGCCGGGATTTTCCTGCTGCTTATCAGTGCCTCACCCCTTGACTAGTTTAGGAGTCTTGAAAGGACAGTATCCATGAGACCTATAAAATAACACATAGGAAAGGAGTCACAAAGAATACGTAGTTCTCAGAGAGTAAATAGTAAGGACAGGACAGAACTGGCATAAAGTAAAACTTATCTGATGAGGAAGGAGTCAGGTGTCAGGAAGGAGTCAGAATTCTGTCAGACCTGCTAAAATATTGAGAAAAGATATGTTAATATGGAGAAAATACAGTAGCAGGTGTGGTGACAGACAGCAGAGATATGAAAGGAATATATGACAGGATAGGAGTAAAGAAGAAGGAAGCTTTAGATGAAAAGTGACAAATAGGGCAAAGTTGGAAGACAAAAATATAGAGGAGAGGAAAGGAAAGAAGAAGGTGAAATTGTTTAACCAGAAACAGCACAGTAAACCAGAACTTGTTTTCAGGTGCTAGTTGGGAGCATAAGGAAGTTAAGTGACTTGCTCATGGTCACACAGTTTGCAAGTGCAGGCTGATAGGATTCATATCCAGGTCTACCGTACATGTTTTCAGAGCAGTTCTCTTATGTTCTACACTATACTGCTTCTGAAATATAGAGAAATAAAGTAAAATTCTTCAGGCCTGGGTCTCACAGCTCAACCCAGATGTGCTATCAGTAGTAGAAACCTGGCTTTCACCCAACATCCCTGATGCATCCATCATTATACCAGGGTACACTGTGGTTTGCCAAGATAGACTTAACAGATGAGGAGGTGGGTCTGCAATTTATATGAGGGACAACATTCATGGTTTTGCCCTGCAGCTACCCATCACAGGGGATAACATGCAAACAACTACTGTAACAAATTCTCCTCAGGGCTCACAATAAGGCTGTTACCATCATATCAGCATACATCCCCCCACGACACACTGTCATGGGTTTTGAAGCACTCATCAATTGCCTAGGTAATCTGAGTCTCAACTCTGAAGTCATTCTGTTTTGAGTTTTCATTATAAACTTGCTTGCCACAAAAACAAATCCTTACAAGGATGCATTCACATCACTTCACTTCTCTCATCTTGTTCAAAGTCTCATGCATATAAACTATAAGAGGGACAAAAGTACCTGAATAGACTGGGTACCTTCGAACCACCCTGCACGTATAACAGACACCACTGTACTCCCTTATGGTATGAATGACCACACCCCTGTAACTTTCTGTTGGTCCAGTGGATTTTCCAAACTAACTGCCTGAACAATAATTAATGGTCCTTCTTCATGGACACCTAGATTTATTGAAAAACATCCTTCAGTACACTGACTGGTCTGTATTATACTTATCTAATGATGTTTATTTTACCCTTGAGCACATCATCTCCTGCTTCAACAAAGTGCATGACAAACATGCCCCTCTTAGAAAGCAGAAAGTCATGGGTCATAAGAATCAATAGATCTCCCTAGACATTATCGATCTCCTAAAGGACAGAGACCTTCTCTGGCATAAAGTGCATAACTCAGGTGATTAGTCTGACGTGCAGTCTCATAAAAAGGCTAGAAATGACTGTACCGGGTCAATCTGGGCTGCAAGAAAACTCTTACTACAAAGAAGCCTTGTCTTGTGCTTGGCATGACAGCAGGCAATTCTGGAGGAATCTCAATGAAGTCATTGGGAAGGATTCTAAATCTGCCCCAACCATGGCCAACATAGATGTAGTCCCTACCCAAGACCCCAAAACTATCTTGAGCTCCTTTAACACAGCATTTACTGATCTCAGTGGAGTTCTCCTCCCAGACTTTTTCAGCCCTACCTCTCCTGCTGCTGGCCTTAACAATCCTGTCCAGCCCCCTACCCATCCACCTTTCTGTTTTAGACCTGTCACTCTTAAAGAAGCCAGGAAATATCTCCTAAAGGTGTTAGGTAAAGGACATTACAGTGGAGACACCTTGGACCTCAAGTTTGTCAGTCTTTCCCTGCAGGAGCTACTGGCATCCCTTACACATATAATTAACCTATCCCTAAGATTCACCCACTTTCCTCAAAAGTGGAAATCGGCATTAGTGACACCTGTCCATAAAGGTGGAGACCATGCCTTTCATAGTAACTACTGACCTATTCCCATCCTCCACTATCCAAAGCCCTTGAGAAAAATGTCTTGGATCAGCTGGTTGAATACCTGGATAAGTATCGACTTCTATGCCCCCAGCAACATGGGTTTACGGCTGGACACAGCACCACTGCTGCCCTGCTTGAGTTCATGGGCTACATTCATAAATCCTTAGACCAGGGTCAGATGGTTCATGCAGCATACATTAACTTAACCAAGGCATTTGACATGATTAGTCATGCCCTCCTTGTGGAGCACTTCCTAACTTTGGTTTCTCCCCCAATGCCGTAACTTGGTTCAGTAGCTACCTTCTGAATCAATTGCAACAAGTAAAGATAGCTGATTTCCTCTTGGACAGCAAACCTGTCAAGTCAGGAGTCCCTCAAGGATCAAGCCTGGGTCCCTCCTGTTCAGTGCTTCTCTTAATTCACTTTCCCTCTCCTACCAAGGATGCATCCTCCTCTGTGCAGATGATGTGGCCCTCTTTACTAGTGCTACTGATCCCAAGGTGGTGGAACATGGGCTACAACAAAACTGTACTGCAGTAGAGAGTTGGTTTACCAACCATAAATTAGTCTTGAACTATAAAAAGACAAAAACCATGCTGTTTTCAGCTGCCCAAAGCAAGCACAGATACTAAGAAACAACAAGAAGAGCTGCACTAGGGTAGAACGTGGTGCCCTATGACAATGGCTATCAACTAAGGACAAAAGTCATGGCACTCACCATTGTACAATAATGTTAGTAGGCACAAATGAAGAGTCATATATTTCAGTTCATAGAAGAACCAGTTTTTCATTTATTTACAGAACCACGAATTTCAAAAAAGACCCAACAGGGTCTGGAGGACAGGAAAGCTTCTGACGTTTCACCTGCAAATGAGGATTTCTCAAGAGAAAGCTTCATTTGCAGGTGAAAAGCCCTCAGCACAGCTATATACAACTCAGTGGTCTCACTTGCAGACTGTGGTCTTATCAAATATGGGTCGGTCACTGCCATGTCCCTTAAATGTATTTAAATAACACTAAATAAGGCCTGCCGGCTCCTCAGGCACAGGGCATCTAACCCACACCTGTGACCTATATGCACAGGCATACTGGCTTCAATTCAGTGGTAGACTTTGATACCAAACCTGTCTCTTAGCCAAGGAGATTATCTCTTGTCTGATGCCTCCTGGGGTTCAGGAGCTTCTTACCCTTAGCACCAACTCATGTCAAACCAGAGGCTAGAGTCTGCCAATATTTCAAAATCCCTCAATGCCAAACCTCCCATGGACAAAGGTCTTTTGCCTACTGATCCCCGCTTTGGTTCAACTCGCTTACTATTGACGTTTCATCTGCTGCTACCTTAGGAGTCTTCAAATGGAAGCTTAAACTTTGACTTGTCGCTGACTCCTCATGTGACTGCACCCACTAATTGCTCAAGCCAATTTGACCCAGGTCACCTTGGTACAGCACCCATGACTTAAGTCCACTCTCATATGCAGTTAAGCAACCCGAAAAGGCCCCTCGGCTGACTTATTTTCTCTCTTGCACCAGCTACCACTGTACCCTCTGTCATTACCTAATAGTCTCACTTTCTGTAATTGCATTTAGTTACTGGACATACATTTTACAATGCCCTTAAGCCACTGTACCTTCTCACTGTATGTAACGACTCTTGCTCTTGTTATTCAGCTTGCCAACCATTCATGTCCATGTAAACTTGTAGCAGTGTAACAGTGTCATTCTAATCACTGTATTGCCAATCTATTGTGTTCATTCCTTTGTTAGTGTTCTTGTTATTTGGCTTGATTGTTGATGTGGAACCTATGTAAAGTGCTCTTGATCAAAGGTATTATCGGAATAAACAAAATAAATTAATAAGGGATGTCTTCCCCTCTCCTTGTTCCTAGTCTGTTTTATGACTGGACATTTTCCAAACACCTGTATCACCTTTACAGTTTTAGAATCAATTATTCCAGACCTTAACCAGAGAACAAGATCCTGATGCTTTATCTGGGCATGCAATGCTTTGCTTACTCCTCAAAGCCTGCAGCCTACACCCCAGCTGTACAATCACAGTGTGTGTGTGTAATCTGACCCAGGCTGTGTGCGTGTGTGTTGGGGGGGGGTGAACTTTACAAGCTAGCAGATGCACCGACAGAGGGGGCAAGGCAATTTATAGTAAAACAATACAAAAAACATGCAGTACTCTTCATGGAGGGGGGCAAACTCTACTAAACAGCCTTTCTGTTTCCCTTTCTCTCTTGTTTTTGCATTGATCTTCCAATCTAGGTAAAACTGTGTTGCAATGCAGTCTTCATTCAGGATGAGTGAGCTGGGGTGAGGGCAGACTGCAGACTTTTTTACATTGCATTCCTTTCCCAATTTTCTCTTCTCTGCCTAGGTCCTTTAAAAAGTAGCATCACTTTTCAGTGAGGAGGTGGGGGGGTGAGGAGTGATAGATGTTCTTATTACAAAGCATTCTTCTGTACTACAATGTCTAGCTGACCCTCCGACCTGGAGAGGCGAATTAAGCTTGCTGCCACCAGTGAGGTTTCAATTTCAGACCTACCTAATAATCCCATTCACAGTGCACTCTCCTCCTCCTCCTCCTCACCCCCATGCTGGACACCCTTCTTGGCTGTTGTTAAAGGAGTAACATACCCAAAATCCAGAAAAAACACTGCTGATGTGAATTAGTTTTTCATCCTTGCTGTTCCTGGCATTCTTTTTCCAGCATGTATCAGAGTTTTTTTCTTTCTCGCAATTGCATCGTTCTTTCTTTCTTTATTTATCGAATTGTTTCACCAGGAAAGGTACAATGAGCAACTTAACGCTCATCTCACGGCATGTCATGGGGGAAGGGGGAGTGGAATATAAAGCATTTATGTGTATACAGTAACATTACAGAGATATGGAAAAATAAATACATGATAGGCAATGCATACAGCATTTAAATGTAAACAATATTACAGAGACATGAAACATTAAATACATGATAGTCAATGCATACAATATTATTACAGTGGCAGTGGTATCTGACCATTGTATTGCCCTTTTCGGGTCATCATCTAGGCTTCTTGTATGGCCCCAGTAAGTCATGACCTTGTCCAACAATCCCTGTTGATGACCATGTGCTGCAATAGTAGCAAGTTATTTTTTACACACTAAGGTTATACTAACAAAGATTTGTTTACTAATTAACATTTGTGTACACTAAACCTTGTTAGTGATTCTTTACTAGGCAGTCTGTTTTTTTTTCCACTTGTTTATTTCAGTCCCTCTTCTACTTATAATCCAGTTTCCTTGTGTCCCTGCTGACTGTAATTACTTGCATGCTTGTGAATGGTTAGCCTTACTACAATGTTCATGGGAAACCACTTAGATCTAAGCTTTGCAACATTGTATTGTGCTTACTTATATCAAGTTGCAAAATGTAGATCAAAGCTTTTCTTTTCGGTTACAGTCACTGCTTACTCTTGTGGAGCTCAGTTTAAGAGCATGGCAGTGTTAGGAGACAGACACTGAAGAATGAACTGGCTTATTGTTCATAGTCTGATCAGCGGTAAAATGCAACCACTGCAAGTAAACAACCACTTGTCAATGCCGAATGCTGTCTTGCTGGCATTGGCATTGGTAGTGCAGGAGTTAGAGAGATGCATAATAGGAATGGCAGTGAAGTAGTGAACTGATGCCAACCCCACCTTCACCCTATAGAGACTGACAGGCATTGGGGTGTGCCTTGGGGTTGTCGACCATAATGCTCACGTCATTTCACCTCACTTTACCCTGCAGACACCGACAAGTGTCGCAGTGTGCTTTGAAGTCTTTGGGCCTTACGGTCACCCCATTCCATAAGGAAACTCACTGAGATGGGTGCAGTATAGGACAATGGGGTGAGCTGTGGGGCCAAAGAGTCCAAGGTTCACCTCAATGCCTATAAGTGGCTGAAGGGTGGGGGTGTGGGTGGAAAGGCATGGACATTACAGCTGACAATCCCAAGTCACACCCCTGATGCTTGTCAGTCTCTACATGATGGGGCATTATGGTTGGAAACCCTAATGCCCCCGGAGTGTGTTGGTATTTTCACTCCAAATGTTCAACATGGGCTTTTAGTGACCTCGCCTCTTGAGCAGTGGCAGTATCAGTTTGTTAGCCAAAAGGTGATTTTGTGCAGCGACTGCGCCATTTGGCACCACAGGTGCAAAAACACATTTTGGGCAGGTTGTGAAACATGACAGCTGTACTGTTCATGAGGAGGTGTAAAAAAATGGCAATGTTGAAAATCTGGAGTGAAAATATGAAAAAATTGGTGACATCACAAGCATGCATAGAAACTGTGCAATGCACACCAATAACGCAATTATTTTGGGGATGTTTGTAACCACATTTTCAACATAGGCATTTTGGGACCTCTGCTCATGAACAGCATCACTGTGATTTTGTTAATAATTCCCGAATGCTGATTTCTCACAGAGACAGTGCCATTTTGTGTCACTTGGGCAAAAACACATTTCAGGCAGGATGTGAAAAATGACAGCTGTACTGTTCATAAGGAGGTGTGACAAAATGGCAATGTTGAAAATCTGTAGTGAAAATATTAGAAATTGCCAAAGTTAAGAGTGTGCATGGAAATTGCAAAATGCACGCTCATAACAAAGTCATTTTTTAGATTTTTTTCACCAAATTTTCAACGTAGGCTTTCTGGGATCCTACCTCATGAACAGTGCCACTGTCATTTTGTAATCAGTCCCAAAAGGTGATTCTGCACAGTGACCGTGAAATGACCTCTTGGGATTGAATAACGGAATGACAGTGCATGTGTTCATGAGGTGAGGTCCCAAAAGCCCCATGTTGAAATTTTGGATCCAAAAGTCAAAAAATGGCAGAGATATCCACCTAAGTTGAACCCCCCCATTGATGCCATGACACAGCTTACAGTGATTTTCTTCAGTTCACGGTCAGCTTTTGAAGAGTTCAGAAGTCTCCCACTCCACCAAAGATCACTGTGCCAGACCTCTGGAGGTTAGTTTGGGGTGACGGGGGCTGTGGGGAGGTGGATTACACAGAGGGTGGGTGCCAGTTGGGAGAGGAGGGGCATCCTGACAATGAGGGACCATTTTCTTGTTTACAGGGACAAATAAAAAAAACTTTGGGGGAAAGTTTTTTTTCCCCAGGTTTTACAAAAACATATATTTGGGCACACTGGAGTGGGGTCCCAGTGTGCCACCTTTTTTGGGGGGGGACTGAAGCCGACGAGGATTGGGAACCCCCATCAGCAAAGAAAGCATGTCTGTGTTGGGGGTTGATGATGCCTACGGGGACTGGGCACTCCTGTTGGCAAACAAATTAAACTGGGGGGACATTATGTCTATGGGGATCAGGCACCCCAATCGGCAAACAAATTGAACTGGGGAAGGGGCATGCCAACAGAGGGAGCGAGCACTCCTAAAGTTGAATTTCTGGGGATTGTGAGATGTGGAAGGTGGGAGCCGCCACCATGTTTATTGAAATGTTTCACCAGGCAAGGCATGTAGGTGAGGCATGTCATCTGTGCCACTGGATGATGAGCTTGTCTCCAATTGCAGCAGCACATTTGTTTCAAGTTGGTGGCACTTTGCATAATACTTGTGTCACCGCTAGCATGCTGGCTAATCGGAGAATGAGGGATGCACCTACTAAAGCATGCCCTGCATTCACCAACACTGACACACCTCTGCATTTCTCCTACTATCACAAAATGTTACTTACACATGTGCAAGACAACATAAAAAGGGTTATTTCTTTTTCATTGTCTAAACTTCGCATTTGAAACCTTTGTTACCTATGAGAGGTGTCTTGTGTCCTTTGCATGCCAAATTGTCAGATGGCAGTTCAACCACAGTAAAACATACTGACATGTTCTGCAGACCCTGTGTTCCTTAAAGTACTTATTTGTGCATTTATTTATTTATTTTATTGTTTCATTCACTTAAGTCCTGATTATAATAAATACAGCTTGAAATGTTTCATGTTTTTCTGTTACAATTATGAGACACTCCTGTGACAGTCAGTTTTCCAGCACATTGTCAGTTGGAGCATGCCTGGCTCAGGGGCAAGGCTCACTCTCTATCACATGATGTTGCTGTGCCAGGAGGTGGCATCAGTTTGATGTCAGTGACAAAGGCTAATTCTGCACCTCTGCAAGACTACTGATGACAAGGGAAAATCAGAAAGAAGCAGCATCAAACTAAGAATATCAGTAAATCTTTGCAGAGCAAGGGTAAATCTGAAGGTAAAAAATCATACCACTATGCAAAATTCATAGCAGTTGAGGTGACTGTATTCAATGAGGGAATGAGGTATTGTCTGTGGTTGGATTTAAACCTAAGGTACCTTGTTCCATGGTAAAGCAGTCAGTGACAGGGGGTTAGGAGTTTAATCTGCAGATTGATAGTAAATTTCATTGAGGATAGCCAGTTGACTGTGACTTATGGGTAGGATGGGCTGGTAAGAACGAGTCCATTGCATAGTCGGGTAGTCTCAGATTGCACAAATGCTGATCTCTTCTGCCCAATAACTTTCATTTAGACAGTGGGGTCAAGTGGTAAAATACCACTGCTGCTCATCTCGATGTATTCTGTGCAGCAAATGGGTCACAGGGGGCACAAATGGGGAAGGAAGGGAATCAGGTGGGGAACAGAACAATTCCAGCTACAAGCCAGTGTCAGAAAAAGACAAACAACAGATGAAGCTCCATTCACCTTCATAAAGCCTCTCAGCTGCCTGCTGGGTGGTTTTATGCAAATGAAAGTAATGAAGCACTCTTTCTCTCACTGGAACACTTAATTTATTTCCAGTGCACAAAGTTTACGCCCATGAAACTGTGACTAATGTCACAGTCTGGCTGCATGGTCATTGATCTGTCAGGGATGAGCCCAATGTAGATTGCTCTGCATTGGGCTCATCCGTGACACACCTTTGAAATGCCGTTCTCTGAAAGAAAGCAAGATGTTTCTAGTGCAGGTGCAAGGAAACATATAAACTGCCCCAGATTACTAGGTCACATCCTAGTGTAATTCCCTGTCATAAACAGCATGCTGTAGCAACAAAATGCATCTCCCTGTAATATGCCAATGGCAAATAAGAAAGTGAAATTTTCTTATAGTAGCATACCTTTTAGCAGCATTTCTATTCTCCCCTCTGTCGCACTCTGGACTTGGAGCAAACTTTCAGCCACTCACCCACCATGCGGCCCGCTCACATGCATCAAGTTTTCAAACAGCCACATGATCAGATCCAACCAATCATCATTTCCAAGTCTTCATCTCAGCACCACACTAGATGGCACAATAGATGATTACAAAAACAAAAACAGTTGTTTTATAAGGAAAAAAAACACACATTATGAGCATTTCTACACAAGTGTTCCTACTCGTCTGTGTCCTCGACCACAATCCAAAGGTTCCTCACTACAGATGCTGAACATAAATGGTAGGATCAACCCGATAATATATTTTTAACACTTTTATTTATAAAAACAAACACGATCAAAGGACTAGAGCAACTTTTCTACCTCACTGAGAATGGAGCCCCCATATTACAAAACCTGTTCAGCCCAGTCACACACAAAATCACAGCTCATGATCTGCCATGCTTGTAACAGAGTAATGCCATGGTCATAGCAACCACATTGGCATCCTTAGCAACGTGCCTACGACTGTGCTTTCACAAATGCCAGAGCATTACAAAATTGTGTTTCTTTTTATAGAAACAAAAAGAACACATACATAAATGCTACACCATCAAAGAATATCCCTATTGCATAAATGGAATATGCGATGGAGAACTTAATAAATAAATGATTTTTGTGCACTCGAGCAGTTTGTCCTCAGGTAGCTCACTCATAGCTTATGCTACACATGAGTTTACCTGAGGTCAAACTGCTCTTGTCTATATAAATCATTTATTTCACACATCACCATTGCATATCACATATATATTCACATAAGATTGTGCATGTGCATATGTATAAGTTTTTGTTCACACAGCTGAGGTGTGTGATGCCACTTAAATCCTAAGAGTTAAGCTTGAGGAGTTTGAAAAACATCAGACATGAAGGGTATGCAAAAAAAGTGAATGAGACTCATGTGTGCATATTTTATTTTATATACTTCACTGGTCTGCAGTATATATCAGCACTGCAAGAGCACAATTCATTCATACTGAAAGAACAGAACAAGTGACTGAGACTAAGATCCAATTTATTGAAACAATTGGTGAATTGTTTGTGAATTGGGTGAAACAATAAAAAAATATATACTTATCAGAATGCAGAATTATCATTTTAAACATCAACAGCAACTTCAGTTAACAAATGAATGAAAACTAGAATTGAAAAAGAATCAAAGAACCACAAAGTAAACTTCAGAATTTAAGGCATTTTTTATTACAGCTACAAAACTAAGATTTTATCAAGACTCAAACAGTCAGGGCAGGATTATCAAAACTGTTTGATTGCCACAAGACCCAGTGCACTGATAATATGGCACATGGGGCTTTCAGTGATCTAATGGGAATTTCAATCCAGAGCAGCAATTTCTGTAAATTAGACCAACTTTTTCTGGTCTAAGTTACGGCAGTCCTGGGGGCCATTTGTATGGCGCTTGCGCCAGATATTTGGTGTAAGCTGCTATATATTGTGGAAACTGTTGCAACTGCGCCAGAAATTCTAAAATCAGGAGCAGTTGCGTTGAAGGGTTTGGCACAGCTCCAGAACCTAAGTGCAGTGGTGCAGGGCTGGACACAAGCCCTGCGCTACCCTTCGAAACTCCTGCCTGTTTTCAAGTGTTTCCTCAAAGAATCTCTCATCTGGCAAGTTGCAAATTCCTATCATAAGAAAATGAAGGAGGGGGACAGAGAGTATGTTAGTGCAGAACGGATGAGTCTGATAAGACTGACAAGAGCCTGCTGAAGTGTGTGCAGCTGGTGAATATCAAGAACAGAGATAAACTGCTGCACTGGCCCGAGCATGGATGGGGGTGTCATTCAGTGTGTGCAGGATGACAGCTAGTCAGAGATATTTATTTTACATTAGCATTTTTTTTCACATTTAGAAGGTCAGAAGTGGTATGTGATTACTGAAAACAGGAGACGAGAGTGAAATTATTTTCAGTGATATCAACTGGTTACCAGGTCATTATGGTGCTCCATAATAACCGGGTCCCGGTTGCTATTACATCATCCAGTAGTTATATGATTTGTGAGGCATGGTTTACAAGTTGAAAAGTAGTGCAGCCAGTAGAGATATCTATCTATCTATCTATCTATCTATCTATCTGTCTGTCTGTCTATCTGTCTATCTATCTATCTATCTATCTATCTATCTATCTATCTATCTATCTATCTATCTATCTATCTATCCATCCATCCATCCATCTATCTATCTATCTATCTATCTATCTATCTATCTATCTATCTATCTATCTATCCCTCTCTCTCTCTCTCTCTCTCTATATATATATATATATATATGTCTATCTGTCTATATCTATCCATCTACCTATCTATCTATCTATCTATCTATCTATCTATCTATCTCTCTCTCTCTCTACATATATATATATATATATATATATATATATATCTGTCTATATCTATCTATCTATCTATCTATCTATCTATCTATCTATCTATCTATCTATCTATAGCTCTCTATCTATCTATCTATCTATCTATCCATCCTATAGCGACAGAGTAACACCACTATAGTTAGTGTTAAGTAGATTTTATTTTTTTTTGTTTGTTTCTTTATGTTCCTTCTCTGGTCAGCCCAGGCTCTTGAGGGCACCCCAATTCTATCCCCCCATTATCCACCAAGATGTATTGTCAGCCTTCTTTTTCCAGGGCTTCCCCGATGGTATCAGTGGGGGGGGGGGCACAGACCCCTACCGATGACCTGATCCAGTTTGGGCTGGTGAGCTGAGCTAATCAGGGAGTGGGACCTGCAAGTGCCCGTCATCATCCAGCTGCCAGAATATTCCAGTTTTTCCTCTCCAGCACAGAGGAAGGGTGTGCAATGATGCTGATGGCAGTGTTGTACATGCTTCCATACACAACACAATGGGCATCTGCCCTGCCTGTGCCCCTCCATTGTGCAGCATTAGTGTGCCAGCCCCTAGCCTCCACTATGGGCCAGGCTAACACCGACCACTAATCCTCCCCCTCCCCACATGAGGAGAGCTGTCCTTGGGATGCTCAATCCTCTTGTTCTCTGGCCAGCCCCTAGTGCCCCACTCACACTGGTAATGCAGGTTACTGGCATGGCAGGAGTTAAGGCACTGCCTCAGCCCTCCACACCACTGGGCCTTCTAAGTAGAGTGCTTAATGTTAAACCCCAATTTTTGCACTTCAATAACTTTGTGAGCCAATCAATGTATTTGGTTGAAATTTTTTATGTGCAGTTTCATACAGCAGATCTCCAGATGTACCTATTTTTGTCCCAGTTGTATGTGTTGAGCCATGATATGGATAGTGCAAAAAGAGATTTTTTTTTGGGGTTGCTGTTTTTTTGGTGACACCTGTAGTGCTCAGAGAGTTTGGAATATTGGTCTGAAATTTTAAGGGCAGAAAGGGGCTGACTCACAGATCTGGCTTTTGCTGGTTTGGTGAAAAAATATTAACCTGTTGCTAAGTTATTGAATGTTAAGATTTTTAGTTCTGAGCATGCTTAGTAAGACATCACGATAGCTGCATGAAATGAAAAAATAATCCTTTTTTGTATTGACGTCATCATTTTTCATGAAGAGAAAAATCCTTTTTTTAATTTGCCACCATCTTGTTTTTCATTGCTCCATAAAAATTAAATTTTGAAAACCCACAAAAATGGCATCATGGAGAGTTACCAACACATATAGCTGGCTTATCGGGGCCCCTTAGCAGGATTCTGCAGTTAAGTGTTGCAGAAATGCTCTTGAAATGTTGTTTTTTAAATATTTTTTTGTGATGCATGATATGAAAAAAAATTTTTTTTACATATCATGAATCACAAAAAAGATCTTTTTTTGTGAGGCAAGATCTTTTTTTGTGAGGCAAAGTCCTTTTTCCTTTGCTGCTATCCTTTCTCTGGTGTCTTGTGGCATCCAGCTGGTCCATTTCTATCTTTTAAGGAATGGATTTTAGAATAACATAGAAACATAGACTTTGACGGCAGATAAGGACAGCTTGGCCCATCGAGTCTGTCCATTTTCCTACCTACAGGATAGGCCGCAGATCCTAGTTAACCAACAGCCTATTTCTTCCTACCCCCCACAAGAATTGCCTTATGTCTGCCTCATGCATTCTTGAATTCTCCCACAGTTTTAGACCCAACAACCTCCTCAGGAAGGCTGTTCCATGCATCCACTACCCTCTCTGTGAAATAATACTTCCTCACATTGCCCTGAACCGCCCCTTCTATCTTTAAATTGTGTCTCCTTGTTCTTGCACGCCTCTTTTCTGAAAGATGCTACCTCTGACTTTGTTGATTTCACTGATGTGCTTAAAAGTTTCTATCATGTCCCCCCTCTCCCTTCTTTCCTCAAGGGTATACATATTCAGCTCCTTTAGTCTCTCCTCATACGGCTTCTCTTGCAAACCCTGCACCATTTTAGTTGCCCTCCTCTGGACTGCCTATATCCTGTCTATGTCCCAGTGGAGATGGGGTCTCCAGAACTGGACACAGTACTCCAGATGGGGTCTCACCAACTGTCTGTACAGAGGGATAACAACTTCCTGTTTTCTGCTGCTGATGCCTGTCCCTATGCATCCCAGTATACCCCTAGCCCTCCCTACTGCCTTCTCACATTGCTTGCTAACCGTAAGGTCATCTGATATGATTACCCCCAGGTCTCTTTCCTTTTTGTTGTTGTTACTACCCCCCATTGTGTATTCTTCCCTGGTTCTTGTTTCCAGGTGCATTATTTTGCACTTCTTTGCATTGAATCTAGCTGCCATACTTTGACCATTCCTCCAACCTTGCCAAATCCCTTCTCATCCTTTCCACGCCCTTGTGTATCAACCCTGTTGCAGATCTTTGTGTCATCTGCAAAGAGGCATACTTTTCCTTCCAGTCCCTCTGCAATGTCACTTATGAAGACATTAAAAGGACTGGACTCAATACTGAACCCCTGCGGTACCCCACTAGTAACCCTTTTTCTTCAGAGTGGACTCCATTTACAATTACCTTCTGTGTCCTGTTGTCTAGCCAATGTTTTACCTAGGCTACCACCCTGGGACCCACTCCCAGGCTGGTTAATTTGACTATTAATCTTTTGTGTGGGACTGTGTCAAATGCCTTGCTAAAGTCAAGGTAGGCCATGTCCACAGCCCCTGCCTGGTCTACTACTTTGGTCACCCAGTCAACGAAATCTATTAGATTTGTCTGACATGACCTTCCCACTGTGAACCCATGCTGCCTTGAGTCCTGTGCCCCACTGGCCTCTAGGTACTTAACTATTCTTTCCTTCAGAAGTGACTCCATCACTCCCTACCACAGAGGTCAGACTGACGGGTCTGTAGTTTCCTGCCTTTGTCTTGGTCCCACTTTTGTGAAGGGGAATCACATCTGCCTTCCTCCAGTCCTCGGGTACCACACCATCCTCCCATGATTTATTAAAAACAGTAGCCAGTGGTTTCACTAGTTTCCTCCTTAATTCTTTTAGAATTCTGGGATGAATTCCATCAGGCCCCATTGCTTTGTCCACCTTCAGTTTTAGTAGTTCTTGCAGAACCCTTTCTTCTGTGAAAGAACTGGGATCGACCCCCATATCAAGAGTGCTTCTGTTAATTGGATTAGGCACTTCCCTCTCCTCTTTTGTGAATTCTGAGCAGAAATATTCGTTTAGTATCCCTGCTTTTTCACTGTCTCCCTCTGCCCACCCACCATTCATTCTATTCAACTTCACTATCCCTCCCTTTGTCTTTCTACGCTCGCTGATGTACCTATAGTATAAAAGGTTTTATCCCCCTTCTTAACCAAGTTGGCTATCTTTTCCTCAATTTGGGCCTTTGCTATTCTGACTTCTCTCCCTGCTTCCTTCTGCCTTAACTGGTACAACTCTCTGTCCTGCTCCTTCTGTGTTTCCTTATACTTCCGGAATGCTATCTTTTTCTTCCTAACTTTCACAGCCACCTCTTTTGAGAACCATAGTGGCTTTTTCTTTCATTTTGATTTGTTTATTTGCTCCACACAAATACATATAAATATATTGTGATTATATTGTTATTGTTGTTGTTTTATGTTATATGTATGTATTTTAAGTGTTTCTATTTGTGCAGTGCTTTGGCTTTGAAAAGCGCTTAAAAATACATTTTTACTTACTTTTTTACTTTTTACTTACTTACTTGTTGCCTCTGTGATGGCAGTTTTGACGATTCCCCATTGTTGCTCCACATCTCCTTCTAGCCTGTTTGCTAGTGCTTTTCTGAGGCACTCTCCCATCTTGGCAAAGTCAGCCCTCCTGAAGTCCAGTACCCTCACTTTTGTATGGCTTGACTCTGTTGCTGAGTTTAATGTGAACCAAACTGTTTGATGGTCACTTGTTCCCAGATGGCAACCCACTTCTAGATCTGAGATCCTCTCACTGCCCCCGTTTGAGAGTACGAGGTCTAAGATTGCTCCCTCATGAGTGGGTTCCAAAACTAGCTGTCTGAGGCCTGCCGCCTGTAGGGCATCAAGAATAGCCCTACCCTTGGATGTGGCTGCAGCAAATGTGCTTCAGTTAACATCTGGCATATTAAGGTCTCCCAACAACAGTATCTCCCCTTTCTCTGCCATTCTAAGAATGCCTTCTATCATATCCTTGTCCATTCCCTCCCCCTGACATGGGGATCTGTACACAACCCCTGTGCAGATTGTGGTGCCTTTCCAGTCTCCAAGGTGACCCACAGTGCTTCCTCTCCTCCCTGTTTACTCTTTTGTTCAGTTGCTTTTATCCCTTCCTTTACATAGAGAGCTACTCCCCTCTTTCCCCTGCCTGTCTCTCCTGTAGGTTATGTACCTTGGTATGTTAACATCCCAGTCATGGTTCTCTGTGTACCATGTTTCTGTGACTGCTACGATATCCAGGCATCCCTCTTCCATCAAGGCCACCAGCTCAGGGCGCTTGTTGCCCAGACTATGGGCATTGGTACTCATTACCCTCCATTTCCTGATGGCCTTACTCCTTTTTGCCCCATCCCTGTCCTTCTTGCCTTTGTCACTTTCTCCATTTACCCCTGCCCTTCTCCCTTTCGACACCTCTATGTTGGTGTTTACCGCACTTACTACCGTGATTTTGGGGGTAGGATTTCCCTGCTCCTTTCCAGTGCCTTCCCTTGGCTAGTTTAAATGCTTGCCAATGAAGCATTTAAACCTATCACCTAGGATCCTGGTTCCCCTCCTGGACAGATGCAGCCCATCATGCCAGTATAGGCTTCCGTCACTCCAGGTGGACTCCCAGTCCCCAATGAAGCCAAATCTCTGAGCTCCACACCAGTTTTTCAACCACTGATTGAATCCCCTGGTGTGGAACACCCTAGCCTCTCCTACGCCATAGATGGGCAGCACCTCCGAGAAGGTTTCTGTGCATGCTACTTGTCTAAGGCCCCTCCCCAATTCCACAAACTCTTCCTGCACTTCTCTAATCCCTTTCTTAGCCAGGTCATTTGTCCCTAGGTGGACAATGACATTCAGCTCCCTCCCCTGTGTAGCTGCTCCGGCAATCCTGAGGATTCATTCCCTGTCCCTCCAAGCCATGGCGCAAGGCAGGCACCTTACCTCCCTCTCCCTTTCCTCCCCCAGTTCTACCTTCCTAACAATAGAGTCCTCCACCAGGAGTTATTTCCTTCCCCTGTGGGGTCCCCTGCCACCCTCCTGTGGGTCTCCTTTGTGGAAGTTCCCAGCATCCTCCTTGGTCTCCACTGTGGGTGCCTCTGTAGAGGAACCACACTTTGCCAGAATGGCATAGGAATTGTGGAGAAGTACAACTGGAGTGATGCACCTCTGTTCCACCACCCTCACCCTCCCTGAGCCCACTGTTGTCCAACTGCTCCTCTTTCTTGGCAACCTCTGAGGCAACGGCAGTGGCACTGGTGATCCCTGGATGGAAGAGGAGATCCCACAAATCCTGGCCAACTCAGCCTGGAGATGAGCAACCTCCTCCCTTAGCCCAGAGAGGTGCCTGCAGATGGGAAAACACCGTATCCTCCAGAACGTCTCCCGAAAGACTGCTGCTCCACAGCCAATGCACTGCACCACTCCCATCATGTCTTATTTCTGGCCCCTTAACTGTTTGCAATCCTTACTCTTTTCTCTGTTTTTTTTTTTACTCTCTCTCCTTACTTTCTGCCTGTGTGCCCTTTAAGCTCCTGATTGTCCTGTTCTGAGACAAGAATATCCTATATTTCTCAGTAGACACCTTACTTGCTCAGAGGCAGACCTCCAGCAGCTAGAGAGTGCCGGAGAGCTACTCTTGCCCTTCTAGGATGGTGGGTCTTTGGTGGCTCTGTGATCTCTCACTTCCTGCTCCCAAACAGGAAGTTCCTGTTTTCAGTCAAATTCTCTGCCTATAAATGTAGAACTAGCTTTGGGTGGGAGGGTGGAGGGGAAGGGAGAAAAGGAGGGCAATATAGTCCCAGTAGAGAAGTCTAGTCACATAGCAGTCCTTTCTCCTGGTGTCTTCTGCCAAGCTACTAGCAAAATCTTTCTAAGGCAGTCTTTAAATGTAGCTTCCTTCTAGCTAAGCCACTTCCCCATCTTACTAGATCTTTCTACAAATAATTTAAACCTCACATCTATCAAGTCCTTTCAATCACCTGAGATTTACACCTAGATAATTGTTCAGATAACCATTCAGTTCAGTTAACTCAGACAAACACACACATTTTTCTGTTTTGTTTGTTAGTTTTTTTTACCCTAAATTAAAGTTCCAAGTACAAGAGTTCTACTTCTTTAGTCCTAGTAGAGAAGTCCAATCACACAGCAGTCCTTTCTCCTTGTGTCTTCTGCCAAGATACTAGCAAAATCTTTCTAAGGCAGTCTTTAAATGTAGCTTCCTTCTAGCTAAGCCATTCCCCCTACTTACTAGATCTTTCTACAAGTAATTTAAACCTCACAGCTATCAAGTCCTTTCAGTTACCTGAGATTTACACCTAGATAACTGTTCAGATAGCCATTCAGTTTAGCTAACTCAGACAAACACATACTTTTTTTGTTTTGTTTGTTAGTTTTTTTTTACCCTAAATTAAAATTCCAAGTACAAAAGTTCTACTTCTTTAGTCCCAGCAGAGAAGTCCAGTCACACAGCAGTCCTTTCTCCTGGTGTCTTCTGCCAAGCTACTTCTGTTTCCTGTTTTCAAAATGTTTCTGCAGCTGACAAATGTGCTGCTGCCACATAGAGCACTGCGCATACTTTCACAAAGCACTACAGTCCTGACATTGTCTCTTATAGATGAGCTAGATTTGGGTTTGCTGTTCTACAAGGCCTTCTGTCATGATTGCATACATGACTTTGCCATCCTCCCAGAGTACAGCTTGGGAATCATACTTAAGATATGACCCAATGGAGAAGATATCTCCAGTGAAGATAGAGCAGTTACTTACGTGTAGCAGTAGATTTTTGAGACAATCTCCTCCATTTGACCATCGTGCACCCATGCTCTTTCCCCCTTTCTATGTTGCTGAGGTATTTGCTGGCAGTTGTTCACTGCCTTTTCTGGTGGTGTCCGTAAATGTCTTTTATTTATTGCTAGGTCCCATGCCTCTATTTTTTGTTCCTGGTGCTGGTTTGGTCTCCTGGTTCTTCATGCTATGGGACCCTCCAAGCTTGCCTAAAGCAGGATACTGAGAAGGAGTGGGGTCACCCACATGTTATAGGTGCAGACACTGCATGTCATCGTGGGTGGCCCCCAGTTAACAATAAGTTTCAGAGTGGTACTGATGCCAACAGCTTACAGTTCCAAACCCAAAGGAGGAGATTCTCTCAAACATCTACTGTTACATGTTAATACATCTCCCAGAGCCACTCATTGCTGCATGAGAGTGGTTTCACATGCTTTTCGCTGGAGTGAGAACAGCAAAGTTGAGCTGAGCTGTTCTGGCTCAAGCTGAAGGCAAGTGAAACCTCTCTAATAAGGAATATGTGGTGAATGGGTCATAGTAATATATTATTTATCCAGAGCGATTGATAATATATTTAAAAAAAACTGTGGGCCGGTCCAGTGGCACTGAGGGTTGAGTTGCTGGATGGTACACCTCATGCCACGCCTGTGACCCGGGGTTGGGAGTGACCTCGGGTTGCCAGGGGGTCGGCAGGAGAGGGAGAGGATCGAGCATCAGACGGATTGCTCTCCTCTCCTGGGGGGGGATGTTGTTGTCCTGCTCATTGGCTGACCCCTAGTGGAGGACGGAGGGCAATGCCATAGGCCAGGAGACACAGAAGCACAGAGACGTGATGTGTGCATGCCTCCACACATGCACATTCACACTTCTAGGGGGAGGGGCATGTGCGGGGAGAAAATGGAAAAAATACAGAAAAAAAGCAATAAAAAAAAATGTTCCCAGAACATGTTCATTTCCATGGATCTGCACATGAGACACTTTTCACAGAATAAGAGTGTCTCACGTGCAGGGGAATGGAGCACTCCAGTTGGTCAGGAGTGCTTCCTTGATCTATAATACTGGTAAACAACGGGCTATTTCCAGCACCAATAACTCCAGATGCTGAAAGTCTGGTGTAGTGGCAGGTTTATTAGCCATAAAACTATATTAACAATAAGCTTCTACTGTACTCCTCTTTGTTTACTTCTATCCTGCCACTTGGCAGTAAAGTATAATAGGAGTGATTACTGTTTTAGTACAGGGTTACTCACTCTATTTGTGACAGTCTCTGGGGGCACTTATGAAGATAATGGAACTCCTTTAGAACTAATAATTGAGAAGTTGATAAAAACCCTGAGGATTGCTATTCTTATAGCAAAAATGCAGTGTTATTAAATTTGGATGGCATTGGCTGTAATGAACTCATTCCTGAACATTTTCTGTAGTTATGTAAATCTTGGTAATCTCCCATATGAGGTAACAAAAAGGGGGTTGACTCTTAACATACCTGTAGTAAGTTGCATGTGATTAAATATGTTGTATGTCTTTCTCTGAGTTTATTCTGTACTTGTTTTGTACAAACCGAATAAATCAAAAGTTAAAAAAATAATTATGGATTGCACTAAAGGCTATATTATGTCCAGACAATCTGCCAAGATTCCATGATAATAACAATTTCTGTTTATAGTGAATAATCAACTCCATGACTGCATCAATTTGTGGTACAGTAAGAGAGTGGGTGCATTAAAGTGAATTCAATACATTTAGACCTAATGATCTTTGCATTTTATGTAGGCAGACCAATGCCTGGGTTTGGTTGAAATCGACACATTGTAGGAGCCCAAGGCATAACGTCCGTTTTAGGGCAAAACTCTTTCTTTTTGAGGGTAAGAAAACTAAATAGGCTGAAGGATGAGAGCAGAATAGAAAATAGTGACAAAGCATGGACCACTGTGAGATACTTTTTCAGTCATTGAAATATACAGCAGTTGTGATACAAGATTGGATTTAATAAAACCATTCACAAATATACCACCAACAGCTTAATCTGGTTCAAGGTTAGTTAGCATTCATCTATATCCCCCTCCCCTTGGTCGTACCTGAAAATAAGCAGAATTTGTCTAGTGCACTTACCCTGTCAACAAAACTAAATAAATAAAACCAGTTACTTGTTTATGACAGCTAATCATATTGCCAGTGAGTGTAATGGAGACCCTTGGCCTCAAGGTACTGTAGACCCAGAATATGGAATATGTTTTGCTAATTGCGATTATACAGTAACCTTATTTTTGAAAAAGTATCAGTATTTTACTTGTACCTGTAAATATGTTCAGTGTTTAAATCTTTTGCTAGCATAATTTATGCATCAAAAATAAACTTTGCTAGAAATATTTCTTTCCTTCCTTCCTTCCTTCCTTCCTTCCTTCCTTCCTTCCTTCCTTCCTTCCTTCCTTCCTTCCTTTCTAAATTTTGTTCTTGCATTCCCTAACCACCATGCTCTCTTCTGGTCATGTTTCAGTCACCTCATCTTAGCCAAACAGCCACCCCAGAGAAACCAGGAACCTGCCCCTGAACAGTTGTCCTTTGCCGACGGGTGGCTGCGGCTTGGAGCTCCTCTTGCCAGCCACCCTTCACTTCCCACCTGCCAGCCAGCCCAGAGAGGCCAGGAACCTTCCCCTGAACAGGTATCCTCAGCTGACCAGAGGCTGTTGCTCTGAGCTCCTCCGGCCAGCTGTTCTTTACTTCCTGCCCGCCAGCTAGCCAGCCAGCGAAACCAGGAATCTGCCACTGAACAGGTGTCCTCAGACAACTAATGGCTATGGTTTGGAGCTCCTCCAGCTGGTCATTCTTCACGTCACACCCGCCAGCCAGCCAAGAGAAACCAGGAACCTGACCCTGAACAGACATCCTCGGCTGACCAGCGGCTGTGGCTCTGAGCTCCTCTAGTCAGCTGCTCTTCACTTCCCGCCCACCAGCCAGCCCAGAGAAACCAGGAACCTGCAACTGAATGGGAGTCCACAGCTGACTAGCGGACGTGGCTCAGAGCTCCTCTGGCTGGCCACTGTTCACTTCCCACCCGCCAGCCAGCCCAGAGAAACCAGAAATATACTCCTGAATCTGTTTGAAAGGGATAAGCTGCACCAGAGTGGGGAGGTGAAGGAAGTATTAAAGCAAAGACTGGGGAGGTATATTGCAACAAAGGTGGATTTAAACCTAGAATGGGAGGTGTCAAGTGGACAGCAGGTAGGCAGGGATCTGATAGAGTGGAGCCTACCCCCCAGGCTAGCAGAGAAGGAGTTGGGGTGGCCGGAAAAAGAGGGAATAGAAGGAAGGAAATGGAGGCCAATGAAGGGAAGGGGTCAGGATGGAGGGTGGTCTCGCTGAGTGCAAGAAACTTAGGCAACAAATCTGCTGAGCTACAGGCACTCTTAGCAGTGTGGAGGGTGGATATTGCAGCTGTCACAGAAATGTGGGCAACTGAGCACCGGGCCTGGGATCTGGCAATCCCTGGACACAAAATACAAAGGAAGGACCATAAGGAAGGGAGAGGAGGTGGGGTGGCAGTCTATGTGAGGGACGGGATCAAATGCACAAGGGATGAGGAGGAAGAAAGGAGAACAGAGGCAATCTGGCTACAGCTCCTAGACTCAAGGGGTAGGAAACTGAGGTTTGAGGTGGTATACAGGCCAGCATCCCAGTCTGAGGAGTTTGACAGGGAATTAGCAGGACAAATCAGAAAGGTATGTAGAAAAGGGAAGGTGGTCATCGTGGGGGAGTTCAACTTGCCGGGGGTTGACTGGAGCATTCCAGTCACCTCCAGTGCTAGGGAGCGAGTGCTCCTGGACACAATCCAGGAGGGTATCCTGACACAGCTGGTTAATGTACCTACTAGGCAAGAGAACACTTTAGATCTGGTGTTGTCGAATGGGGAGGCAGTAAGGAAAATAAAGATGGAAGACCCACTAGCCGACAGAAATCACGAAACGGTGTGGTTTAATATCACAATGTGCGGGGAGTCAGATAAATCAGTTACTCAGGTAGTAAACTTCACTGGGGCAGACTTTGGAAGGATGCAGGAAGTACTGAAAGGGAAACTAGAGGGCATAAGGCAGGAGATGGATGCAGAGCAGAAATGGGATAGAGGCAACAGAAGCCTATACCAAGACCCAGAATAAGAGGAGCAAGAAAATCATGCTGGTTGAGCAGCGAGGTAGTGGAGGTGGTGAGAGCAAAATGAGAGGCACACCACAGGTATAGAAGGACGGGGAAGGATGTGGACAGGGAGGAGTGTACAAGACTTTGTAGGAGTTTGAGGAACTAGCACAGTTATGTGAGGGAGCAGGAAGATCAGTAACTTTTTCAGAGATACTTCCGGTGCCAAAGGCAAGCACAACAAGGAAGCTGAGAGTAGAGGAATTTAACAGATGGCTAAGAACCTGGTGTTGTGCTAAAGGGTATGGGCTGTTGGGGTGGGGGGGACCTGGAAGGACAGTAGTCTTATATCAAGGACAGACTACACTTGAGTGAGGAGGGAAAGAAAGTGTTGAAACAGAGGATGGAGGAGTACATAGAGGAAGTTGGGAATTTAAACTAGGAGTGGGGGGTGGCAGTTGGGGAAGAGATATGCAGAGACCACAGGTTGGGAAACCATATGAAGCTACCCCCATAACAGTGACAAAGGACAAATGGCAAGTACTGTTGGTGATGCTAGGAAAGGAGGGCAGAATTGGGGGAGGGTGGAAGGTGGTTACCCTTAATGCTAGGAGCCTTGGGAGGAAAACTGCAGAGTTACAGGTGCTCATGGCAGAGGGAGAGGTGGACATTGCAGCCATCATGGAAACATGGGACGCCTAATACAATGACTGGGACCTGTCTGTACCAGGGTACAGGTTATTTCGAGGGACAGGGTGATTGGGAAAGGGGGTGGCACTATATGTGAAGGAAGAACTGAAGTGTGTAAGGAGGAAGGGAGGAGGGTAGTACAGAGTCACTTTGGATGCAAATCCAGGATTCCAAGAATAGGATTCTTAGAATGGAGTGGTGTACAGGCCACCATCTCAGACGGAGGAGTTAGACAGGGAACTAGCAGGACAGATCAGGAAGACCTGCGAAAAGGGTAGTGTGGTGATTGTGGGGGACTTCAGCATGCCAGGAGTGGACTGGAGCACCCCAACAACCAGGAACAGAAGGGAGCAGGTACTGCTGGATGCCTTCCAGGACAGCTTCCTACTGCAAATGGTCAGTGAACCAACCAGGTTAGAGAATGCCCTTGACCTTGTGCTGGCAAATGGGGAGTTTGTGAGAGAACTTATAGTGGAGGAACCGCTGTCAGGGAGTGACCACCACTCAATATGGCTCACATTGGATATGGGCAAGGAAGGAGTGGAATCTGGCACAATAGTGCTGGACTTCAGGAGGGCTGACTTTGGGAGGATGGGGGAAGTGGTAAAAGGGTACCTGGCCAGAATTCAGTCTAGTATGGACACTAACCAGAGGTGGGAGCTCATAAAGCTGGGGATAGTGGAGGCAACCAAAACCTGCTGCAAAGCCCAGAGCAAGAAGGCTAGGGCTAAGAAACCGATCTGGTTGAGCAAGGAGGTCATGGAAAAGGTAAGGAGGAAAGAGCTGCCTTTAGGAAGTACAAGAAAACAGGGAGGGGGAGGACAGGGAGAAGTACTTGACAGAATCAAGGAGGTGACAAGGGCAGTAAGGGAGCCAAAGCATCTATGGAACTCAGGCTGGCACAAGGCATTAAGAAGGGGGAGAAGGACTTCTTTAAGTACATCAAGGAGAAAAGGAGCTGTTAGGATCACATAGTAAGGATTAGGAAGGAGGGGGGTTGGGTGGAAGCATGGTGCGATAAGGCGGAAGCACTAAATGAGTACTTCTGCTCAGTATTTACTAAAGAGAAGAGGGGGTGACCCCCAACGTGGGAGAAATGGCATTAGCAGGGTGGGAAGTGGTGACAGATGGGGAAATCATGGAGAGCAGAGTTCGAGAGGGTTTGAAGGCACTGAGGGTGGACAAGGCACCAGGCCCAGATGGCATCCACCCCAGGGTACTGAAGGAGCTGGCAGAGGTCCTTGCAGGACCTTTGGCAGACCTATTTAATGCCTCACTACATTCGGGGTGTGTACCTCAGGACTGGAGGATGGCTCATGTGGTGCCCCTCCACAAAACTGGCCCCAAGGATGAACCGGGAAAATACAGACCAGTGAGCCTCACATCCATCGTGGGTAAGCTAATGGAGACTATCCTGAAGGAGAGGCTGGTGAGCCTCCTAGAGGCCAAAGGACTACAGGACAGCAGACATCATGGCTTCTTACGTGGCAGATCCTGCCAAACCAACCTGGTCGAGTTCTATGACTGGGTAACTAGGCAACTGGACAGGGGCCATGCAGTGGATGTCCTGTATCTGGACTTCAGTAAGGCATCTGACTTAGTGCCACATGGAAGGCTGGAAGGAAGTTAGCAGGCACAGGGGCGGGTAAAGCTGGTGAGTTGGTAGGAAACTGGCTGCAGGGAAGGCAGCAGAGGGTGGTGGTGGATGGGGAGCTCTCACACCCAAGAGCAGTGACGAGTGGTGTTCCACAGAGTTCGGTGTTGGGACCAGTGTTGTTTGGGATATTCATTGCAGACATATCATGGGACGTCAAGAGCAAGATCAGTCTGTTTGCTGATGATACCAAGGTAGGCGTGGTTGTGGATGACCTAGGGGGATGGCAGGGGTTGCAGGATGATCTGGCAAAGCTTGAAACCTGGTCAGACACCTGGCAACTGGGCTTTAATGCCAAAAAGTGCAAGGTGCTACATTTTGGGATGAAGAATACAAGGAGGAGTTACCAGCTAGGGGGAGTGCAGCTAGCCCAGACAGAGGAGGAGAAGGATCTGGGTGTGCTCATTACAGGGTCAACGAACAACTTGACACAATGTAGGAAGGCAGCTGCAAAGGCCAACAAAATGCTGGGTTGTATTGCAAGGGGTATATCCTCGAGGAGGGAGGAGGTGATTCTGCCACTGTATAGGTCATTAGTTAGACTACACCTGGAGTACTGCATGCAGTACTGGCGTCTGTATCTGAAGAGGGACATTAAGTTACTGGAGGGGGTGCAGCGCAGAGCGACAAAGATGATCAAGGGGCTGGGGGACTTATCATACGAGAGGAGGTTGAAGGAGTTGAACATGTACTCACTGGAGGAGAGGAGAGACAGGGGTGACATGATTGAAACCTTTAAATACATGAAAGGAATAAACAAGACAAGTACAGAGGGGCTGTTCAAAGTAAGGGAGGGGAAGGACACCAGGGGCCATGATATGAGACTGGAACGAGGAAGGTTCAGGAGGGAGATGATGAGATACTTTTTTACAGAGAGGGTGGTGGCTGGGTGGAATGCATTATCTCCTGAAGTTGTATGCAGCAGAACAGTGGACTGCTTCAAACGAGGATGGGACAGGACAAGGGGGAGGGTTAATGAAGGGGAAGTGTGGAAGGGAGGGGCAGCTGCAGAATAAGGGGTGCTAGCTGCACATTTGAGCAGACTTGATAGACCTCTAGGCCTTTATCTGCTGGCAAATTTCGTATGTTCGTATGTTCATAAGACGGTCCAGGGAGGTGACCAGAAAAGTGAGAGAAGCCAAGGCCCAGTGGGATCTGAGATTAGGGCAGTGAATTAACGGGGGGGAGGAAGAAAGACTTTTTCAGATACATCAGGGAGAAAAGGAAGTGCAAGGAGACAATAGTGAGGATAAAAAAGGGCGGGGAGTGGACGGAAAAGGGTGAGCAGCAGGCAGAAGTACTGAATGAATACTTTTGCTCAGTGTTCATGGAAGAAAAGAGGGGACCACGACCACCATGGGCTGGAAGGGTGGGGACAGGGGGAGAGGAGGCAACAAATGGAAGAATTGAGGCAAGTAGAGTCCTAGAGGGACTGAGGGCACTGAAGGTAGACAAGGCACCAGAGCCAGATGGTATCCACCCCAGGGTGCTGAGGGAGATGGTGGAGGTGTTGGCGGAGCCACTGGTGGATCTGTACAGCACCTCACTGGAGTCGGGATGTGTGCCACTGGACTGGAGGATGGCACATGTAGTACCATTACACAAGAGTGGACCAAGGGATGAACTGGGTAATTATCACCCGGTCAGTCTCACCTCCATAGTGCGCAAACTCGTGGAGACAATACTAAAGGAAGGACTGGTGTTGTACCTGGAGGACAATGGCCTCCTAGATGTGAGGCAGCATGGGTTTGTTTCAGGGAAGTCTTGTCAAACAAACCTGATACAGTATTATGACTGGGGGACAGTTGAGCTGGATAAGGGTCATGCAGTGGATGTTCTTTACTTGGACTTCAGCAAGGCCTTTGATTCTGCACCTCATGGGTGGCTTGGGGGGAAGCTAACTGGTGTAGGGGTGGGGTCCAAAATGATGAACTGGATTACAAGCTGGCTGAGTGGGAAGCTGCCATGGGGGTGGTGAGAGGGGAGCTCTCAACTCCAAGGCCGATGACGATGGGGTGCCACAGGGCTCTGTGTAGGGGCCAGTATTGTTCAGGCTCTTCATATACAAAATTGTACATGGGGTGGTGAGCAAGATAAGTATGTTCACTTACAACACCAAAATCAGAGCAGTGGTGAATGGAGAGGAGGGGTGGAAGCAGCTGCAGGGGACCTAAGCAAGCTAGAGGAGTGATCAGAGAGGTGGCAGCTGGGGTTCAAGCCAAAGAAGTGTAAGGTTTTGCACTTTGGGGTAAAGATCTCAAGGAGAGAATACTGGCTGGGAGGGGTTAAGCTGGGGATCACTGAGGAGGAGAAGGACCTAGAGGTAATGATAACAGGGACCAAGGACAACACTGCCCAGTGCAGGAGAGTGGCTGCAAAAGTGAACAAAATGCTGGGGTGCATAGCAAGTTTTTTTTATCCAGGTGAAGAGAGGTGATCTTGCCCCTCTACAGGTTGCTGGTAAGGCTGCACTTACAGTATTGTGTGTAGTTTTGGAGGCCATACCTAAAGCGTGATATCAGGCTACTGGAGGGGTGCAGAGGAGGGCAACAAAGATGATATGTGGAATGAAAGTGACAGACTATGACTGCAGGCTGAGAGACCTGAATATGTACAGCCTGGAGGATAGAAAGGACGGGGGGACATGACAGAGATATTCAAGAATCTGAGGGGAATCAATAAGGATGGGGCAGATGGGGTCTTTAAGCTAAGGAGGGGGAGGGTCACCAGGGGGCATGTGCTAAGAATAGAGGGGGGAAGATTTGAGAAGGAAGTGAGGAGACACTATTTCAGAGAGAGGGTGGTAGCAAAATGGAGCGCCCTACCAGAATGGGTGGTATCATGTAAATCTGTGAACAGTTTCTAAAGGGCATGGGACAGGGAACAGGGGAGAGTGATGGTGGGGGAGGTGGGGGATGGCAGTGGAATGACAAATGGGAGGGGGTTGGGCAACTGCAAACTAGGGGTGCTAGTTGTACACTTGAGCAGACTTAAATAGACTGAGTGATCTGTTTCTGCTGGCACATTCGTATGTTCGTATGTAAAAGGACATAGTACCAATACTGCACTTCTTGAATTTATGGGTTACATCCACCATGCATTGAGTCAAGGCCAACTCATCAGCGCCACGTATATTGACCTTACCAAGACATTTGATATGGTCAACCACCCATTGCTGATTGAACAGCTAGCAAAGTTAGGGCTAACTAAGGACACATTAAGATGATTTAACAGCTACCTCTCAGACCGCTTGCAACAGGTGAGGATTGAAGATGTCCTGTCAACTAAGCAACCTGTCGGCTGAGATGTCCCCCAAGGATCAACACCGGGGCCCCTACTTTTCAGCATTTTCCTAAATAAACTCCCTGCCTACTGCCCTGAACAGATTCTCTTGTATGTGGATGATGCAGTAATTTTCACCGAAGAACTCTGATCTCTCCCTCCTAGAGAACCTGCTTCAGAAAAGTTTTGCAGATGTAGAGTCTTGGTTTATCTCACAGAAACTCATACTCAACTACAAAAAAACCAAAATAGGCTGGCCCGGTTGCACTGAGGGTTGAGGGTTTAGGCGCTGGACACCACACTTCATGCTATGCCGGTGACCCATGTTCAATGACCTCGGGTTGCCAGGATGGGGGAGGGTGGGAGCAGGACTGAGTGTTGGCTCTCCTCTCCCTGGTCAGGGATGGGGTCACAAGCCCGTTGTCCCACCATCACTGAATGGAGGTTCAGTGCCGGAGCAGGTGGTCAACTGCACAATTGGAAAGGAGGGGCATCCCAAATGGTGTGTGCATGGGTGCCTCCACACGCATGAGCTATGTTGGGGATGCATGGGTGTAGGGGCCAGGAGAAAAACAGCAAAAACCAAGAAAGTACATATGAAAAAAAAAATAGTAATGTTATTCTGTGGCTTGCACAATAAGCATAAAACCAAACAGCTGACAGTCAGAAACTGCTGAGGCATTGCTCTTGAGTAGACACAATTATTGAAGTACCTTGGTGTAATTTTGGACAGCACTCTATCTTTTTCCAATCATATAGACAATGTTGCCAAATCCGTGAACATCCGTATCGGCCTTCTATATAAACATAATCACTGCCTGATAGCTGAAGCCTTTAAATTAGCAATCCAAAGCTCAGTTGTCTCCATCATAGACTATAAGCTTGTGATCTATGGATCTGCCACTGACATTGCCTTATGGAGTATTTCTATTGCTCTGAACAAGACCTGCTGATTCCTTGCTGGTGTTGCTCACCGCACACACACCTGTGACCTATTTGAGCAGGCAAACTGGCTCCAGCTTCAGTGCAGAATCTGTTATCAAACCTGCCTAGTAGCAAAGAATACCTCTCTTGATCTCTTGCCCCCAGGGATACAGATGCTCCTCCGTCCATCCTGCAACACCCACCCCACCAGAAGTTTTGAAAAATCAACCTTCTAAGTTCTCTGTTGTTGTATTATGCAAGGACAGCGATCATTTGCAGTCAGAACCCCTAAGTGGTTTAACTCACTGCACTCTGATGTTGCAAATACAACCACACTAGGTCCATTTAAACACAAGCTATTGTATGTCAGCTCCTTGTGGCTCTTATCACTTGGGACTGTTTCACATAAATCTTGTGGAGGCTGTTCACATTTAGCCCACATCCTGTACTAGCTTCCCTAACTTTTTACTTGCCTTTTTCTTCTCACCTATTGCCACCCCCATCACTCTACCCACCTATACCAATTCTCTCTTATTCTCTGCCACCTACCCATTTCCCACCCTCACCTCCCCCCACTCACATTTCTTTTCCATGTCACTGTGACTCTGGTTTCCATCCCTCCTTTCACCTAAATGCTGAATCCATTTCCCCCTTCTCTCTCCTTCCTCTCTACCCCACTCCGTCTCTCACCTAATCCTCCTCCTACTCTATATCCCTTCCTATTTACCATGACAGTGCTTCTGGGCAGCATTTTGTCCATCCTTTTCCAGTTAGAATTTCTTTATACTAGTACTACTTCTAATCTTTTATAATATAATTGGCAAGCTTTTTTTACTCGTAGTTCCAGGCATACATTGTCCAATGCATGTGTACAGTTTGGTTATTCAATTATTTAATTTTTTGACAAGGCATCTTGGCTCCTCTCCTCCCATGTACAGTATGAATATTATTTGTGCTCAGTTATTGCAATTTGTTCTATTTTAGCTCTAGTTTATTAATCTCTAGTCCAATGCCTGTTTACATCCTGTTGCTCATATTAAGTTATCTGTTTTTGCCTGCTTAATGTACTCAAACTTGCCTGTCCTTCTTCTACAATTTGTCTTAACCTATGTACAGTAACATGGATCCTATGTAAAATTGCCTCAGGGTCAAAGGTGTTAATCCAAAATTTAAATAAAGAAAAAAAAAGAAAGCACAACATGAGCAAGCAGCTTCCTCTGAGAAATATATCAAGTCCTGCTCCAGGAAAGTCTTCAGGGGAGGTTAATGAGTTTAATGACATGAAGAAGTCTCTCCTCCAAGATGGTCAACACAGCAGTCTCCATGAGCCAGGGGTATCAGTGATCTGAGGTCACTTCTGAACTCAGGTTTCTTGTGCTATACACTGCAGCATGCCAAGTGGCTGCAGACCAGGCTGGACATGAAAGACAGCACTCATTTGATATTATGGGAATATCAGGTTGTTAAAGTCTTTAAGGTTTTCTGAACCTTCCTTAATGCCACAATGACATGCTGTCCACAGGGCCAATATCTTTGTGTGATTTTGTTTTCACTGTGAAAAGACAATATCTTGTTCCCACCATCAGAAATACTGTCATGCGTGGATAGACTACTGTATAACCAATATGCTTTGGAACATGTTTTGCACTCACCATTATGGACATTGTGACCAATGATTTCATCATGTTTACACGCAGCATAACTAATGACACATATGTTTTATTCATAATACTTTAAGAGCTGCTTTGCATCAGAAACCAGTGTGTCGCCTGGCAACAAAACACTTGCCCCAGTCACCATAGTAACAAGATATACCCAGAGGTTGTGCTTACTTAGAAAAGAATAAAAAGAAATTCAAAGTAGACTGCAATATTGATTAACGGTGCTTGAAAAAAGACCTCAGGAGAAAATAATAACAATAAATCATCTCAATTAAACATGAACAAGAATGAATAATGAAACAGAATAAAAAAGGAAAAAACAATGCTGCAGGATTGACTACCAGGACATTCACAGGCACATTGCACAACTGTCTTGATTATTATAATAAATGTATGCATCCTTGAGAGAAACACAAGTAAATCAGCCCTACTATGCTTTTCTGCAAAAAAACCCAATATTATAAAGTAAACAGTCTATATCACAAAATGGGAAAAGGGGATTGTTCTATTCAACTGAAGAGAGGGAGTATTACAATAATTACACCTGTGTGATGAAGTTAGAATTTGACTAGAGTGATCCAATACATCTGAGCATATACAAGAAGTGAGCCTATAGAACCAAACAAAAAAGTGCTAGTTTGTTTCTAACAATGTGCTTCAAGTACACAGGTGGTCGGTATCCACAGAAAAGGAGTATACTGACCACATAGCTACTGGCTGTACAACTGATACCTAGACAGACACAGAGGGCCAGGATTCATGATCCTTAGCTGGTGTGATGCACATGCTTGTAGCCCTGGGCTGGAGGAGGAGCCCACTGGTGAGACAAATGACAGGCTTCCAATGGAAAGCCTGGATTATTGGTACAGTGGATCCTCTGCTGCTGGGAGTAGGGAGCCAAGGGATATGACAGTCCACATAAGTACTGCTGCTGCCCCTTCAGAAAAACAAAAAAACAAAACCAATACATCAGTCCCTGGGCCTGTAATACACAATCCTCCATGGCAAGAAGGTGGCCAGACATGAGTGGGGGTTTATGAAAATAGGCCCCAATCATTCCAAAAAACATGTGCAGACGGGAGTTATAGCAGTCTATTGAATGATGTAACATTCCACCATGATACACATAGGGAGCCTGCCATAACAAGCTTCATGCATACTCATCAAAAAGACTTGTACGAGCAACTTCCCACCTCAGACCAGACTGGGTGTGCAACTGGGTGTCTGTAAGTATGATTGGGGCTTCAAATAGCAATGTAGTGGGGGTATGGTGCTCATGTATAAAAAGGCTTAAGCAACAAGTTTAAAGCACAGCTACAAGTTTTGCTCTGCCAGAGAAATAAACACCTTGAACTTCAGATGTGCAATACTGGTGGAAATGTTCAGGTCCAAACCTAAACTTTTGGTTTGGTGGGTGTGAACCAGTAGAACAAGTTAACAGACTGAGACAGCAAAACCACCTTCCCTCCTACGTTACCTCCGACACACACAATACACTTTAAAATTGCCATCTCCTGGCACAGTACCATGACTGGACAAAATATTTTTTTACAAATCACCCCTTTTTAGACCCCTTCACTACCATACCCAAAATACCAAATTCTAGTATGCACCCTCCCAAGTTGTGATCTATGATTCTTGGGGAGGAGTAAACAGTAGTTGTTCTCCAGGATACCTCAGTCTCCTCTTCCCCTCTTCTCCCATTAAATGTATTGCATTTACAAAAACATTTCAGTAGTTCTAGTCCTCCTGTATATTAAAAATAATTACTTCATAGCCCACCCTCCAGACTGCTGCATGCCATATTTAATGAATAGCCCCACCCCTTACCTGCAATCAATGATTTTTGTAGGGGGCAACTGTAGGCATAACCCAGCTAGTTCAGTTATGTTCCCTCTCCAGTGCCCTAGGCATGAGGTCTCCAGTTCATTCCATCTTTATTGATTAAAAGTGGTTACAAAATTATTGTTTTGATTTATTAAGAAAAAGATTCCTATGTAATGATTAAGAAAAGTGGTTGCTGATTAAAAATAAATTGACCTTATAGAATATTAAGGATTCCAGTTTCTCTCTTAGATGCAAGAAAAATATTACTGATGTGGTAGTTTACTTGTACTAACAGGCAACATTACTATGTGCTGGGTTATGACGTCCTTTAGAATAAAAAAGGATGAAAACTATGTCCTATAATGCAACCTAGTGATATAGTAGCTAGGTCTAAAGTGACATTGTGGCAATTGTGTCAACCGCAACCCCCTGCCTCATATAAGAGTAATGTAAACAATCCCACCCAGGAGGTAAGTGACATAGCTGGGTAGCTGGAAGGGATTAGTTGAATCTTAAGGCCTTCAAATGGATTGTGCCTAGGTTTTTCATGCTAAGGAGATTTAGTAGTGGCATGGTACCTCCACCTGCAGGGATAATTTTGACATAACTTTCAGGACGCTTTTATAAAGGAAATTAATCTGTGCCCACCCATGACAACAGCAAAAACAATCTGAATGCAACCCAATACCCCAAACTAAATAACCATTGGCATATAATTCAGTAAACACATTATGCGACACAACAGTAGTAAATGAGGCAGTAAATATGGTACAAAAATTTATGAAGAACTTATTAGGGGGCCTGGAAGACAGAAGCATAGATTTTGTCAGCAGAAAAGGACCTTTAGACCCATCTAGTCTGCCCCTTGGTCCTGCCTATTCTGTCACCACTGACAGCAGTTGGTCATAGATGTCACTTCCTCTCCCTGTTCCTCTACTTAATATGCCCCTTTGCCAACTCCACACTTGTTTGAAGCTCCCCATAGTCTTCACCTCCACTATCTCCTCTGGCAGCCTGTTCCATTTTTCCACCACCCTTTATGTGAAGAAATATTTCAATACATCTCCCCAAAACTTTCCCCCATGTAGCTGTGATGCATACTCCCTTGTTTTAGTGCTCTCTTTTCTTTGAAATAGATCCTCCACTTTGGCCTTGTTCACTCCTGTGAGGTTCTTGTGCATTTCAGTCATGTCCCTCTCACTCTCCTCTTTTCCAGGGAGTACATGTTGAGTTCCTGCAGCTGTTCCTTCTATGGTTTCCTGTGCAACCCCCTCACCATTTTGGTTTCCCTCTAGTGACCACCACAACTCTTTCAATGCCCTTGCAGAGGTGCAGCCTTCAAAACAGGACACAGTACTCCAGGTGGGGTCTCACCAGTGAGTGATACAATGGCAGCACCACCTCCATCCTCCTGCTATAATTACCTTTCTCAGAACAGCTCAGCATCCAGCTAGCCTTTCTCACTGCTTTAACACACTGCCCAGCCTCCTTGATATCATCTGATATGATGTCCCATAGTTCTCTTTCTTGCTTGGTGACTATAAGCTCCACTCCCCCATCTGATACAGTGTCCCTGGGTTCTGCATCCCTAAGTGCAGAACCTTGCAGTTTTGCAATTTAAACCCAGCTACTACTCCTTAGACCATTCCTTTAGTTTCCTTAGATCCTTTTGCATTCTCTCCACCCCTTCCTGAGTGTCAGCCCTGTTGCACATTTTTGTATAGTCAACAAAGAGACACACCTTAAACCTCAAGCACCTCCACAATGTCACTTATCAAGACATTGAAGAGAAGTGGTGTCAGCACCAAATGCTGTGGCACCCCACTAGTCACTCTCCCATCACCTGAATGGCTACCGATTACCATCACTCTTTGCCTCCTATCCCTTAATCAGTTTGATAACCCACTTGTCACTTTCTCCCCCCCCCCAGGCTGCTTAGTTTCTTAACTAGCCTTCTGCACATGACAGTGCTAAAAGTCTTACCGAAGACTGGACAGGCTATGTCCATTGCTGTCCCTTGTTCTATCTCTTTGGTAGCCCAGTCAAAGAAATGCATGATATTAGTTTGACATGATACCCCCTGTGAAATCATGCTACTGGAGGTCCTGCAGCACTTTTTCCTCCAGCTGCTCATTTTCTTTTCCTTCAGTAGTGTCTCTGTTAACATCCCTACCACTAATGTGACACTGACTAGCCTGTAGTAGTTAACATCCTCCCTACTGCCACTTGTGTGCATAGGGACCACATCGGCCCCCATCCGGTCCTCTGGAACTTCCACCATCTCCACTGAGGTGCTAAATAGCACTGTCAGAGGGGCAGCCAGCAATGTGTTCAATTCATTTAGAACCCTTGGATGAATCCCATCTGGACCATCGCCTTATTCTCCTTTGAGATTTTCAATCCCTTCCGGACCCTCTCCACCGATAATGGACATGTACCCATTCCCCCTTTCCCTAGTGCTTCTTGCAGCATAGTGATCCATCCCCCAACCTCTCCTGTGAAGACTAAGCAGAAAAATCATTTAGTATTTTCACTTTCTCTTGATCTTCTTCTGCTTAGTCCACCCCTGCCCTCCTGATTCTCACTATCCCTTCCCTTGTCTTCCTCTTTTCTCCATGTACCTGAAGAAGATCATATCCCCTTTTTTGACTTCATTAGCTAGCTTCTCCTCTGTTAGTGCTTTAACTGCCCACACCCTTCTTTCCTGCCTTTTTTTGTTTTGCCAGATATAAATATATCTTTCAGTCTTCTTCCTTCTGGATCTCCTTCTATATTCTAAATGCTATTTTCTTCTCCTTCACTGCCTTGGCCACTTCCTTAGAGAACCATAGTGACATTATCCTCCTCTTTCCCTTGCTCATTTCCTTCAAACAGCATGCTGTTGCCTCTGCTGTATCCTCCTTAATTTTTCTCCATTGAGACTCCACTCCCCTCTGCCTTCCCCCCTTCAAGATATTCTCAGAAGCAGTACTCTGCTGTTGTATGGGGGAAAGACAAGGTGAAACAAGGTAACAATAAAACGATACAAATGACAATCCATGAATCACAATTCTAGATCCCTACAAAAATCAATATCTCACAATCCCTTCCTCAGCATAGCAGGTATTCTACATTCCCTAATGGGAGCTCCTACAGTCTGTTTAGTGTGCACACAGATAAGGAAAATTGCAGGCCAGCTATCTAGTGATGTGGTACTGATGTTAACTGACAGTATTTGGGGATCCCAGAGAAATATATAAACGCAAACAACAGTGCTCAGTTAGTCATTGGTGCCTTAAACATAGAGGTTGATTTACTGGGCACATAATATCTTCATACAGTCCTTAGTCAGACAAACGAATGATGCCCTAATTATCTAGCAAAGGTTCAGTGCTGGGAGTCAGACTATTGTACACAAAACTTGCCTAAGGTGGCTGACGTAGTCACTTCAGAGCATCCCTCTCAGTGATCCTGGATGTGCAGCATTTAGTGGAGTAGTGGATAAGACACACAACTGCTGGTGAAGGAAATGAGCCACACAGAAGGTCTTTAAATGGATAAATCACTCAATGATCCATTCTCACCAAGGGGTGTCATTTAATTTTTCTACTCGAGGGTAGGCAATTACACAGGGTTGTGATGTCGAAACCCTCAACAAGATGAACTTCAGCACCATGATCTGCTGAGAGAGGTGGCTGACCTCCCTTACAACAACAGAGTTTAAGCAAGGCAACCCATGATAAAAGCACCAGAGTCTTGGACTGGAACTTTAAAATCTGTTTTCATAAAATGCTAGGTAGAGATTTCTGTCAGGAGCTCACCCAAACTGTTGAGCCACAAAAGCATGTCAGTACCTTCCTTGGGATCAGATAAATCTGAAAAAGCATGGTGAGCTATGATACATTCTCATGCTGTTCCAACTCTCAAGCTCCAGTGTCCACTAGGTGAGGCATTCAGAAGGGGGAAAAGTAGAGCTCTCATTGGTCTGACTATCACATCTGACTTTCACACCTTTCCCATATTTTATTCCATGGTTCAGTTCCATGGTCCAACATCCCCTCTTTTGTAGGGCACACTTTCTTCTCATTGATGGTTGCAATGGGGAGTTGTGTCCTGAGACCAAGTCAAGGAAACCAGCACCCACTTAACAGAAAAAGTTACACTGTTCAGGATATTTTTCTTTTTCTACTTCATTTTTCAGGCCTTGACATCGCCCTAAATCTTAAGGCTGACTCTTCTTTGATTTTTTTTTTTTTAGATGATGGCTGATACCTTTAGGGCCTTCTGCCTAGCTTCCCACGGCATAGGAAAATTTGTGCTTTTTGGTCCCTTCCCATTGTCCTCTGGTACAAGAAGTAAACAAATGGCACCTTCCCTGCCCGCTGATGGAAACATTTTTATTGTAAAAAAATCCATCCCTCAATATGACGTCTGGCATCCTTACTTGCTCAATGGTACATAAATAACCAAATGTGAACATTTCTGTGTTTTCCAACTCCCAGTGAATTATATTGTGGACAGGAGGAGGTAGGGCATGTCAGTGAGTGTACCTGCATTCCACTTCATGAATGGCCATTTCAGTGCTCCCTACTGGCTCCATGGCAGGTAGACATGTCCTTCTGGGTTTTTTTATTGAATCCAGTCCCGCTCCAAGGTCTGTGAGCCCTACCATAGTTCTGAGGCCTTGTGATTGTAAAGATATACTGCCCTGTGTGTAGACAGCAGTGGAAGGAGCTGCCAACTTCTTGTGCTGCCCATTTCTAACAGCTGGCAGCTGCAGTTCTTTGTGGACAGGGATCAAGTATGTGATGACTGTGGCTCCAGTTGCAATGATGCTGAAGGCTGTGAGAGGAGGAGGAGGAGGAGATGAATGTTCCCAGGCAGTAAGCATAAAGGCAAGCACTCTTATTTTGGAGAGGGGATAAGGATGAAAATTTTGGAAAAGTTAGAGAATTTGCTCTTATAATATGAAGTCTATTGGTGAAATAATAGATTGTGGCCAGGATATTCAAACTCCACCCAGAAAGACAGCAAGTGGTTGCTCCATGCAACTGAGTTGTGCCAGAGCACAAAACTGATATATTCAAATGAGATGCACAATGGTGCATCCCATTTCAATATATCAAAAAACGCGTGTGGTGCAAATGGTGGCTGCTGGACATGCAGTGGCGCATACCCCTGTCAGGTCTGAATACCTAGAATGGGAGCGTGCAGCACATCTTGGAGATACACTGGGCATAAATTCCAGATATTCAGACCCAAACATGCAAATGGGGCAATTATGCATGTCATTATGGCCCAATTTGCATGTCTTGGGCAGGGATACACCTGGCAGAGTGTGCTGGGTGTCCTGTAATTGCCATAGTACAACAGCATACCATCTCAGTGGCAGTCCAGTGGCCACCCTCCCTTCCCTGAAACCCCAATTATATGGAATAAAGTAACATCATGCTTCCTGGTATTCTAGTGCCCCCCCAGCCCAAGATCCAATCGTAACTGACATAATTCACTAAACAATTCCCTGGTAGTCTAGTGGCCCTCCTCCCAGCCTAAAGTCCAATCATAACTGACATCATTTATTACACTCTCCCCTGGTTGTCTAGTGGCCCCTCTCCCAGCCTAAAGTCTGATTGTAACTGACATAATTCCCTACACACTTATCTGGTAGTCCAGTGGTACCCCACTCCCATCTCCGAACCTCGTCCATATAAAAAATCAAATCCTGAATGTCCCTGATAGCCTAGTGGACCCCTCCCAGCCCTGATCATACCATAGAAAACACATCCCAATATTTCCCTGGTGGTTCAGTGGACCACCCCACCCACTGAGGCATCCACACTCCCAACCCCACTCCCAAATCTCAGCATAGCCAAAGAAGCCGGTGGGCAACAAACCCACCCACACACCACCATGGCTTCCCACAAATTGAGATGTCACAGAATGACAGCTTACAGTATGCACTACAATACCATTGGACAACACTGTTAACCAATGGGCTTGCACTATGTACAGCAGAAGTCACATTAAACTGTTCCATCAAATCACTGGTTTAGTATTTTTTTCTGTGATGCCACTGCAGTGGCAACTCAAACTGTTGAAGCTTTCAGCTATTTTTCTACCATCCTTCACTGCCTATTCAACTCACTTGTAATTATTTAGTAAAATGACAGTAGCTGTTTTGCAGCATTAATACAGTGCATTTTCATGGCATTGTTTATAAATATCACAGCATTCCTTAAGAGCATTGTTTATAAATATCACAGCATTCCTTAAGAGCATTGTTTACAAATATCACCGTATTCCTTAAGAGTTGTTTAGTCTGCCTTCTGAAATGAAACTCATAAACACTCAGCTAAAAATAAAGCTTGTAATACATAACAGCTAGTTGCAAACCAATACTAAGCTTTTACTAATTCATTGAATTAAGCACTGCACAGATTAGGAAACTCATTGAGCAATGTCACACCAGTGAGTTGAGGGAACAGTTTAATGCGACTTCTACTGTACTGTTAGCTTTCATTCATAACTTTGTGTTATTCACACAGTCGTGAATGAAAGCTTACAGTACACATTGAAAGCTTACAGTACACATCTCTTCTATTGAGACATTTTGCATCATCTCTGTGTTGGACTGGAGACATGCTCACTCCCCTAAGCAAAGGTCAGTTGAAAGTCTGTCTGATTTAAAACTATACCCAATTAAAGCTGAACTTTTGAAGAAATGTAGAGGAAACGTTTAGGTGAATACAGAAGATTTTTTTTTCATCTGTGTTTCAAACACCTTGAAATCCAATTACTTCTCCAATGATGAATACGATAAAGTCCCTTTGTTACTAGATAGTGGTGCCAAAGAGAACAAGTCTATCAATTAGGAAAAAAAGGAAAGAAACATCAAATATAAAGCAATAACATATTTTGGAAACAAAGAAAGAAAACTACTGCAAGACACAGAAGAGCTGGTTACGATTTTAACAACACAGTAACTAAAGGAATTACAAAAAACAAAAGATGGTACAGTGCAGAAACCTGCTCTAAATGTTGTTTAACTTGATGGTGACAAACCAGAATAGCATGAATCAAATAAAAAAATTTGACTTGAAGGAAACCACTCAAAGCAATGTGGAAAATAATGTAGATATGGAAACCTAAATAATACTGGTTAACCAGAAAGATAACCTTACTTCTGCTCCAAAAACTTACTACCAGAACATACCCAGGAAATACCCTTGAACAAGTGTCAACATTTAAATACCTTGGAATCACCTTTGATTAAGGTCTTACCTTTGCGACCCACATTGATAACACAGTGAAAACGGTGAACCAGTGCATTGGTATCCTATTCTGAAACTGGCAATTCCTTACCCAAGCTGCGTTGAGGATTGCTGTCCAAAGCTCTGTCATCTCAATCATAGGCTATGGCTTAATTATCTATGGCTCTGCCACTACCACCGAACCAAGGCGCATCACAACCACCCTAAACAAGGCCTGTCGGCTGCTCACTGGAGCACAAAGACATACTCATACATGTGAGCTCTACACTGAAACAGGATGGTTGCAACTCTCAAATAGCATAAGGTACCTCACATGCTTGATGGCAAAAAAATCCATCTTGGGCTGCACTCCGCCGTGTATCCAAGACCTACTTTGCCTGAATACTAGCATCTGTCCCACCAGAAGATCAGAATACCAGCCTCTCCAGGTCCCCAGATGCTGGACCACACAGGGCCAAAGATCTTTTGCCTCTCATGTCCCCAGCTGGTACAATGCCCTGAGCTCACTCATTACATCCTCCACATCACTAGGAGCTTTCTAATCTATGCTTTACTCTCACTTCTCAGCCTCTAGCTCCTGTGACTGCCTTGACTAATGATTCTTCCCTCATGGCTGTTTTTGCTGTTTTTCATCCTCCTCCTCCTCCTCTGCTCCTTTCTTGACAAAGGCATCTGAGTACCTCTAACTACTCTAAGCCTGCTCCCTTCCCCATATCTCCTCCTACCCTTCCCACCTGGCCCATTCCTCCAATGTTTTTTTTCCTGTGATGTACTGTATTATACTGGCTTATTGAAACCTTTATAATTTGCTGACCATTCTATGTAACATATCTTGTTTATTTGTACATTGATGACATGGAACCTTTGTAAAAGAGCCATTGGCTCAAAGGTAATAATTCCTAGAACAATAAACTAAACTAAAAAATAAATTAGGATAAAAAATTAGCTAGGGCTTCAGAAACAAATGAGAGGGTTGTAAACTATAAACAGCACAATGCCCCTTATATGATGAATGGGGAAAAATAGGGATACTGAAATGCCATCTAAGAATGATAAAGTAAATAAGAACAGTAACTATAGTATAGAGAACCACAGAGAAGCCCTAATAAAATAGGGGCAGGCATGGAGCAACACATTGATATGGCAGTCAATCAGAACTCTGTAACTGATGGAAAAGCACAACAGAGGAAGAAACATCAACTTTGGCTCTAAGTTTAATGAAAGACATGAAAGAAATAAAAATACAAACAACACCCATTGTTGAGATTAAAGTCCAGTTTGAAACTTTATTCTTGCAAGTGACATACAGTAGGCCCTAACTGCTATTAAGGAAGTTAAAGAAAGGACATAGGAGAAAGAGTCTAAAATATCTGTTTTAAAAGATGATGCATCAGTGACTCAAAGAGCTTTAAAAGAACATATGCAAAGATGAAAAATGTGGAGGGGGAACTAAAATAATGTGGGGTCTGCAACAAAAGCCATACGAGGAAAGACTAAGACATCTCGGTATGTACACCATGGAAAAGAGAAGGGGATATGTAATAGAAACCCGGAGGAAGAGGGGGATATGATAGAGACCATTAAACACCTCGCAGAGGTACATAACGTGCAGAAAAAAAGTATTTTTCAGAACAAAAAGGTGCACAAGAACAAGGGGACATGCTGTGAAGTTGGATGGGGGTAGGTTCAGGAGAGATGTGAGGGAGTAAGTCTTCACAGAATTCACAGAAAGAGTAGTGGATTCCTGGACCAGCCTACCAGCCGATGTGGTGGGGGCTACAACAGTGGTATGATGCAAGAATGCATTGGATAGGCATAAGAGAATTTTAGTGGAAAGAAATGTGGGGCAGGACAGTAAGAGCCAGAGATCAAGTAGGGTCTACAGTAATACTGTAGTTAGGGAAAAATGGATAGACTGGGTGGGCCAATCAGTCTTTATTTGCTGACAAATTCTGTGTTTCTATGGTATGCTTATGTTTCTATGTGGATATTTTAAAGCCACAATAGACTCAATCTGAGAACAGAGAAACAGTAAAATTAGATTGAAACTGGTCCAAACGTACATGTTTTGCAACAGGTGCCAGCATGAGTAGAGGCACAGCTATACTAATAGGTAAAAATGTTGACTTTTAATTTAAGTTGCAGTATAATGATGACAAAGGCAGATATTTATATATTTTTTAATCTATTTTACCATTTTTGGCCAGGAAAGACACAATAGACTGAGGACTGTTCCAGGTGCATCCTGGAAGCACAGGGAGGTAAAGTGATTTGCTCATGGTCACACACTATGCAAGTGGTGGTTGTGGGATTCAAATCCAGTTCTTCATATTTGCAGATCAGTGTTCTTAATCACTGCACTATCTTGCCTTCCTAATGATTGATTAAAGGTATATTGCATGGGAAAGGTGTTATTTTGGGTTTAGCCTATGGACCATTCATTGACAACAATAATTTCCTGGCTAAAATGGTGCAAGGGTTAATATTTTCAGAGGATGGGGAAATAATACTTTGTGGGGATTTCATTGTTTGTTCTGAGCCTCTTTTTTTTTTATAAATCCTCCAAACCCACAGAACAGGATAAAAAATGTGCTTACTTATTTAATGAATTAACAAGAAATAATGAACTGATAGATGACGCCAATAGTCCCAACCAGCCAGAAGCTAGACGCTACCAATAGAAGCAGCATTAGGGGTTGGAGAGCATTTGAGAATTTGTTTTTCTGTCCTCCCCCCATAAGGGAACTGCAGATCCCTGGGAAGAACTCGACCAGTGCCTAAAGACAATATCTGCCTGCAGGAGACCCACTTCTGACCAAACAGAACTGCAGCATAGACGTCTCTACAAACCCACCCTTCCACCTGAGGCCCAATTCACTTGTCTGTACTCCAGACCATCACCTGAACGGACGCCAAAAAATTCTTCAAGTTGACTGGGACAAATAGGGAATATAGAAGTGTTCTGTTACTGGGTAACTGGATGTATAGATCTAATTCTGGCTGTAGTATAAGAGCTACTGTATTTCAATTAGCTGCTTAGTATTTTTGATTAAGGAAAACAGGAGGCAGAGCTACTGCAGGGTTGTGCTCAACTAAATCATGTAATTAGCTACTGATTTGGGTTAAGGGAAAACAGGGGGCTCCACTGTTACAGGATTGTCATTAATCTGAATCAGAAAAAAGCTACTATGCAGTAATAAGGTGCTTAATGTAATCTGGATTAGGGAAAATGGGAGCTCAACTATTACAGGGTTGTGCTTAACTGAATCATTTAATTAGCATAGTTTTTGGTAGTACCCATGTTGAGCTTGTATTATTGAGTGCTGCAATTTGAGTGACTCAATAATACTGCTTTCACTGAGAATGAGTGGTGAAGTAGGTCACTATATTTTGTAGAGTGAGTATAGCAAGGAGCTATACTCACTAGTGCAGAATATAGGATCCTGTGTGGCTGATTCCCACAGAGCTGGCCACAAAGTGTAGTTGTGTACACCACTGCTTGCAATGCCAGCAGACCCAGGTTCAGGTCTGGTTTCAGACAGAATTAAAAAAAAAAAAAACAATAACTTGCCCCTTGGTCTGCACCCCCTTGGAGTTGATTATTTTGGTTTTGGTGTGCAGGGGGCATGGGGGGCATAGCCCCTCGCATAAATAAATTTTCTGTGTCTGCGGAATGAATGTATTGTAGTGACTGTCACTATTTGCGACGGTCACTACAATATCAGACGCTGTTTTGACCATGGGCTGTTTGATGGTCGCTTTATGTGATGGGTGATCTTTCAGACTCGCCTTTATCATATAAATCCAATTTTTTTGATTAAGGAAAAGAGGGGGGCTCAACTATTACAGGGTTATGTTTAACTGAATCAAATAAAGGTTGTACTTAAGTGAATGAACAGGGTTGTGCTTAGCTGAATCAAATAGCAGCTGCTGTTATTACTGCTTATTTTGATTAGGGGAAAACGGGGATCAACTGTTGCAGGATTGTGCTTTACTGAATCTAATAGCAGCTACTAGGGAAAATCCTGAGATGATGTGGGGACCAGCCTGGGGGTATAGTATGAGGGGTAGAGGGTAATTGTGGGGCAGATGGGATCAGGAGAGGGGGTACAGGGGACAGGAGGGAAGGGGAAGGGTAGTAAACTGTAATAGGTGCAGGGTGGCCTTATTCCTTGACGTTATGTGAAGAGCAGGGGGCTGTCAGATATGCAGATACCTGGGACAGTTAATGGCAAAATCACCTGGTTAAGGAGGGATAAAGACAGAGAAGGATGTGGGGATGGGGTGGGGAAAAGAAGGGAAATGAAGAGGGGGGAGAAGGTGAGGGCCAGATGAACAGTGACAGCAAAGGAGATTGTCGAGGGATGAAAGCAGGAATGCAAGCAAGGGCCACACATAGACCAGTTGATGCTAGGTCAAGGAAGTTGCAGGAGGTAAGAAGAAATGGAAAGGGGAGAGGGAAAGTGGGGCTAGTATGTGGCACTACAGGGAAGGATGGGGACACAGAGGGATGTGCTGCTTCTGAAGTGATGGTATCAAACAGGTATACAGTTCTGGACTGGATTGAGGACCAGGGAACACAGGGAGAGACAGAGCCTTGGGGCAGCGGAGGTGAAGAGGATGAAATCAAGGGAGGAGGGAAGGGAAGAAAATAGGGAGGAAAACACCAGGGGTACAGGGAGAAACTGGGGCTCTCATAAGCATAGTTAATGAAGAAAGAGATTGGGAGGGGAGCAAGTGTTGACCAGAGGCAGGAAGGAGCAGAAGTAAGGAGGCAGGGCAGCATAGAGAGCATCCAAGGGGGAGGGAGGGCTCTAATGTATTGTGGGGGGCAGTGGGAGGGAGGAGGACTGGAGGTTGCAAAGTGAAGACTGGAGGAGAGAAGTAGGAGCACATATTGTAGGGCAAGAAGGGAAGACACGGGAGGAAGGTGGCTAGATCACGAGGGGCAGGTAGGGGGTTGCGAGCCCAAGGGGTTGAGGCAGAAAAGGTGATAGTAGAGGGGGACTCCATCATCAAGGGTATTCACTGGGGTATGAAGTGGGATTCAAACAAAAGAAAAGTGGTTTTCTGTATGCCAGAAATGGAAGGGAGGAGAGCGGGGCCAAAAATCAGACAAGAGGTAAGTGCCATGGGGGGAACCTCACATGATCATTCACTGGGGGATGAATGACCTGATAGGAAACGAGGTCAGGATAATGTAACAGAGGTTTAAGGATCTAGCAGGATGCTGCAGGGGCTTAGTGAGATCACTGACGTTCTCTGAGGTATTGCCAATGCACAACGTCAGTATAGTAAGAAAGGAGAGAATAGTGGAATTTAATGAATGGCTACAGGAATGTTGTGAGATGGAGAGGGTAAAATGTATATGGGAATGGTGGGACACATGGGCAGATGAGGGACTGTACACAAAGGACAGGCTTCACCTAAATGGGTACAGGGCTGAAGTGGTCAGGGGGAAACTAGGTAGATTCATGGAGGAGATCCTTCATTTAAACTGGGGGGAGGGGGATGAGGCTAGGGAGATACTAACATGCCAACATACTAAAATGCCAGCAGAATAGGCCTAACGGTCTTTCGTGTCTGCTCGTTTGGTCAGCCCCCACCCTGGGAGCTGACCTTGCTGCCCCCCTCGCCTTCTCTGGCTTCTCCCTTCCCAGTTCCGGATATTCTCACTGCATTGGATTTTGTTCTAGAGCCCTTCCCCTGTACCTGTCCCACTCCTCTTGAACCCCTCCACCATCTCTGCCTCCACCATCCCCTAGGCAGCACATTCCATGGCTCTACCACCCTCCTCAGTGAAGTAGCACCTCCTCCTTTCTCCCTGAATCTTCCCCTCCAGCTTCCACCCATGCCCTCTAGTGGCCCCCTCCTCCTTCCTTCGAAACACCCTGACTGTTCCTCCCCTATTTACCCCCTTCATGTACCTGAAGACCTCTATCATGTCCCCCCGGTCCCTTCTCTCTTCCAATGTGTACATATTTTGCTCTTCAAGCCTCTCCTCATAGGTCCTGTCCCCCAAGCCCCAAATCATTTTGATTGCCTTCCTCTGGACCCTCTCAAGGAGTTTAATTATTAATGTCCCTCTTTAAGTGTGGCCTCCAAAACTGCATGCAGTACTCAAGTGCGGCCTCACCAAGCATTTAAACAGAGGGAGTATCACTTCCCTCCTTCTGGAGGTGATCCCCCTAGCAATGCATCCCAGAATCCTGTTGGCCTTGGCTGCTGCCCTCCTACAAGTCTCTGAGTTGTTCATCTTGACATCCACCACCACCCCCAGGTCCCCCTCAGCCATCGAGACTTGTAGCATTTGCCCCCCCAGGGTGTACACTTGGCCTGGGTTTCTGGCCCCCAGGTGCAGTACCTTGCATTTCCCTGCATTGAACCTCAGCTTCCACTTTCTAGACCACCTTTCCAGAGCCTCCAGGTCCCCCTGTAGGGCCACCATCCCCTCTTCCCCATCCACCACCGCCCCCAGTTTTGAGTCATCCGCAAAGAGACTCATCTCACTCCTGATACCTGTCCTTATGTCGGAGACATAGGCATTGAACAGGAGGGGCCCAAGGACTGATCCCCGTGGGACCCCACTAATGACCCTCCTTGGGGATGAGATTATCCCACCAACTATGACCCTCTGGGTCCGGTCCTGGAGCCAATTGCCTATCCATCTGATCATCTGGTTCTCCACCCACATTTCTCCCAGCTTATCCAACAGGCCCACGTAAGGAACAGAGTCAAATGCCTTGCTGAAGTCTAGAAAGAGGACGTCCATTGGTCTACCCAGGTCCAAGGCACTCTTCACCCAGTCATAGAACTCCACAAGGTTTGTCTGACATGATTTCCCCAAGACAAATCCATGCTGTCTATCGTCCAGGCACCCTGACTTTTCCAGGTCCCCCCCAGCCTCTCCTTGACAATGGCCTCCATCACCTTGCCAACCACCAATGTCAAGATGACAGGCCTGCAGTTCCCTGCCACCTCCCTTGATCCTCCCTTGTGGATAGACACTATATTCGCCACCTTCCAGTCCTGGGGCACCCACCCAGTTCTCAGAGAGATGGTGAAAAGCTCCGTCAGGGGTTTTGCCAGGACATCCGCAAGTTCCTTCAGCACTCTGGGATGTAATTTATCCGGCCCCAGTGCTTTCTCCATCTTAAGGGACCTGAGGGCTTCTCTCACTCTGTCTGCTGTGATTTCCACTTCTGCTACCTCTTCTCCTTGCTTTGCCTTCCTCCCTCCTGCCAGTGATGCCTCCCCCTCTCCCCAGACCCGCTGATTGGTAAGGGTCCCCACCTTCCTTAGTATCACTGTCTCCTCCCATGTATGATGCAGCACCCCCATTTTCCTTGGTGAAAACTGAGGTGAAGTACTCATTTAGTACCTCAGCCTGCTCCCCTGGGTCTTGTGCCCATCTCTCCCCTGTTTTAATCCTACTAATCTGCCCCTTCACTCTTCGTTTTTCTCCAGTGTATCTAAAGAACCCCTTGTTCCCTCTCCTAATTTCCCTGGCCAGGTTCTGCTCCTTCCTTGCCTTAGCCACCCTCACCACCCTAGTGGCCCTTCTAGCTATCAGCTTGTACTCCCCTCGATCCCTTTCACTCCTTGAGCACTTGAATTGCCTTCTTTCCCCGCACCACCTCCTGGACCTCCCTGGTCCACCAGCAGGGTTTTTGGGCCCTACCACATTTTCGTCTTACTCTTGCACAGGTGCTGGTAGCATCCTGCACCCCTCTCCTGATGATTTCCCACCTACTATCAGCATCCATGTCTGACCCAGTCCCATCCAAATGCTCCATCAGGATCCTTCCCATTTCCTTAAAATCTGCCTCCCTGAAGTCAGTTACTTCCATCTTTGTGCAGTCTTCTACCCCTCCTAGATTCAGGCAGAACCAGACCGTGGCATGGTCACTCCCCGCCAACGGGTCACTTACCCCCAGGCCCCTGATCTGGTCACTGTCTGCCAGGACCACATCCAGTATCCATGCCTCCCTGGTCGGTTCCCCCACCTGCGGAGTTAGGAAAGCGTCTTGAAAGACATCCAACAACCTCTGTTCCCTGGCCACCGAGGATGTCATAGTCTCCCAGTCTGTTCCTGGCATGTTTAAGTCCCCAACACCACCACCCTTCCCTGCCCAGTCTGCAGTGTCTCCCAACATCTGCCACCAGACTCTCCTCCAGCTCCTCCGCCAGTGCAGGGGTCATACACCACCCTATTTTACCTCTTGCCTCCTTGTTATCAAGGTGACCCAAATCACCTTCACAGTTCCCTCCGCCTCTTCTATTCCCCCTATGCCAATGCAGTTTTTGACTATCATTGCTACCCCTCCTCCTCTTCCCTCCCCCCGTTCTTCCTGAACATAGTGTAACCCTCCAGGTTCGGGTCCCAGTTGTGTCCTGTAGTGGCCCAGGTCTCAGTGACTGCTGCCACATCCACCGCTCCCTCAGTTAGCATTGCCTGGAGCTCAGGTATTTTATTGACCAAGCTCCTGGCATTTAGCAGGACTACCTTCCACCCTTTCCCTATACTTCCAGTTCCTCTGCTCATGTTCCCATGTGGATTCTGTTTTCCCCTGGTCTACACTTTACCAGTTGACCTTTTCCCACATTCCTCCAGCTCCCCAGGGGGGTGGAGACAGAGTCCCTCCTTTATCGGCACCCCCTCGATCATGGAGGATAGCAGGGAAGGAAGGAACCCAGCTGGCACTCCCCCACAAATTGTGACAGGGATTAAGCAAGGGAAACAGGGAAAGGAACAGAGGGGTAGGTGGAGGGTCATCTGAATGAACTCTCGGAGTATGAGCAAAAAGACTACTGACCTGGAGCCACCATGGTAGGAGGGGACTTGGAAATAGCAGCCATTATGGAGACCTGGTGTACGAAAAACCAGGGATGGGAGATTGTCATTCTGGCTTTCAATCTATTCAGAAGGGATAGAGTAGGAATGAGACGGGCAGAGGTAGCACTTTACAAACAAGACCACATAAAGATGATTGAGATTCAGGGGGAACGGGGGGAGCAGAAGTACTGTGGGTCACCCTTGAGAAGAGGAAAGGGGCAGTTATAAGAGTAGGGATAGTATACAGACCTCCAACACAAAGAGAAGAAGTGGATAAGGAGATGCTGTAAGAGATTTCAAAGTATAGCTCAAAAGGGGGAGCTGCTGCTGATAGGGGACTTCAGTCTTCCAGATGTGGATTGGCATCTCCCAGCTGCAGCATTACCTAGGAGCAGGGACATCCTGGACTCCCTGCAAGGAGCGTTACTAAAACAATTGGTAAGGGTACCCAATCAGAAGGGTGTGACATTGGACTTTATTCTGACTAATGGGGACAGTGTGACCCATGTGACTGTGGAGGACCACCTGGGGATCAGTGACCATCAGGAGGTGTGGTTTAGTATACAGACTGGGATAGCGTCTAGCCACACAAGATCAAAAGTTCTAGACTTTAGAAGGACTGATTTAAAAAAAAATGGCAACATTCCTCAAGGAAGCCCTGGCTGGGTTACAAGAACTAGAAGGCATAGAAGAAAAGTGGAAGGGAATGGGGAGGCAGTTATTGACAAAGCTATGAGACTTTGTGCCAGACAAGTCAGTAAAGGCAAAAGAAACAGAAGACCATTTTGGTTCACTTGGGGGGTGGAGGATGGTGTGAGAGCAAAAATAAGCAGTTTTTAAGCAGTACAAAAAAACACAATGGAAGAGGATAGGAGAACTTACCTGGAGAGGTAAAGAGAGGCAGGGAGTGAAGTAAAGAGGACAAAGGCCACACCAGAGGAAAGGACAGCTAAGTTGGCGAAGGGAGGGGAGTGATAAAACATTTTTCAGAGGTATTGAGGAAAAGAGGAAGACCAAGTGAGGGATTATCAGGCTACAAGGGAAGGAGGGGCCTCCATGGAGGAGGAGGATGGCCATAAATCCGACATTTTGAACACGTACTTCCTTTCTGTCTTCACGGAGGAGGAGGAGGTAGGAAATGGGCCTGAATTACACAACAGGGGCTTATAGGGTAAGGAAGTAGACACCAGACCGTTTACTGCAGTCAGGGTCCTAAGGGTATTTTCCAAGTTAAGAGTGGCCAGGGCAATGGGCCCTGATGCAGTGCATCCCAGGCTGTTAAAAGAGCTCAGAGAGGTACTGGCTGAGCCCCTGGCAACCCTGTTCTACTGGTCTCTGGCAACTGCAAAAGTGTTGGAGGACTGGAGGAGGGCTGACATTGTTCTGCTCCACAAATGGAGTGGTAGGAAGTAGCAAGGAAATTACAGGCCAGTCAGCCTGATGTCAGTGGTTGGCCAGGTAAAGGAATTGCTCCTAAAGGAAAGAACTTGAAGATTACCTTGAGATTGACAGGCTGCAGGACCAGAGGCAGCATGGATTCACAGAGGGAGGTCCTGTCAGACTAACCTGATAGAGTTTGATGATGGAATGACCAGGGCAGTGGACTAGAGTGGGGCAGTGGACATGGCCTATTTGTATTTTAGCAAGACATTTGACACTGCCCCACATAAAAGGTTGGTAATAAAACTAAACAGCCTGAAGGTGGGGCCTAGAATTGTGAAATGGGTGGAAAACTGGCTTAGGGACAGGAGCAAAAGAGTGGTGGTAAATGGGGTACACACAGGGGAAGCAAGAGTGAGTAGCGGGGTACCACAGGGGCCAGTGTTTGGCCCTGTACTCTTCAACATTTACATTAGCTACATAGCAGTGGGACTGAGGGGAGGGTAGGCCTGTTTATGAATGGTACAAAGATCTGCAACAGGGTGGACATACAGGGGGTGTGGGAAGTATGAGGGAGGACCTAGAAAAGAGATGGTGTGGTCAAGAAGGTGGCACCTCTGATTCAATGTAAAGAAGTGCTGGATTATACACTTCAGACACGGGAATCTGGGGCAGAGTACACACTTGGGGAAGAGATACTAGAGGTCACAAGGCAAGAGAGAGACCTAGGGATTATCATTACCGATAACATGAAGGTGGCAAAGCTGTGTGGGAAGGCAGTGGAAAAGGCTAAACAAATGCTTAGTTCCACAGAGAGAGGCATCATCAGCAGAAGGAGGGAGGTAATACTTCCCCTGTACACTTCATTGGTTAAGCCTCACCTCAAGTATTGTGTGCAGTTCTGGAGGCCACATCTTGAAAAGCATAGGGACAGATTGGAGAAGGTGAAGAAGAGAGTGAACTAAATGGTTCAGGGACTGCATCAAAAGACCTATGAGGAGAGGGTTAAGGAACTAAACTTGTACTCCCTGGACAACAGGAGAAGGAGGTGGGGGGATATGATTAAGACATTCAAATATCTCAAGGAAATAAACAAGGTGCAGGAGAAGAATATCTTCTAGAGAAAAAGATGCTCTAGGACAAGGAGTCATGATATAAAGCTGCAGAGGGTAGGTTCAGGGGTAACGTGAGGAGGTTCTTCTTCATGGATGGGGTGGTGAACAACTGGAACAGCCTCCCAGTAGAGGTAGTGGGGGCGAGTGCGGTCACATTTTTTAAGTGAGTATGGGATAAACACATGGGTAACTTGGATAATGGAGAGGGTGGGTGACGGCTCCCCAGTAGTAACTTGGTAGCACTATTATGGGGGATTTTAAGGGCAGACTAGGTGGGCAAGGAGGTCCTTATCTGCTGAAATAATCTATGAATCTATGTCTCAAGCCAAATCACCCAGAAAATAAGCAATATACTTATTTTTTAAACCATATAACGCACAGTCCATATTAAACTATAGTCTAACGTCTAGGTCATAATTCCCAGATATTGCGTATAGTGAAATATTACCTATTGCCATTTCAAATAATGCTATGATTATACTCCCTTTTGCCACATCAAAAGATAAGAGTCACGTGAGACAGTGGAGGTTTAATGCAATGTTATTATGTGACTGAATTTTATCATTAAGACAAAAGAAATAAGGGGATTTTGATGTTTTAATTTTCGTGGATGTTAGTAAATTATGAAACTATGGAATGCTTTTAAGGTAGTAATTCATAGGTGTTCATTATAATAACTTATGAGATTGAATATAAAAGGGGAAAAAAGCAAATATTCACATAATTACAAAATAATTATCACTTGATGCTAGAATCCAAATTGGGAAAACAGATTTCCACTCATTCAGCAAGACAAAAGAAAAACGATTACTAATCTTTCTTAATGAGTAGCTGGCCCATACTTTTCCTTCCATTCTCTCTGCAATGTCGCTTATAAAGACATTAAAGAGAACCGGTCCTAGTGCTGAACCCTGCGGTACCCCACTAGTAACCCCCCTTTCTTCAGAGTGGACTCCATTTACTGTTACTCTCTGTGTCCTGTTCTCCAGCCAATTCTTTACCCAGGCTACCATCTTGGTACCCACTCCCAGGCTGGACAACTTGTATAATAATCTTTTGTGTGGGACTGTGTCAAATGCCTTGCTAAAGTATAGGTAGGCCATGTCCACAGCCCCTCCCTGATTTACTACTTTGGTCACCCAGTCAAAGAAATCTATTAGATTCATCTGACATGACCTTCCTGCTGTGAATCCATGCTGCTCTATGTCTCTTTGTAGATGACACAAAGATCTGCAACAGAGTTGATACACAAGATGGGGTGGAAAGCATGAGAAGGGACTTGGCAAGGTTAGAGGAATGGTCAAATGTATGGCAGCTTAGATTTAATGCTAAGAAGTGCAAAGTAATACACCTGGGAAACAAAAACCCAGGGGAAGAGTACACAGTAGGGGGTAAGATACTAACAACAACACAAATGGAAAGGGACCTGGGGGTAATCATATCAGATGACCTAAAGGTGAGGAAGCAATGTGAGAGGGCAGTAAGGAGGGCTGGGGGATACCGGGATGCATAAGGAGAGGCATCACCAGTAGAAAACAAGAAGTTGTTGTCCTTCTGTACAGACAGCTGGTGATACCCCATCTGGAGAACTGTGTGCAGTTCTGGAGACCCAGTCTCCACAAAGACATAGACAGGATGGAGGCAGTCTAGAGAAGAGCAACTAAAATGGTGCAGGGTCTTCACCAGAAGACATATCAAGAGAGACTTAAGGAGTTTAATATGTATAGCCTCGAGGAAAGGAGGGAGAGGGGGGACATGATAGAAACTTTCAAGTACATCAAGGGAATCAACAAAGTCCAAGAGGGTAGCATCTTTCAGAAAAAGAGGTGTGCAAGAACAAGGGGGCATAATTTGATGCTAGAGGGAGACATCGCAGAGGTAATGTGAGGAAGTATTTTTTCACGGAGAGGGTTGTGGATGCATGGAACAGCCTTTTTGAGGAGGTTGTGAAGTTAAAAACACTGGTGGAATTCAAGAATGCATGGGACAGTCATAAGGCAAATCTAAGGGGTGGGGGTAGGAAGAAGTAGGCTGTTGGTTAGCTAGGATCTGCAGCTTATCCATTAGGTAGGGAAATGGGCAGATTGGGTGTGCCAAGCAGTCCTTATCTGCCATCAAATTCTATGTTTCTATGTTAAAGTAGAATCCAGCACATAAAACAATGGATTCTCCTTGTGAAAAGCTTAATCGGGGATAAACCTTTAGGGAGTGGGGCACTGAAGATTTTCACAACATTCCTTTAAGTTCTGTTTCCTTGGTTAGAACTGTTATGAAATAGATAAGTGATGGAGAACAAAATTAAATATTATTTTCAAAGTCTTTAAACGTTTTGATATTGAAAGGAAATAATTATGTAAAATTACCTCAAAGCTATAGACCCATAACATTGTTAAATTTTGAGTATAAAATAAATACCAAATTAATAGAGGAAAATCTGAAATTTTAAATACATTCAGATCAAACAAGGTATGTAAAAAGGGGTGCAGTACTATGTTTCAGTGTTTTCAGAAGGTACAATATACTATTGACTGCTAAAACAAACTCTGGCCAGAGCAACAGGGATGAAGCCAAGGAATGTGGGTTAAATGTTGAAAAATTGTGTGTTAATATTTTACAACAAATTTTCAGTATAGCCTTGTTAAGACCCTGCCTCATGAAGAAGGGCAGAGAAATCTTTCAACTCTTGGCATAAAGGTGATTTTGCGCAGGGACTGCAAAATCAATTTTCAGAATGCAAAAACACATTTTGGGCAGGAGTTAAAAAATGACAGCTGTCACATTCATGAGGTGCTGCAAAGAAATGACTGTGTTGTATTGTAAATTTGGGGTAAGCATATTGAAAATTACAGTGACAGTGATGATGAGCAGTACAAACATGTGGAGGAGGAGGACAGCAGCATCTGTGCAGATGAAGATGTGTTTGATCCCCTATGGGAGCCTGAAGAGAAAAGGTGCAAGGGTGGTGATGTAGGTGATGCAGGGGATGTTATTTGCAGTTATACTACTGCCAAAGTCCCCACCCCCAATTTTATTGAAATTATAAAATTATCCCATAAAACACATATTTCCACCCCTTCTCCTCAGCTGCTCCACTCCTGCCACCTTGGTAAATCAAAGGCAGAGGCAGTATAGCGCAGTGGTCTAAGGCTCTGAGCTGCAAATTTGGTGACATCCAGCAGACCAGACCTGGGTTTGAATCCTACAGCTTCCACTTGCATACTGTGTGACCATAAGCAAGTCACTTAACCTCCTTGTGCTCCCAGGTTGCTCCTGTAAAAAAGCTTTCAGCTTAGTGTGCTATACCTGGTTCAACAACTAAATAAACAAACACAAAAAAAAGTTACAAAATCACTAGTTTGGGATGTTCTTATACTTGACCTAGCTGATGAGACAGTTGCTATCTCTCAGTTGTGTCAAGCACGAGTTAGTATGAGGGAAAAGGGCAGCCACCTAGCCACCGGTGGGCAATACACACACACTCGAAGAACACGCCCCTGTTGTGCTGGCATCAACACCAGAAGGAAATCAGTGCAGGTGGTCCCTATCCCTCATCATCATCAATAGGCAAGGCAAACTGAAGTGACTGGGCTACGGATTAGGCAGATGGAGGCGTGAGGGACAAGGACTACAGAGATGAGGAGGAGGATGACTCTATGGGTCTGCCTAGATGTGGGCATAGCAGCAGTGGTAATAGGTTGAGTAGTACTACCCAGAGTTAGCAAAAAGCAGTAACGCCATTGCAGAAACCCCCCAAAATCACTGGTACACTTGAGCCAGCAACACACATGAATCCCCAGGAGTCAAATACCACCCCAACAATGCCACCATGAAGAATCCAGCTGTTTGATAGTAGAGATGCAGGAAATTTTATCTTGCCAGTGAAATTCTGGCGAAATCACAAATCTCACCACACAAAATATTTCAAGAAATTCCACGCATTCTGCAAAATTTTTTGTGGGTGTGAAATGCAAAATTTCACCCGCTTAATGCAGAATTTTGCCTGCAAGTGGAGAAATTCCACATTTTGCATGCAAAATTTTACATTTTGCCAGCAAAACTCTGCCTTTTGCCAGCAGAATTTCACATTTTGCACCTGTGAAATATTTTGCAAAATGTGCAAATTTTGCAAAATATTTGGCAGAATGAAGTTCTGCAATTTCACACAACTCTATTTGGTAGCCAAATTCCAAGAAAGGACCAGCCTACACTGTATAGCATGTTTGGGCGTTACTCCAAATTCACTCCCAATCATGGTATTGCATGCAAGCTAAATGCAGCAACTGCTGAAATGTTGGCGATTGATCTACTGCCATTCTCCTTTTTTGAGAATGTTGGATTTTGGAGGACAATGGCCTGTGCCTGTCCCAAATGGCAGATTCCATCAAGAACATCATTTTCCAAAGTTGCCATTACTGAAGTCTATGTGACTGTGTCACAGATGGTAAACCATGCTCTGAAGCATTTAGCGTCAATATACATACATCTGAGCATGGATATGTGGACCAGTGGCTAAACAGCTGATAGCTCCTACTTGTGCATTCCAGCACATTGGGCACAGGTACGTGGGGTAGTTCTTTACTCTGGGAGTGGAAAAAATTGCACTAAGCCCAATTGTGGTGGTAGCAATATTCCTGGTATTCTCAAGCATGCCACACGAGTATACCTGGATCACACACGGGTCTGAAAATACTGGAAGTTCTCTGTTGCTCTGTACTGATATTAATAAGTGGCTTCATCCCCATTCCCTAAAAGCAGGTTTCATTGCAAGAGATAATGGCTTGAGTGTTGTGAAATGCATCAGTCATGGGGGGGGGGGGGGGGGGCTCATCAGGGTGCCATGTCTGGCACACTGTCTTAATCTTGTTGTGCAGCAGCTCCTAACCATTCCTGATAGCAAGGCCATGTTGACAGTGACCTGTCACATCTGTGTCCAGTTATCCTGTTCTGGAATGGCCCGTGACCAGTTCCATCAGCTGCAGATACAAAACAAATTGACACAGCATGGTATGAAGTTGGATATTGTCACAAGCAGGAACTTGACGCTATACATGATAGAGTGGTTGTACACGCAGAATAAAGCCATATAAGAATATCTGCTGCTACCTACAAACCGTAACAGTCCTGGAGTATACATGTCTCTAACAATATGTTTCTAAGTAACAAATTGGCACAGCACCGCATGAAGCTGGATGTTGTCACAAGAAGGTGGATCAAGGGAGCAATGGATATGGCCTGCCTTGACTTCAGCAAGGCATTCAACACCGTTCCACATAGAAGACTGGTGAACAAGCTAGGCAGTCTGTGACTGGGTCACAAGTTAGTGAACTGTTCCCATAACAGTGGAGGGATTCAAAAGGGCATGGGACAACCACATGGGAGTGTTAAAGGGGGGAGGCACAGGTCCAAGCAGATAGCTGGGCAAATGGGCAGACTTCGTGGGCCTAGTTCAGTCCTTTTCCGCCGTCACATTTCTATGACTCTATGAATCTATGAAACTGGATTGGAAATTGGTTGAAGAATAGATCACAGAGGGTGGTGATAAACTGAGCTAAATCCAAGGTGGGGATGGTGACCAGTGGGGTGTCACAGGGTTCCGTTCTTGGGCCAGTGCTGTGTAATATCTACATCAGTGACATTGCAGAGGGGCTGGAGGGGAAGGTGTGCCTATTTGTGGAGACACAAAGATCTGCGATAGGGTGGACAGCTCGGTGGGGGGGGGGGGATGAGAAGGAACCTAGCTAAACTGGAGGAATGGTCCAGACTGTGGCAGCTGGGAATCAGTGCAAAGAAGTGTAAAGTCATGTACTTGGGGAACCGGAACCCAGGAGAGGTTTACAAAATAAAGGGGGAGATACTAGCAGTCACAAAACAAGAAAGGGATCTGGGAGTCATCATATCTGATGACCTAAAGGTGGCCAGTCAGTGTTGCAAGGCAGTAGGGAGAACCAGTGGGATGTTGAGGTGCATAGGGAGAGGTACTACCAGCAGGAAAAAGGAGGTCATCCTGCACTGCACAGGTCATTGTTAAGGCGTCATTTGCAGTACTGTGTCCAGTTCTAGAGGCTAAATCTCTGAAAGGGCATAGATAAGTTGGAGGCAGTTCAAAGAAGGGCAACAAAAATGGTGCCGGGCCTACACCATAGGTCACACGAGGAGAGATTGAAGGAACTCAACATGTAGACTCTGGAGGACAGGAGGGAGAGGGGATACATGATACAGACCTTCAAGTATCTCAAGGGGATAAACAAGGTACAGGAGGGCAGCATCTTTCAGAAGAGAAGCTGCTCTAAAACAGCAAGAGGGCATGACAGGAGACTGTAAGGGGGCGACTAAGAAGCAATATAAGAAAATTATTTTTCATGGAAAGGGTGGTGGATGATTGGAATGGTCTGCCCCAGGAGGTGGTGGGAGCAAGCATGGTGGGGGGGACAAACATGCATGGGATTAGGCATAAAAGAGCCCTGGGGGGGAAGGATAGGCGGCAGCAATTGACCAAGTAGGGTCAGCAGAAGCAAAGTATAGATAGGGTATATGGGCAGACTTGATGGGCCTTGCTGTCCTTATCTGCTGTCAGTCTCTATGTTTCTGTGTAACAAATTGGCACATCACTGTATGAAGCTGGTTGTTGTCACCAGATGGAACTGGACACTATACATGATAGAGCAGTTGTACAAACAGTATAAAACCATATAAGAATATCTGCTGCTACAAGCCATGATAGTACTGGAGTATCCATATCTCTGACAATAGAGCAATGGCACCAAATAGTTGGCCTGATCATGATTCTCAGGCCATTTGAACATGCAACACAGGCAGTGAGTGGGGAAATTGCCTGTATCAGTCAGGCCATTCCACTACTATATGTGCTGAGGCAAACACTAGTGAATGTGCAGCAAGTGCTAGAGGCAGGTGGTGATAGTGGAAGTTGTGTCTTAATGGAACACATGCTCCACGTCTTAAACTGCAGTACACATATTTCTGGCATTCTGCAGTCTGAAGAGTTTGGGATTGCCACCATGCTGGACCCATGTTATAAATGTGGGTGGGCCTCAGTAATTGAAGTTTGGTGTAAGCAGGTCCAAAAGTTGACTGATCTTCTAATAAGAAGGGTTTGCAGGGAACAGATGCTAGAGTCTCATTTATCTAAGGCCTGGGGAACCCCTTGGCTGTAGAAACCTTTAAAAGCACACCTGCTACACTTCCAAACTTGCCCATTTATAGCCCCCTTGGCCTCCCTTGCCCCCTTCCAGGTATTCCTCCATGCTTGCTCAAGGCCTTGGATGCCTCCTCACCACTATGATCCACCACAATTCTACATTCCGAAAGTTCAATGGTGGTCCTTTTTCTTGGGTGTTCTGCTGTGCGGATCTGCAACTTGCAGCTGAAAATAGTCACATAAAACTGTTAATATTTACCATCAGCATTGTTTTTCCAATATCCCCCTACAACCCCCCGGGTCTTTTAAATGCGGTTACCCTGCCCATTGCAAGATTTCTAAAACAGTCTTCTACTTTTTTTTTGTTTGTTTTTGATTTTCGGCGGGTAATCACCCACAGGCATTCCCCTTATCCTATACTGTTTGCTTATCTGTTTATATTGTGAGGTATACCCCCATTTTCTCCCTTTCTGATGGCATCCAAGCACTATGTAGTGCCCCCCCCCCATTTCCTGCCATGTGCTTACCACACCTTCCCTACCAACGGGGCCAGCCCATCGCAATAGGAAATGTCCTACTAGGGTGCCATGGCCCCAACCAACCAACCACTAACCTTCCATACCATCCAGCCCCCTGATAGCGAGTAAACATTTCTGCAGCCCAACTCATACTGCCGTACTACGTTGACCTTCCTACCGTAACATACCACAAGTATATATAGTATTATTGTCCTTATTTATTATTATGTGTATTATATTGTTGTTTTTCTTCACCCTCCCAATCCCAGTCGCACCCCCCCAGCTGCATGCCTTCTTAAGATGGTGGCTGCCATGTCACCCACACAGTCGCTAAAATGGGATCCAGGCCAGGTGATCGTGGCCTACTTGACCTTGCCCCATGTGGAATCTACCTTAGGAAACCCATTAGATGATTCTCTAGAAACAAGAATTTTGCCCTGAAAAAAAAAAAATGCTTGTGATGTCCACGTTATGAGGCAGCCTACCCCAACGCCATTACTGCTGGGGAATCACAGACCACTAGATTATGGCTCCCTTTACCTTTCCTGCAGTGAGTAATCTGCTTAGGTATGCCCTGCAATTTGTACCTGTCTCGAAACATTGATAAGTTAAGCAGAATCACATTGATATGTGGTACCCGATACAAATACCAGCAGTTTTAGTATTGTTAAATATTTCCTTTTTCCATAACAGGGAAGACTTTGGCTTTTGGAGGAGCCAAGTTCTGTGTATGGAACCCTGGCCTGCCACTGTCCGCTAACACATCCACGGCACAATTGCTTGCCATTATCCCTCCATCAGTTCTCGCTCTTGAATCTCACTGCTGATCCCTCTGCTGGGTGCTAGGCCTCCCTCCTTTAAGATGGCGGACACCTGATGGGTGCCTGCATACCTTCAGATGGCATCCATCAAAAACCGAGGACCGAGTTCCCTGAAATGGCGGTCTCATGTCTCTTTGGCCAGCTGGGGACAAGACTTCTGGGTCCCTTCCACCATACCTCGGTGGCCAGAAAGTTGGCAAAACTCCCACAGTTGCTGAACCCATTGGGCTCCTGGAGGGAGGATCACTCCCCTACTCATGGTTATTATTTAATGTGCTGCCCCCTCCACAAACTTGCTGTTATCCCCTTGCATCCTGCTGGATCCCACATGGTAAAATGCGTGTCCAAACCACCCTCTTGTCTTCCTGTCCTAGAAACCATCTTTCACCCTCTAGGCCTTACCTTTACCCCTACCTGCAGGCCATGTTTTACTCCTTATTCAATTACTGGCTTCAGATCGGGCCTGGGCATCTCGTCTCCTCGCTAAACCCCCCGACCAGTGCTCTGCTAGCAAGACCATTGCTCACAACCCTCGTGGAAACCAAACTCCAACTCTGCCCCCCTCTACCTGTTCACTGGGGGAGTACGCCCTGAGCTAATGGCACCACTGCAAACTGCAAAGCCGTGAGTGTGTCCATCCATGCTGCCTATAACCCTGGCTTCTGAAAACCCCCTTTGTCCTCATTACCTCCACATAACCTTACGATTCTTGCCTCTTACTCAAATGTATTTCATGCCCCCCATTATATAGCTAGACTGTAGTTGTTTGTAAAGGCACAGCCCTGGTTACACTTTATGTACTATTTCATGCACTTTACATTCAATCATTTTCCGAACTGCACTGTAAACAAAGCCCTGTTTCTTACTTCTCAGACTCCTAGGAATGCTAATGCAAAACCCTTATATTCTGTTCCCGCCATTGTTTCTTGGTGTCCTACCCAAACTAATATTGAAGTGCAATATTATTCACCTTCCTCATGCACTGGCACAGTTAATAATGCATTTTTTCCTGCTCTGCAGCAAATGCATTATTTGCTTGCTTGCTTACTGTTGGTTCCGGCTTTGTTTTCCATCTGTCCTACTTTCCTACTTACCTACTGTCCACTCTCTGGAATTCTCTACCCCGTCGGTTATGGCAGTGCACCTCTCTGGAGGAATTTAAGAGTGGCCTTAAAACTCATTTGTTTCACATGGCCTTTTTATAGTATAATGCGATCTGTTTATAAAATTGTGGTTTTATGACTGTTTTATATTGTATTATAATGATGATTGTATGGTTTTACTTTTATATGATTGTACAGCACTTTGAAATTTGAAAGACGCTTTAAAAATAAAATTATTATTATTATTATTATTACTTGGCCATAGCCCACACATGCTGTGGAATGGAGGTTTTTTCCCAGAGCAGCAGAACTCCCTGGCCAAACAGCCTAGTGCATTGCTCTGTGAGATCCTGGTCCCAGAATTGCATCCCAAGCTCAGTCACACATCGTGGTGTTGCCACACTCAGAACCTCCAACTCTCCAGCCTGATTCGAACGTGGTGCCACTACCGGCACCCTACCCTGAAATTCAGCATCCGCACTACAGGCATTCCCCAAAACCTCCTACTCTTGAGCAGCAACACTGCTCGCTGTCACATCCTCCTACCCACTGGTATTTCTCACCACTGCTCTGTATCTTAGCCCAGGATGGCTGACAAAAACTGAAGAACCATGGAACCCGTAACATACATAACAGGCCTAGCCTTGTCATTTCTTCCTCCTACTGCTTTGGAGGGACCCGATACCCTTTACAACCATCTGCTTCATCTCCAGTGCCTTCCTGCCTTATCTATCCTGCCATAAGACCAATGATACTGTGGCATAGCCCACCAATAACCTATACCCTATATTGTATCTACCTCTTTTTTTTTATTACCCTTGTGCAAAACAACTGACTTCCCAACCCAAATGCTGTAGGTATCCCACTGGCTCGACTAGCTACTGAGAATATCTCACTTTGGCTCATGCGAAAGAAAATTAATATCAGTTGCCACACTGATCTGCTACAAAATCAGAATTTACAACTGATGTGTTTCATAGAAAAAAGAATTTTACATGAGCAAATTGTGACTTTTCTCAGTCTTTCCTGTCCCTTTTGAATCCCCTTTGCTCCCCCCCCCCGTCCCTTTCTTACCCAATCACTTCACCTCTCCTGGCATGATTTCAAAGGACTCTGCCCCTTTCTGAAGTCCCCCTGCCTCTCACCTTGAGTAACATGCCTCAGGTTTAGCTCCTCAGCACCCACCCCCACCCCTCCATCCTCCCTGGCCCTTGTCCCATGCCCACGCCCACCCTTATTGTTCATGGCCTTGTACAGCTGAGTCTGCCTTTTTAGGAGGCAAACCTATTTATATCAAACACCTAATTGAATAAAAGCATTTTCAGTTATTTTTTAAAGGTTTCCACTGAGGGTGCCTCCCTTACAGTAGATGTCTTGGCAAGGAGTTCCACAGGGTCGGTGTGGCAACCAAGAATGTGCAGTCCCCAGAATGCTGCATCTTGGCACCGGGAACCACAAGGAGGCAACCATGGGAGGAATGGAGAGCCCAAGATGGGTGACAAGAGATGAGCAGGTCTTGTAGGTAGGCTTCCCCCCCCATGCAGGGCTTTATAGGTTAGTAATCTGACCTTGAAGGCAATCCTTCACCTTACTGGCAGCCAGTGCGATTCATGGAGGACAGACGTGATATGGTCAGATCATGAAACACCATTCAACAGCCTAGCTGTTGTGCTGTACACCAGCTGCACATGGCAGAGCTTGCCTCCAGATAGTCCAAGATACAGGGCATTGCAGCAGTCCAACCTGGATGTAACAAAGGCATGCACAAGGGTGGTGAGGTCATCAGTTGGTATCAGAATCTGGACCTGGGCAATGTTTCTCAGATGATAGAAACCACTTTTGACAATGGCTGACACTTGTGCATCAAGCATCAATTCATCATCAAGAACCACACCCAGATCCTTAACCCAAACAAAGGGGGCCAGGGGAACACACCCCAGTACTAGACATGGGAAATCCCCAGATCGCCCCCATCACATCGACTGCCTAAATCTACCACCAGTACTTCCATCTTGTCTGAGTTGAGTCATAGCCAGTTGTGAGTCATCCAGTTCTGGATTTCCCTCAAGCAGGTGTTAAACACCAAGGCCGCCTTCTGGTTTCCAGGTGCACATGACAGGTATAGCTAGGTATCATCAGCATAACAATGAAAACCCAGCCCATACCACTTGATAATGTCTCTCAATGGTAGCATGTACACCATGAACAACAAGGGCAACAGGACTGACCATTGCGGAACTCCATAGTGCAGAGGCATCGGGTTAGATGAAGATAACCCCATTGTCACCTTTTGCACTCTATCCATGAGGAAGGACCTAAACCACTTGATGACATTTCCAGTTAGTCCACACAAGTTCTGCAGTCAGTCCAGCAGTACCTCATGGTCTATGGTGTCAAATGCCATCGAGAAATCCAGGAGGACCAAGATGGTATGTTCTCCCCTATCTCTTGCCATTAAGAGATCATTGTGCACCTCCAACAGCTTGGTCTCCATGCTGTGCCTGGATCTAAACCCAGACTGTAAACACTAATACTGTAAGTGGCGGAGGAGGCAAGACATGTCTTGAGCTGGATGGCCACCACTTTCTCTAAAACCTTCTTGAAAAATTGGAGGTTTGAGACAAGTCTGTTGCTGCTGAGACACTCTGGGTCCATTGAGGGTTTCTTCAATAGGGGTCTAACCAAGGCATCTTTCAGTGCCAAAGGAAAGACCCCGCTCTCAAAGGAACTCCGGACAATCTCAGCAACCACAGATCCTGTCAGGTCCACACATCCAACCAAAAGTCGGTTGTACCTGGTTCAAGATCATAATTTGTTGGTTGCAGGCTCAAGACTATGTCAGCCACCTCATGCACTCCAACTGGATCAAACTCAGCATATACAAGAGGGGTGTACGATACATCTCAGGTCAAACCCCACAAGCCCTTTCAGTGACACTGGAAGAGATCTCAGTCCAGATAGAGGACATATTGTTGACAAGGAACAGAGCAAACTCTTAGCACCTTGTGCTTGAACCTGCTCCTCCTGCCCGGAGGCAGGCTGGATATAATAGCCCATCCACTGTGCAGAAGTGCTGAGTTAGTCTGTTCCTTACTGCAGTTCTCTCCCTTGACAAAAAGTCTGATTTCCTTAAGGAGATTGCCCCCGATAGTCATGATAATGTGACCTCAGGGCCAATGTGTCCTCCATCAATCCAGATTTCCTCCAGCATCACTCCAACCTGTGACCCTTTTCTTTAACTCCCTGAGCTCCTCATCAAACCAAGGGGGCCTCCTGCGACTAGAGAAAAGTCATAAATGGACAAGTGTGATTGAGTTGAAGGCCACATTGATGGCCTTATTATAGGCTGCCGCTGCATCTTCCTCCTACCCAGTCACACACGCAGTCTCCACACTCGATAGGTCTAGCACCGCCTGTAGTCCTGCTAGGGACAATCCCCATAATGGGTGGTACCAGACCATCTCCACAGAGGATGAACCCTCAGGGGGGGCCTCAAATGTGAACCTCACAGTGCTATGATCAGACCAAATGACCGGATCAATACTGAGATCATCAACCCCAAGACCCAAAGTAAACACCAGGTCCAATGTGTGACTGTGCAAGTGGTTCACTGAGATGATAATGTGTGACAGGCCAAGAGCTTCCATATTCTGCAGGAGGTTAAGTTTAAAGGAGTAGAGTCCGTTGTCAACCCAGGCATCAAAATTCCCCAGAATTAACCATATGAAGGACTCAAACACCAGGCTGGCGATGAAGTCTCCGATCTCCCACAGGAATTCCTTCTCCCTGCCTAGTGGTTGGTAAAGCAGAAGGATCCTGTTGCATGGTCCAGGACCCCTTTGCACAGCAACACTCTCAAATGAACCAGTAGAACCCACTAGTAGCAGCATGAGGCCCAGGCTGGCTTTAAAAGAAATGGCCACTTCCCAACCTCTGTGATCCTTCCTCAGGGTGTGTATCACAAAGTACCCAGTTGGCGCCACTGCCTGCAAATTGGGAGCAGCATTTTCATACAGCCAGGTCTCTGTGATGCAAGCTAGGTATACCATGGAATTAAGTCTGCTATTACTGCAGTCTTATTCCTCATCAACCTAGCATCGCAAAGCACAGCCCGAGCAGGATGAGGGGAGACTACTAGACTGTTAGTTTGGTGAAATTGGAATATTTTACATAGTAATAAATTAGTGGCAAGAGCAGTGGGTAAAACACCTAAAGGAAACTTTTAAAAAGATCCCCAATTTAAAATACAATTTGTTCATAGTCTATTTTCCACCAGTGGTGGGATTAGAATATGCTGGCTACTGAGACAACCCAAGGGGAAAATGCTGTAACATCTGTGATCAAGGGGTTCAAGGCAAACATTTTAAAAGTAATAACATCCTTTACGAGTTGGAGATTAGAGATTTTATAACATACACAGCCAATCATGTTGTGTATGTGCTCTGGTGCCCATGTGGATTATGCTATGTGGGCAGGACAGTCAGGATGCAAAAAGAATGTGTTCAGAAGCACGTAAGATCAATTGCAAATAAAAGGCTGAACGCTTCTCTTGGAAGGCATTTTGCAGAAAAACAGAATGGTGATGCCAGTTTGTTCAAATTTATGGGGCTTGAATTTGCTTAGATGCCTAGAAGAGGAGAGAAGAGACTTGTCTCCTTAGAAGAGAAAGCTTTTGGGTTTTTAAATTACAAATGTTGAATCCAAAAAGACTTACTGAATATTGGGATTTAAAACCATTTTAGGGGATCTAGTGGTTCTTTAAAGGTTTATTCAAATGTTTGAAACCTAAGTTCCCTTGACATTACCAGCTAGATTTTTCCCCCCAACCCCGCCCTCACTCCCCAGGCTGTTTGCCCCTCTCCCCTTACTAACATCTCAATCCACTAAAATTGTATTTATATTTGGAAATGAGTGCAAAAAACCTAATTCTGAAATGTTATTCAGATAATAATTTTTTAAGTGATACTTGCATCTTTCCTTAGTGTTTTACATGTGACCCCAATTTGTTTTCTCACTTTTTGTTCTATGTTAATTTTCCAGCTTGAATGATTTTTAAATTGTCCAGTCAAGTAAAACCTTGACAAAACATACAGTCTATTCCACTTGTCTGCCTTTCGGATGTGTGCATATTTCAGTTATGTGCACAAAACCTCCCGGTCCTGATTCATGCACTATTGTTGCAATGTTAAATAATTCTGTTATGTGCAGAGTGATTTTGTTGTGTGCCTTTTCTGTAGGCAATATTGTGTCTCAGCAAAGCAATTGACACCCACTCAGAGGTGCACTATTATAACTGCAACACATTAACCCACTAATTTGTTCTGATGCGGTTCAAGTAGGTGCTACAAGCTGCCTATTGTAGTGCATAGCTTGCATTTAGCTGTTTGCATGCCATGCCATTGTGCCATGTTGCTTGTTTGTTTTCTGAAAAGAAATGTTCTGTCCTTGGATCAAAAGGTTAAGTTGTTCGAAAATGCACAAACTTTAAGCTGCAAGGATTTGGATTCAGAAATCGATGTGTCTTTGCCTGTCTGTGATCTGTTTTGGAGGCACCATTCCTGATTGTGAGGAGGATGATGAGGAGGATGAGTGAGCCCCGAGTACAACATAGTCAAGATGAGGAAGGTATATGAATACATAGCTGAGTAATATGAAAACCTTTATGAACTGACCTGCCAACTGCTATGCATGATTTTTATCCATACCCTTAAACCTTTATCTTTATACACTTCTACAGTATAGTATTTTTTAGTAAATGACTTGTAGTATGTGACATGCTTTTTAAATGTATTAAATAAAGCATTTTAATGCTATTAGAAGCTTGTAGGTCCTTATTCTTGTAATTCCCTCATCAGCCACAATGTTTTTTGGTAGTTTTAGATAAATGCAATTTTGGGTGTGCACATGAATTGCTGTTCCTGATCATGTGCACACAGCTGAAATTGACTGTAGTTGAATTATGAAGATCACCAATTAACAGTATGGACTGAAATACTTGGTTGATTGCAGGGCTTGAATTATATATGTGGTACTGACTTGACAGTAGCAATTGTAAAACAATACAGCTGGTATCAGGGATTGATATTTGTGCTTTTGAATTTGTTTAATTGTTTGCAGTGTGATAGAAACCTTGTATTGCATTTTTAATTATAATCCTGGCACTGTGTGAGTTCACTGATTTTCTATGCACATATTTTTAATGTATTAATGATTACTTTATTAATTAGTAAGCTTTTAAAAGTGCTGGGGTTTACAGCAGTCTCCACCCCTGATGATGCCTTACGGTGAAGCACTGGGGTATTTTGGTTCTGAACATCTGTTTGACAGCACTGGTCCTTTTTTGTATGTTACTGCAGTAAAGCATAAAAACTGAGCAGCATCAAATACCGCTTGGACAGTGCTTTATTTACTGTGGTGTGCATCGGTTCTAGGTGAAATAAGCTAAAGCAGAACAGTATAAGCAAGAACAGTGCAAACAAAATGGCGAGGCAAAAAAGAGCTAATTGAAATAAGAGTTAAAATACCGTACAGCATGACAAATTGCAAGCAGCCCAGATGAAAATGACGCATGCAGAACAAAACACACAACACATCGAGTAGTGCAGGTCTGAACACAAACATGTATTATGTACTGTTTGCATGTGTCATTTTCATTTGGACTGCCAGCATGTTGTCATGCTTTATGGTACTTTAGTTCTAATTTCAATTAGCTCTTTCTTGATGCACCATATTATTTGTGCTGGTCTTGCTTACACAGTTTTGCTTTAGCTTATGTCAGCTAGAACTGTGTGCATCAGCCTATAGACAGTTCTGAGAGCTTGGGGTAATCACCCCATTCATATTTGCACCACTGCAGTTTAACAGAAGCATGGCTGCCTTTGTTTTGAGATTGTTCATATGGGCTGTGTAATTGGCCCTGATATTGGTGGGAGGAGATATGAATCAAATTGAATCAAGAGGGGTGATATTTGAAAGCTGGGGCAGATCTAGTGAAACGTTACAAAGGCTGTAGCAGGAAACAAAGATCTGCCATACCATGAAAGACTGAGAGGACTTGACATGTACACTTAACAGTATAGGAAAATGAGGGGGGATATGTGTATGCTATATAGGGTACTACACAATAATGTTCTATGGAAAGAATATGGCCTTAATATAAAAGAATGCATGTAACACAAGCTCACTGCAGCAACAAATGGTCAGCACTCCATTCTGGATTCTGAGTAAATTTTAATCCACATATAATTTGCCTTCACCAGCAGCAGCTACCAAAGTCAAAAAAACATGCACCTCAAACCTCAAATTTTTAGGTTTAATGCAGTCTGACAAATTTTATTTTATTTATGATTTAAAATTTGGTGACCGGGTAGGCCCACTGAGCTCTGAAAGTCCCTTTTTCAGGGGCGATAATGAAATGACTATTAAATTACTTTTAAATCCACTGCCGACTTAGGTAGTACTTTAGCCATTAATGCTTCAGCATCTAAACCGGGTTAGATGCTGAAACATAAACGTGTGGTGGAGTTACTTTAAAAGTCATTTAGAAGTCATTTTGTTACCGCTTATTTGCTGGACTGTACTAAACCTAAAAAACTGAGGTCTGCGGTGCATGTTTTTTTGACTTTGTTAGCTACTGCTGCAGAAGGCAGATCTGATGTGAATTAAAGTTTACTCGGAATCCAGAATGGAGTGCTGAACATTTGTTGCTGTAGTGATGGCAAGTGTGTGTGTATTAAATTATTTCCAGTCTCTGGAAAGGTGCACCCAGCATTTTTTCCTTGTATTTTCCAAAACAGAGCTACAGTTTTGGCAGAGCTGCAAGATTTTGTGAGAATTATTATTATTATAAAAGAATGAATATATAAAACTAGGGGGCACCATCTTAGTAATACTCCAATGGAATCTATTGAAAAGGAAACATTGGTTTAGCCAAAGGGTGGCAACTACTTGGAACAGTTTTCCTAGTGATGTGGTATCAGGCATCTCAATAGAAATATTAAAAATAAGACCAGACAGTTTATTTGTAAATAAATATGAAATGGTATAGCTGGCAAGCAACTAAAGGATAAAAGTCTATTTTGCTTGGAAATCCTATGAAACCTATGAAGTTATCAACCACCTATGTGGCAGGAGTGGAACTCCTGCACCATCCCTATTTGCAGACTGCAAGGCCCTTCATCTCTTTCTGCAGGATCATCAAAGCCTCCAGGATATGTGGCACTTGGCAAATCCGATAGTTCGGGATTATACATATTTTTCAGCTCCTCATAACTCCTATAGTAGGCCAGATTTAGTTCTGGCGTCTGTTTTTTCTGCCCACTGGGCACTCCAGTCTACTATTGAGCCTATTCTAATATCTGACCATTCACCTGTTACTTGTAATTTTACCCCTGGAACTGCTGAGGGCTTGGCCAAGAGGTGGCATTTTAATGTCAGTCTGTGTAAAGATGCCACCTTTGTGGCCTGGCTCCGTCAGGAGATTCAGGCCCATTTAAATCTAAATTTTTCCAGGGATACTGCAGTGAGGTGGGTCTGGGAAGGGTTTAAGGCCTCTATTTAAGGCTGTATTATCACTTATCCTTCAGCAAAGAAAAAAGAAAAACTTAACGACCTGCAGCTTTTGAAAAAATAATGGTCAGATTTGCCGCAGTAGCATAAAGAAGGAGATCACTCCACCACCCAGGTTCAGGCCATGAGAATCTTGCAGTATAGAATGAACACCATAAATTCCCAACAAGCTGAATTTGTCTTATGGCGTACTCAACATGTCTATTTGGGAGGGGTGGGGCTAGCTGCTTGCTTGCATGTCAGCTAAAAAGATGTTGGCAGAGATCAAGATTCAGAGTGTTCAAGGTGGTTTCACTCTCTAAATGGCCCCTGAGGCTATTAATGAGGCATTCCATACATACCATGCGGGGCTGTATACTTCAAAGCTGCGTAAGGGTGAGCTGACTATTAATATTTTTGAAACTTTTTTTTTAAATCAGTTACCCTCCCTAAGTTAACTGGCAAACAGGCCAGTTCTTTGGAAGCCCCTTTTATTCCCCAGGAAATTTCCACTGCCATTAATCAGATCTCGAGTGATAAACTGCTTAGCCCTGATGGCCTTTCCAAAATTTTGGAGATCTTCTTGGTCTTTGGATGACTACTACTTTCCAAGAGGCATGAGAGTTTGTGTCATTGCCACCTTCCATGTCTGAGGCTACAACTGTATTTCTGTGCTGCCAAAAAAGGGCAAGGTCAAGACCCTCACCAGAGTTCTAGTTACCACCTCATCTCTCTCTCTTCAATGTTGATTACAAGATATTGGCAAATGTTTTGGTCTTGCAATTACCAGCAGTATTGTCTTACTTGGTGCACCCATATCATGTTGGCGTTGTGGCAGGGAGAGAAGGGGGGAATCGCATTAGGCAGTTAGTCAACTTATTGTGGGCAGAGAAGTCATTGCCTAATCTGATAGCAGCTGTAACCTTAGACACGGAGAAGGCATTCGACTCCGTTGAATGGTCGTACTTATTTGCGCCCTTCAGTCTTTTAGAATTGGGGAGGGTTTTGTGTGATGGGGTCAAACTCTTTACTAAGCCACGAAGGCCTCAGTGATTATGAACAGGTCTACTTCTGCTGGGCTTCCTCTGGGACGGGGACAAAGAAGGGACCCCCCTTTGTCCCCAGCACTGTTTGTTTTCGCATTGGAGCCCTTAGCCCAGAAGTTACATAAAACTGCCTGTATCTCTGGTATTACGTTGGGTGCAGATGAATTTAAAACAATTCTTTTCACTGATAGAGAGGCAGAGAATTTAAATTCCACCAGCAAAATGCCTGAGAAGTGGACACTTCACATTGGCACTTCGCTATAAGGAGTGACTCATAGGAAAGGCTCACTTCGCTTTGTGATAAGTACTTCACATTGTCATTCCGCCTTAAACTCGCAGTAAGGCAGAGTGACAACAATACTGGCAGCACCCAACCCACACAGTCACCAGAATTAATGTGCATCCCCAAAGTGCTACTTTCTTGTGTCCAGAAAACTCCCCAGTGTTTAACTGACAAAGTGAAATGAGAACATAACAAGAAATGCAAAGTCTCCCTGAATTAATGGTGTGCTCAGTGATGCGCGCAGTGGTCGTCACACACAGAGTCAAAAGAATTAATGTGCATTCCCCAAATGCTACTGTCTTATATCCAGAAAATTTCCCAGTGCTGATAAAGTGAAAGGACAGCGTAACAAGAAATGCAGTCTCCAAAAACTAATGGTGCGCTGCAAATGCACAGACAGATTAAGATTGCACTGTGCACTCAAGGGATGCATACGGAAAGGCACAACAACAACTAGCCAGTGCTCACAAGTCACAAATTCAAATCTGGAAAAGAATTCCTTTTGCCAGTAGGGGATTAGTGCACGGCCGTAACAATTCGCTACCAATAAAGATACCACAAAGCAGTATTAAAAATTCATGCAGGTGCGGTGGACAGCAGGTTCACACTGCTGCAATTACTCTGTAGCACAATAAAAGGTGTCTGATTTAATGGCATGCATCACACGCACACACAAACACACACACACACACACACACTACAAGTAATGCGCAGCAAATCAAAAACCTTTAGTAATATAACCAAATATTTTAAACAAATTATACACTGCTGCACCACAACAATTAGCAAAAAAAGTCAAGAATTACTAAAAATATTACTGTGTGTACATTAACATAGTTATAAAAGAAAAATATAACCAAAACAGAAAGACTGCCTTTGTCTCCCAGTTAATGTACCTACACCACAAATACACCCTTCCCCCAAAGCACATTTCACAGTACACAGACTGTTCTAAATGAACATTCAAAATCCACACATGACAATAATACACACTCAGTGATATGAGCATAGAAGGGTTTTCTACAATCGACTTCCTAAATTCTGAGCAAACAAATGACACATAAATGCATTTTAAACAGCTTTTAGAGGTTATGAATCGCTGAGCTCTGCGAGCAAACTGTCTCCAGCTACTACTAGACACACACTACCCAGGCCAGAACTGAGGCTGTGCAGAACAATGTAGAGCCCATGTGATCTGCAATCCGTTGAATCACTAAATAATTTCATTTGGAGCTCAATTACAGGGTGAAGTGAGGCAAAGTGCATTGATTTTAATGTACTTTGCCTTAAAATTGGTGAAGAAGTGGTTTGGGGAAGGCAGACTAACACAAAGTCATTGGTTTCAATGGACTTCATGTTCCTCATTATGGAGCAAAGTACTCCACTTCACATTGCGGAGTACTTCCTGGATTCCACGTTACTCCATGAATCACTTCATGGAGCGAATTGAGGCCCCTTCGCCCACCACTTCTTACAGTACTGTAACTCACATGCTGTGCAGAACAAACACAAATGCCTATGGCTGCACTTCCCAGATCAGATGAGCTTAGCCTGTATCATAAAACTCCCCAATTTAGAAACTCTTATTAATGAGTACAGTGGTGGGGTGGTGAAGCCTGGAGAGATACTAGTACAAAACAGGCTTAAAAATACATCTAAGTAAGTAGTAAAACAATTAATTTTGTGATTCATGAAATCATGACATGATCGTGAATCGTGATTTGTGACTGCATTTGTGACCGTGATAATGAAGAACGTGATTTGTATCATGAGTGACTCCTGAACATGATGGTCCTGACTTAAAAAGGCATATTAACAAGTACAATGTTCATGCAGAATTATGCACCACACCAGTCCAGTACTCTGAAGGGAAGCCAAAGAAACAACTGCAACTTAAGTTACAGATGGAGATTGGGCCCTAAAGAGATGCAAAGGCACAGACAGATTATGACTGTGCTGTGCATTGAAGAGGTGCAGACACAAAGGCACAACACCTAACCAGTGCTCACCATCAGAAATTCAAATCTGGAAAAGAATACCTTTGCCAGTTGGGATGGGCTACGGCCCATGGGGGCGGGCAGTGTACTGCAGTAACAGTCACCAGTACTAGTACCAGTAAAGATTCCACAAAGAAGTACAAAAATCACACAGCTGCAGTCGATAGTAGGTTCACATTGCTGAAATCACTATGTGGCACAAAAAAGGTGTCTGATTTGATGACATGCATCACACACATACTCACACTCAGACTAAGTAATGCATAGCAAATTGAAAACTTCAGTAATATAACCATGTATTTTAAACAAACTAAAAGTATGCACTGCTGCACCACAACAATCAGTAAAAAAAAGTCAAGTATTATTAAAAATATTACTGTATGTACATTAACACATTTATGCAAGAAAAAAATCACCAAAACAGAAAACATTGTCTTTTTCTCCAAGTTAATCTACCTACACCACAGATACACAGTGGTAACAAGCCTTTGTATGAAGCAAATAAACAAAACAAAACAATGTAAGAAACCACTGTGATTCTCAAAGGAAGTGGCAATGAAGGTTCAAGAGAAAAAGAAAGCATTCAGGAAGTACAAGGAATCACAGAAGGAGCAGGACAGAGCACTGTATCAGTTAAAGCAAAAGGAAGATGGGAAGACAGTCAGAACAGCAAAGGCCAAAACCGAGGAAAAGATAGCCAACTCAGTTAAGAAGGGGATAAAACCTTTTATAGGCACATCAGGGAGTAGAGAAGACCAAGGGAGGGATACTGAGGCTTAATAAAGGGAGGGGTGGGCAGAGGGTGACTGTGAAAAGGCAGAGATACTAAACAAATATTTTTGCTCAGTATTTACAAATGAAGAGGGGTAGGTACCTAAAACAAACAATAGAAACACTCTGGATACAGTAGTCGATACCAGCCCATTTACAGAAGAAAGGGTTCTGAAAGAACTCTTAAAACTGAAGGTGGACAAAGCAATGGGGCCTGATGGGATTTATCCCAGAATTCTAAGAGAACAAAGGGTAGAACTAATGACACCACTGACTACCCTCTTTAACAAATCATGGGAGGATGAGGTGGTACCCGAGGACTGGAGGAGAGCAGATGTGATTCCCCTTCACAAAAGTGGGAGCAAGGCAGAAGCAAGAAACTACAGACCTGTTAGTTTAACCTCAGTAATAGGGAAAATGATGGAATCACTTCTGAAGGAAAGAATTGTCGAGTATCTAGAGGCCAGAGGAGCACAGGACCCAAGGCAGCATGAATTCTCAGCAGGAAGGTCATGCCAGACGAATCTGATAGATTTCTTTGACTGGGTGACCAAAGTAGTAGATTAGGGAGGGGCTGTGGACATGGCCTACCAAGACTTTTGCAAGGCATTTGACACAGTCCCACACAAAAGATTAATATACGAGTTAGCCAGCCTGGGAGTGGGTCCCAAGATGATAGCCTGGGTAAAGAATTGGCTGGAGAATAGGACACAGAGAGTAATAGTAAATGGAGTCCACTCTGAAGAAAGGGGGGTTACTAGTGGGGTACCGCAGGGTTCAGTATTAGGACCGGTCCTCTTCAATGTCTTGATAAGTGACATTGCAAAGGGACTGGAAGGAAAAGTATGTCTCTTTGCAGATGACACAAACATCTACAACAGAGTTGATGTACAAGGTGGGGTGGAAATGATGAGAAGGGACTTGGCAAGGTTAGAGGAATGGTCAATTGTATGGCAGCTTAGATTCAATGCTAAGAAGTGCAAGGTAATGCACCTGGGAAACAAAAACCCACGGGAAGAGTACACAGTTGGGGGGGTGAGATACTAACAACAACAAAAATGGAAAGGGACCTGGGGGTAGTCATATCAGATGACCTAAAGGTGGGCAAGCAATGAGAGAGGGCAGCAAGGAGGGCTGGGGGGATACTGGGATGCATAGGGAGAGGCATCATCAGTAGAAAACAGGAAGCTATTATCCCTCTGTACAAACAGTTGGTGCGACCCCATCTGGAGTACTGTGTGCAGTTCTGGAGACCCAGTCTCCGCAAATACATAGACTGGATGGAAGATGTCCAGAGGAGGGCAACTAAAATGGTGCAGGGTCTGCACCAGAAGACATATGAAGAGAGACTAAAGGAGCTTAATATGTATAGCGTCGAGGAAAGGAGGGAGAGGGTAGACATGATAGAAACTTTCAAGTACCTCAAGGGAATCAACAAAGTCCATGAGGGTAGCATCTTTCAAAAAAAGAGATGTGCAAGAACAAGGGGGCACAATTTGAAGATGGGGGCGGCTCAGAGGTAATTTAGAGAAGTATTTTTTCACAGAGAGGGTTGTGGATGCATGGAACGGCCTTCCGGAGGAGGTTGAGGAGTCAAAAACAGTGGTGGAATTCCAGCATGCATGGGACAGTCATAAGGCAATTCTAGGTGGTGGGGGTAGGAAGAAGTTGGCTGCTGGTTAACTAGGATCTGCAGCTTATCCATTAGGCAGGGAAATGGGCAGACTGGATGGGCCAAGTGGTTCTTATCTGCCATCAAATTCTATGTTTCTATACACCACTCCCTCAAAGCACACTTTCACTGTCTCTCAGAACACATTCAAAATCCATACACAAACAATAAACGCTCGATGATATGAGCACAGGAGGATTTCCTACAATAAAAATAACTTACTCATGGAAAAAATGGTGGCTAATTTAAGCAATAGGATGAATAGATATAAGAAAATTTGGGAGCCTTTGTATACGCTGCTTGTCATTTAGTATATTTTACTTTACTATCCAAGTTTGGGTTTGATTATCATCTGATAAGTTTGAGCTGTGCTGATTGGGGAGGGGGGTTTAGTATGGGGGAAATGGGTATGGGGGGAGAACAGCTCCAATGTATGCAGCAAACTATTGTTTCCGGTTACATGTACATTTCTGATTATCTCGATTGAATCTTTTCTTATTTGTGTGTAAAATAATAAACTTTGATTTGAAAAAAAAAAACTTACTCAAAAATACTTTTTTAATAGCTTTTAGAAGGTTTGAACCACAGAGAGCTCTCAGAGCAGACTGTCGCCTATAGCTTCCTACACACACTCCCCTGAACTGAGGCTGTGCAGAACAATCTAGAGCCTATGTGACCTAAAATCCCATAAATCACTGCAAAAGTCGCCTTTGGAGCTTAAAAAAAAGGCGAAATGAGGCGAAGTACATTATTTTTAATGTACTTGCCTTAAAATTGGTGGAGTAGTGGTTTGGGAAGGTGTAGTAATGTAAAGTCATTGTTTTCAATGGACTTCATGTTACCCATCATAACGGGAAGTACTCCGCTTCGCATTGTGGAGCACTCCACGAATACACCTTCACTCCGTGAATTCCTCCATGGAGCGAACTGAAGCCACTTCGCCCATCTCTACTCACTGATGATATTTTTATTACCCTTCAGAATCCAGCCCAACCAATTCCAGCCTTGGTGAAGTTGTTGAGTGCCTTGTGGGCCTTTCTGGTCTCCATAACAATTGAGGGAAAATGGAAGTTCCACTTTTGAATTCTAAATGTTCCTCTATCTCCCTTCGAGATGTGGGGCTGACTTGATCTCAACACCCAGTGAAGTACTTATGAATTTTTATCTCTTCTAATTGGAGGGATTGGAATCACCTTTATCCCTCCCCCCCATTAAAGTTGCTGAGAGAGGATTTTGATAGGTGGTGACATCTATGTCTATCACTGCGGAGCAAAATCCAAGCTCTGCAAATGATGGTTCTTCCCTTGGTGATATAGATCATTAGGTATTTGCCGCTTTCAGTCCCGGACTCAATTTGGAAATCTTTGGCCCAGATGGTTTGGTTATTTTATTGGATGGAAGCAAACCTCAGATCCCATTGTTGAGACGGGTGGCTCCATTGGTTAATGGTGAGCTCTGTACCCGCTGGTTTTGTGGTTACTATTTGGTAGCGGGCCTTATACAAGTGTGGATGTGGCTTCATGCTGACTGCTGCAAAGGTGTTGTCCGGTGTATAGCCTTAGAGGAGTCTTTGGCCCAGGGCAACACTCCTGAAATAATCCTTTGGGTTTCTTCCTGTTCACAGATGGGTTATCCTATCCATGACTCTGTTCTTAGCATTTGGAGGGCAGTTTCTGAGAAAGTTTCTTCTCCATTGCAGGTTCCTCTTGCTAGATGACCTTTACCAAATAGCCCCAAATTGTTTGTGGGTGGTTCCCCTATTTATTGGCCTCAGTTGGTGAAAGGGGGAATTTTGAGGGCTGCTGATCTTTTCAATTTGAAGGTGGGTCTTTTTAAGTACTTTGCCATTCTTAAATCCCAGGTCTCTTTACCGCAGTCACACTTATGGCTATACCTTCAACTTTGCCACTTGCTTTCTAATTTTACGGGCATACAGCTCTGTCTGCCATCCAGGAGAATTTGTGAAGACATTTTGAGTTTAGTCGGGGGCAGTTCTTCCACTGTTCAGCTCCCTAAGATCGGTCGAATTTATAAAGGGCTTCTGCAGGAATACACCTCCTCATTGCTTTTTTTTAAATCTAGATGGGAGAAACAGCTCGGCATCCCTTTAGCTGAGGAGAATTTGAACTGCTGCTGGTGAGGTGTGTATGGTTGCTGCCAGGATTGTTGGGGGCAGGCTCATGCAGTGGAAAAAGCTGCATTTGTGGTATAGGACCCAGATCAGCCAGAGAAAATGAACTTAATCAAACATGTTGAGTGTTGGAAGTGTCATCAGCAGCTTGGTACTTTGCTGCATGTTCTTTGGTCCTGCCCTAAATTGCTTGGCTGGTGGTCCTTGTTACATGCAAGAATTTCTGTGGTGCTTAAGTGCTCAGTCCCTATGGATGTCTCCCTCTTAATCCTGGGCAATACCAATCATTTGCCAGTTCATAGTAACCAACTCCACCTCTGGTTTATGGCAGCCATCTTGGAGGCCAAATAATTAGTTTACGGGAAATAGTGCTTTGAGTTGGTCTCCACTATGGAGGAATCAAGGATAGCATGCATAAGCTGACCAGCATGGAATGTCTGTCATATTAATCTAGGGATAAAGCTACAGTATTTGACCAGGTGTGGGGTTGTTATTTGTCCTGATACCTCCCTGTCAGGATATTTTTTGTGAGGGGGCCCTTCCCTCTATTTTTTATTTATCACTTCCAGGACATCTGGGTGATTACTATGCAGATGTGGGTTGTGTACTTTCTACTTTTTTTTATCCCCTCTTCTTACCTACCCAACTGGCTGAGTATGGGCATTGTGTCATGTAATAAGTTTCTTTCTTATTTGTTGAAGGCATGCTTGATAATGGTCTCTTAAATTCTGCCTCTCTGTTCTTTTCTTGTGTTCTTGTTCCTTGTTTTTCATGTTACTTGACTCAGTGTTGAGTGTTTAAGTAGTGTGTTCCTATTAGTGTATTTAGATTCGGGTAAATATGCTGGATGTACATATTGGTTTTTAATCTTCATTAGCTTACTTCAAAGGAGTAACATATGTTTTTCCTAAACCCTGATGATACTATTGATGTTTTCACTTAGGTGCATTATGATTGCATTTTTTATATTATTGGCTGATCTTTTTGGCTGTTTTCTTTTTTGACACGGATCATTCATGATGATGTTGCATAGCTGGTGTCCTGTTGTGCTTATTGTATTTGTATAAATAACTTCAATAAAGTGTGAATTGAATAAAGACAATAATCTGACAGTAAAATCACTGAGGGAGTGAATGGGTCTCGAGAAATAATCCCCTATCAATGTATTTCTATATATGTAGGTGATTGTAAATCAGTGGTAGTTTATTCTGATTTTGAGCTTCTGTCCAGTTTCACCAATATAGAAGCCATGCTCACATTTTGTATAATGAATTAGATACTACATTTTTGGAATAATGAGAATATCAATGTTGCATTTTAAAAGTTTTTACGTTGTAATTGCCAGATGTCTTAGGAGAGATTTGTGTACATATTGTAGTTTGTAGTGAGGTGTTTTGCATGGCTTTGTACCTTTGTTGCCTAGCTAGTGGTCTGGGAGAAGTTTGCTTTACACCAGTTTCTGCTTCAGGTTTGATTTGCTGGAAGGCAGGCACAGGCAATGTGGAAAATATATTTTTTGAGTCTTATCATCAAACAATAGCAGCTGAGATATTTTATTTTATTTTCTGTAGTGTTTCCAGTTCTAAATTGTATGTTATTACCAGAAGTGTGCACTCAGAAGTTCTGTTTGGCTTGTACATTAGTAGTTCTTCTCTGAGCGTGAAGAGTGTGGACTGGATAGTCATGTTAATGGTGCTGGATTTATATCCCTTCTGCTTAAAGGTTTTTTTTTTTAAGTGTGCCAAGTTGTCATTCTCAGTCTTTCTGGTTTGAACAAATGTGGTGGTACCAGATGGCCTGGCCATGTATTATACATGTTTTGGTATGTGAAGGATTGAAGCTCAAACTATGAAGGTAACTTCATCTGTCTGTAGGTTTCCTGTATACAGATGTTTAAAGTTTTCCCTTTTTAGTGGGACTATGTTATCCTGGAAGTGCACGCAATTTGAATATAGTGCAATATTGATCAAATGAACTCCCATTATCCAGACATCCCTATCTAATGGACTGATAGCATGTCTCCCAATTGAATGCTCTCTGAACATTTTAATTTATTTGGACTTTAATCAAAAGGATGGAATTTATTGAAGTTGCCAGAAAATTGTTTTAAGTTTTCCTCTCCTGCTGTCCTTATCGTAATGATGTCAACAATATATTGGTTATATTTTAATCATTGGTGGTGTTGTGCATTGAGGAATTCATAGCCACCCAAAAAAAAACTCAAAATGAAAAAAAAAATGCTTAATATGTTTCTCCTTTCATCTTTGAACCACAACATCAGCCTCCCCACTGGGAAATAATGTAACTATCACTTTGATCTTGAAATTGTCTCTGCAGCAGACATGTTCTAATGACAATGGGATTCTTCTTTTCTGTTTTTGATGGCTGCATGGGCAGAGCCCTGCAGGTGATTTGAGATTACAGTAACCTCTCGCTATAACGAATGCAACGGGAGCCACTGGTTGCATTCGTTATAGCGATAAATTTGTTATAATGAGGGCACATTAAAAGGTACTGTGTTACGGTGCACTGTGAGTCTACAAATGAAATGAAGCATTTTCTAATAGTAGCACATTTTATTAGAACAACTGTTTATACCCCAAATTTAATGAATAGTTAAAAAGTTTAGTTTACTTTAGTCTGAAGCTTGAAAGAATGATGTTATTTTTGTTTGTGTAATGCTGCACTTGATAGTTAAGTTGAGGGCATAGGACAGAGCATTCCGTAACTGCAGCACCTTGATCAGGTCAGCATTTTGTGACTGCATCCAGTGCAAGCCTGCTTCAATCCCTGAAATTGCTTGCTGGTACGTAGGTATGGGATCACAATCCTCGTCCCCCCATCCTCCTCCTCCTCTTCGTCCACAAGATTCCCCTCGTTAGACAGCTGACTGTTAGAAATTGCACTGACAATCTCTAAGTCAGTAAGTTCATCATGTGGCCCAGCTGCATCATCAGAGCACAATCACTCCTCAATAGTGTCTTCAGTCTGAGCATCAGAAGGAATCTGTTGCATGATAGGTCCTGACAGAGGCACCCCATTTAATAGCTGTTGCGAAAACCAAAGCTGAGTTGCTTTGTCAATTTCAGTTTCGTTGGGGTGTCTCGTTTTATTTTTTCTTGGCAGACCTTCGTTCTCACTGCACTCACTGACGAAGTCTCGTAGGGACTGTTCTTGTTTTCACCAAGTGCATATGGTCAATTTGGAGTACCCAACTTCAACTGATAACTTGCTTAAAGTTTCTCCAGCTTTGAGGCGGTCGAGTATGGGCAACTTAGTTTGAACAGAGTAACTGGACCTCTTCATCGTAGCCACTCATTTAGGGAAATGGGTGTAAACTGTAACTCTTTACTTTGGCGCACATTCTTATAACAACTGCAAAGAATTTTTTTTAATTAACTAGTGGCACTGATTGGACAATGAATGACGCATAGTACACATCACAGAAACAGCTGACTGTCACTGTCAGCATCAGTGTCAATCACAGAAACAGTTGACTGTCAGTGTCAGCGACAGTGTCAATCACAGAAACAGCTGACTGTCAGTGTCATGATGGGAGCCATAAAACGCGTTCATTATAGCCGAGATTTCGTTATAGTGGGGTTCGTTATAGCGAGGGGTTACTGTACTAGGATAGAGAGAGAGGGGGGCTGACATGGTAAGGTGACTGTGTTCTTCCATTGAGTGCTTCACAGTGGACATAAATCAGTACTTCAGTCCAGGTTATCTCATTTAAAACTGTGATCTGTTTCTGTCTGCCTTCTCCTTCATTTCCTGTCAGCCTGCTTGCACTACATCTGGATTCTTATTTCATTATAATGTATGGTCAGTGCCTATTAACCACCATAATCAGCAGTCGCACAGCTTTGTTATGCACTGTTTAGAATTTTAAAAGTTGTTAACCACACTTCAGAACGTCCAAACAGTGGCATAACAAAAAAGAATGCACCAGAGTTCCATAATTCTCACACATAGAATGCAAACAGTGGTTTTTTGACCATACACTATAAAAGATGATGGCTAGGGATCAGGTGACAACCACACTGAAATCACCTCTCGTGGTTGCTAGGGCTACAGTAAACCTCTCGAGCTGTGCTCTCGAGGTTTACCATGTTGCCCTAGCAACCACTCGAGGTGATTACAGTGTGGTTATCACCTGATCCCCAGCCATTATCCTCTATGCTCTCTCTCTCTCTCTTTCACTCTCTCTCTCTCATTCTTTCTCTCTCTTTCTCTGCAGCCTGTTGGGTGACCTAATCTGGTTCATGTACAAGAGTCACTCATTTTGTTGTTACATGAGCTGCCTTTTAAGAACCTAGAACAATATTAGACAGAAAAAAAAAACTTTTACACCTCAGTGTTACACATTAGAGGAGCAATTAGTTGAGAAATACAACTAAAGAGTAAGGAAACATCCCTGAAATCCATAGGAGGGAATGGGTCAAATGTCACAGAATGGAATGTTCCTGCGGTAAATTATCTGATACTAAAGAGAAAGTGGTTAGTAAGGATGCATACCTTAAAGAATGAAGGTTTCGGGCCCTATTCTACCTCTACAGTCACTCGGTTTGGTATTATTTGTTTCTTTACTTTTTCATCATTTTACTTTTATTTTGCCAGTTGCTAGTGAAAAAAGAACACAATGCTATCCTTGTATTATGAAGTTAGAAACTGTTTACTGGCAAGGCTGACAGTGTATTATAAAGGGAAACTGCAAATCTGTCTTCAGATTTGTATGGAGAAATAATACTGTCTACCACAAAAATATTGTATATTTAATAGAAATATGTGATTTTGATAACCTGTGATCTTTTATTATAATTTAGCATGTGGCATTTTCTTCATAATCAGACTTTGCTTGGGAAGAAGAAAGAGAAGGTAATTATCATTTAAAAAACATGTACAGTCATACTGATGGGCCACAATAGTGCAAACATACAAAGAGCAAAGTCTGCTACTGAAAGAAGTATCTATTTATTTAAAAAAAAATCATATTTAGTTTCTCATTAAAATACATAGGTCTCCTAACTAGTTGACAGTTTCTGACATAACAGCATCAGAATTCTATTGGATTCATTTTTACTAACAGTGTGAAAAGTAAAGGCAACAACCTATGCTAACACATATTTTGTTACAAAAGTAGAAAGTAATTATGAACACATCAAAATACAAAAGCTAAAATAATAATTTGTCTACTTCTTAGCAGTAAACACCTGTTCTTTAAATGTCTTTATGAAAGTAACTTCGGGACTGCATGTGCGTGCGTGTGTGTGTGTGTGCGCGCACATGACTAGAAAGAGCCAGTCTGCTATATGAAATTAGTCTGCTATGACTCATCACCCACCAGTTAAAATCAAACCTCCAATACACATAGTTCAATAAATTAGAACCATCCTATATATAAGCATATTAAAAATATGTAAGACCAATATCTGTCTATGTGTTCTACCTGAAACAAGAAGGAAGCAGGAACACAGATATGATATTAAGATGAAGATGACATAAAAAACAGTTGGACCAAATTTGTATCTGGCTAACTGCTCCATCTTTGACCAGGTGCCATGTCACCCAACGTTGTTCAAGCAGTGCTTCTGAGTATTGCTCACCAATGCAGGCAGTTCCTTACCTTTCACCAGCACACAGTATGCAACAGGGGTGGGACCCATGATGCCCCGCTGTGTTCATAAAGTGCAACTGAGCATCACTCCTAAGTGCAGGAACTGTCTGACCTTCCAGCAACACATAGTACACAAGCATCCCGGGTGCCGTGTTGCACCACTCTGTCCATGTAGTGCTTCTGAGCATCGCTCCACAGTGCAGACAGTCCCTCACCTTTCACCAACACACAGTACACCACCATGATGTCTGTCTTGTCACAGCAGAGTGTTCCTACAGTGCTTCAGAGTATCGCTCCCCAATACAGGCAATCCCTCACCTTTCAACAGCACGCAGCACATCACCGTGATTGGTGCCATGTTACCCCACTGTGTTCAAGCTGTGCTTCTAAGCATCACTCCACAGTGCAGGCAGTCCCTCATCTTTCACCAGCACACAGTACACCACCATGATGTCTGCCTTGTCACAGCAGAATGTTCCTACAGTCCTTCTGAGCACTGCTTCCAAGAGTAGGCAGTCCCTCACCTTTTATCACCATGCAGTACAATACTGTGATGGGTACCAAGTTGTTACATTGTATTATTTCAGTGCTTCTGAACATCACTTCCCTGTGCCATGCTTTCCCTCACCTTTCACTAGCATGCAGTACACCACCTTGATCGGTACCATGTCACCCCACTGTTTTCATGCAGTGCTTCTGACGTTACTATCTTATGCAGGCATTCTCTCATCTTTCACTTGCAAGCAGAACACCACCGTCATGTGTCCCTTGTCACACAAGAGCATTCATACAGTACTTCTGATCACCGATCCCCAGTGCAGGCAGTTCTTCACCTTTTACCATCACGCATTATGCCACCGTGATGCATGCCATGTCACCCCATTATGTTAATGCAGTGTTCATGGGCATATCTCCCCATTGCAGGCAGTCCCTCACCTTTTACCAGCATGAAGCACACCGCCGTGATTGGTGTCATGCCACCCCACTGTGTTCAAGCTGTGCTTCTTAGCATCACTCCCCTGTGCATGCAGTCCCTCACCTTTTCAGCAGCAAGCAATATGACGCTCTTATGGGTGCCATGTCACCCACCTGTGTTCATGCATTGCTTCTGAGCATTGCTTTCCAGTACAGGCAGTCCTTTGCTTTTCACCAGCACAGAGTACACAACCAGGATGGGTGACATGACACTCCACTGTGTTTATGCAGTGCTTCTGAGCATCCTTTCTCAGTGTAGGCAATCCCTAACCATTCACCAGCCAACATTACACCACTGTGATGGGTGCCATGTCACTCCACAGTGTTCATTCAGTACTTCTGAGGATCACTTCACAGAGTAGGCACTCCCTCAGCTTTCACCAGCATACAATACACTACCGTGATTGGTGCCATGTTGCTCCACTGTGTTCAAGAGGTGCTTCTGAGCATCACTCCACAGTGCAGGCAATGCCTTACCTTTCACCAGCACACAGTACACCACCTTGATGGGTGCCATGTCACCCAGCTGTGATAATGCAGTGCTTTTGACATTACTTCCTTATGCAGGCATTCCCTCATGTTTCACCAGCAAGCAGTACACCACCGTGATGTGTTCCTTGTCACACCAGAGTGTTCATAGAGCATTTCTCAGCATCATTGCACAGAGCAGACAATCCCTCACCATTCACCAGTACTCAGAACACAACCGTAACTGGTACCATGTTGCCCCACTGTGTTCATGCAGTGCTTCTGAACATTGCTTCTTCATGCAAGTAGTCATTACTTAGTTCATACAGTGCTTCTGAGCATCACTTCACAGTGCAGGCAGTGCCTATCATTTCAAACACACTACACCACCTTGATGTGTACCGTATCCCCCCACTGCATTCATGCATTGCTTCTCAGCATTACTCCTCCACAGAGGCAGTACCTTACTGTTCACCAGCATGCAGTGCACAGCCATGATAACTGGCATGTCACTCCACTGTTTCCATGGTACAAAACTGTTTATCTTTTTCAGCACCTTGACTTGCCTCCATCTGGGCTAGTCTTCCCAGCCCCAAACCCATCTTCCTTGGAACTTACCTTTTCTATTGGTCCTGTCACAGGACCTTGAATCAGAGGTGCATAGTCATCTATGTGGGGCCTTTTACAGGGCAGGCCATTAGTGTTCTACATTCGGAGGGATTTCCTCCTATTTTCTCCCCTAATGGGTCCAGACATGTGTGTGTGCTCAGCCTCCATGGAGACACCTTAGGTACCCAGGTGTGGGGTCTCTTCCCATGCTGTCCCATGGTGCTGCCACTTAGATTCATCTCCCTGTCCTACAGATGGGCATTCTCCCTTCCAGGCCAGTCCCCAAGTGACTCAGGTCCATTCTTGAACCCAAGTTGCAGGCATGGTAGTCAGTGGCTAAAAGCTTGAAACAGAAGTAGGTAGACAAACCTAGAACTGGAAACCAGGACTATACAGAGTAATGACCCCACATTAAAAGATATCAGGCTGCCCCTTAAGTCTTTTTCCTTAGTGCAAATTAGCACAGTTCACTACATGTGCTATACTCAAACATGTTTGGAGCAAAGTGTGACTACCCCAAGCATGTCTGAATATAGCCCCCTAAATCAAAAATGAGGCACTATAACATGCATTCAGTACATCCCCCCATGCATCCCCCTTGTGGCCGATTAGTGCAAATTAGCACAGTTCACTAAATTTGCTATACTCAAAAATGTTTGGAGCAAAGTTTGATTGCCCCAAGCATGTTTTACTATAGCCCCCCAAAGCAGAAATGAGACATTAAAATGTGCACTCAGCACAATTCACATCATCCTGTTGTTCAAAGAGAGATACAGCATCTGGTCACTGAAAACATACATGCTGTGATGAAGTTAACTCACTTAGGGCATACAGGAACTGTTAGTGTTACAATAGGTACAATCAGGACTGCACTGAAAATGAGATCCTGCATGTTAACTGACCTATCCTGGGTAACTACATTGTAAAAATGTTAAAAAGCGGGACTCCAGTAAAAATTATATTCTGCATTTTACCTGTGATAATTCTACTAAATACACTGGAAAAAAGTTTAAAAGCAGGACAATACTGAAAATGAAGTACTGTAGTTGCTCTATCCTACCACTAACACTCACACTTTATGTGTGCACAGCTGTTGTAACAGCTATGTGTGAACGTGTGTGTGTGGCTGTGTGTGGGTGTGTGGGGAGTATGGGGTGTATGTGAGTGTTGTGCACATTTTCAAGGGGGTGTATGTCCAGAACCAAAAAAACATTTCACTGTATTACCTTGATGTTTATGGTCTTGTTTTTTTTTCTACTATTGTGGTATAAATGTGAGACTTTTGCATTATTTATTTATTCACAATATGTATTTATTTCAAAGGTTTAACCAGGAAAGACATATTGAGCTGAAAAATAGCTAATTTCCAGATGCATCCGAGGGAAGGTCATGCAGGGGAATGAGAGGTGCAAGAACAAAATAGAACAATAACTTAATAAAACATCATATAGAGATTTAAACTAAACATTACAAAATGAACATAAACAAGGTGCATCAGATAGGTCAAATTATAGGCAAAGGTTTACAAGGATATAGCAGAGAATTTGCCTCATGGGCAAAAGCAATAGTACTTTTCAACAGTGAGGGCACCAGGGGATACAGTGCTGAAAGAAGGAGCGCAGATAGGGGGAGAAGAAGGAAAAGTGCAGACAAGTGAGGGAGGAAGAAGAGAGGGACAAGGGTTGGTTAGATGTGTGGAGGGCAAGGAGGAGGAGAAAGAGGTGAAGCTGGCAAACTGAGGAGCGTGGAAGGGCTATGACTAAAGTGCAGCCACAGAAGGAAGAAGTGTGGCGATGGAGAAAGAAGGAATAAGGTAAAGTGAGGAGTGGGGAAGGACTATGACTCAAGGACAGGCACAGGAGGTAGCGGTGTGGTCATGAAGCAGAAAGGAGACAGAGTATTTGGAAGAGGTGGAGTGAATAGTTAGGGGGAGAGAGTTCTAATGTTTAGTAAAGTGGAAATAGAAGGTACCCTGACCAGAGAAATATTTTACATCACAGTAATACAACTAAATCACACACTAATTGTTTATCTCTTCTTCTGCATCAGTCATTTCCCTAGTTTACATTTTGATAAGTTACTAACTACTTTTATTCTTTGGTCACTTCCACATCTTTTTGCTTGGTAACTTATTTTTGTCAATTTATTCTTAAAATATAATTGTCCTCTTTATCTTTGTTATATTTATTCAATTTCTATGAACTTTATATTCTGTATTTTTGTGTCTGTTATCTATTCCCCTTTTCCCCTTCCCCCAGGACACAGCTGTTACTAGAGCAATGTCTTTCTTCCTAAAACCTTGGAAATGAATAAATCTTTTATCATATTAATGAATTAGCAGCTGTTGTGGCTCTGACCAGAGTTTGTTTAGAAATGTAACTTAAATGTGTATTTCTTTGAAGTTTAAACTAACTACACCATGTCTCATTTGAATCCATATCCACCCTTTGTATCTGACATGTTTTCACCTCTGCATACACTGACCTGAAGAAGAGAGTATATTTATCAAAAACTAGTATCAAAAACAGTTTTGTTAGTTCAGTAAGAGATTTCACTTGCAAAATATGTGTTGCCTTCTTTTACATCATCGATTGGATGGACAAGGCTACCACATTTCTTTGTCCAGTACTGATAAAGGACAAATCCTTTCTTAGCAGGTTTCTGTCATAAACACATCACTAAGCAGACTGCCTGATGCCTATTATTTCCTTCATTCTGTACATGCCCTAGTGCATTATCGTGTCTGTATATGGCAGCCCACTGGATGCTGTCACTGCTGCTGAGGTAATCTGATTTTAAAGCACGTAATTTACAGCATAATTTTTAGTATTTTTTGTGAAGTTAACAAATACATTTTACTTTTTAGAAAATTAAAATCATAACAGTCCCTTTCTATGGAGCAAGTTAGAGGAGAAAACACTATGTGTGCCAAAGGACCCCTAAGGGACAATTGTCCCCTGCTCATAAAATAGTGAGGCATGTTTTAGCAACAAAAGAAAAAGGAAGTTGTGTCTCAGAAAAAAATCTTCTGATGACTGCGCCACATTGTCCTTCAGAGGAAAGCAGGTCCGTTTTTGTCTTCATTAGTCCATTTAGTTGTGCTTAGACAGTCTAATTTGTATATCTATAACATTTCTCTTCTCAGCATCAGATTGTCCTGGTTACCCATCCTTACTAGTTTTTCTACTAACTCAAGGCCCAAAATAATTTATATTTATCAATTATTAGGATATAATTATGGTATAATATTTTATAAAATGAAGGGCTCACTTACATATTTGTAATATACTGCACTGTATCTATGCAAAAATAAAAGCTAAAACTGGATTAACATATATACAGTATTGCATGCACTACAATGTTTTCTTGTGAATTTATGTAAATGACTTCTATACTGAGTGTGGGTTACCGGTATGTCCCAATACAGACATTGGTCTGTCATGTATAGTATGTTTATAATCCATATGCTTGACTGACTATGCAGCAGGAATAACTAAACCGTTACAGATGAATGAGGATATGATTTTCGATGTCATGCTTAAGACAGCAGTGTGTCAGAAAAAAATTCCTCTTGTCACTGAAGACCAGTATATCTTTCAAAGTACCTCTGGAGAAGCAATTGGGTCCAGCATTCTTTTCTCTTAATGTATTTTAAATTATGCTACTGTGTCAGCATAGTCACATAAATGGTTTGCACTTGTCTCAGTCATAGTATAAGCATTTCAGATTACTTTCACAGTAATACAAGACTACACAACTAAAAATAAATATTCTACTCACATAAACCATTTGTAAACAGTAAAATCTTTGAAGTATTTGATAAAAATGTTACTGACAAGAATGTTTAACTATTGACAGTGTTGTACATCATTTATTACTACTGTCATTAAAGTATGCTTTTCAGAATTTAATGTTCTCTAGCCTGCCCCAAGATATTCTATTGCATATTGAGTATAAAGTGGTCATCCTTTGAAGCAATACTCATAGAAACATAGAAACATAGACTTTGACGGCAGATAAGGACTGCTTGGCCCATCTAGTCTGACCATTTCCCTACCTACAGGATAGGCCACAGATCCTAGTTAACCAACAGCCTATTTCTTCCTACCCCCCCCCACAAGAATTGCCTTATGTCTGTCCCATGCATTCTTGAATTCTCTCACAGTTTTAGACCCCATAACCTCCTCAGGAAGGCTGTTCCACGCATCCACTACCCTCTCTGTGAATTAATACTTCCTCACATTGCCCCTGACCCACCCCTCCTATCTTTAAATTGTGTCCCCTTGTTCTTGCACGTCTCTTTTTCTGAAAGATGCTACCCTCTTGGACTTTGTTGATTCCACTGAGGTTCTTAAAAGTTTCTATCATGTCCCCCCTCTCCCTTCTTTCCTCAAGGGTATACATATTAAGCTCCTTTAATCTGTCCTCATACAGCTTCTCTTGCAGACCCTGCACCATTTTAGTTGCCTTCCTCTGGACTGCCTCTATCCTGTCTATGTCCTTGCAGTGATGGAGTCTCCAGAACTGGACACAGTACTCCAGATGGGGTCTCACCAACTGTCTGTACAGAGGGATAACAATTTCCTGTTTTCTGCTGCTGATTCCTCTCCCTATACATCCCAGTATACCCTCAGCCCTCCCTACTGCCTTGTCACATTGCTTGCTAATCTTAAGGTCATCTGATATGATTCCCCCCAGGTCCCTTTCCTTTTTTATTCATATTGTATAGTGAAAAATGCCATAGTTCTAGAAATCATTTGTTTACCACATATCTATCAGGGGACCAGTTAAGCATTTGTTTAATCAGAGACTGTACTTTAATGCAAAAGAGGTTGGAATTATTCACAGGTGGTGATTCTTGTTCATTAAAAGCTTAAGAGAACTTGGATGGAAAGGCAGTCGTTAATACATACGCTGTATTTTTATTTAATAGTTTTAACCAGATAAAACTCACTAGAAATTACCTTTTTCATGAGTGATCTGGATGTTATGACTGAATAAAATGTAAGTCAAATTTTATTTATTTATTTATTTTAATTTTTGGATACTGCCTTTGAGCTGAGAGCTCATATACAAAGGTTCCATGTCAAGAAGAACAATACAGTGGTAGAAAAGCATATTACATATGCAGCACCATGTATGAATTTACAGAGCACATAAGATCTTTAGTCAAACCAAGAACAAGTAACATTACACAATTAGATAAAAAATATGACACATAGGTGAACTATAAAAAATCAGGGAGTGTATGGAGAGCCATATGCCAACACCAAGAGATGTGAGATTGTCACAACTGTATCATTAAAGTGAGGATAGGAGGCCAGGAAGTGAAAGATAGGTACAAGTGGTTAGGGGAGATGGGGAGAGAGGTGGTTCCATGGGGAAGGTACAGGATTAAAGGTGTGCAGTAGAGGTTGAGTAGGCAGTGGGGAAGAGGAAGTAGAGAAGGTTGGTGGCAGGGAGATGAGGGGAATGTAAACAGGTCAATTAGAGGTCCATGGGATAAGGGCGGAGCGAGGTCAGCTTAGCTAAAGCAAAGGGGGGAAAAACAGCCTTGAGAGTGAAGAGTTCAATGTCATTTAGCAGTCACAGCTGCTGGAGGTAGGTAGTGCTTCAGTTCTTTTTTAAAACTGCAGATGTTGTTGGAGTTCTATAGTTCTGCAGGGAGTTCATTAATCCAAAGTGGGGCTCTGTAAGCAAAGAAGCACTAAGCAAAAGATGTTCTCCTGAATGGTGCAGGAAGCGAGCATCTTGCAGTGCCCCTGCAGCACTACTGGGTTTGTGAGAATTGCAATTGGTTGCAGATGGCAGGTGGGGTGAACCCAAGAAGTGTTTTCTTTATCATCAGGTATACTTGGTATTTTACTCGCCCTGCTTGGTTTAGCCAATTTATTTTGGCACACAGCATGCACATCCAAGTGAGAATATTGGCACCGAGGATGAGTTGGCAGTTTTTTCTGAGTGCTGTTTTGACATGTTTTAGGGCTATGTCAGTGGCAGCACTATATACAGTCAACCCATAGTTAATAACTGACAGGACTGAGCTTGAGGTGGTGAGGCTCAGGGAAGCTGGGGTTAGGTAGCTCCTGTGTTTATGCAGGACTCCAAGTTTGACATCGACAACCCTGATTATGCTCTCAATGCGGGGGGCACCAGGATCCTAGGTGAGAGGTTTAAATGCTTCATTGGTAAGCATTTAAACTAGCCAAGGGGGAGGCACTGAAAAGGAGCAGGGAAATCCCAGCCTCCCCCCAAAACATGGTAATTAGTGGGGTAAACACCAAGTTAGAGAAGTCATTAGGGAGCAGGACAGAGGTAAATATAAAAAAGGCAAAGGCAGTAAGGACAAGGATGGGGCTAAAAGGGGTAAGGCCATCAAAAAGTGGAGGGTGATGAGTACCAATGCCCATAGTTTGTGTAACAAGCTCCCTGAACTAGTGGTCTTGATTGAAGAGGGTTGCCTGGATATTGTGGCAGTCATAGAAACATGTTACACAGAGCACCATGGCTGGGATGTCAACATACCAGGATACACAATCTACAGGAGAGACAGGGAGGGTAAAAGAGGAGGAGGAGGAGGAGGAGGTGTAGCTCTCTATGTAAAGGAAGGGATCAAAGCAACAGAACTAAAGAGTAAACAGAGAGCAGATGAGGCACTCTGGGACACACTGGAGACAGGAAATGGCACCACAGTCTGCATGTGGGTTCTATACAGACCCCCATCTCAGGGGGAGGGAGTAGACAAGGAAATGATAGAAGGCATCCTTAGAATGGCAGAAAAAGGGGAGATATTGTTGATGGGGACCTGAATATGCCAGATGTTAACTGGAGCACCTTTGCTGCAGGCACATCCAAGAGCAGGGTCATTCTTGATGTCCTACAAGGGGCATGCCTCAGACAGCTAGTACTGGAACCCACTCAGGAGGGAGCAATATTAGACCTGGTACTATCAAATGAGGATGGAGAAAGAATCTCAGATTTAGAAGTGGGTAGCCATCTGGGAACAAGTGACCACCAAACAGTGTGGTTCACGATAAACACAGCCATACAATCAAGCCATACAAAAGCAAGAGTATTGGACTTTAGGAGGGCTGACTTTGGGAAAATGTCAAAGTGCCTCAGAAAAGCACTAGCAAACAGGCAAGAAGGAGGGGTGGAGGAACAATGGGGAGAAATTTAATAGCCATCACAGAGGCAACAAGCCTTTGTGTAAAGCAAATCAACAAAACACAATGAATGAAAACAACACTATGGTTTTCAAAAGAGGTGGCAGGGAAGGTTAAGGAGAAAAGGATAGCATTCAGAAAATATAAGGAAACACAGAAGGAGCAGGACAGAGAACTTTATCAGTTAAAGCAGAAAGAGGCAGGGAAGGCAGTCAGAATAGCAAAGGCCCAAACCGAGGAAAGGATAGCCAACTCTGTTAAGAAGGGGGATAAGACCTTTTATAGGTACATTAGGGAGTGAAGAAAGACCAAAGGAGGGATACTGAGGCTTAATAAAGGGGAGGGAATGTGGGCAGAAGGTGCAAGTGAAAAAGCAGGGATACTGAATGAATATTTCTGCTCAGTATTCACAAAGTAAGAGGAGGGGGAGATACCTAAACCAAACAAGATAAACACTCTGAAGATGGGGGTCGATACCAGTCCATTTACAGAAGAAAGGGTTCTGAAAGAACTAATAAAATTGAAGGTGGACAAAACAATTGGGCCTGATAGGATTCACCCAAGAATTCTAAAAGAACTAAGGGTAGAACTAGTGAAACTGCTGACTACTTTCTATAACAAATAATGGGAGTATGGGGTGATACTTGAGGACTGGAGGAGGGTGGATGTGATTCCTCTTCACAAAAGTGGTAGCAGGACAGAGGCCGGAAACTACATACCAGTTAGTTTGACCTCAGTGGTAAGGAAAATTATGAAATCATTTCTGAAGGAAAGAATTGTTAAGTACCTAGAGGCCAATAGGGAACATGACCCAAGGCAGCATGGATTCACAATGGGAAGGTCATGTCAGATGAATCTAATAGATTTCTTTGACTGGGTGATCAAAGTAGTAGGCCTAGGAGGGGCTGTAGACATGGCTGACCTAGATTTTAGGAAGGCATTTGATACAGTCCCACAATAAAGATTAATACACACATTTGCCAGCCTTGGAGTGGGTCCCAAGGTGGTAGCCAGGATATAAAATTGGATAGACAACAGGACACAAAAAGTAGTAATAAACGGAGTCCACAGTGAAGAAAAGAGGATTACTAGTGGGGTATTGCAGGGTTCAGGACTGGGACCAGTCCTTTTTAATGTCTTTATAAGTGACATTGCAGAAGAACTGGAAGGAAAAGTATGTCTCTTTGCAGACGACACAAAGATCTGCAGCAGGGTTGATACACAAGATGGAGTGGAAAGGATGAGAAGGGATTTGACAAGGTTGGAGGAATGGTCAAATGTATGGCAGCTCAGATTCAATGCAAAGAAGTGCTAGGTAATGCACCTGGGAAACAAAAACCCAGGTGAAGAGTACACATTGGGGGGGGGGTGAGATACTGACAACAGTAAAATTGGAAAGAAAGAGACCTGGGGTAATTATATCAGATGATCTGAAAGTGGGTAAGCAATGTGAGAAGGCAGTAAGGAAGGCTGGGGGGATACTGTGATGCATAGGGAGAGGCATCAATAGTAGAAAACAGGAAGTTGTTATCCCTCTGTACAGACAGTAGGTGAGACCCCATCTGGAGTACTGTTTGCAGTTCTGGAGACCCCATCTCCTCAAAGACATAGACAGAGTGGAGGCTGTCCAGAGGAGGGCAACCAAAATGGTGCAGGGTCTGCACCAGAAGACATATGAAGAAAGACTAAAGGAGCTTAATATGTATACTCTTGAGGAAAGAAAGGAGAAAGGGGGCATGGGGGAATCAACAAAGTCCAAGAGGGTAGCATCTTTAAGAAAAAGAGATGTGCAAGAACAAGGGGGCACAATTTGAAGATAGAGAGGGATGGTTCAGAGGTAATGTGAGGAAGTATTTTTTTCACTGAGAGGGTTGTGGATGCAAGGAACAACATCCCTGAGGAGGTTGTGGAGTCAAGTACAGTGGCGGAATTCAAGAATGCATGGGACAGACATAAGGCAGTCCTAGTGGGGGGGGTAGGAGGAAGTAAGCTGTTTGTTAACTAGGATCTGCAGCTTATCTGTTAGGTAGGAAAATGGGCTGACTAAGTGGGCCAAGTGGTCCTTATCTGCTGTCAAATTCTATGTTTCTAATACGTGAAGAGAAGGAGAGGGAATCCTTAATATGTACTCTGAGGTACTTGAATGTTCTTTATGATACATTTACTTAAATGTCATAAATAACAGTATATAATACCTAAATAAAAATCTGTCAAGCCATATTAGTAACAGTAACACTGGGAAATGAACTACAAATATATTTGTTTAAGTTAAGCTTAAACCGACCATAGGAGTCAAATTGTTTTAGATGAGAAGATAATTAATTCCAGTTATTCCAGTTATATGTAACCTCACATTCCTGTGTCCCCATTAATTTAGTTGATTTATCCCAGCACTGATGTGCTACTTTTAAATCTGTTAAACTCTCCCACTGGGGTCACGGCCTTGCTCACACCACCTGCTGTTTGGTGTAATGCATGATACCTACCTATATTGTAGTCTGCACCTACAATATATATATTTTGGCTGTATGGCTACCCGTTGCTAATCACAGTTCTGCACCTAACTGTTGCTTAATTTTGTTCCACTGTGCCCAGTGTCTGACCCATCAACTGAAATACCTGAAGTTGACTGTAGTGTACTAGAACTATAAAACGCCTAGCACAACACACCTCTTCATCTGCTTTTGTTTTCCCTGTTTTGTGTTCATCCCATTTCTACAATACAGCACCCCCGTGCACTGTTAACTCTTCTCCTACTCTTACTTCATGAGGTGGGAGCACTGATTACTTCCTTCCTCCCTAGCATATGAAGAAGGCAGACCTCCTTTCCCTTACCCTGGACCCTGTCCTCTTGGCAGAATTCTATATCTTCTAGGGGCCTGGGATGTCTGCTACAACTTGATCAAAACTAATTTCATGTGTGTCAGGACAACTGCCACCCCTGAAGCTGCATAGCAAGAAGCTTTGGTGCCGCCCCAGACATAGGCATCTAGTGTTTCTACTGCTACTTAGGTGTGACTCTGTCCACCATCACCAGGTCCATACACCCTACCAGCAGCCATCCAGTATTCACTACCACTTCCTGAGGTGTTCCTCATCTCCCCTGCTTTCAGTTCCGCACTGCTCTACTAAAATGAGTGAGCAAGCTTTCTCCCACTTTACTCCTAAGTTCTTGAATTTTCTCTCTCTCCATATTAAGAACTCCTCATCTAATCACACCATTAAGCACACACTGTTCTCTTACCTTTATGAACTTGATAATTTTGAATGCTCTTAACATACCACTTGGCTTTTTACTTCCTACATGCGTGTTTTGTCTACTTAGCTTCCTGCATTTGTGCTCTGTCTGTTCCTCCTCTAATATTGTGTACTGACTTGACTGCCCTTCTATTTGTGCCCCAGATATACTGCTGAACCAATGTATTTGTTTACATCTGTAAATCCCTGCATGAATAACTGATGCTATTTGTTATTGATTTGTCTGCTGTTTCTTTGTCCTTATTGTATCTTTATTTTTTTTTATAATGTACTTTCCTGGATCACGCTTAAAAATAGGCAGGGTTATTGCCTAATGCACTTACCCGGTTACAAAAAGCTGATAAATAAATACCCCAAAATCTGCCTTGCCTGGTGCACCTGATCATTCAGAGCCTGCCTGCTGAAGTCGATCAACTAACGCATGGGTTCTGGCTTCTAGGTTTGACATGATTTCCCTTTCTGAGACCTGATTAACTAGCAAACTTACTGACGATGAAATTAAATTAGCTGACTTCACATATTTAAGAAGGATAGGGATTAACAAAATGGGTGGAGGCTGCCTCTTCTACGTCTCCAATTGCCTCAAGGCCACTAGGTCTACCACCCAACTTTCCTCTAGCCCTTGCAAGATGCTGTTTGGCCAGGACAAGACCCTCACTGTCTCCACCATTTATATCCCTCCTCACCATGCAGATTAAGGCCTGACTATTATCTCGGACTTTGGACAGTCTCTGCCCAAGAGTAGAGAATGGGTACTTCTCAGTGACTTTAACATAAACTGGCTCATGAAACAATCAAGCAAAGCCAGAGACCTCTTTTTGAACCATAGAAACATAGAATTTGACAGTATATAAGGACTGCTTGGCCCACCCAGTCTGCCTGTTTCCCCACATAATGGATAAGCTGCAGATCTTAGTTAACCAAAAGCCTACTTTCTCCTACCCCCAACCCCTAGAATTGCTTTATGTCTGTCCCATGCATTCTTGAATTTCCCCACTGTTTTTGCCTCCACAACCTCCTCAGGAAGGACATTCCATGCATCCACAACCCTCTCCTTGAAAAAATACTTCTTCACATTACCTCTGAGCTGTCCCCCTCTATCTTCAAATTGTGTCTACTTGTTCTTGCACACCTCTTTTTCTGAAAGATGTTTCCCTCTTGGACTTTGTTGATTTCCTTGAGGTACTTGAAAGTTTCTATCACATCCCACCTCTCCCTCCTTTCCTCGAGGATATACATAAAGTCTCTCTTCATATATCTTCTGGTGCAGACCCTGCACCATTTTAATTGCCCTCCTCTGGACTGCCTCTATCCTGTCTATGTCCTTGCAGAGATTGGGTCTCCAGAACTGCATGCAGCATTCCAGATGGGGTCTCACCAGCTGTCTGTACAAAGGGACAACTATTTCCTGTTTTATGTTGGTGATGCCTCTCCCTATGCATCCCAGTATCCAACCAGCCCTCCTTACTGCCCTCTCACATTGCTTGCCCACCTTTGGGCCATCTGATATGATTACCCCCAGGTCCCTTCCATTTTTGTTGTTGCTAATATCTAACCCCACATTGAGTACTTTCCCCTGGATTTTTGTTTCCCAGGTGCATTACTTTGCACTTCTTAGCATTGAATCTAAGCTGCCATACATTTGACAATTCCTCCAACATGGCCAAGTCCCTTCTCATCCTTTCCACCCCACCTTGTGTATCAACCCTTCTGCAGGTCTTTGCATCATCTGCAAAGAGACATACTTTTGCTTCCTGTCCCTCTGCAATGTCACTTATAAAGATATTGAAGAGGACCAGTCATAGTACTGAACATTGCGGTACCCCACTAGTAACCCTCTTTTCTTCAGAATGCACTTCGTTTACAATTACCCTCTGTGTCCTGTTCTCCAGCCAATGGTCTAACCAGGCTACCATCATGGGACCCACTCCAAGGCTAGCTAACTTGTATATTAATCTTTTGTGTGGGACTGTGTCAAATGCCCTGCTAAAGTCTAGGTAGGCCATGTCCACAGCCCCTCCCTGATGCACTACTTTGGTCACCCTGTCAAAGGAATCAATTAGATTCATCTGACATGACCTTCCCACTGTGAATCCATGCTGCCTTAGGTCCTGTGCCCCTCTGGCCTTTAGATACTCAACAATTTTTTCCTTCAGAATTGATTCCATCATTCTCGTTATCACTGAGGTCAAACTAACAGGTCTGTAGTTTCCTGCCTCTACTCTGCTCCTACTTTTGTGAAGTGGAATAACATCTGCCCTCCTCCAGTCCTCAGGTACCACCCCATCCTCCCATGATTTGTTAAAGTGGGTAGTCAGTGGTGTCACTAGTTCTACTGTTAGTTCTTTTAGACTTCTGGGATGAATCCCATCAGGCCCCATTGCTTTGTCCACCTTAAGTTTTAAGAGTTCTTTCAGAACTCTTTCTTCTATGAATGGGCTGGTGTCAACCCCCCTATCCAGAGTGTTTATCTTGTTTTGTTTAGGTACCCCCCTCTTCATTTGTGAATGCTGAGCAAAAATATTTGTTTAATAACTCTGCCTTTTCACTGTCACCCTCTGCCCATCCCTTCCCCTTTATTAAGCCTCACTATCCCTCCCTTGGTCTTTCTTTGCTCCCTGATGTACCTATAAAAGGTTTTATCCCCTTTTCTTAATTGAGTTGGTTATCTTTTCCCTGAGTTAAATCCTAACTGCCCCACCCCCAGGGTAAACTAGAAGTCTAGGTACAGATCTACTCTTCAATGGATTGCTGGTTTCAATACCTCCAATTACTTCAACTCCAGGGTACTCCCTGGTTCCTTAAATTGCCACAGCCCAAATGTTTGTGATTGTTAACCCAAGCCCACCCATTTCCCCCACTCTATATCAATCCAAGATGGCTGCAGGACCTTAACCTTGAGGTCTTCACCATTGCACTGTCCACCACTGACTGGTCCTTCCCTGAGAACATTTTGGACATCGACCTAGCTTATGGCAGATTCTGTAAGTTATTCACTGGGATCTGTGATAACCACTGTCTGCCAAATTGAATTAGAATACAAGGCAAAAAGCATAAGTGTGTCTCCAGGGATATCCTGAGAAACTTCAAAACCAATGACAAAATGTGAGGCGGGACATGATAGAAACTTTCAAATACCGAAAGAGAATCAACAAAGTCCAAGAGGGTAGCATCTTTCAAAAAAAGAGATGTGCAAGAACAATGGGGCACAATTTGAAGATAGAGGGGGGGGTGGCTCAGAGGTAATGTGAGGAAGTATTTCTTCACAGAGAGGGTTGTAAATGCATGGAACAGCCTTCCTAAGGAGTTCATAGAGTCAAAAACAGTGAGGGAATTCAAGAATGCATGGGACAGACATAAGGCAATTCTAGTGGGGGGTAGGAGGAAGTAGGCTGTTGGTTAACTAGGATCTGCAGCTTATCCATTAGGTAGCGAAATGGGCAGACTAGGAGGGTTAAGCGGTCTTTATCTGCCATCAAATTCTATGTTTCTGTGTTTCTATTTAAGAGAATCAGCAACAAATCATGTAAGTCTAAGGGTACATTTAAAATAAAATAAGTAACTTGAGACAAATGGGATGCAAAAAGAACCCCTGCACTTACAATGTTAACCCTGTTTTTTTTTTTTGTTGTTTTGTTTTTTGGGGGGTCTATTAGTTTAACTTTCCTTTAAATGTAAATTGTAAGACAAATTGATAGTATTAAGCAGGGATCATTCTGTTTGGTACAGTTGTTAAGTTAAAAAACCCAGGTTAAAAACTTTAAGACAAGAGAAATCGCTGGATAAATGATATGTTGTCTCTTTGACAGGAACAGGCAGGGTATTGTTTTTTCTATATTTACTGTAAGTTAATCCATGGATAAAAGTATGGGATTGTGACTTTTCAGAGTGGGTCAAAAAACAAACTTTGAGCCCCTCCACTGACATTTCTGGACTCAGAGGTCAACCCGATTGAAACCAGGAGGAGAAAAGGAGCAGCTGTCACAGACCGTCAGGAAAAGGACAACATTAGAACAACATCAGCAAGACTAGGGAGACCCAAAACTCTAATGTTTTTTTCCATAAGAAAAATCTGTCAATCCCTATCAGTAAGAGCTTAGTACATTCACCTTAACAATGACCTAGATGGCCAGTCACTGATGCTGACATACAACATTAAAGACGATGACTGGCACAGCCCTCTATTCTTCACCTTGGCTGGGTCACCTTCTGAATGACAGAGAGCGACTCTGTGCCTCTTATAGAAACAGCTGTTTGTACAGTACGCATGCAATCACTCTTCAACATTAAGATATTAGCCAGCTGGGTAATGAACAAAGGGCTGTAGAGGTCACCATCTCTAATGCTGTATTTTGGCATTGGTGTCCAGGAGCAAGGTGGAATGTGTGGAGGAGGGTCCTGAGAGGAAAAGTCTGGAGGGGGGACAGTTGCACCTTCAGGAGAGTGGGCCCACTAGAGAACAAGGGATTTCATGGCTATATAGTATGGGCAACTAGGTGTTTGAGGATCCAGAATACTACCTGGTAGATGTGAATTATACATGGCTGGCAATTGGGGGTCAACTAGACTACCAGAGAGGTCAGACATATACATGATAGGCAATCATGTTGGGGTTTACTAGACTACCAGGAAGGTCAAACATATACATGACAGGTGTTCAGTAGGGGGAGAACACTACTGCACATGGATAAGGGAAGGGTTTCAGCAACATTAAACAGCACTGTACCTGAGGCTGTTAGCAATGCTGAAACCACTGAACATTCCGCTGTGCCCTTTATGCAGTGGGTATCTCTCATTTGCATGGGTGCGATGGTATGTTCTATACAGTTAGACTGTCTGGTCAGTACACTGCACTGGCAGCTTTTGAATATGCCCCCCTTCCCAATCGACTCAAGTTTTTCTCAGCTAGTGAAGTGCTAACATGGTTCGTGCCAAACTAACAACTGGAAAATGGGGGCTGTTGTGTATTATTAGTTTAAGCAATACTGAAAAACTATGGTAAATTATAGAACCATATATTGTAATTTACTACTACTACTACTACTAGGAGAATAGAATGAAACTAGGCCAATCATGATTATCCTGCACTCATGTGAGTTACACTAAAACCATATTTGATTTTGAGTAGCTAGTCCTATCTAATGTATTTTTAAATTCCATTAAACTTTTAACCTCTACTACCTCCTTTGATAAGCCTTTCCACGCTTTAATAGCTCTGACAGTAAAGTTGTCTCTTTTAGATGTTACAGACTTTGGGACCACTAATTTTCTATCATGTGACCTTAAACTATTTTGTGAATTACTAAACACAGAATTACATTGGTTGCTTAACTCCTGGGAATATAGCAGTTTATACAACAATAAAAGATCACCACGTACCCTCCTTTGTTTGAGTGCAAGCAGACCAGTTTCCTTTAATCTAGTAGTGTATGTAAAGTTTTTAACCCTAAGAATTAGCTTGGTAACCACTTTTTGGACACCTTCAACCATATTGATATATTTTAATAAGAATGGGGGGGGGCCACTGGACTAGACCATTTTAGCCACAGATGTACCATATATATAGCAAAGCAGAGATTCATTATGACCATCATATAAGTCATTTACAAGGACATGATTTATATTCTATTCTATATCTGTGCTCACATCTAAGCATGGGCAAATTGTGGGATTTTGATTCTAAAAATTTCCATAATGTTATTTATTATTTCTGAAGAATTCCACTAAATTCAATGGAAATTACATTAATACTGATGTATGATAGGACATTTAAAAATTACAATATTCCTATATAAAGTACCCATAGGTTTTCCAAAGATTTTATTGGTAATTTCAAATTACCAATAAAATATTTGGAAAACCTATGGGTACTTTATATAGGAATATTGTAATTTTTTAATTTCCTCTCATACGTCAGCATTAATGTCATTGCAAAATACAATGAACGACTTTACTAAACTTATTGTAGAAAAGTGTAAATATGTAATTTCAGCTGGTGAAACCAAATTTCCATATGGAAGAATCTTTTTATATTGTTAGGGGAGTATAGATACCATTTCCATGGAATGAAAAATAGTTGGAGTTTTAAATCCCACTCACTTTATAACAGGGAAGTAAAGCATTAACACAGCCCTGCTCACAACTCTTTTTTTAATTAGAACACCTACTGTGTTTATTTAATGCAAGTCAGCAGAATATAATATATCCAGAATACAAAATGAGCTTCTGCCAAAAATAATGGCTTTAAGGTTAAATGCAGATCTCATTTAATGCAGATAGTATAGTAAAATGCAGTAGATAATGTAATATTCAATATAAACTTAGTAGGATAAGTAAGCAAGTCAATAGAAGATCCACCTGTTGCCCCCTCTATCCCACTGAGATCCTCAGCAATAGTAGGGCTGTGGAAAACAGCTGCCTAATCCTCGAGGAAATCAACAATCACTTTGTAACTGCTGGCCTAGCTTTCAACTCTTCACCTCATGCAGCCTGTGGTAGCAACCAAGACTGCAATAATATTGACTCACAAACTTCGACCCGCCCGGTCCAGTTGTTCCCGCTTAGCTATAAAGAAGTCAAAGATTCACTTCTTAACATAGACATTTGAAAAAGTGCAGGAAACAATGGTCTATAACCTAATTTTCTTAAACTAGGCTATCTCGACCTCACTGCCCCTATCCTCCACATATTCAGTCTTTCCATTTCCACTGCCACTGTTCCCTCCTGCTGGAAATCTGACCACATTCTCCCATTAAGGACCGATGCAACCTAAACAGCTATAGGTCCATCTCAATCTTACCTGTCCTCTCTAAAGTCCTCGAAAAGCAAGTTTACTCCCAAATGAAACTCCATATCGAATCATCTTCAATCTTCAACCCTATGCAATCCAGCTTCCGGCCCAACCATAGCACAGTCACTGCTCTAGCCGAAGTTACCAATGACTGGATCACAGTCATGGGCTCCAGGAAAGTTGCTGGTGCAGTATTTCTAGATCTCAGCAAAATGTTTGACACTGTTGACCGCAATCTGTTAGTCTCAAGCCTAAAAAAAGTAGGTGCCACCTCCCTTGTTGCTCAGTGGTTTACCAGCTACCTATCCAGAAGGACCCAGAAAGTAAAAGCTGGTGGCCTCTTTTCTGCATCTCTCCCAGTTGTTAGGGGAGTACCACAAGGCTCCATATGAGGTCCAATCCTCTTCTTCCTGTACATCAATAACCTTGGTGCACATATATCCCAGTCCCATCTGCATTTCTTTTCTGATGATACTGTACTGTATACATCAGGCCCTACACTGGCTGAAGGAAGGGATGTACTCCAAGCTGACTCTGCACAACTAGAAATCAACCTAATCAATGACAAACTACTTCTCAATGGCAAGAAAACTAAAGCCATGATATTTGCCCAAAACACCACCTCCACTTCCCTTGCAAACATGTACCAAGAATTCATCACTACCTTCCTATGTGAACCCCTTGAAATCACCTCCAAATTCAAATATCTTGGCATGTGGCTAGACAACAAGCTTTCCTTTCATGACCACCTCAACGATCTGGCAAGGACGCTAAAAATTAGGCTAGGTTTCTTCTTCCGTAACAAGTGCCTCTTTCCATTGGTTACCCAGAACTAAGCTGGTCCAGGCCACTTTCTTGCCACTACTCTACTATGGAGATCTAATATTTTCCTCCACAGCAGCCTCAGGACTCAGCAAACTAGATGTCCTCTACAATCGTGCCATACAGTTCATGATAAACCTACCGTACCAAACCCACCATTGCAATTTGTACCCAGCCGCTGGCTGGACATCATTCTCAACTAGTAGTATGCTTCATGCTGGTATCTGGACTCTTAAGCTACTCTTGAACAAGCTCCTGAACTATCTCACAACACTTTTCCTTATTTCCCATAGCACCTACTCTCTTGGGAAAAATGACCTCCTCCTCCTCCTCGATGTACCGAGAACTCGCACCTCATTTGGCAAGCGGGCCATATTGAGCATACTCCCAACTATCTGGAACCAGCTCCAAGGTGCACTGAAGCTTTCTGGTACTGTCTCTGTCAGCCTATTTAAAAGGTTGGTTACAGCAAAAGTAAAAGACATGTGCACCCGCTTGTACATCCTAGCTCACTGTTCTAACCCAAGTCCACTGCTTCCTCTTACTTATCTAGAAATTAGCTGCCTTGTTACCTTGAAACAATCACTTAGTACCTATTTTTCTGTACTTGTATTTTTCTATGTCATTGTCATTTTTATGCAACATGTTAATGCTTGCCTATAATTCTGTACTTTGTACTATTTTTTCAATCATGCAATCTGTAACTACCTGTCTGCGTCAAAGGACCCCATTGTGAATGAGCTTTGTCAATAGAGTTTTCCTACAATAAACTTGAACTTGAAGCAATAAGACACAACGGGGTATGCATTAGACAGTTCTAACTTACTGCTGCAAGCCAAGTGCCTTCAGACCCTGGCTGTGCATTAGAACAGAGTGTCTTATTGTGCTTATAAAATGGGGCACTTTAGTTTATATAAGTGAAAACATGTAATTTACATGTTTAAAAATTAAAACAGTCAAAACTTGTGTTCATTTAGTAATGAAATAGTTCCTCCACCAGTATTTCTGCTAAGTCTTTTTTGATTATGTTCTGGATGTTTGTTGTACTGGAGCCTTCACAGCAGCAAGTCGAAAGCTGTAGTTGTCATGGCAACCCTCTGCAACACACACATCCATTGCCAGTAAGTGTTTTAAACACTTTTTTCCATTTTATTGCTCTTCAATATTTGAAGCCACAGGCTTTATTTTTTAAACACAACACAAAGTTCTGTAAAGGCTGAGGTGAGCAGCCAGGGGGGAGAGAAAGTGAGTCGGGTGGGATTGGCATTGCTGGTCATAAGTGGATGGCCAGCTAGACAGCTAGTAGGAATGCCCCAGTGGAGCTACAGGTGACATGAGCAATTACAGTGACTGTCACCATATGTGGTAAGTGATTAAAAAAAAAAAACTCAATTGTAGTCTTTTTGTTCCTGACTGCTGATCGAGCTGCAATACTATAACATTCAGAGTGCACAGTTTGATGGAAACAGAGCTTGTGATTGGGGAGACACTGGTTGAAGGACACCACAGCCATAGTTGAGATCCTGCCTTTAAAATCAATTGTGGCTCAGACTCCAGAGACAATGACTTTTGCATTTCACCTTAATATGTGAGTTACATAGTACTTCATTTTAACAGTCATCCAATTTAACAGATTCATCAAATGCTGATTTTATCATGATGCTAAACATTTTATTTTTATTCAAGTACATACATTTAGAGACTAGGTCCCTATTTTCAAAATATAGCCTGTACAAAATACATGATGCACTATGACATGAACAATTAAATTACATACAACATATCACAACAAGTTACTCCTATACAACATTTTAAAAATCATTTTTCATGTGTAGCAGTTACAGGGAGGTTGCAGGGATTTCCTTAACTCATTCTGAAATGCTTTTATAGAGCTTTTTTTTTTACCTCTGTTGTAAATCCATTTCACATCTTTGCCAGAGATTGTTGCAACATGGATTCCTCAAATATGTTATAGACTTGCAAGTATGCCACATTTATATAATTTGATCTCAGATTATGTCTGCTGTTGCTAGATGACACTAAGGTCACTAAATAACCCAATAGGTGTTTAGTCTTGGACTTTATTAATTTAAAGCCTCAGGACAACCGCCAACCTGGTACCCTGGCTCTTACTCCCTGCCTGTCCTGAGGCACCCCCCTACAAAGGGCTGGCTGTACACTGCTACTCTTATGAATGGAACTTGGGCAAACCGTCCCCTGCTACTGTATGTTGCTCTGCACTGGGACATTTGACATGTACACTGCATTAGGGCATTCAAGAATCAGAGACGTAATTTCACCCTCTATGAACAACATCTGATGGCACTAAAACTCCTGCTCTTCCTCCTACTGATGTCTGGGAGTGTTCACCCAAACCCTGGACTGGTATACTCCAGTCCAATCAAACTTGATAAAACTGATGGGGGTCTCATCATCGCCACGCTCAACATTTGCAGCCTCCTCCCAAAGCATAGAAACATAGATTTTGATGGCAGATAAGGACTGCTTAGCCCACCCAGTCTGACCATTTCCCTACCTAATGGGTAAGCTGCAGATCCTAGTTAACCAGCAGCCTACTTCTTCCCACCCCCAACCCCTAGAATTGCCTTATGACTGTCCCATGCATGCTTGAATTCCACCACTGTTTTTGACTCCACAACCTCCTCCAGAAGGCCATTCCATGCATCCACAACCTCTCTGTGAAAAATACTTGCTTAAATTACCTCTGAGCAGCCCCCCCTTCTATCTTCAAATTGTGCCCCCTTGTTCTTGCACTCCTCTTTTTTTGAAAGATGCTACCCTCTTGGACTTTGTTCCCTTGATGTACTTGAAAGTCTCTATCATGTCTCCCCTCTCCCTCCTTTCCTTGAGGCTATACATATTTAGCTCCTTAAGTCTCTCTTCATATGTCTTCCGGTGCAGACCCTGCCCCATTTTAGTTGCCCTCCTCTGGACGGCTTCCATCCTGTCTATGTCTTTGAGGAGACTGGGTCTCCAGAACTGCATGCAGTACTCCAGATGGGGTCTCATCAACTGTCTGTACAGAGGGATAATAACTTCCTGTTTTCTACTGGTGATGCCTCTCCCTATGCATCCCAGTATCCCCCCAGCCCTCCTTGCTGCCCTCTCACATTGCTTGCCTACCTTTAGGTCATCTGATATGACTACCTCCAGGTCCCTTTCCATTTTTGTTGTTGTTAGTATGTTGTTAGTATCTCACCCCCCATTGTGTACTCTTCCCCTGGGTTTTTGTTTCCCAGGTGCATTACCTTGCACTTCTTAGCATTGAATCTAAGCTGCCACACATTTGACCATTCCTCTAACCTTGCCAAGTCCCTTCTCATCCTTTCCACCCCACCTTGTGCATCAACTCTGTTGCAGATCTTTGTGTCATCTGCAAAGAGGCATACTTTTCCTTCCAGTCCCTCTGCAATGTCACTTATAAAGATATTGAAGAGGACCGGTCCTAATACTGAACCCTGCGGTACCCCACTAGTAACCCCCCTTTCATCAGAGTGGACTCCATTTACTATTACTCTCTGTGTCCTATTCTCCAGCCAATTCTTTACCCAGGCTCTCATCTTGGGACCCACTCCCAGGCTGGCTAACTTGTGTATTAATATTTTGTGTGGGACTGTGTCAAATGCCTTGCTAAAGTCTAGGTAGACCATGTCCACAGCCCCTCCCTGATCTACTACTTTGGTCACCCAGTCAAAGAAATCTATCAGATTTGTCTGGCATGATCTTCCGGCTGTGAATCCATGCTGCCTTGGGTCCTGTGCCCCTCTGGCCTCTAGATACTCGACAGTTCTTTCCTTCAGAAGTGATTCCATCATTTTCCCTACCACTGAGGTTAAACTAACAGGTCTATAGTTTCCTGCTTCTGCCTTGCTCCCACTTTTGTGAAGGGGAATCACATCTGCCCTCCTCCAGTCCTCGGGTGCCACCCCATCCTCCCGTGATTTGTTAAAGAGGGTAGTCAGTGGTGTTACTAGTTCTACCCTTAGTTCTTTTAGAATTCTGGGATGAATCCCATCAGGCCCCATTGCTTTGTCCACCTTCAGTTTTAAGAGTTCTTTCAGAACCCTTTCTTCTGTAAATGGGCTGGTATCAACTTCTGTATCCAGAGTGTTTCTACTGTTTGTTTTAGGTACCTCCCCCACTTCCTTTGTAAATACTTGCTGCCTTTCAAATCTTTGCTAACCAGCATAACCCAGATATCCTAGCTGTTGTTGAAACCTAGCTAATGCCCAATACACTGGACCATGCCATCACACTACAAGGTGACAGCATCTTCAGACTTGCTAGGATTACCAAAAGAGGGGTGTGTGTGCAATTTACATAAAAGACAACATCACTGGTCACCCCATCTCCACTACCTCTTCCGACTCTTCTGTGCAATTCCTACCTGTCAAACTACTCCTTGGTTCTCAAAATAAAGTCCTCTTTGTAGTCTCAGTCTACATCCCACCAAAAGACCCAGGGACTGGTCTTCATGCTGTCCTGGAATTTGTAAGATCCCAAGCTCCTGGCACTGAGATCCTCCTCTTTGCGATTTTAATATCAATTGGCTTGCACCTGAAGTAGGAACCCACAAGAATGCTATCTTGTCAGTGAACCTAATGCAGATGGTCGACTCCCCCACAAGGAAGAACTACAAGTCTGGTACCAGCACTCTCCTAGACTGGATCCTTGCCAGCCACCCAACCCATATCAACAACACCACTGTCCTCCCGGACTCCTTCAGTGACCATTCCCCTGTCATCTGCAACTGGTCAAATACATTTCGTAAGCCACCTCCAAAAAACATTTCCAGCAGAGTCCTGCCCCATGGCCAATTGACCCATCTTAAATCCTGTGTCAGTCGGCAAGACTGGTCACCCATATACAATGTGCAGGACATTGACTCAGCCCTTGATTACTTCATCACCACTTTCAACACTGTCTGTGACTCCTACACCCCAGAAGAAAAGCAAAAAGTAAAGGCACTCTCCAATCCCTGGCTCTCTGCTGAGTTACTGGCTCAGCTAAAATCAAGGGACCACCTCTGGGCAATAGTTAGGGCCACAGGCGCACAACCAGACAGTCAAAAATACAAACAGTCTTGCAACAAATGAACTAAACAAATACGAATGACGAAGAGTACGTACTACAAAGAGGCCTGTACCAACACTTGGGGGAATGGGAGAGCTTTGTGGGACAATATCAGAGAAGTCACAGGAAAGTAGGCCAAATCCTCCCCCCCCCCACTGACTGCTGATGAATCCACCACCCTTGACCCAATGGTCATTGCCAATACCTTCAATGAAGCCTTCACCGACCTCAGTGGTGTCATCCCACTGGACTTTTTCTCAAAAACTGACTCCCTGGATCCAACTTCCCTCTCTACTGCCTCAAATCATCTGCCTTTCCATTTCAAAAAAGTTAAGGCACACGATGTCTGCAAATATATAACAAAGGCTATCTCTAAGTCCAGAGCCATTGGTGACTCACTCGACCTTAAGTTGCAATCCCTCACCCTTGAAGAGGTACTGCACCCACTCACCAGAATTTTCAATCTCTCCCTCAGCCTTAGTTGGTTCCGAAGCAAATGGAAATCTGATATTGTCACTCTGGTCTATAAAAGTGGTGACAAGACTATACTGGGGAACTACCGACCAATATTGATGCTACCCCACCCTCTCCAAGACCCTTGATCACATTGTTGCTGGCCAACTTACAGACCACCTGGGTAAGTATAACATCCCATGTACACAGCAACACAGGTTCAGGCAAGGGCACAGCACATCAACCGCCCTCCTAGAATTCACTGGAGTCCTTCACAACTCTTTGGGCAAAGGATACCTAACTGGAGCTGTATTTATCAACCTGACAAAGGCATTTGATGCTGTTCACCATGACCTGCTTGCCAAACAGCTGCTGAATATCGAGCTCTCACAGGACTCTACTGCTTGGTTCAATAGTTACCTGGATCAGAGCTCCCAAAGAGTAAAAATCTCAGGAGTACTCTCAGACTCCAAACCTTTCTGCTCAGGCATGCCTCAGGGATCGATAATGGGCACACTTCTATTCAGCATATTTCTGAACTCCATCTCTCAATCCTGCCCAGAACAAATTATCCTCTATGTTAACAATGCCGTACTTCTCACCACCCATAAGGATCCACAGCCCTTACTCCACAGCTTGCAACTTGCTTTCACCACTGTCAAGAACTGGTTCAGAAAACATGAACTGGTTCTTAATCACAGAAAAACTAAATCTATGCTCGTCTCAAGCTCGCAAAACAAGCATATGCGATATCCCCTTGCTATCAATACAAACACAGGAAACACCCTCGAACAAGTGTCATCTTTTAAATACCTTGGAATCTCAATTGACCCTGGCCTGTCTTTTAGGGTCCACATTGATAGTGTTACCAGAGTTGTGAACTCATGCATTGGAATTCTCTACTGATACAGACAGCACCTTACCCGAGCAGCACTGAAGATTGCTCTTCAAAGCTCTGTCATCTCCGTCATTGACTATGGCCTATTAATCTATGGCTTTGCCTGTGCTACCACCCTCAGGAGTATAACGACCTCCCTAAACAAGACCTGCTGGCTGCTCACTGGAGCCCACCAATACACTCACACATGTGAGCTTCATGCTCAAACGGGATGGTTACAACTCATTAACCGCATAAAGTACCTTACTTGCCTGATGGCAAAAAAAAACATCTTGGGCCTTACTCCACCTTGTACCCATGACCTCCTGCACCCTAACACTAATCCTCGGAATACCAGAAGGTCTGAATGTCAGTTTCTACAGCTCCCTCAATGCCGCATCACCCTGGGCCAAAGATCCTTTGCATACCATGCTCCAAGCTGGATGAATGCCCTCAGCACTCACGTCACCGCCACCACCTCTCTGGGATTATTCAAATCCAGACTTCATCTTCATCTCACAACCCCCAACTCTTGTGACTGCTTCCCCTAAATCCCCCCCTCCCTATCGAGTACAACCACCCCTCTCTGATTTTCTGACAAAGCCATGAGCTACTCTAGTCTTTTTTTCAGCTGCCACTCCCTTCTTTTCTCTCTTCACCCTTGTATCCCCCTAGGTTTATGATATGACCCCTTTATGTCTTACTCATGTATATTATTACAGTGATACCATTCCAGAACTGTATGTATATTGTTTTATGCCCATTTTTTTTATTAATTGAGGTATGCTCTTGTATACCTTGTTTGTAGTCTCCTGACATGGAACCTTTGTAAAAGAGCCACGGCTCAAAGGTATTGTAATCCTAGATTTTAATAAACAATAAATATTTTGTTTTTCTTTGGCCCAAGCCAACCCAATTTCTGGTATATTGAATAATAATGGATGCCATAGGACTATGGCCAGCAAATCTGATGAGTCTATAATAGGTCTGGTGGACCTTCTTCAACAATTGTTTATTTACATTCATGTATATCACTGAGCCATAATCCATTAGTGGGATTAGTAGTAGTAGTAGTAGTAGTTTCTTCCTAGTAGCTCTAGTAAAGCAATTTGAAATTCTTCTCAGAGATCCCAACCTTTGATTTATTTTTTTTTGGTCAGTGATTCAATATTCTCTTTAAAAGACAATGTGCTATCTATTGGGATTCCTAAATATTTATAGCACACTGTATCAAACACCTGCTGGCCATTGTTAAATTTTATGTTCAGATTTTTTGCCTCCTGTTTACCTCCTTTGGGCACAAAGACCATGCCCTGAGTTATTTTTGGTATTTATTAGGAGACCTGAGTCTATAAACAATAACTCCATTCTGATGAAATCTTCCTTTTGACCCAGTGAGGTCAGGCTGCCAGCGGAGGCCACTAAAACTGTATTGTCTGAGTACAGCCTGATTGCACTATGTCTCATCAAGACTGGAAGCTGATTAACATATATGTTGAAAAGGAAAGGACCCAAAATGGACCCTTGTGGGACTCCTTTCTGAACTGTCCTTAAAATTGATGTGATGTTTCTTTGCAACACACATTGTTTCCTGTCTGTCACTGTAGTGCAGCATGAGAGGGTACTGCACTTCTGAGGTGCCGTCTTTCAGATAAGATGTTAAACTGAGGTCCCATCTGCCTGGATTGGTGGTAGATTAAGTGGATGTTAAAGATCCCATGCCACTTATTGAAAAGAGTAGGGGAAGTTTTTACTAAAACAAAAACACACTTTTTTTCCAAAACAAAAACAAATCACACAGTCATCATGATATCCATATTATCTACCCAATTCCAGTAACATTTTTCCACAGCTCTCTTGCTTTCTCTTCTCTCCATAATTTACATTCATCTTGGAAAATGTTATCTACTTCATCTTGAAACTTAAATAAAAATATCCTGTACAGACAAATCCTTATTCTGCAAAAATCTTGAGCATCTGTTTTGCCATATAGACTATTTCAAAACTGCCAAAATAACATAGACTGTGTTTTTGGTAACTTTTTCCCATTCTTTTGTTAACTGACCATAGATCAAAGTCTTGTATGTCATATTTTTAAAAGCTTGCATCCCCCAATAACTGGCTACCATACCCCAAAAAGGTTTAATAAAATCACAATCAAAAAATAAATGCTGCATGCTTTCCTTTTTTGTCCCACAATCTCTTTCTCCACATATTCTTTCCTCCATTCTTTTATGTTTATGGTTACCTCTCACGTTTAACTTCCAATGACTACACATCCATACTACATCTTTCATTTTTCCTGGAATTCTTTTTTCTAATGTAACAGCTAAAATTTGCTGCTCTTGTATTCCTTTTTCTACCTTAAAAATGTACTTTTCCCAGAGATCCCTCTCCATAATTTCTTTATACATTTATTTTCTGTTACCCTTATAGAGCATCTACTATTACCCTCCCCCCCCCTGGGTTAAATACTTCCTTCCAATTTCCATATATATTGGCCTCACTTTACCTCCTACTATATTCCCTTTCTTCCCAATACATTTAATGAAAGGTACATTCCATTGCTGTGTTAACCAAGACCAAGCTTTGTTCTCATCTTTTACTAATGGTGCAATATTTGAAAACACAAAAATATTAATACAAAAAAAATTGGGTTTATCATATTTAAACCCCCATCTTTTATGGTTCTATGCATATCTCCCTTTTAATAGGATTTAACTTGCTACCCCACAATAACTAAAAAAAACACTTTGAATTTTGGATTGCATTTGAAATGGTACTGGAAAAATGTATGCTAAAAATAAAAATATTGGGACAATAAACGTTTTTAGTAAGTAAATTCTTTCCTCTCATGTCATACTTCATTGTTTCCATTTATGTACTTTCATTTGGGCTATTTGATACTTTTCTTTCCAGTTTTTTTGTATTACATCATCCCCTCCAAATCTTATTCCCAGCACCTTAATGCTTCCTGCTGCTATCTCCAAATCTCCTCTTTTCTTTTTCTTCACTGCCCAAACGGATAAATTCTACTTTTCCCTTTATTTATCTTAATCCCTATATATTGACTATACTTCTCTACTGTCTCTAGTAACTTATCTTCTGAACTCTGATATTTTACTAAAACTAAGCAATAATCTGCATAAGCACTTGTTTTATTTACTTCCCTATTTTTCCATACAATACTTTTAATCTCTTTCTCCACCTCTATTCTCCTCAGAAGTGGGTCTAGACAAAATATATGTAGTTGGGGACTTAATGGGCACCCTTGCCGAACCCCATTCCTTATTTACATTGAAGTCCCTAGATGCCCATTAACCATGGGATAAATTTGCGCTTCCTTATATATTGCTTTTATTAAACGAATTAATTCTGTTGGAATTTTAAACTTTTTTAAGGTATCCCACACGTACTGATGCTTTATAACATCAAATGTCATTTCTTGATTCAAGGCATACATATACCCTTGCAAAGAATCCTCCTGTCCTTTATTTACGACATCTCTAATAGAAATTCAATTTTGTTGTATGCTCCATCCAGGAATAGCATATGTTTGAGACTGCATTATCAATTTCTCTGAAAAAGTCCTTAACCTATTATTTATTACCTTGGCTAAAATGTTATAATCTGAAGTCAATTAACTAATGGGCCTCCAATTTTAAAGTTGTGTTTTTTCTCCTTTTTTATGCAAAATAAATGTTATTCCTTTTTTCATGCTTTCTGCCAGATTGTCTCCATTCATTATACCATTGCACACTCTTGTTAAAATGGGAGCTATTTGTTTTTCCAAAATTTTATAGAACATATTTGGAATCCCATCCACTCCAGGTGCCATGTTATTTGACAATGATTTTATTGCCTCTTTCACTTCTTCTTCTTTAATTTCCCCTTTATCACCTCTGCCTCATCTTCCTCCAACTCTGTCATCTCAATTGTCAGAAAAAAAAGCCTTACTTTTCCTATTTCTTTGTTGCTGATATTTTTCCTTCAAAAACCCTTGTACTGAACATTTAATATTTTCTATATCTGTATGTATCCTCCCTTTTCCATCCTGTAATTTGTACATAACTCGATTTTCTATTCTTTCTTTACTACTGTCATAAAGATTTGAATGATATTTTGTTCTCTGGGTACCACTTTTTTGTTCCATAATTAAAGACGTGACCCTATTATATTGGTAACCTTTCATTTTAACCTTAATTTCTTCAATTTGTTTAGATTCATCCACCTTATCTTTAACCTGCCTTGTCATAAGTTTATAGAATCTTGACCTTAATTTTAAATACTTCCCATAATTTTTTGCCTCTACTTTCTGTCCTTCTGTTATCATATATTGTTTGATTTCATTTTTAGTATCTTACCACCATTCTGTTTCACTGTCATGTAATTCCATAACTGTTAACTTATCTTCCAGTATTATTTTAATCTTTTCTATGCAAGTATCTTCTTGTAGCTTAGCTGAATTCATCCTCCAATAGTCTTTTCCTTTTCTCATCCTATTCCCCAAGTTAATTTCAACTTCTACTGCCATATGATCTGATGTCTCAATCGGTATACTCCTAATATCAACTACTTCCACTTTTTTTTGTACCATCCAGAAATCTATATGAGTGAAAAGTGAACCCTTGAAATATGTGTGTTCTCCTTTTTTCCCTTTTAACTAATATACATCCTTCATCCCAGCTTCATCTAACATTCTTTTCAAGTGAGTTGCATCACAAAAATTTGTTGATGTTGCCCTCTCCAATCTGCTTTAAATAACCCACAGTTAAAGTCTCCCCCCACACCACAAGTTTTGAAGTATGCTAATAAGCCTCTATTTGATCTATTAGCATATCCCTTTCTTTTTCCTTTGTGGATTATAAATTACAATAATTCTCACAGAATTCTTTTTTAAGATAACATCAATAATCATAGCTCTTCCAGGTACCAAATCTATTACTTTTAAAATGTGAACATCATGAGAAGAGAAAGCTACCCCCATCCCTATACACTTGTCTGTCCCAAAGGACCATAAGGATGGTCCCTATGTCCAGTCTTTCTGAGTTTGCTGAATTTCATCTATAGTGTGTAACCTTGTGTTTTGGAATACATATAAGCCACTTTTCAAGTCATATAGTATTTTAAAAGTTACCAGCCTCGTCCTTCTATTTTTAATACTATTTGTATTATAAGTGAGGCATTTTAAACTTCCCAATTTGTTTTCCCCTCACTTTTACCCTGCCTCTTTAGATTTTTTCCTTTTCTTTGACACCTGCGTGTCTGTTGTGTCTCCATCTTCCTCTCCTGCACCTTCAGAAAGATCCATGTTGGACCGATCGGAGCCCTCCTTCATAGTGGACCATTCCTTGTCTTGTAATAAGGTGTATTTATTTGTTAACTCTACACCTTCACAATCTTTTCCCAATGAAATTATCTGTTTTGCTGTACTCTTCTGTTTGTTTTTAGATCTTGTAACCATAGTAAATCCAGTATATTTTTCTGTCTTCCCTTCCATTTTAAAAGTCCCTGTTTTTTTCTTTTGATTCTTTTTGATCTGGTATTACTGACCCTTTAGTCCGAGGTTGTACCTTTATTCCTTTTTCCATGTCCTCTCGGATAATGGCTTCTCTTATACCTTATCTTGCTTCTCTTTCTCTTTCTGCACCACAGCCAGGTAGACATCTTGCTCTGCTCTTTCTCTGGTTTCTGGGCTGTTATAGGAAGCCCTGGGACATATTGCAAAGGTGTGCTCTTCCTCTTCCTCTTCACACAAACTACATTCAACTTGGTTTGTGCATTCTACCCCAAAATGCCCAACAACCCCACATAGGCCACACTTGACTTTACCACAGACATTACTTAAGTGACCTCATGCTTCACATTTGTAGCAGGCCCGCACTTGGCCTGCATAAAAAACAATGACCCAGATATTCAAAAGAGCTGAGCCATGTGTAATAGGGTTGTGCCTGTGCAAGTCCAAAATTGCGCCATTCTGCGATATTCAGCAGGAGGCAGTTGTGCCCCCCCAAATCATGCTGAGCAACAGCACAATGCTAATGAAGGCATGCTCAACCAAAGGGGGAGGAACCACGCATAAACTGCACAGCCTGATATTCAGCCAGGCCATGCAGAGTTATGCAGGTGCAACCCTCTACCTTCACCTGCACAACTTTAAGCCAAAAAGAAAAGGATCAAGTCAAGGGCCACCCACCAATGATCTGCCACATTGCCGGGTGCAACACAGCAGCTGCCACCTGTGGGTGGCCCTCGACTTGTTCCCGATGTCCCTCCTGCAGCCCGATCATGGTCATAATTGTAACCCCCCCGTAGCCTGATCATGGGCAGCAGAGTAGTCACCTCCGCAGCAGCCCAATCACGGACATAAAGGGAATCATCCCCCCAGCAGCAGCCCGATCATGGGCATAAGGGAATTCAATCCCCCTGCAGCAGCCTGATTGCAGGCATAAAGGAATGCAACCCCCACCCCAACTAACTCAATCGCGGGCATAATGTCAACCCCAAAGACCAATATCCCTGGTGGTCAATGGACCATGAAGCCCAATCATGGGCATAAGGTGAAACCCACCCCAAAGTCCAATATCCCTGGTGATCTGGTGGCCACCACCCATGGAGCTAACACCCCTCTCCCCATCGGCCGGCGGGTGGCAGCACCCACCCACCTGCTGCTGCCCCACTGCCTGCTGACTGACAGCTCAGTGAGACTGCACACCCATTGGTTCAGGCAGAGCCAATGGGCATGCAGCCCTATCAAGCTGTCAGTCAGCGAGTGGCGCGGCGGTAGGCGGTTGGGGTAGGGTGCTACCGCCCACTGACTGATGTGGGGGAGCGGTGAGGCTCCATAGGTGATGGGGTGGGGCCACTAGATCACCAGGGATATTGGCCTTGGGGGTGGGTTTAACCTTATGCCCATGATCAGGCTTCATGGTCCACTGGACCACCAGGGATATTGGTCTTTGGGGGGGTTGACGTCATGCCCGCGATCTGGCTAGTCAGGGGGTTGCATTCTTTTATGCCCAAGATCATGCTGCTGCGAGGGGGTTGAATCCCTTTATGCCAGTGATCGGGCTGCTGCAAGGGGGTTGAATTCCTTTATGCCCATGATCGAGCTGCTGTGGGGGTGTTGAATCTCTTTATGCCCACGATCGGGCTGCTGCAGGGGGGACTACTCTGCTGTCCATGATTGGGCTAATTGGGGGGTAGAATTCTTTTATGCCCATGATCGGGCTGCAGGGAGCATCGGTCCCCAACGGCTTCTGCCTGGCTGGATGCCAGGCGCAAGTCGTCAGGGATCGGCACACCTGCATGCTAATGGCATGCAAATGGAGCCATAATTACATGCAAATGGCCCCCTATACACCTTGCATGAATTATGGCCCCATTTGCATGTCACCTTTTGAATATCGCAGGTTTGCACATGGCGCAATGGAACTTGCACCATTGCATCTGAATGCTCCACTCTGACCATTTGCGGTGGTGCAAGTTCCACTGCGCCATGCACAGTGGCTGTGACCAGGGGATGATATTCAAAGAAGTTGCTCAGTAGCACAACTCTGTTGAATATCACCCTGGCCACACCCCTGCGCAACTTTTTTGAGCAGCGCAAGGGCTTGCACCACAGAATGGCTCAGTGTGAATACCTGGCCCAGGGCCTCTATCTTGGCCTAGAAAGAAATAGTTCAGCAAATGTAGAATTTACCCATCTACTTGTTTAAGTGTTAGTTTATAATTCTATCCACCTGTTCACAGACCATTTTCATCCAATATCGGTTCTGGTGGCCCATGCATTACACCCTTCTGCTTGATCCAGAAATTAATGTCGACCACAATGACGCCTTCATTTCGAAATAACACAGTCACTATCTTAAAATCAGGTTTTGATAAGGGAATAACTGAGAAATCCTTCCATAAATCTGTATATTTCATTTGCTGATATAATTTCCAAAAGCGGTCCAACCCTCCTCCATGTTTAAAACTTATGTCAAATTCTGTATTTCCTGGTACATGAATAAGGGCATATATTTCACATGGATAAAACTTCATTTTGTTCATTAAGAGTTCTTTCCTAACAAAAATTCTGTTGGGCACATCCTCAGAGGGCCCTCTAAATCTCCAGCATACTGTATTTCTTCTTTTAGCTTGCTGTGGTTTTATGTCTTTAGGAAACAATCTTTCTTTAGTACAGTATTCCCACCCCAGGGTTCCTTCTTCTGGCCTTCCCCTTCCTCCTATGTTTCTTTATCTGTTAATATCATTTTTTGCTCAAGCTCCATAGATGACTCTTCATTATTGCTATCAAGTCCATCAAAAATGATCTCTTTTGTTTTATCTGCCTTTGGTGTTACATTTTTCTGTTTTTCAGCTTCATCCACTTTTTCCCCAAATTTACTTTCTACATCCCTTGTGTCTTCTTTTTTTTTTTTCACTAATTCCTGATGTACTGGGCCTGTTTGGATCCTACCCAGACCCATCATCCTTTCTTTTCCAACCTGCTTGTAATAACACTTCTGTTACCTATTCAGGTGTGTCTGCAAAGTCTCTAAAAGTTCTCTCTTCTGAATCTGAAACCTCCTTTATTTCTCCTTTACTGTTTCCTAACGGGCCCTTTTTTCTGTGACTTCCTCAATATCTTCAAAATCTGTGTTTTCTTAATTTTTTTAGCTCTTTCTTTACTTTCTATCTTGCTTTCTACAATCATTTTCAGGCCAAGCCATTTCCGACTTTTTTTTGCCTTTCCTTTCTGTGCTGATACTTTCACTTGTTTTTCCCCATCTAAGCAGGTGCAGCTTGCTTTGATACTGCCACATCATTGCTTCTCAATTTAGCCTGATAGGAGTCTGGCCTATTTTCTTTGCTTTCCACAACAGAAATATCTGGCTTTATAAGACCTCTTGTTTCTTTACTCTTTTGCTGATTATTTTCCAAAACATTTTTTTTACTCACGCTTGCAAGATCTCCTCCCTCCATCTCTACGGAAGAAGTTTTCTCTCTTAATTCTTTCTTTTTCCTTTCCAGCTCCTCACTTCAATCTTCTTGATCCATAAAAGTGTCTGAACTCATTTTTAGGCCTCTAGTGGTATACAAGACAGGGGAAGAGGCCCTCTCCCCTACCACATCAGTACTTTCTCCTCCTCTGCTGACCGGCTCCAAACTGTGCTCCTCCATTCTGCTCTCAGGAAGTCAAGCCCCCTGCTGGAAGAGTAGGGGAATTTCCCCTGTGTCCTGGCCAAATTTCTCTCATTCACAAAAAATACCACCAACAGCTTAATCTGTTTCAAGATCAGTTGGCATTCATCTCTATCCCCCCCCTCCCCCCGATTCGTGCCTGAAAATAGGAAGGATTTATCTAGTGCACTTGCCCGGTCAACAAAAACTAAATAAATAAATATATGACCTGAACAATTCAAGAGGTTCCACATGGACTCCTATTAAATATAATCATTGCAATAAGATCTTATAGTTAACCAGATTTAAAGCTTTGCTCAGATCCATGAGCACAGCCCCAGTGTCCCTCCCTTCATTCACTGAAGTTGTCACTAAGTTTGTGAAGTCCACTAGGGCTGTGTTCATGGATCCCCCCAACCCGAATCCATGTTGACTATTTGTCAGTAGGTTATGACATTCCAAATAGTGTGTTACTTGTCTCTACACAAGCTTCTCTATGATTTTAGATACGAGTGGAAGAAGAGCAATCGCTGATAATTGGTGGGTATCAAAGAGTCAAGTCATCCCCCCTTGAAAATGGGAATTATCTTCCAAAGCTTCCAGATTTTTGGGAAGGTAGAAGAACAGATGCTCCAGCTGTATACATACTTCACTGTTGGAACAATTATATCAGCTCCTAGCTTTAAAATTTTTGCCTTCAGTCCATCCAGACCCCCCTGCTTTGTTCACCTTTAAACCTCTTAGTTCTTTCTCAGCTCCCCTTACTGCAAGGGATTTGAAATGGAAACCTGGTCTAGAACCCTCTGCTTCCGTATCTCCCAAAATCTCTGGAAGCAACACAATAGCTTTCAAAAGTTCTATATTCATTCTACCCAGTTCTGGTAGGTCAATGAAATAATTATTAAGAATATTTACTACTTTTTCTTGGTCCCTTATTATTTTATTTATTTATTTATTTATTTCAGAGTTCAGAAATACCTTTGAGTCAAAGACTCCTTTACAAAGGTTCCACGTCACATATAATAGATACAGATACACAATACAGTTAGTACAGATACACAATACAGTAATTGTTACAGAGTAAAGTTAGGTTTATAACAGGAACAGTTAGGCTAACATTCAGGAACTAGTACAGTCTGAGACAGTTAAAAAACTGGAAACCTAACATCCCTGATGTGGCGGAGTTAAAGGCTATGTGCAGAGGCAGGCCAGAGGCCATTGTCAGTGGTAGAGGGATAGGGTGCACCGATTCACGTACAGTCACAGTCACCTGTGGACCGAAGATGGGCCCAAAGGTGCGTTTTGAAATTACCAATTCTTTGATCAAAAAGAAAGGGGGGGTAGGTTATTCATCCACAAGGGTGCCCTGTAGCAAAAGGATGTGTGACAGGAAGGGATGGAGAAAAGATGGGTGTCAGAGATACGGGTGTGCTTAACATTTGAGTCTGTGATGATTAAAGACATGAGTGCCAAGGGGGAGAGGCCAAGGGTGATTTTTTTTTTGTGAGGACACAGGTGTGGAATTTGATTCTGTTGTCAAGGTCAAGCCAATTGGTGTCCTTATATAGCGCACAGGCATGGGTGAGTCTGTCACACCCTAATATAAGACAACAGGCCTTGTTTAGGACAAGTCTAAGACTACCAAGGGCTGGGGAGCTTGCCCGTCCAAAAGTCAGAAGGCCATAGTCTAGCAGGGAGAGTACAGAGGAGGAGATAGCAAGCTTAAGGGCCTCAGGGGTAAGGCAATGTTTATAGCGATGCAAGAGCCCTAGCCTAATATTTAGAGCCTTAGATAATTGATGTATATGCTCATGATAGGTAAGACCAGTGTCCAAAGTGATGCCCCAGTATTTAAAGGAATGCACAAATTGCAGGGGAATCTGGGATGCTGATAGTATTTGTAGGAAAAGCCCTATCCTGGAATTCTGCAGATGTGTGAAAAGCATCCCTTTGTTTTTTTTTATAGTTAATAATAAGGTGTTGTGAGGTGAACCAGCTTTCGACAGTGTTGAAGAAGGACTGGAGGGATTGGTGGAGTTGAGAGGGGTCTGAGCTGGAGGAGAAGATGACAGCATCATCTGCATATAGTAATAGGTTGGAGGTGCAGGATGTGGGGAAGGAGTTTAGGAAGAGGCTGAATAGGAGGGAACCCAAAATGGACCCTTGTGGGACCCCTGAGAGGACAGGAGATTTGGAGGAGAGGGTATTGCCAATTTTAACTTGAAGGGTCTGGTTGGCAAGATAGTCTGCGAACCATCCCACTGCTTCCTGAGAGAGACCCAAGTTGAGCAAGGAGGTTTGGAATAGTGAATGATGGACGGTATCAAAGGCCTTAGTGAGGTCAATGAAGATCGCACCTGCGATGTGGCCTTTATCCAATGCAGTATGGATGTACAATGTTAGTTCAAGCAAGGCAGTAGTCATGCTGTGTCCTTTGTGGAAACCATGTTGTTGTTTACAGAGTAGGTCTTATTTATTGAGGTGGTCAGTGAGCTGATCCGAAACTATCCTCTCTAAGGCCTTGGAGAGAGGGGAAAGAATGGAGATAGGGTGGTAATCTTTAGCAGAGGGGTGGTCACCACCTTTAAATATGGGTGTGATAGAGGCGGATTTCCAAATGGAAGGGAATTTTCCTAGTGAGAGGGAGAGGTTTAAAATGTGGGTGAGAGGAGCAAGGACTTCCTTAAGGGAGAGCCGAAGAATTCTGAGAGCAAGGGAGCTGGCGTTGTAGGAGGCATGACTAAGGGCAGTAGTAAGGTATGGTTCAGCTGACTTAGGAGAGATGCAGTGAAGGTAAAAGGGGGGACACCGAGGTGTGGGACAGATATGCTAGGAGCTGGTGGGTCATAGAAATTGAGGGGGATAACATGGCTAAGATTGGAGAAGGCATCACTGAAAACTGCAGCGATGTGAGTGGGGTCAGAGGTCAAGGACCCATTCGACATGACTTGGGAGTGGACTGGGTTGGGGACCTTACCACATATTTCCTTAATGTTGTTCCAGAACTTGCAGCCGGAGCCCCAGGATGAGGTTAAGGCAGATTTATAGTATTCTGCTTTTGCTCTGCAATTGGCCTAAGTGCACTTGTTCAGAGCCATTCTATAATTCTGTCTATCACTGGGTAGGCTGGACTCAATGGAGAGATGCCATAATGAGTCTCTGTTATGCATTAAAGTCTTGAGCCATTCAGTGAACCAAGGTACGTGATTGCCTTTAGTCATTCTTTTTGTGAAAGGTGCATAGAGGTCACATACTGTATATTATTGAAGGACTGGGTAAATAGGTCCAAGGCACTGTCTAAGTTTACAGTGTTCGAAATGAAGGACCAATCCATGACCCTGAGGTGTGCTTTTAATTGTGTCAGTTTACCAGGACCAAGTTTACATTGCACAATTATTTTGGGAGGGGAGCTTGGGATTTTAGAGGACCAAGAGCAGAGAACTGGAGAGTGGTCGCTGAGGGCATTTGATAGGATGGAAACATTGGGGATCTTGCCTGGGAGATTGGAGAAGATAAGGTCCAGTAGGGAGGAGGATCCAGTACGTGGATCCAAATGGGTGTGGGAAGTGACCAGTTGTGTTAGGCCTTTAGCTGTGGCAAGATCAATGTGTGGGATGGCATCTTTACTTAGCCAATTGATATTAAAATCGCCAAGTACAAGTAGTTCCGACTGTGATGGTAGTGTGTCCAGACAAGACAGTAATGCTCGGAAAGCTGATTTTTGGTCCGTTGGGGGAATTATACTGTTTTTATGTATAAAGGGTTTGGGCTCTTCCCCATGCCAGTTTGACAGTGAGTGCCTGTGTGCCATCCTCCATTTGAGGGGAGTAGAGTAGGTGACCTTTCAAGGTATCCTTAGTGTAGAGGGCACAGCCACCCCCTCGCTTACCATGTCAATCTGCATGGTAAAGGGTAAATCCAGGCAGGGATACAGAGGAATCGGGGGTCCGAGGGGTGAGCCAGGTTTCACACACTGCTATGACATCTGGTCGGTGCTGTAGTACCCAACCCTGGAAGGAGTCCCACTTTTTTAGGATGCTACAAATATTGAGAGAGGCAATGTGCAGCAGACCTGGGGTACGTTGGGGAGGCATCATGCCAATTGCTGGTCCAGGATTAGGATGGATATTCCCAGACAAGGGGAGGAGGAGAAGCAGGACTCTTGAGGAGGGGTACCGGGAACACTTCCTCTTATTATAGAGGGCTATCAGGGTATGTGGTATAGTGGTGGAGACAGCAGGAATGGGTAGTGCATGTGCCTTAAGGTAGGCCTGAAGGAGGTAATGAAAGTCTAGGGTGGCCGACGGTGTTACATCTTGTGGTTTCTGAGGCAGGACAGCCCCGGGGGGGGGGGAGAGGACAGGGTTTATTTATTTATTTATTTATTTGCACATCAGTTTACAACCTTTGAGCCAGAGGCTCATTTCCAAAGGTACCTCATCACATAGAAGACAAATACAAATACAAGCATTCATGGTTCCAGGATGTAGGTTACATAGTTTGCAGACACATGTGATAAAGAACATGATAAATACATATACACGCATTTTGGTTCCAAGATATGAGTTACAACGATAGCAGGTACAAGTGATGAAACAAACATACAGAGAGGCCAGTTTGGTTACAGTGGCACATAGTAGTGGCACATAGTAGTATGACAGTATGAGCAGTCAACAGAGCAGAAGCTATTTGACCAGAAGAGGTAATACTAGCGTGGAGAAAGGGCAAGCAACAGGAATAATGTCAGTACAAAAATCCATGGTATGAATGTAAAGAGGTGCAGTAAGGAAGCTGCCCAGTGGGCATTGTCAGGGCACAGAGGGTTGCACCTCAAGTTATACAGGTGCAACTATGCATGTTGAATAGTTCACTTCTGAGTGCAGTTTTGAATTTGGAAATCATGGGGGCATCTGAGATGGAGAGAGGGAGCGAGTTGTACCAGGAATGGGCTCTATGGTGGAATGACCTCTGTCCATGGGAGGTCCTAGATCTTGGTACCAGGAAAGTGGTCTTGCAGGAGGTCCATGTACTGACCAATGATTGGGCTAGGTGGAGGGAGGTTGTCAGCCCGGGTGGGGATAGCCCTAGAAGAGTTTTTTTTTGCTATTAGGCATGTTTGATATCGCAGTCATTCATCTTGGTTCAGCAATGTTGCCAAACCATAGAACTGGCAGAAATGTGTGAGCCTAGGGGCCCCAGTGATGAGCCTGCATGTCTTGTTTAGGATGAGGTGGATTTTGTTGAGGGCAGTTGTGTCGGCAGCCTCGTAGACCGGTAGTCCATAGTCAACCAGGGATAATATAACGGATGTTACTGCAAGCCGGAAGGCAGCGGGGGGGACAGTTTTTGTAGCAGTTTAAGATACCTAGCCACACATTGGTTGCAAAGGCAAGAGCATCAATGTGGGTGTGGTAGGTGAGGGCTGAGTAAAAGGTGACCCCAAGGTACTTGTAGAAGTGTACTTGCTCTAGAGGCTGTTTGGAGCAGGGGAGGATATGGAGTGGGAAATTGCTGGCTTTGTTTTGAGGATGGACAAAGAGCATCATATTTGTTTTTTTGAGATTTATGATCAGTCTGTGGTCTTTAAACCAGTTTTCTGCATCGTTATAGGAAAGCTGCAGGGAGTCCTGGAGGGAGATAGGGTTATGGTGGGAGGCAAAGATGACGGCGTCATCTGCATACAGCAGCATTTTCCCAGTGCATGCACTGGGCAAGGTGTTAAGGTAGAGCGAGAAGAGTAGGGGTCCAAGGATGGAGCCCTGAGGAACCCCTGAGCCGATGGGACATGTTTTTGAGAGTGTTCCATTAATTTTGACACATTGGGAGCGGGCCGATAGATAGCTGGTGCACCAGGCAAGTGGCCCAGTAGTGAAGCCAGTGTGGCAGAGGGCATCCAGCAGGAGGGGGTGGGAGACAGTGTCAAAAGCCTTAGAAAGGTCAATGAACACTGCCCCGGCTTGGGAGCCAGAGTCCAGGGATGTGTGTAGGAATGTTGAGAATTCAACTAGTGCTGTGCTTGTACTGTGTCCTGCATGGAAACCATGCTGTTCAGGGCAGAGGATGTTGTGTTTGGTCAGGTACTCAGTAATTTGCATGGCAACCAGTTTTTCGAGGGCTTTGGAGAGGGGCAGGAGTATGGAGATAGGCCAGTAGTTCCCAGCTGAGGACCTGCCACCCCCTTTGTGAATGGGAGTAACAATGGCAGTTTTCCATGCAGTGGGGGAACTGCCCCAGGTAGAGGGATTTGTTGATAAGGCTGGTGAGTGGGGCAAGGACCTGACCCAGTACCAGCCGAAGAATGCTGGGGTCCACGGAGTCGTCGCCGGGACTGTTGCTTTTTAGGTCACGGATCAGATGGGGTCTAGCTTCCTGGGTAGTTACCCTGCATAGGTAGAAGCTAAGGTGTTGGGGGCTGGGGCCAGTCGGGAGGGTGGTGGGTCAAAGAAATTGCTGGGGAGGATAGAGCTGAGGTCTGTAAAGGATGTGTTGAGGTAGTTTGCAATGCCTGTAGGGTCTGTAATGGTTGTGCTGCCAATGGTGAGCTGGGATGGGGGAGGGGAACATGCACTCCCATTCAATTGTTTGACATTGTCCCAAAAAGTTTGGGCACACCCCCAGGAGGAAGTGAGGGTGGACTGATAGTGGTCGGCCTTGGCTTTTTGGATGGCCCAGGTGCACTTATTCCGTGCGGCGTTGTAGGCCTGTCTATCAGCTGGATGGCCTGTTTCTGTTGCGAGGTGCTACAGGTTATCCCTAAGTCTGAGCAACTGTAATAGGGCAGGAGTAATCCAGGGCACTTTATATTTTTTGGTTCAGGCAGTGGTGAGGGGTGCGAAGAGGTCGCAGGCTTTGTTAAATGTTTGGGAGAAGAAGGCAAGGGCAGAGTCTATATCTGGAGCATGGTGAATGGGAGACCAGTTTGTTAGGGCAAGAAATACATAGAAACATAGAATTTGACGTCAGATAAGGACCGCTTGGCCCACCCAGTCTGCCCACTTCCCTACCTGATGGATAAGCTGCAGATCCTAGTTAATCAGCATCCTGCTTCTTCCTACCCCCACCCCCTAGAATTGCCTTATGACTGTCCCATGCATGCTTGAATTCCACCACTGTTTGTGACTCCACAACCTCCTCTGGAAGGCCGTTCCATACATCCACAACCCTCTCTGTGAAAAAATACTTCCTTAAATTACCTCTGAGCCGCCCCCTGCTATCTTCAGATTGTGCCCCCTTGTTCTTGCACACCTCTTTTTTTGAAAGATGCTACCCTCTTGGACTTTGTTGATTCCCTTGAGGTACTTGAAAGTTTCTATCATGTCCCCCCTCTCCCTCCTTTCCTCGAGGCTATACATATTAAGCTCCTTAAGACTCTCTTCATATGTCTTCCGGTGCAGACCCTGCCCCATTTTAGTTGCCCTCCTCTGGACAGCTTCCATCCTGTCTATGTCTTTGCGGAGACTGGGTCTCCAGAACTGCATGCAGTACTCCAGATGGGGTCTCACTAGCTGTCTGTACAGAGGGATAATAACTTCCAGTTTTCTACTGGTGATGCTTCTCCCTATGCATCCCAGTATCCCCCCAGCCCTCCTTGCTGCCCTCTCACATTGCTTGCCCACCTTTAGGTCATCTGATATGACTACCCCCAGGTCCCTTTCCATTTTTGTTGTTGTTAGTATCTCACCCCCCATTGTGTACTCTTACCCTGGGTTTTTGTTTCCCAGGTGCATTGCCTTGCACTTCTTAGCATTGAATCTAAGCTGCCATACATTTGACCATTCCTCTAACCTTGTCAAGTCCCTTCTCATCCTTTCCTCCACCTTGTGCATCAACTCTGTTGCAGATCTTTGTGTCATCTGCAAAGAGACATACTTTCCTTCAGTCCCTCTGCAATGTCACTTATAAAGACATTGAAGAGGACTAGTCCTAATACTGAACCTGCGGTACCCACTACTAACCCCCTTTTTCAGAGTAGACTCCATTTACTATTACTCTCTGTGTCCTATTCTCCAGCCAATTCTTTACCCAGGCTGTCATCTTGGGACCCACTCCCAGGCTGGCTAACTTGTATATTAATCTTTTGTGTGGGACTGTGTCAAATGCCTTGCTAAAGTCTAGGTAGGCCTTGTCCACAGCCCCTCCCTGATCTACTACTTTGGTCACTCAGTCAAAGAAATCTATCGGATTTGTCTGGCATGACTGTCCCGCTGTGAATCCATGCTGCCTTGGGTCCTGTGCCCCTCTGGCCTCTAGATATTTAACAATTCTTTCCTTCAGAAGTGATTCCATCATTTTCCCTATCACTGAGGTTAAATTAACAGGTCTGTAGTTTCCTGCTTCTGCATTGCTTCCACTTTTGTGAAGGGGAATCACATCTGCCCTCCTCCAGTCCTCGGGTACCACCCCATCCTCCCATGATTTGTTAAAGATGGTAGTCAGTGGCGTCACTAGTTCTACCCTTAGTTCTTTTAGAATTCTGGGATGAATCCCATCAGGAACCATTGATTTGTCCACCTTCAGTTTTAAGAGTTCTTTCAGAACCCTTTCGTCTGTAAATGGGCTGGTGAGGTTTGTCAGCCCACTTGGTCTGAGACGCCGACAAAGCGTGTGCTGGGCTGTGGGTTTTGGCGAGGTGGTCACCCAGCAGAATATGATTGGGAAATGGTCACTGAGTGATTCAGAGAGGATTTGGATGTCCAGGATTTTTTCGGAGCGGTTGGTGATGATAACATCTAGGAAGGTGCTGGTACCTATCTTAGGGTTTGCTCTTGTGGGTTGGGAGTTTAGCTGTGTCAGATCAATGGCAGCAAAGGAGTCCCGTGTGGTGGTGGAGGTGGGGCTGAGCCAGTTCACGTTAAGGTCCCCCACAAGGACTTGTTCAGCCCTATGTGGGAGGGTGGCAAGAAAATCATTTAAGGATGATAGCACTGGGTTTTTGTTCTTTGGTGGAATGTAGGCAGAAGTGAGATACGGGGGCTCCTGGAGGGGTCTGGAGTAAGTTTAAGGGTTAGAGCCAGTGCCTCACTTGCCAGGGCCAGGGCAAAGAGTGCTTGACCAGTGAGAGAATCCCTGGTATAAATCACACAGCCACCCCTGCGTTTGCCTACATGATCCTCCCAGTATAGAGTGTAGCCAGGGAGGGCGACAAAGGAGTCAGGTGTGGACTTTGATAGCCAGGTTTCCACCAGTGCAATGATGTCTGGTTTCTGCAGTATGACCCAGCATTGGAGGGTGTCAAATTTTTTCAAGAGGCTGCATATATTCAAGGAGGCAACACTCAGACCCGGGGGGCCCACCTGATGGGCTGGTCTGGGAGGAGCCTGGGTTAGGATATATGTTGCCTGTTAGGAGTAGAAGGAGGACCACAGCTGTGGCCAGGACTTGTGATATGTGTGTTTCCTACGTGTCTGAGGGGATGGGGGGGCCTTGGGGAAACAGGGGATGGGTAGGGATTGGCAGGATGGGAGGGCGAGAACAATAAGTCACCAAGGGGGTCCGGGGAAGGTGGTGGGGTGGTACACAGGGAATGGGTGTTGTAGGCCAGTGTACATGGTAAGTGTGGGGTGAGTGCGAGCTATGTCTGAGAGAATTGCCGGTGCTGGTACCAGTGATCCGGGGGGATGGCTGGCTGGTGGGATGAGGGTACTAGAAAGTAAATGAGTGGGAGGCATTTTAGGAGGAGGTGGTTTAACATGGCTCTTTGGTGGTTGACCAACTAGACAGGTATTCATAGTGAGTAAGAGGAGTGTAAGCTAAATGTCAAGCCCCTTTAACAGGATCATGGGGGGGGCTCATGGTTACCCATAATATCACTAGCTGCCAAGCATTCAGACTGTGACTAAATGCAAATGAGGGGGAAAGGGGTGCATCAGGGTATGACAGGGAAGGGAACTGGGCAGGGGGGAACAGATGGCAAAGCAGCAGAATTATAGTAATCATCCTGACACTAAGAGTTGAAAGCTCAAGGGTAGTCAGTGAAACCGGAGATCAATCAGGAGAGCAGCCTCTAGTGGTTGAACAATATAAGCTGCTAATGGAGAACTTGGCTGATTGGTTAAAGCTGCCTATAAAAGGGAGTGCTCACCAAGGGTGGTGGGGAGCCAATGCCCTGCGTTGGCGGGGCCAAAATGCAGCAGCAGAGCAGAGTCCTTCACGGAGCAGCAAGCATGGTGGTTCACTGAAAACTATTCCCGTACCTTTTTTCACTTGAGTTCGAGGTGGTGGGTGGGGGAGGGCACCGTAGCCACTAGCCCTCACAAACTCCTGAGCGTCTGTGGAGAAAGCAAAGGACAGGTAAGGATTTTTATGTGGTCATTGCTGGGGAACAAAGGGGGAGGGGATACATCGGGAGCGCGTGTAAAGGTCTTGCGTATTAGCTGCACCAGTTCTAACTTAAACTTAAGCTGTAAAGGACTAATCTAGATTGGCTCACTAAAATCACACAAATTAAACTAAATAAACCAGTAACTGCTGCCTAGGTCCCTCGCTAATGCTCCAGTGATGAATCACCAAAAGTTAACTAATTGAGCCAGTTACTGCTGCTTAGGGCACTTGCCATTGCTCCAACTGTGAAATTGATACAAAAGCCCTGAGTCAATCAAGGAGCATGTCTTACGGCACCAGTCGGCTTACAGTGAAACGGCGCCAAGAATTCAAAGAGTGCAGGTCTTAAGGCCCCAGTCAGTTGTGGAAAAATATCAGGAAAAACTGTTAATATGAGCCCCTGCAGGAGACTATCTCCATATATGTGTCAACAGTAAAAATGGAGCCAAGATTCAAAATGCAGCAGCAGAACAGGGTCCTTCACAGAGCAGCAAGCACAGTGGTTCACTGCAAACTATTCCTGCACCTTTTTCACTTGAGTTCGGGGAGGCGCCATAGTCACTAGCCCTCTCGACCTCCTGAGTGACATTTTCACTTGAGTTCAGGGGTGGGGGTGGGGAGGGTGCCATAGCCACTAGCCTTCTCGATCTCCTGAGCATCTTTTTTCACTTGAGTTCAGAGGGTGGATTGATTGGGGGTCGAGAGCTGCCTGGGTCTTGAAGCTGATTTATTTGTTGCCAGAATTGTCTGGAGTCTTTTATTTATTTTATTTAGTTTTTGTTGACCAGGTAAGGGCACTAGACAAATCCTGCCTATTTTCAGGCACGACCTGGGGGAGGTGGATGCAGATGAATGCCAACTCACCTTGAACCAGATTAAGCTGTTGGTGGTATTTTTAGTGAATGAGGGAAATTTGGCCAGGACACTCATTGCAGTGCCTACTTTTCATGTTCTCACCGATGACAAGACAGTGACTCAGTCTGAGGTTTCTCACAGGTTCCTCAGAGATATTCTGCTTCTTCACCCCTCTGGTCCATGATCCGGATGTATAGTGAGGCACAAGGCTGAAGGCCAAGTGTCTCATGCACCAGAGAAGTGATGATATCTCATGACATACTGTACCACACCCTGGCATGTCTATTGATATTATGCAATTAATCTATTTTTATGTATTAAAAATGAAAAACAAAAATAAAAAAAAATCTATTTTATTCATTTTATAAATATGTATGCATTTAAAATATTGTGTTTTCTTTCTTGACCAGTGGGTGGTGTGCTTTTTGAAAATATGCTGGAATAGTGGGGTGGAGAGATTCACATCGGATAAAAAAAGAACGTGCCTGTGATTTTTTTTCAACTGCGATTCCATGGTACAATTTATTAACAGGTGTGAAGAAGTCTCAGCCAGTTAAGTTGCTGGATTTGCTTTACCCATTGCTTAATTATGACTGCACTTGTTATGATAAGCATGCGGAAGTACACCCAAAATGCATGTGTACAGAGTTTCATTGTTTCATATGGTTCAGAGGGTTATAGATTGAGAAGATGCAAGATCACCAGCTGTTTGATGTTTCCTCATATAAATACCAAGTGCATTAGCAAATTTGGCATGCTGTATTAAATCATTCATTCCCTGGATAGACATGTAGGTAAATCCTTTTCCCCACTTATTTGTTAACCTTAAGTGTTTTGTAAATGAAGTGATGAGACAATCATGGACTGCAGTGGTGTAGAGATGAGTTTGGGTGCTATGTAGAAGGAGCAGAGCAGCAGGCTACTTCACCAGAGCTGCATACAGTAGGTGTTCTTAGGTTCATCCAGCCTAATGTAGTACAGGGAAAATCAATCATTCTAAAGGTGCATTAAAAAGCAAATCAGCATTTCTTGTATGTATATGGACCATGATGACAAGACTTTTTTGTTGGTGCAGGTGGCATTCATTTTGAAGTGTACTCGTGTTTTAATCATATTGATGTGTTAGTCATGCTTCAGTCACTTGGCTATTCAGAAATCAAAAGACTTGAACATGTTTACTACATTAAGGAAGATACAGTTGTGGTTGGAATCATAAATGTGCTATTTCTAAACCTTAATTTGTTATTCTAATCAAAATAAATATCTAACTGGCAGTTAGAAGAAGGTGGCTTGATTTCATTCAAGTTTAAATACTATTGAAATATGGATGTAGGCTATCAATACAGTCAAAGCAACTGAGCTGATATTTATTACAATACTGACAAGAGACATATGAAGACTAGAGATGGCACAAGCGACAGACATAATGCTGGAGAAATGAGCAGTAGAAAATTAATCCTTTAGGGAGCCATCTGCTGGAATTGAACACTGAAGATGTCACTCCCATCTTTTTTATGTCTGCTTATCAAAGGCACAGTAAGCATATTGTTATCATAGAGTCCGAGGTTTTTGGAGGCTTGGCAGGATTTAACCAGAGACAGATCTACAGTCTATAAACTTTGCGTGCTTTTTCTTCACTAACCACTTTGCTGTGCAGAGTGGCTGGCTAATGGAGTTTGCCCTTTAAGGGGCAGACCAAGTTATCCTGGTGGACCCTTCTACCCCTCTTTGGTACAGATGGTTTGCTCAGAGGGGAAGGGGGAGACAGAGGACCGGGGACCCAGGACAGAGGGCTGGCAGACAGGAAGGTGGGGAGCTTAAGAGGGAAAAGACAGGGAAAGTAAAAACAGGAGATGGTAGTACAGGGTAAATAATCCCCAGCACAGCAGTTTTTCAGCCTCTTTTGCTGGAGGTTTTGTTTATAAGAACTACAACACATCAGATTGGCATTTTGTGGAAAATTGTCAATTACACTTAGGCACCAGCTTGGTAAGGTTTGTGTTACCAGGAGGCATTACTGAAGGTAAGTTAAAAAAAAAAAAAGAGGAGTGTGTATCGCTATTTGGTTCGACTGGGATAAGCCTTTATTAGGTAGCACTGAACTTGATGAAATTGTGAAGCCTAAATGAATTGTTTGCTGGAAGAGAAAGTTTTCAAGCATTTTAGTGGTGGTAGGGTCGCTTGATCTCTTTGTTGAGTTTAAATAAAAAAAAAAAAGGAAAAGTGCTTGCATCTTGTACTCATGCTGGTTTCAGTGAGACTAGGGAGTGGTGAGAGAGATTGCTAAAAGATATAGACGTCGAGGACCCTCCCATGGATCGCATTGCTAAGCTAAGAAGGAAGCAGGGAGCTACGTTTGGTTGGGGATGACTATTTGCCCCCTTTGGTTAGTATGCGAGGCCCAGCGACTAGAGGATATTGAGTACAGTGTGGCCGCTTTTTTGGTGGAGCACGCCAGATGCCATGTGGTGCCTGTGGCCTACCCCTCCTTTCTTCCAAGGCCATTTCAGCAGGCCTCCAGAGGAAGAGAAGGAATTTTGAACAGCTTATAGATTATGGGGGTAGGGGAATGGAGGGGACATGAAAAGAGGTTTGGGTAGAAAAGGCACTGCTTGAATTGTAGCTTGAATCATTTGGTAGTTTTGGTATGGTTGTCTTTGGGCCTATTTGGATACAGGGCAAGGAGAGGAGGGCAAGATGAGGACTGCACTTGCCTCACACAGCATTTAGGCACTCCCTCTCTACTTTAGAGGCAGCCCGGTCTCTAGTGATGGCAAGGAGCACCTTTATGTTTTGGAACAAGAGACCTAGTCAGAGAAGCCACACGGTGGAAATGGCGTCTGACGTCACACCATGTGGCCTTACAGGAATGAAGGCCACAAGACCTGAGGGGTGAGGAGCTTAGGTTAAAGCTGAAAGGGGGTAGCAACTTAGCTACTGGCAAGGAGATTGAGGGTCAGAGGCCCAGACAGAGAGGCCACATGGTGGGGAATGGCGTCTGATGTCACACCACGTGGCCCTACAGGAATGAAGGACACAAGGCCTTGCAGGGTGAGGGGGTATTTATATTAAAGTGGAAGGGGGTAGCAACTCAGCTACTGGAATAGATAGCAAGGGCAAGGGGCCTACAGAGAGAGAAAGGCTACATAGTGGGGAATGGCATCTGACGTCACACCGCGTGGCCCACTTGATTGAAGGTCACAAGGCCTTGAGGATGAAGAGGAGAATGGTGGAAAAGAAAAGGGGGCAGAAGTAGAGAGAGTGAATCAAATAACAAGTGCATCAGATTTGGGGACAGAAAAGAGGGTTGAGCAAAAAAAAAATGAGAGAAAGAGAGAACAACCTAATGGGTGAAAAATAACAAAGGCATTTTGTCAGTTTTTATCCACAGGTACAAGAAAACTGTGTGACAGAATGGCACCAAGGAAGAGCAAGCCAAAGAAAGGGAGAGGTCTACAAGGTGATCATTGAGTTGGTGGAGCAGGCCAACATGATGTAGCACATGGTGGAGATAGAGGAACTGGAGAAGTCAGGGAAGAAACAGAAAGTGGAATAAGGAAAAGGGGGCGGCAGAAAAAGACCAACTCAAAGGCCGAGAAGCCCAGATGGGCTGCAGCCATCAGCCAAGGTCCCACCTCGAGCTGTTAGTCCAGCACCACCACAGCCCCAATTGCCTGAACCATTAGTACCTCCCTTGGATGCGGTAGTGGTACCCACTCCAGAACCCAGACAAGGCCCTCCTGCCGTGTTGAGCCGTCCACCCATGATGCCGCAGCCAGTAGCCCCTCCACTTGAAAACAGATCAGTGCAGCCCAGAGACAGCAGGACACATGGAGGGGACAGGACCACAGGTAGTGTATCAGATTCTGTGGGAGACAGTTTAAAAGAATACATTGGGCAAATTATAGTGGCCCAAGGGATGGGTGGCTGGGGCAAATGGAAACTGCATTGGCCGAGATTAGGACAAACAAAGAACCAGCAGGGGGAATCGACAAGGTGACAGAAGGGGCAGGAAAGGGAATGAGGGAATACGTAGACATATTTGCGTTGGTCAGTAGGGAGGTTGCAGCAAAGTATGAAGAAACAGAAAATATAGGAAAAAGCGAGATGGCAGCAGCTGTGGTCTTGTTGAGGAAGGAAGAAGATGATAAGTTTACAAAGGGGAAGACCTGGGATGGGTGGTTCATGGGTTTTGACACATATTTGGCATTGTGATGGAAAAGAAACCTGGATTGGGCATACAGCTTATCACTTATTGCCTGATCATAAGGAGAGCAAAAGCAAAGTGGGGAGTGGATTGGACATATTATGATGAGTTTTCCACCAGAGGATGGACACCTATGGGGATGTGAGATGGGACACAAAACAATTAGATTTGTGGACTGACTAAGTCACAGACCAATCCTTGCCCAAGGGGGAGATGGTAAGAAAGGGAGGGAATACTGCAGAAGTGCTGTTGGGAATATAAATAGGCATTTGTTCATGGCCCTAATGTCACTTTCAACATGCCTGCTTGAAATGTGGGGGAATCTCACCTGGCAACAAGGTGCAGGACCACATGAGTACCAGGTGCCCAGGTGGGGGGAACCAGGAAACGGGACACCAGCCCTTTTGAGAGGGTTCTGAATTTAGGGGGAAGGCATGGAGTAGAGGGTCACGAGGTAGGGGTTATATTGGGTAGGGATGCCCATTCTTATTGAAGGAAAGGGCAGAGAAACAGCAGCTGGGGGTTAAGGGGGGTCATTGGTGTGGCTTGGGGGTTAGAGACTGATTCCAGCTGGCAAAAACCAGTTACCCCCCGACAGCGACATTTTGCCAGCAAGGTCCCACAAAGTGACTACAGCACCAAGCCATGGTGGAAGATCTGCTGGGACCTGGCACTGTCTGTTGGGGTCCTTCCCCTTCAGCTCCAACTGGAGTTGAGAATCTTAAGTGGGGGCATGGGGGCTGCCCATTAAGTGTTTGGGGGACTTCACCTGAAAAAACAAAGAGAACAAAGTGCGAACTGGCATCCGACTGCAGAATGCGGTCGACCTTCCAGTGTCACTGATGGGGCATTCAACAAAAGTTTTGTTGGACTCCTGTCGTGGATCCAGCTAAAAACCCCATCAAAAATTGAAGCGTGGGATAAATGGCTCAGGAAGCACCCAGACAGAGAGGTAGTAGAAAACATGAAGAAGGGTTTTAAATCAGGTTTCTCGTTACAGTGCAAAGGCCCAAGACAAGCAAGGGAGTCCAATAACTTGGCATCAATTAGAGGAAAGGGGGACATTTTGAAATAAAAAACAGAGAAAAAAAAAGCTGCAGGAAGTGTGGAAGGACCGTATTCGCTTTCCCCTTTAGATAACATGAGAATTTCCCCATTAGGTTTAGTCCCCAAAAAACAAGAAGGGGAGAATAGGGTGATCCACCATCTGTCGTTCCCTGAGGGACACTCGGTTAATGACTTTATTGGGGAGAAGCACAACTGGGTCACCTATGCCACATTGGAAGAGGCAGTACAGCTTATCTGGGTGACTCTGGATGACTGGATGGCCAAGACTGATATAGAAGCAGATTTTAGGCTGCTCCCAGTGAGGATGGAAGATTGGGATCTATTGGGTTTCAAAGTAGGGGGCCAGTATTATTTTGATAAAGCTATGCTGATGGGTTGCTCCATCGTGTGCACCATGTTTGAAACATTTAGCACCTGCCTACAATGGATATTTCAGAAAAAAAACAGGGTACAAGCCTGTGATACACTTCCTGGATGATTTCTTGTTGACAGGCAGTGGAAGGGTGCAGACGGAGAGGATGTTGGCGAGTTTTCAAAAACTGTGCGAGAATCTGGGGGTGCCATTAGCTCCTGAAAAAAATGAAGGCCCCAGTAGGGTTATGGAGTTTCTAGGGAGTGAAATAGATGCACTTGAGGAAGTATTTAGGCTGCCAGACAGCAAGGTACATAAACTAAGGGAACTAATTCAGGTGCATACTAGCAGAAGACGGGTGCAATAAATGCAGGTGCAGCAAGTTATGGGACATTTGAATTTTGCATGCAGGACAATTGGACCAGGAAGGATATTCACAAGGAAACTAGCACAAGCCATGTCAGGGGTAGGAAGACCACACCACTGGGTAGACATAACAAAAGGGATAAAAGAGGACTTTGAGGTGTGGGAGGAATTCCTAAAGAACTATAACGGTTGTTCCTTTTGGCAAGATGAATGGATTTATAACACAGATTTGGAATTATATATGGATGCAGCAGGGGGTTTAGAAATGGGAGGATAATTGACAGAAAAGTGTTTTTTGGAGCAATGGCCAGAAGACTGGGTATAGGAAGGAAAAGTAAAAGACATCACACTGTTGAAAATTATGCCAATTTGGGCATGCACCCTGTTATGGGGAGAAGAACTGAGGTACTAGAAGATTACATTTTGGTATGACAACAGGGCAGTGGTGGATGTGCTGAACAATAAGGAGGCTAGGTATGAGATGGTTATGGGAGTACTGAGGCAGTTAGTATTGAGGGGTTTGCAGATAAATATGTCTTTCAGGTCCAGACACATAGACAGGGTGAGAAATATCAGAGCTGATAGCCTTTCGTGTCTGCAGCTGGATTGTTTCCGGATGCTGGCACCAACAGCAGAGGAATGGAAGATGCCCATTCCAGCAAACATCTGGGATGTTGGCAAGAGGGAGCTGAAATGCTGTTCCACAGTTCATGGGCACCACAGACCTTGAGGACCTATGAAGGGGCATGGTGGGCATTGCAAACATTCAGGGAAATGTACCGCATGGAGGTAAGTGGGCCAGTAACGGAAGAGCAATTAGGAAAATCACGGTAGATCAGTGACAAAAAGGTATGGCTCGCGCTACAATGGGGGTGTACTTACCAGGAATCAGTTTAGTTTGTAGTTTAAAAAAGTGGAAGGATCCTACGAGGTCAATGCTGATTCACAGAATGATGCAAGGATGGAGGAGAATAAAGCAGAGGAACAAAGATGGGTGGAGGCTAATAGCAGACAAATGGTTAGTTAGATTAGAGGGGGTATTGCCGGCCATTTGTAAATCCAAAGATGAGGCCCAGCTGTTTCAAATGATTTATTAAGTGTTGTTTGCAGGGACCTTGAGAGTGAGTGAGGCAGTGGGACACAACAGGAAGAATGAAGAGGGAGGTTTGGAATGGGAGATATAAAATGGGGGACACAAGAAATACAATTTAGGATTAGGAGATCCAAGATGGATCAGGAAGGGAAGTGGTGCATGGTAACCATTAAGGCTCACCCTGACGGGACCTTGTCCTCGGTAAAGGCTTTGTAGGCATACACCGCAAAGCACTATAACAAAGAAAGGAGGTTATTTGTGCATGGAGATGGGAAGAAAGTGACGAGTTACGAGTTAACAGCCATACCCAAAAAAGATATGGAGTTTCTGTGTGAAGATCCAGCTAATTACTTGTCCCACTCTTTTCGAATAGGGGCTGCTTCAAAATGAGCAGCAGAAGGGGAGACAGTGACCAGTATGATGGAAAAGGGATGTTGGCAGTCCGCCAGTTACAAGAGGTACATTCGGGCCTCAAAGGATAGTGATTAACCTGTCATTGTGTTGGTTTTACAGGAACAGAATCCGAGGGGGGGGAGATAAATATAAATATATAAAAAAAGATATGTTATAATTAGAAAGAAGAAGGATGGGGTCAGAGGAGAAGGAACAATTTGAGATGGTGGTGAGATGAAGATATATATATGTCTTGCTTGATTTAATAGGTAAAGGGAGGATCACAGAAGTGTGGTTCTGCAGGCACTCCTACATTTGCTGGGCAGAAAGTAGAGTGGCGAAGAAGACCAAGGGAAAGCAGCTGTACCAAGTGTGGAAGTGTTGAGATAGAAGACAAGACACAACTCCAGTTGTAGACGGTGGCATTCAGACGTCCAAATATTTATTGGAATAACATGGTGCTAAATAAAACATCAGTGGACTTACAACGACAAAATAAAATCAAAACTCCAAAAGTAACATAGATGCAGCTCTAGAAAAGCTAGAGAGATGTTGACGTCTCCGAGACCAACACAAGACTGACTCTAAATAACAATTGAACTCTTTTTATAAGGAGGAGTGGTCACATGACTTGTAACCCCTCCCCTGAGCTTAGCAAGAGTATATCTTTTGTTTAAATCAATTTTCTTTTATTCTTACATACATTAGATATATTCATTCCCTTCATAGGAACATAACCATTACTCTGAATTTTATTTCTGTAACTCATTAAGTTAGTTTGACACTTTAAACTCCTCCCACATAAGGATAGGCTATAAATATTAACTCAAAGGAGCCAACCGGCTCTTAGAAAGGAAAGAAGAAGAAGAAACAGGAAGAAGGAAGGAAAGAGAGGTTCAGGAGTTCAAGAAAGTTAAGTCAATATTATACATAACTTAGAAAATTAAACAAACACCAAGTTTCATCTACATTTATACAAAGGGGTCTAATCATCTAAATACTGTATTCTGAGTCCATCTAAACGTTGTTTTAATACATTTCTTTGAGAGATGTAAATGAGAATTCTCAAAACTCTAATAAACTATTCATTTATTTCATACAAAGGACAAGTTGTGCTGTGCTTCATTATGGAATACAAACAATGGACTGAAAGCAGAATGCCGTGATGCGACACGCCAGCCTTTATGCTAAACGGCTGGCCTGATAGCAGGAGCGGTCTCCAAGTTTGGGACTAACAAGCAGAGACACTGACCGCAGGGTTTTCTTAACGAAAATAATCATTTTAAAACAAACCCTCGGTCATGTCCTGTGAGAATAAAAGCTATTCTTTTAGTCTTCTCGCACGTTCGAGAGGTAAGACTCGCTAGCGGGAGAACAAAACAATCAGAAGAAGGACGTAATTTCACTACAGGGAATTCCACCTCGAATGTTCGCATGTTCGCGAGGTGGAAGTAAAAAAAAACAATTCGGACTGAAAGTAAGTCTTCTACATACCTCCCCCTTTTTGTACAAAAAACATTCCTTTGGATGCTTTTTGTACCTGATTTATTCTTTGGTTGATTCAGATCTCTCACTAAGCTGGGAGATGGAGCTTAAGCCCACCCACTCTTAAGGCTCCACCCCGGGATTCCTTATTATATAAAGTACTAAAATAAGTTCTAGAGAAATCAAGTAAAGATTAGAAGATTTGACCTTAATATACTTTTACCCCGGGGTCTGATTTTGTTAACTATCTGGTCTGGGTATCCCAGCACCAAATCTGGACAAGTAGTCTGCGTTCTTATGAGCTGAACCGGCCTTATGTTTTATTGTAAAATTATAAGGTTGTAAGGTAAGGTACCATCTCAGAATACATGGATTCTTGTCCTTCATTGCCATAAGCCAGCAAAGGGGATTATGCTCCGTTATTAATTCAAATTGAGATTCCATAAATAGAATTTTAGAGTTTCTACGGCCCAGCGTACAGCTAGGCACTCCTTTTCAATAGTAGCATAATTCATTTCTCGAGCATGTAATTTTCTACTTATATATAGCACAGGGTGCTCCTGGCCATCTATTATTTGAGAAAGTACAGCCCCTATACCAGTAGCAGAGGCATCGGTCTGTACTATAAAAGGCTTAGAGAAGTCCGGACTTACTAATATTGGGTCTGCACATAGTAAAGCTTTGATAGTACAGAAGGCTGTCTCACATTCTTGGGTCCATTTTACCCTAGTAGGATTCCGTTTCTTTGTAAGATCAGTCAAAGGACTGGCTAGAGAGGTGAAGTTGGGTATAAATCGCCTATAATATCCAGCCAACCAAGGAAAGATCGTACTTGTTTCTTTGTCCTGGATCTTGGACTCTTAGTGACTGCGTCAATTTTGTTTATTTCCGGCTTTATACATCCTTTGCCTATCACAAACCCTAAGTATCTGGTTTCTTGCATAGCAAAGGCACATTTTTCTGGGTTAACAGTAAGCCCAGCGCTTTTCAGTGTTTGTAGTACAGCTTCTAAATATTGTTTATGATCTTCCCATGTGGGACTATAAATGATAACATCATCAAGGTACGCAGCACTATAGCTCATATGGGGTTGTAGAATTTTATCTATCAATCTTTGAAACGTGGCAGGGGCACCATGTAACCCAAAAGGCATCATAGTGAACTGAAAGAGACCTTTTGGGGTACTAAAGGATGTTTTCTCTTTTGAGGTTTCGTCTAGTGGTGTCTGCCAATATCCTTTGGATAAATCAAGTGTGGTCAAATAATGGGCTTTCCCTAACCAATCGACTATGTCGTCGATACGGGGCATGGGGTAACTGTTAAATTTCGAGATGGCATTCAGTTTCCAAAAGTCCAGACAAAGGCGTTTTCCACCTTCTTTTTTGTTTACTATGACCATAGGAAATGACCAATCACTATTAGATGGTTCTGTAACTTTTAATTTCAACATTTTGTCTATTTCTGCAGTTACTTCTTTTCTCAATTTTTCTGGGAGTCTATAGGGTTTTATCCGTATGGGGTTCGGATGTAAAACCTCAGTATGATGATAAATCAGATTGGTCTTTCCAGGGGTATTGGTGAAAATGTCCTGATTAATTTGTAAGATCTGTTCAAGTTCTTGAGATTGTGTTTCAGTTAAGGTGGGATTTTTGTAGATATCTAACATAGAACCCTTCCCGTCCAATCACTTATATGCCATTTCCAGTTCACTTTCACCTGGTTCAGGGCATACGTAACAGACCACGTCGGTCCTTTCTTGCCATTTTTTCAGTAAATTAACATGATATACTTTTCTTTTTGTTTTCTTATAAGGAGTTTCTATTTCATATGCTACTGGACCACATTGTTTATTCACTGTATAGGGCCCCTGCCATTTCATATTGAGCTTATTATCTGAGGAGGGTAGGAGCAAAAGTACTCGATCCCCCCATCTGAAAAGATTTTTGCCCTACCCCTGTGTCATAAAGAAGCTTTTGTCTCGATTGTTGTTGAAGCTCCTTTCTATGGGCTAAGTCTACATATTTTACCAACTTTTGTCTGAGGTTATTGACAAAGCCAAGTGTCGTCTTGGGGCCCACATCCCAACCTTCTTCCCATTGTTCTCTTACTATATCCAGGGGGCCCTAGGATTCCTGCCATATAATAATTCAAAAGGCGTATAGACGGTCGATGCTTGTGGAACTTCTGTATATGCAAACATTAGGAAGGGTAAATACTGATCCCAATCCTTTCCCTCCTCTTGTGTATATTTTTTTAACATTTGTTTTAACGTCTGGTTAAACCGTTCCACAGGACCGTCCGTTTGAGGATGATAGGGGGTAGTGTGGTTAGCATGAACATTAAGAGCCTGATATAACCGTTTTAATACTTGTGAGCAAAAATTACTCCCTCTGTCTGTGAGTATTTCTCTTGGTATACCCAATCGACTAAATATTTTAATGAGCTCTTCTGCTATTCTGTTGGCAGTTATAGTTCGCAAGGGAATAGCTTCAGGATATTTTGTGTGATAGTCACAGACCACTAGGATGAAACGATTCCCCTTTTTGGTTTTCTGTAAGGGACCCACTATATCCATCGCTATACGTTCAAATGGGTGATTTATGATTGGCAGGGGTTGTAATGGAACAGTGTCCTTTTTCCCTATCTTAGCTACTAACTGGCATTCAGGGCAGGTGAGGCAGTAGTTTTCTACGTCTTTATGAATACCAGGCCAGAAGAACTTTTTATAGAATTCTGGCTATTGTATGATCTCTTCCTAGATGCCCAGCAAGGGGGCTGTCATGAGCAAGCTGTAGTATTTGTGTCCTATATTTCTTAGGTATTAATAATTGGTCCACCTGTTCCCCTGTTCTAGGGTGCGTACAAATATGATATAGTAAGTTGTGTTTCACCCTGTAACAGGGATGCCCCTCTATCCCCTCTTGGGACACCTGCGAAAACAATGGGATTATAGATTCATCTTTCTTTTGTTCATTCTCAAAATCACATTCTTTTGTCAGAACACTTATATCAATCTCTTTACTGTCAAAATCAGAGACATGAGTTTTAGTCCACTGCAATCTATCTTGCCTTCGTTCCCTTTTTGTCTTCCTGGTCTTACCAGGAACTCCAAAAACATCGTCATCGAAAGGTGGCAAAGGGAACTTTTCACTTTCTTTATGTTGTGCTTGTGTGGTAGCAGCAGCCAAATACATTTTAAAGTCAGGATGAACTTGGCCTAATAATACTGGAATGGGTAACAGGGGTACTATGCCAACATCTAGCACTCTTTTGGAGTGAGCAGTCTATAATTCTAAGGATGTTGTTGGGTATTGATGTACGTCCCTGTGAATGCAAATCACCCCTGTTTGAGCAGAATTCCTGGGATGACCTTCAATAAGTTCTGGACAAACCAATGTTTGTTTACTCCCCGAGTCAATAAGTCCCATAACTGTCTGTGTTCCAATTTGTATGGGAATGACATATTGTCCCAGATTTGCTAGGGCTAGATGTACATTTCCAGTTTGTTTTTTAGGGCAAAATCGAGCAATATGACCCTGTTCATGACAGTCCCTACATATGACCTCGGAAAGAGGTGGTCTAGTTGGTCTAATCCCAACCCGTGTTATCTGTTGTCTAACGAATGGACTGATATTAATATTTGGGGCCACAGGAGAGGGTAAAACAGAAGGAGGCAAAAAAGTAGAAGGTCTCACCATAGAAGTCCCAGTAGATGGCATCTTCTTCCTATAAGGACGGGCTGTCAAATAATCTTCGGCTAGTGAAATGACCTTCTCTGAAGTTTCAGGAATGTGTTCTTTAACCCAGAGCTGCACATCTTGAGGAAACACCCGTATATATTGTTCCACTACGATGGCTTCCATAATTTGATTTATGGTCTTTGTTCTGGGTTGTAACCCATTTATTACATAAGTCATTCAGTCGTACATATATTTCTCTGGGATGATCTGTCGGTTGGAATCGAAGTGTACGAAACCGTTGTCGATAGGTCTCAGCACTGATGTCATATCTTCTCAGTACTTCTCTCTTTACGGCGTCATAATTCCCCACTTGTTGACTGTCCATGTTTCCATAGGCCAACTGTGCCTTTCCAGTGAGGTAAGGAGCTAGACGAAGGACCCACTATCCCCTAGGCCATCCACAGGCCCCAGCAATCCTTTCAAAAGTTGTTAAGTATGTTTCGATACCATCTTGCTCACCCAATTTTGTGAGTTTAATGTACTTTGGTGCCTCTGCCAGTGTTGCAGGACTCCTAGCGGTACTGAAGGCTTGAAAGGCCCTCAATGTCTCCTGCCATCTTCTCTCATTCCTTTCCTGTTCCTTTTCTCTCTCCTTATCAGCTGCTTACTGCTTAATACAGAGCCATCTCAGCAATTCATGTAACTGTTCTGGTGGCTCTTCTTCTAGTGCAGTCCCAGTAGGTGGGGCTTCTGCTGTTGCCCCCTGTAGAGCTTCCATCTCTTCCTGTAATACCTGCTCAGTTTTGAGTCTGTCTTTCTTCTGCTCAGGTAGTCCAAACCACAGTGGTTCTCCCATCTTATCCACCATAGTCCTGGTCAGGACACCTTTGGGTCTGGTAACTGCTTCCTCTTCTCTTGTGTCTTTCTCCATCCCTGGGTTGATATATCTATGTCTTGGAATATCGCCAAAAGGACCTTTATCCCACTTTTGACACCAACTGTGGAAGTGTTGAGATAGAAGACAAGACACAACTCCAGTTGTAGACGGTGGCACTCAGACGTCCAAATATTTATTGGAATAACATGGTACTAAATAAAACATCAGTGGACTTACAACGACAAAATAAAATCAAAACTCCAAAAGTAACATAGATGCAGCTCTAGAAAAGCTAGAGAGATGTTGACATCTCCGAGACCAACACAAGACTGACTCTAAATAACAATTGAACTCTTTTTATAAGGAGGAGTGGTCACATGACTTGTAACCCTCCCTGAGCTTAGCAAGAGTATATCTTTGTTTAAATCAATTTTCTTTTATTCTTACATACATTAGATATATTCATTCACTTCATAGGAACATAACCATTACTCTGAATTTTATTTCTGTAACTCATTAAGTTAGTTTGACACTTTAAACTCCTTCCACATTAGGATAGGCTATAAATATTAACTCAAAGGGGCCAGCCGACTCTTAGAAAGGAAAGAAGAAGAAACAGGAAGAAGGAAGGAGAGAGAGGTTCAGGAGTTCAAGTAAGTTAAGTCAATATTATACATAACTTAGAAAATTAAACAAACACCAAGTTTCATCTACATTTATACAAAGGGGTCTAATCATCTAAATACTGTATTCTGAGTCCATCTAAACGTTGTTTTAATACATTTCTTTGAGAGATGTAAACGAGAATTCTCAAAACTCTAATAAACTATTCATTTATTCCATACAAAGGACAAGTTGCGCTATGCTTCATTATGGAATACAAACAATGGACTGAAAGCAGAATGCCGTGATGCGATACGCCAGCCTTTATGCTAAACGGCTGGCCTGATAGCAGGAGCGGTCTCCAAGTTTGGGACTAACAAGCAGAGACACTGACCGCAGGGTTTTCTTAACGAAAATAATCATTTTAAGACAGACCCTCAGTCTTGTCCTGCAAGAATAAAAGCTATTCTTTTAGTCCTCTTGCACGTTCGAGAGGTAAGACTCGCTAGCAGGAGAACAAAATAATCAGAAGAAGGACGTAACTTCACTACAGGGAATTCCACCTCGAATGTTCGCATGTTCGCGAGGTGGAAGTAAAGAAAAACAATTCGGACTGAAAGTAAGTCTTCTGTTCAATGGAACAGAAGCTAAAGAACGGACGCCTTTTCAAATAACGGTGGCAGGGATACTTGGACATTTAACAACACTCGCTACCATACAATACCGTACAGAAAAGGGGGGGGTGCTTTGTCTCACTAGCGGCAAAACAATGGAACAATTACTCTAAGCAAGCATGATATGTAGGTGGCCAGTCTACACACACGCTAACAGGATAGATGTTTTCTACAAGAAAGAATTTAAAATAATGAATAGCTGTTGCACAACAGACTTAAAAGGGGGGGGGATTATAAAAATAAATAACAAGGCTGCCAGCTCCAGAAGCAAAGCGGGAAAGGTATTCCCTATTACACAAAGATGTTAAAAAATGTTGGCTGGTATGGCATGGCATTCAGGGGATGAAATGGGCACAGTTACTCCCCACCCTCATAGAAATGAAAGAGAGGTAGCCCACTCTTGATCTAATCATTTTACATCTTGGGGGTAACAATATCGGGGGAAGCCGTGGGTGGATTCATATTTGCAGGTTAAACAGGATCTTAAAAAAATAAAGCAGCGGTGGCCGGGAGTAAGCATAGCATGATCAGATATGATACCAAGGAGAGTATGGAGACACAAGCACAGCCATGTAGCAGTGGATAGGGCCAGAAGGAAGACGAATAGAAGGGTGGAGACACTGATAAGGAATATGGGAGGAAATGTAATATTGAGAGGAATAGAAGAATGGGTGGAGGATTTTTACAGAGCAGATGGGGTATATTTGTCGGATCAAGCAATAGACATGTTAGATACAGAGATGATGGGCTTTATTGAGGCTTGGAGGAGACAAGAGGGAAGATAATAAGGAAATGAGAAGGGCTATGGGGGGGAGGCCAGTCATACAATGCAAGCTGAAGACAGGCTGTGATGAAAAAAGCAGGGGAAGGAAAAAGGGGGATGAGAAAGGAATATGAGGAAAAGAAGAAGCAGCAGAAGGAGAAAAAATCAGTCTTGGTTCTCACCATTACCTACAAGAAAGAGAGAAGAAGAAGGCACCCAGGATTTCACCTGGGAAGGCAAGAAGAAGATGAGCAAGAAGGAAGGGAGACCAGAGACTGATATGTTAAGGCAAGATAAACAAAGGATTGTGAAAAAGAAATAATGAAAATGGTGATATAGGCAAATATAAATGTGAACTATTAATAAATTAATTGTCAATCTGAGGACAATAACAACACCGTTGTCTGTCTTTTGTGGGGGAAAGGGGGGAATCCAGGACAATGGACTTTGCCTTTATGGGGCAGAAAAAGTTATCCTGGTGGACCCTTCCATCCCCCTTTAGTACAGATGTTTTGCTCAGAGGGAGAGGGAGGGCCAGGGATCCAGGACAGAGGGCTGGCAGACAGGAAGGGGGGGCTATAGAGGGAAGAGACAGGGATAGGGGGAAAGTGAAAATAGGAGGGGCTAGTGCAGGGCACAAAATCTCCTGCACAGCAGTTTTTCAGCCTCTTTTGCTGGAGTTTTTGTTTCCTTCTACCAACCAGTCAAAAGGAGAATGGGGAGAATAGTGGAAGGATGGGTGAATTTTGGCCTGTCAGAGGTGGATGGCTGGGGGTCCAGTATGGACAATGGTGGACTGCCAGAGGTGGATGGCAGTGGGGGGGAGGGGGGAGGAGAAAAAGGGGTGGGATTGATAAAGGAATATGAGGAGAAGGAGAAGCAACAGGAGAGAAAAGTGGTCTCGGTTCTCACCATTACCTACAAGAAAGAGAGGAGAAGAAGAAGAAGGCATCCAGGTTTTCACCTGGGGAAGTGAGAAGAAGATGAACAAGTAGGAGGGGAGACCAGCGATTGATATGTGAAGGCTATGTAAACAAAAAGGATTGTGAAAAAGAAATAATGAAAATGGTGATGGTATATGCAAATATAAATGTGAAATATTAATAAATTAATTGCCAATCTGAGCACAACAACATCGTTGTCTGTCTTTTGTGGGGGAAAGAGGGACTCTGAGACAATGACAGTGCTGCAAAATACAGAGCAGAACTTCTTGTCATGAGCAGCTTTGCAGCCCCCAGTGGTGACATCCTCAGTTACTGACAGTTTGATCAGTAACATGGCAGCATATCTGTGACTCTCAACCGTCTTTCTCCTTCCAAACATTGTTAATGCCAGTTATTTCCTTACAAGAAAGAAAACCACCCCACACTGATTTCAGGAATCTTTCCCTGAGCCTGCTTCAGCAAACCTGTTATTGCAAACCACCCAGCTCCCATTTAAGCCATCCCCCAAAAGATCCCTGAACCTTTTTTTTGTAAAACATACACACCTCTGATCCCAGCGGTACCTCCTCAAACCCATTTCCTTGAACCTTAGTTTATATTAAAACCTGCCCTCTCACAGTTCAGCTGGCCTCCTTGACCTAAAGGTGAGATAAGTAAGCCCATGCCAACTTTCACTGAGCTTAGAGTTTGTTCCCACAAATTCAGTTTGACTGGGAGTATTTAACTAAACAATCTTGACTCCCAATGCAGTAAATGGCATGGGGTGAGCAGATTACAAACAGGGTGGTAGAAAAGCATTGAGGATAACAATGAGTATTAATGACTTCTGCTTTGTATGCTTTGCATGTAGCCACTGTGGATTATGGTTTGTAGTGTTGTGACAGACTCTGCAAAACTTACTAAGACTGTCACAGCCCTGTGTGAGCTAAAGTAATAGCTACCATTTATTGCTAGCCTTAAGATGTATAAACCTACAATCCGCTTTGAGATAAAATAAGTAAGTAGGGAATTCAGGCAGAAAGAAAATTTGCATTATTTGAAAGATTTGCAATTGGGGGGAGGGTGTGCACTGAATTCTCTGTTTTACTGATGTGAGTTGAAAACCAATAGCACACCTAATGAGTCAAGTGATTAAACATTTGGAAATGACCAAGGCTAGATCTGATCATTTTTGTGTTTGTATACCTCCTGCAGTCACTGATTTACCTCCATGACAATTACAATATTCTACCTGACCCCACTGATTTTAAAAATATATAATAATAACCCCTTCTCCCACTCCCCAAAAAATGAATAAGTCAAAAACATGAACAACATGCAGGAAACTATAGACCAGTCAGCCTTACATCCACTGAGGGCATGCTAATGGAGACTATCCTTAAGGAAAGTCTAGTAACCTTTCTGGAGGTGAATGGTCTCCAGGACAACAGACAGCATGGGTTTGTCTCGGGAAGATCTTGTCAGACCAACCTGGTGGACTTTTATGACTGGCTGACTAGGGTACTCAACACTAGCCAAGCAGTGGATGTCTTGTATCTAGACTTCAGCAAGGCCTTTGATTCAGTGCTACATAAGAGACTGATTAGCAATTTGAGATATCAGGGATCAGGGGAGAAAATGGTGGAGTGGATCAGGAACTGGCTGTATGACAGGAAGCAAAGGCTATTTGTAAAGGGAAACTCACAACTCCAAAAGCCATAACCACTGGGGTATCACAGGGCTTGGTACTGGGTTCAGTGTTGTTTGGCATTTTCATTGCCAACATCTTGCATGGAATTAAGAGTAAGATCAGCCTTTTTGTGTATGACACAAAGTTGGGTGATGTGGTGGACGATACAGAGGGGTGGCAGGGGCTACAGGATGATCTGACTAGACTTAAGCACTGGTCAGAAACATTGCAGTTGGAGTTCAATGCAAAGAAGTGCAAAGTCATGCGCTTGGAAAAAATAAACCCAAGGATTCATTACCATCTGGGGAATACAGTTGTCCCCTACAGAGGAGGAAAAAGATTTTGGGGTGATAATAACATGGCAAATGAACAATTCAGTGCAGTGCAGAAAAGCAACAGCTAAGGCTAATAAGATGCTGGGATATATTGCCAGAGGAATCATGTCCAGGAGAGAGGAAGGCATCTTGCCACTGCTCAGGATATTAGTAAGGCTGCACCTGGAGTACTGCATACAGTTCTGGTGCCCCTACTTAAAGGAAGATGTTAAATTGCTGGAGGGGGTCCAGTGCACAGCAACCAGGATGGTCCTCGTTATGGAAGATAAACCCTTTGAGGAGTGTCTGAGGGAGCTCAACATGAACTTCCTGGAGGAATGGAGGGACAAAGGGGACCCCACCTTGTGTGTCAACTCTGTTGCAGATCTTCGTGTCATCTGCAAAGAGACATACTTTTCCTTCCAGTCCCTCAGCAGTGTCACTTAAAATGACATTAAAGAGGACCGGTCCTAATACTGAACCTTGCAGTACCCCACTAGTAACCCACCTTTCTTCAGAGTGGACTCCGTTTATTATTACGCTCTGTGTCCTGTTCTCCAGCCAATTCTTTACCCAGGCTACCATCTTGGGACCCACTCCCAGGATGGCTAATTTGTATATTAATCTTTTGTGTGGGACTCTGTCAAATGCCTTGCTAAAGTCTAGGTAGGCCATGTCCACAGCCCCACCCTGATCTACTACTTTGGTCACCCAGTCAAAGAAATCTTTTAGATTGATCTGACATGACCTTCCCACTGTGAATCCATGCTGCCTTGGGTCCTGTGCCCCTCTGACCTCTAGGTACTCAACAATTCTTTCCTTCAGAAGTGATTCCATCATTTTCCCAATCACTGAGGTTAAACTAACAGGTCCATAGTTTCCTGCTTCTGTTATGCTCCCACGTTCATGAAGTAGAATAATATCTGCCCTCCTCCAGTCCTCAGGTACCACCCCATCCTCCCATTATTTGTTAAAGAGGGTAGTCAGTGGTGTCACTAGTTCTACCTTTAGTTCTTTTAGATTTCTGGGATTAATCCCATCAGGCCCCATTGCTTTGTCCACGTTCAGTTTTAAGAGTTCTTTCAGAACCCTTTCTTCTGTGAATGGGCTGGTATCAACCCCGTATCCAGAATATTTGTCCTGTTTAGTTTAGTTACCTTCCCTTCTTTATTTATGAATAATGAGCAAAAATATTTGTTTGGTATCTCTGCCTTTTCACACTCACCCTCTGTCCACCACTCATCCCCTTTATTAAGGATCATTATCCCTCCCTTGGTCTTCCTTCACTCCCTGATGTACCTATAAAAGGTTTTATCCCCCTTCTTAACTGAGTTAGCAATCTTTTCCTCAGTTTGGGGCTTTGCTGTTCTTACTGCCCTCCCTGATTCCTTCTGTTTTAACTGATACAGTTCTCTGTCCTGCTCCTTCTGTGATTCCTTGTTCTTCCTGAATGCTTTTTTTTTTCTCCCTAACCTTCCCGCCACCTACTTTGAGAACCATAGTGGTTTATTACATTATTTTGTTTGGTTTATTTGCTTCACACAAAGGCTTGTTTCCTCTGTGACGGCAGTTTTGATTATTCCCCAGTGTTCTTCCACTCCTCCTTCCTGCTTATTTGCTAGTGCATTCCTTAGGCACTCACCCATTTTGGCAAAGTCAGCCCTCCTGAAGTCCAGTACCTTTGCCTTTGTATGGCTTGACTCTACTGCTGTGTTTTTATCATGAACCACACTGTTCGATGGTCACTAGTTCCCACATGACTACCCACTTCTAAATCTGTGGTCCTCTCACCATCTCCATTTGAGAGTACCTGGTCTAAGATTTCTCCCTCTCGAGTGGGTTCTAATACTAGTTGTCTAAGGCATGCCCCTGTAGGTCATCTAGAATGACTCTACTCTTAGAAGTGGCTGCTGCAGATGCAGTCCAGTTAACATCTGGCATATTCAGATCATCAGCAATATCTCCCCTTTTTCTGTCATTCTAAGGATACCTTCTATCATTTCCTTGTCCATTTCTTCCCTCTGAGATGGGGGTCTGTATACAACCCCTGTGCAGATTGTGGTGTCATTGTCTGTCTCCAAACTGACCCACAGTGCGTCCTCTCCTTCCTGTTTACCCTTTTGTTCTGTTGCTTTGATTCCTTCCCTTATGTGGAGAGCTACTCCTCTTCCTCTTTTATCCTGACTGCCCCTCCTGTAGATAGTGTATCCTGGTATGTTTACGTCCCAGTCATGGTTCTGTGTGTACCATGTTTCTGTGACTGCCACAATACCCATATGTTCCCCCTCCATCAAGGCCACTAATTCCGGAAGCTTGTTACCTAAACTATGGGCATTGGTACTCTTTGCTCTCCATTTTTTGATGGCTTTACCTCTTGTAGCACCATCCTTGTTCTCACTGACTTTGCTTTCTCCATTTACCCCTGTCCTGCTCCCTACTGACCTTTCTACCTTGGTCTTTACCTCAGTTAGTACCCTGTTTTGTAAGGGGAGGCTGGGAATTCCCTGCTGCTTATCTGTGCCTCCCCCTCTGACTAGTTTGAAAGCTTGATGATGAAGCATTTAAACCAATCACCAAGAAGACTTGTTCCTTTCCCGGACACATGCAGACCATCCTTGCCAGTATAGGCTAGTATCCATTCAGGTGGAATCCCAGTCACCCATGAAGCCAAACCCCTGTGTTCTGCACCATTTTTTCAACCATTTATTGAATTGCATGGTGTGAAGTACCCTTGCCTCACCCTTTCCATAGACAGGCAGCACCTCTGAAAATGATACTATGTGTTCTACTTACTTTAGGCCCCTCCCCAACTCCACAAACTCCTCCTGCACTGATGTAATATCATGTTGAGCCAAGTCATTTGTCTCCAGGTTGACGATGTCCAGCTCAGTCTCCTGTGCAGCATTTCTCATGATCTTGAGGATGCACTTCCTGTCCCTCCAAGCCATGGCACCAGGCAGGCATTTTACTTCAGTTTTCCCTGCTCCTCTTATTTCTATCCCCCTAATAATTGAGTCCCCCACCAGGAGCTGCTTCCTTTCCCTGTGGTGTCCTTTGCCTTCTTCCGGTGGGGCTCCTTTGTGACAGTTGTCAGCAACCTCCTTAGCCTCCTCTGTGGGTGCATTCATATATTTATACTTTGTAATGTGTATGCTTATATTGTCAGTGCAGTGTGCTGGAAAGGATATGACAGTGGTATGCACCTTGACCTCTTCAGGAAATGATGTCAGAACCTCTGGTAAAAAGGACATGGTACCAGGAGTGGGTGGGGTGAGGGGAAGGAGGGGTTTTGGGCCCAAACTTTGCCCTCTCAAAACAATCAGCTAAAAGCTCCCACCCACCACTACAATGAGTGTTGACCTTCCTGTCAGCAAGACAACCTACACAACAATTTAACAGAGAAAATATCCTGCTAAACAAACAGAGAAAAACCAAAACAGCTGAGTCAAACACAGGTAAACCTCCCCAGCCCCAATACAGCCTGGTGAGTTGTGCTATGAAAGCAATCAGCCCCAAAACAAGTCAGCTGTGCACAAAGAAAGACACAGTAAACAGTATTTCAATCCCTCTGGGTTTAAACTCACTATCTCTGAAGCAGTATTCAAGCCCCTTAACTGAAAAGAAGAATAACAATTGTAGAATGTAAAGTAAGGTACACCTCCCTCTGCTGTGAGCAAGACTGTATTTCCTGCTGAGTCTAAGTTCAGTATTTTACCTTTCCAGTTTTCAGTTGGGGTAGCCTCCACCTGAAGAATATTAACTTTTCTGATTAATCTGCTACAAACCAAAGAACAATAACAATTGTAAAATGTAAAGTAAGGTACACGTCCCTCTGCTGTGAGCAAGATTGTCTTTCTTGCTGATTCTAAGTTCAGTATTTCAGATTCCAGTTAGAGGTAGCTTCTACCTGTAGTGTTAACAATCAACTCCTCTGCCTAACTGCGTGATAGAGGCTGATAAAGATGCGTGTGCAGAGCAAGAGAATGAACATCAGAATTTGTGTACAGCTGAATGTAAACATTTTGTTTTTATGTATTTCTTTTTTTTTTGCTGAAGTAAAGCTAAAAATGTATTCATTCTTAACCAATGTCCAGATTGCTGCATCTAATGTTCACCGAGAAGGTGCCTAGTTCACTACCCTATCACAGTCACCCGTCTTTATTCCAAGACTCATGGCATTCAGGCTTGCTATTCTCCAGAACACGATCTTCCCCCTTCCACTCTTGTTCCCCCCCCAACTTGATGACTCCTGATCCACTGTTATGCCACATAGTAGCAAAACAGTGCGGCACACAGTTTCAGACCTTCTAAAGGTGCCATCTACATAAACCAGACACGTGTATAAAATAACAAAGTGGACACCTCACTAAAGGCTGCAAAAATGCTTTTATTAAAGCACGTGCAGAAAAAGTTGCAACACATGTGGTGACAACATCCCTTACATGGGTGTCTATACAAGGTTTCCTCAGGGATTGGTGCTATTGAGTCACATGTAGGTACAGTATTTTAATACTGTATACCATCATGAATATTATTAGTTAATCAGTAGATCAATATGAAACACCTTAACAGTGTAACATCATGTTTGAAAAACACATAACCACCTTACAGTGCTAGTTGCATGATATATTATACAATCTTGCGAATTATGTGTTACAAAAACTATTAAAAACAAAACTGCTTTAAAAAGACTTCAAGGCAGGTTTTGTAAGTTGTTCATCTGATCCAAAAATATTCAGATTTCTGAAGGAAGGGGATGAAAACCATGGGGAAGGTGGGGGAGGAATGCGGTGGGTGGAAAAAACTAATAATACCAAGCAGAAGGTTTTTGTTGATATGAATACCATATTTATATTCGTTGGGAAATGCTGAAGAGCTATTTATAAAAATGCTCATCCAGATAGGTCAAAATGAAGAAACACTTTCTTATTACGTGTTTCTTATTTCGTAGGTGGTTCGAATAAATAAATAAATATTAATCAAATACATTCCCATGGAAAAAAAACCCTCACAAACTAATGATCAAATATATGAAAATGGCCAGAAGAATACTAAGCAAGGAGATTATTGCCCAGAAATAATTGTTTCTTTTCAAAAACATTCACAAAGGAAGTGCTATGATATCAATCTCCCCAAGATTGCTTACAGGATGAAAAAGTGGCAAAATGTAGTAGCCAATGTAAATAGTGTACAGGGTAGAATAAATATTTGATTCTATAGTTTAAACAGTACCATTGAAAATTAATGTATCAAAACTAGAAACTACTATTAATACTCCTTGAATTACTCATCTAGTTCCCAACATCATTTTTTGATATCTAAAGAGAACCAGCTCCAAATAGCTGTATATAATGCAAAAAAAAATGCATATACTGTACTAAAGAATAACTTACGTGCAGGATTCTAAGTATCCAAAATCTGTTCAAATTATCTAAGACACTATTTTTCAAAACCGTTTTGCAGGAATGGTCTCAAGTTAAATGCCTCGATAAGACCATTTGGTGACAGCAGTTCTTTCTCATCCAAAACTTTTAGTCTGTCACCTCCTCTCTGGGGAACTATAACCTGTGCTAAAGCACTTCATTTAAATGTTTTCAATTTCTTTGAAGGTTCTCCTTAAAATACCATACCAGGGCATTGTCACAATCTGTGGAGCCAGTAGTTCTGGAGTGTCCTTGTATGTGAAATTTCAACCGGTGTTTAATTCTCCCAATATATATTTCACCACACTCTCAACTCCCCATGTATACAATATAGTGTATTCTACAATCAGTGTAATGGTTGATATACAGTTTCTGTTCTGTTTTTGGATGTGTAAAAAATGGTTCAGTTATTGCATACTTGCATATGTAACAATTATAATGTTTTTAAAATCCCTTTCTAGGCTGATCCCCCCTGCCCATAAGGCTGACATAATGACTTTGAGCCAATAAATAAGAAATACATCTTCCTTTCCAAAATGAGGTTTTGGATTTGGATTCCACCTGGGGTGCCAACTCTGGATCACATTTTAATATTGCCCTACTGTCACAGATGATCTATTTGACTTTGTTAGATTATGAGTAGTAATTGGTTTCAAATGTGACCTTTGGCTCAACTTGCTTGTTACTCCTGTTTTTGGGGACAAGTAACAGGTCCTTGTCAACTGTTTAAGCCTTTTGATATGCCTTCCTGACTACCCCTGCAAGCATACCAACTCTCCCTGAACCTGGTCGACACTACTTTTTTTTTTTTTTTCAAAAGCCTCCTCTGAAGTACTGTTGCTCTTTATTCAAAGATAAAGACTACAGGGGATTCTGTCAACCAGGGACCTGGGGTTGGCACTTTCTGCCCTCTGTAAGACTCCTGCATTCAGGCTTGCTACCTTTCAGAACCCAGTCTTCCCCTCTTCCCTTCCTGGTTTCTCCTACCCTCCCTCCCTCCCTTCCCCGATAACTCCTAGCCCCATTTAAATGCCTCTTAGGTCTACCAACCACCACAGTGGGTCTCCCCTCCTTCCCTTATCTAGTGCCCTATACTGGCTGTTCCACTCCCCCACCCATGTTCCCACCTGTCCCTCAGGAGTACTTGTCAAATTGCCTAAACATGCACCAGGTTTTCCTCCCCTCAAGGCTCCATCACTACCATTTTAAATGGCACTCAATGGATTCCTCAAATTTGTGCCCTTTTGCTCTTGCTCCAGCCTTGCTGGGGTGCAGACCATTCATCTTAAACAGTGTCTAGTCTCAAGTCCCACCCATACATTTCCCCAATGTCCCAAATAGTTAAACCCCTCTGCCATGCACCAGCCTTTTAAACACTCTTTAAATTAGGTTATTTTGAGCTTCCTCCACTCCCCTCTCCCAAGTACTGTGAGTGTTTGAAATGTGAAGGACACAGAAATCCATCTTTTTGTTTTATTTTTATAATTTTTTTATACTTTCTATTTATGCTCCCCCCTTGCCCCTGTGCTACACATCCTAAGTAGTCTCCTATGGCATCTGCCCTCTTGCTTCCCTCTTACCTGGAGACCGCGGTAGTTCCTCCATGGAACCATAGTTTGCCCCCCCAGGTGGGGACAAGGTGGGGCCTGTACACCCCAAGTTCCTGAGTTTTGTCAGGGAACAAGACCGGGACAGACAGGGGAGCTGGAGATCTGTGCTGGGTCCACCATCTCCTCGGAGCTCAGGAAGCTGATTTTCTGGTTTTCTGGGTGTGACATGTGCCCCAACATCAAGGCATGACCACCAATGTCCATCATGCCTCCCCTGTCTCCATAGCCAGATGCTTGCTGTATCCCAGGCCTCCACCTGAGGTCAGCCTAGCGCCAAGCCACATCCCCCCTCCCTCCCTCCTGGAGACAGTGAGCAGTCCCCTGGATGCTCAAGCCTCATCTTCCTGGCTGGCCCTCCAACTCTCCGGACTTGTTCCCCAACCCAGATTGCCGGCATTGTTAGTGGTAATGTTACTGCTGCACCAGTGGGCTGGCCATTTTAATTTTATAAAAAGAAATAAAAAGTTTGGGAACTTGGGATAAAGGAAGGACTGTTGAGATGTGAACTGTCTGGATTAAAAAAAAAAAACAGCAGTGGTTCAGTAAATTAAGTTGGGACTTAACAGCTGAGATGGAAGAGGGGTGGGAGAACTAATCATGAAGAAACCACTAAGAGCAAGCGGCCACTCTGTGGAGTAGTTTAACCTCATACTAAGAGCACAAAGGAAAGTCACTAGAATCTTTAATCTCAGCTCACCTTCCCTGAACCAATTCCATGAGCCTCTTGTTTTTTGTTGTATTCCATTCGGATGCCATCTCAGCCATTCCTTGTCAACGTATGCAAGAAATATTTTTCCTTTTCATGGAACTGGCATGTTAGAACATTTATCTGCTCCTTTCCTCCCCCTTGAATCCCTTTTTCCTCCTGTTCTTATTTTCTGTTTTTCTAAATGCATTACTTCACACACATGACCAATGATGAGGTGACACAGCCACTGCTGGACACTGTCAATGATGATTTCCAATAGTTGTCAATTTTTAGATGTCCATGAGACATGCTCACCCAGTGTATGCACACACAGGAATTCTACATGACTCAAGAGATGACAAGGAAGAGCAACACCAGCAGACAACACCCCCATTAACAGACCACAAACCACCCCATTGATAGCCTTCTGTCTCACACAGCAGCCTGTTTTACTTTTTACTCACTGACTGTCTAGCAGACTGACAGACACAGACAGAAAATTAAAAAACAAAATGGATTTCTGTTGCCTGTTGCACCATCAGCCACTAAAAAAGATGTTAAATCATTCAAAGTTCACCCTGCACCTTTCCCACTCTAATGAATAAAACATTGCCTTTGGATTTATGTGCCCTTTACACCCCAGTATGCAGCAAAAAAAAAAAGACACATAGGGTATATCCTTCAATCATCTCCTGTACAGCTTTTCCAGTATTCTGTACTAGCTTGGGTCAATACCTGCTGCAGGGCCTGAAGCTTCCAGAACCATCTCACACTGTGCACTCTGGGTCCAATTTTCAAAGGTGGATGTAGGGCTTGCGTCCAGCCCTGCGTCTGTCCCGATGTCAGCCTCAACTGCGCCAAACACATTGGATGCAGTGCAGTCCAATTTTACAATTTATGGCACCGTTTGTGACAGTTGACCCTTTTTACAGTGCATTGCACCCAATCTGTGCTGCAAGCCCCATAGAAGAGGTTGCCCTGGGACTCAAAGTTACAGCAGGGGGAGTTGCAGCAAGGGGGTTGCGTCTGGGAGTTGCATCCTCCGATGTTTTAAAATTGCAAAATGTCCACTGTTTGACACAAGTCGCAACTTGTGTCAAACTCCTAGCCACAAGTCCCTTGCAGCGTTCCAACAGGTTTTGAAAATTGAGCTCTCTGTCTATTCTCCTCTGCTGGAGGATTTTAGTAGCTCATCTGCCTGAAACTACAGTTAAATAAAGTGAATTAGCTAACTTGAATGAGAATGCATGACACTGTTGATTCTAAAGATTTTGAGTCAAAGGTCACTCTTTTTGATGTAAACTGCTCCTTTCAGTAGCAAGGTGTTTTTCCTTTGAGAAAGGTCAGGAAATAGTGCTGAGGTCTGGTGTATGCAGCACAAAGAGCTCCTGTTCTCTTGAATTGATCATTAGCCACTACAGGTCATATACCTTAGCAACAACTTGAACATGCACAGTTTGTGTTGCCTGTAAAATATGCTAGGTCAAGATGTCCATTTGCCCAAGGAAACCCGCTTTCTTTAGACCTGTTTTTCAAGTTTCAAACTGCCAAATTATTGCACATTCTCCAAATGTGAATTCGGCTTTGGCTCACACTTACCCTGACCCTCAGTCCCCAAACCACTGCTTTTTTTTAACCTCATTCCACTCCCATCTCAAGTGTCCCAACTCAATCTCAATTCCCAAAACCACTGTTTTCATATTCTAAAACTCACACTTCTTCCATCTCAGCTGTCACTCCCCAACTCTGTTTCTCTGTACCACTGTTGTTCTTTTTAAACCCACCCCACTCATATCTTAGCTGTATTTCTCTGACCCCTAGTTTCTGAATGTCTTGCTTTTTTTTAAACTCAACCTGCTTCCATCTCAGCCTTTCCTCTGTGACTCAGTTCCCTGAGCCTCATTTTTTAATACTCCACTCCACTGCCATCTCAGCTGGTCCTACGCAACTTATGCTGGGAAAAATATTCAATTCTTGAATGTACAGGAGAATGAGATATGGAAAGCAAAAGCTGCAGCAGTATTCAATAGAGATGTCAGATGTAACCCTAAAGAATCTGACAATTGAAGGAAGCAGATATGTATCTTTTTTATGACTCAACTATGAATTTGCAGCAGCCTGTGTTGTGTTTTATTGCCCGATGTAGCAATTTCAGTTGGGCTATGTCTACATTACTGGACACTTGGACGTGTCACAACATTAAAGGGATTTGGGCTGATTTTTAATGTTCACCCTTGCACTTATGCAAAGTGAACATATTGGTATGCTAGTGGGTTTTGAGAGGTAATGTCTGTCCAATGCAATATTTTTTTAATAGTATTTTTGTTGTGTCGATCTTGAAACCACTTTTAATTCATTTAGACATAGGATGGGAGCCCTGGGTATATAAGAATTATCAACAGTGTCAGTGGCTCAGTATGTAGCACACTTGCCTCTGAGGCCAGGAGATGAGAGGGCTGCGGGTTCAGTTCCCACATCTGGCGCTTGGGTTAATATCCCAATATTGACACTGTAGTACACCATGAGGGGGTGTTGCACTTCTGAGATGCCATCTTTTGGATGAGACATTAAACTGAGGCCCCATCTGCCTGGATTGGTGGTAGTTCAGGTGGATGCTAAAGATCCCATGGCACTTATCAAAAAAGAATAGGGGGATTTTTATTGAAAAAGAAAAACAATACATCAGTACAATAATAACATATACAAAAATAAATTAAACCACAAAATAAATCACAGACAATTCATTGAAAACATCGCTTCCTACCAATCCCGTCTGTATGCAAAAAAAGATCAACAAATAAACGTAATCAAGAGAAAGAAACTAGCAGTAACCCCCCAAAAATAAATAAGACATGTGTAATCATAACCAAAAAATATGTTTCCATAAAATTCTCAACTTAAATACAGTAAGGAGTGTTTGTTCCAATTCCTAACTGCATCCTCAATTTGCGAAATCAAAAGATGAGTAGGCATAAGTAAACAACGTATGGAATATTGACATCGTACTTGCCACATATAAAACTTAGTACAAGCAAACAGCAAATTCAAAGTACTAGGATGATATTGTGACAAAAGCCCAGTATAATCCCCCAGAACTAAGCTTTCATAGGCAATATGGGTTGCCAAACCCCAGTGTCACCTAGTGGCCAAGTCGATCCAAAACTGTTTAGCATACACACAATGGAAAAAAAAAATGTTCCATAGTTTCTTCCTGACAACTACACTCTGTTCTAATACACTGATGCTCCAAAAGAGGCTTATACTTAAGATTCTTCTTGACCCCTAACGGATCATGACAACATAGCCACTGTATATCCCACATCCTAACCCGGATTCATTTGTCAACAAGTGTGCATTGTGCAGTTCCCAACTTTGTAGGTACACATTTAGGAAAGTCTACCTGAGAAGAAGAATGTCTCCTCATAATATCAATATATCAGGGTTTCCGCTGTAAATTTGCTAGATTCCCTTTAGTAACCCCCCCCCAACTGCTTTAATTTCTGAATTGCAGCTACAGCAAGGTCTGGGACTGCTAAAGAGGCCTGTAGTTTGGGTATGGAATTCCCCTATTTCTGTAAAAAGGCCAGAACAACAGAGTCATCCAAGCATCCCATTGGTGTTCATGTTCCATCCCTCCTGGCAGCATAGTTTTAAAGAAAAAGGAAACATGAAAAAAACAAGGGATGTATCATTCCAAGCCCACCTTGTTTGACTGGTAAATAAGTAAAATCCCATTTAACTGGATTAAGATGGCTCCCCCACAACATCTAAAAAAAATACTAAATAATCTTGTCTCCAAGGTCCCTGGAATAAGAAAAAAACAGTACAAACATACAGAAAAATAGGGCGCAGAAATTTTTTTAGTAATCAAAACCCTCTTTGTTTTAGAAAGAGCCCATGCCTTCCAAACTTGTACCTTCCATTCTCCCACTCTTATTTTCTCTTTCCAATTAATTTAGGCCAAATGACCATTACCAGAATGACAACCAAGAATCTTAATAGTGTCAGTAGAGATAGCACTTTGCCCAACTCTAGATTCATGTACTCCTCCTCCCACATAGACCCCTGTACTCTTAGCATAGTTAAGTGCCGTTCCTGCAAGACTGGCATACCTATCCAATACCTGTTAAGCAGTTATGCCTGAAACTGAGTCCTGAACTGCAATGACCAAATCATCAGCATAAACCACCAATTTTTGAGGTTCCAAAAATGGTGCTGGAGATAAACCCTTTATATTAGTGTTTTGAAAGATTTCTCTCACAATGGGATCTAATATGAATGTGTACAATAAGGGGCTAATTGGACAACCCTGCCTCACTCCCGGTTTTAAGGACGATGCCTCCCTTATAACCCCATTAACAGTAGGTAGCAATATAGCCTCCTGATTTAAAAGACTAATTTAAGACCTAAATTTGAGAGGTACCTCATACTTTTCAAGAACTTGCAAAAGAAAGACGTGAGCTACCCTGTCAAAAGCTTTTGTCTGATCCAAAGCCAGTAAGTAGCCTGACAATCTCCCTTGTTTACCAAATTCACAAATATTCTGCAAACAAGCAAAATTTTGTTGAATATTTCTCCCTTGAATAGAGCAAGTCTGGACTGGGTGAATTAATTTAGAAGCCACCTTTTGCAATCTATGACATAAAATAGCAGAAAATAATTTGTAGTCCGTGTTCAACAAACAAATAGGCCTCTAGTTATCTAAATCCATCTTAACCCATTTTTTATATAAATAAATAAGCAGAGCAGTCGAGAAGGTATGAGGCATCTGCCCTGTGTCCAAAATTTCTTATAAACAATATGCAAAATCTCACTCACATCATCTACATAAAATTTATAAAATTAATTTGTAAGGCCATCTACCCCCGGTGACATACCTAAAGCCAAACCATTGATTTCATGCCTAATTTCCTCTCTAGAAATGGATTTAACCAAATCACTGCTTTCTTCCTCAGACAGTGCTGGTAATGCACAAGTAATAATGTCCTCCCACTAATAATTTCCAACATTTCAATGTTAGAAGTTTTAAAAAATCCAGCTTTATTCGTAAGACCCACCATCGATTTAGTAACTGTCCTATGTTTACAAGCAGCAAAGGGGTCGGCCGAAGGAGTCTTTACAGTACCATACTGCATTTCTGCCTGCAGGGATGCTGCACAATCATATTGATAACGTCTCATGTGACTTTTGATAATAGCAAGTTGTTTCTTAATTCGAACATCAGATACATTGCATAAAGAAGTCAATTTATAGTATTGATTCTGAAAGTCTAAATAAGTTAAATACTCCTTATTACTTTTATCCCTCCCAAAAGAAATAAACGCCAAATATTAAGCTTCGTGTCAACCCACCATTGTGCTCAGGAATCATAAAATACCCTTGTTGATTTTCTAGTAAAAAAAGGGAGTTCAATCTATATTGCACTACCAAATCTTGTAACAAAGAGGAATTTAATTTCCACCTTGAGACAAGCGCTGGAAACTGAGTTGGAAAATGGGACATATCAATAGTACAAAGAAGAACCAAATGGTCTGAGAATTCACAAGGTCTTAAATTGAATGTACATGGAAAAAGAAATTTTGACAGAAAAATAAAATCTATCTTGGTGCAAAAAACACTATGCCTATAAGTGATCCCTACATCCTGATAAAGTTCCCTATAAGCATCTTTAAGAGAAGCTAACAATAACACCTTTTGCAAAGCATGAGAGTCACAGTACACCTTTTTTGTACTTGATCCTTAAGTTTATCATCTAAGCTACAATTTATGTCACCCCCTCCAAATAATTTGCTTCTGAGTGAATAAATAAGGTTGAATACTATGAAATAAATCAATCCACAATGATTTAACCTGAGGTGCATATGTATTAATAAGTCGGAGAGGAAACCCCTGATAAACACAATCCAGCAAAAAGGCCCTCCCTGGATGTATGTCAACTAGTCTTGTAAATTGAACAGATGTATGGCTAAACAGAATGCCCAAGCCATCTGCTGCATCTTCCACTTAGGACGAAAAAGTAGACCCCTTAGGTCACAATTTAGTAGCATGTCTAAGATCAGACAGGCAATTAAATCTTGTTGCCTGCAAAAAAAATAATATCTACATTCAAAGTAAGGCAAAAATGTAGACATGCTTTTTTCTATAATTCTTGATACTACAAGTATTCAAGGAAACACATTTAATTGCAGTCATGAGATGTAATGAAGGGTATGGTATCAATCTTATGGTTTCTGAACATCTTTTTTTTTTTTTTTTTATCTTTTTTCTTCTTAACTTCTAACTCTGCCCCATTCTCACAATCAAGGTCAGAACAAAACCAGATTTTGTGGAAACATCAGATTCCTAACCACCCTCCTGGTCCTGCAACACTTGAAAGGAGTTACCAAGAGAAATGTCTACATGCTGACTAACTTGTCAACTAGAAGCCCAGGTTATCCTTCTTGGGTGGAGTGTTTGAAACTCTGATGTAGAAGGAGGAGATGGCATAACAACCTGCCTACTAAAGGTTGTAGTAATGGGGGGAGCTCTGAATCTACATCAACTGACCCTTGTGGAAGTACAGTGGGAACAGTATCAGGAGATTGTTCACTTGAATCCTGCCCTGAGGTCTGTGTGGTTTCTGAAAACACTGGATCAGTAGCAGAAGTGGAAGGGGGGGCAGTGGGACCTGCACCAGACATGGAAGCTGGAGGTTCTGGGCCTGCATGTCCGGTGGCAGCGTTATCTCTAACCGATCAGAGATATTGGAAGCCCTCAATAACTATTTTGCAATGGCAGGGCTATCATTTGATACTTCTCCTGCCAATGGCCTCCTCACAGCTAAGGGCCCACCAACCCACAAGTCCCCCTCTACTGAGGAGGCCTTCTCCCTCCTGCCTGTCTCTCTAAAAGAGGCGGAAGACCTACTGCTGCAACTGGACACCAGGAAGGGAGCAGATTCTGACTTCATAGAGCCATACTATCTGAAATGTGCCTACCATGTGCTTGCGGTGCCAATCACCCACCTATTCAACATATCACTCTCCCGGGGTAGCCTCCCCCCTCAATGGAAAATAGCCCATGTCATCCCTCTATTAAAAGCAGGTGACCCCTGCGATCTACATAATTATAGACCAATCTCCCTCCTCCCCATACTGTCTAAATTACTAGAACAAAATAGTGTGTGGCCAGCTAGGGGTATACTTAGAATCCAGAAGCCTATTAAACCCAGTTCAGTCTGGATTCAGAGCAAAGCACAGCACCATAACAGCCCTAGCTAAGGTGACCAATGATTGGCTCCTTAGGAGTCCTAGACCTTGACAACAAGAAACATGTCTGTGCCGTTTTCTTGGATCTTAGTAAGCATTCGACACAGTCGATCACAGCCTGCTTTTTTTCTCCCTAAGCACCTTAGGCCTGGACCATAAATCTATTTGCTGGTTTGCAGACTACCTCGGAGAACGGAAACAGCAGGTTAAAGCTGAAGGTGATCTTTCTCCATTAAAACCTATGCTGAGGGACATGCCTCAGGGCTCTATCCTTGGTCCCCTCCTCTTTGCAGTCTACATTAACAACATCAATGACCCCATCAAAAAAGCCAACATCCACTTATTCGCGGATGGGACACTGTATTGTACTTGAGTCGTCCCACACCGGAAGCAGCCTGTGAAGACCTCCAAGCTGAATTTAACCTTCTACAATACCAGCTCACAAACAAAAAACTTTTGCTCAATGTGAAAAAGACAAAAGCGATGCTCTTCTCTCCCTCCTTGCATGTGACAATTCCTGCTGGGGGGGAGCTATTCCATAAATTACCACTGTTCTTGGAGAAACACTAGAGTATGTAGCTAAATTCAAATATTCTGAAGTTTGGCTTGATCATAAACTTTCCTTCACCAACCATCTCGAAGAACTACAGAAGAAACTAAGGCAAAGATTAGGACTATTCTACAGAATTAACCACCTGCTCACAAAGAAGGCCAGGATTCAACTGGTTCAAGCTACCTTCCTATCTTTAATAGATTATGCAGACCTGCTCTACAGCCACTGCACTGCCTCTGCACTGGCTAAGCTGGACACCCTCTACCACAGAGCTATCAGGTTCATTACTGGCCTTCCACTTTCCACACACCACTGCTCCCTGTACTCATCATTAGGCTGGACTTCCCTTTACTATAGAAGGTATAGAAATGCCACCCTATGGGCCTTCAGAGAGGTGACCAACAAGCTCCCCTCATATGTCTCAGATTGTATTCCCCGGAGTGTGTTAGGCACCTACGCTCTAAGGAGCTATTCCCTAATTGCTCTCCAAGTTCCAAGTGTCAAAGGAACTTGAAGCTGAGCTGGCCTGTTAGCCTGAATATCTTCAAGGTGCTGTATGATCGCTACATGAAAGCACCTTGCAAATGTTTTCCTCTCTGCTAGCCCACTAATTCCGAAACTCCCCCTTTCCTTCCTGATGCTCGCCATGTTTCTACCCCTGGCTCTCACTCTTTCCCTATTAACTCTTCCTGCTGCACCCACCCTTCCCTGTCCACTCCAGCCTGGCTAAAGTCCCACCCCATCCATAGTAGTGTCCCAATTATCTACCCCTCCTCTGTCATTATCATAATAAACAAGTACATGACAGCCATCGTCACTTTCTGTGGTTTTAGCTCAATTTTTCCCCCAGTCGTTGGTAATATATCCCTTCTCTTCTTTACCTCTCTAACCTGCCACCCTATACACGGCCTCTTTCCCCTATATGTGTAGTTGCCGGCTGCCTCACACAAAAGATCTCTGCTTATAACCCCTGTATGCCTATGGTTGATTGTACATCTGCTGACTTCTTCAACTGTAAAATAATGCTGTTTTTTTTATTTATTTCAACCTTGTACTGTACTGTATACACTGTATATACTTTTTCTTCCTTGTATATTATTGCTTTTTGTATACCTGCTTCTGTACTGTATTTTGATGTATTCATGACCCAGTCCACCTTGCAAAGGAGCCTTGCTTAATAGTGCCTGCCTGGATAAATAAAGATTTTGATTGATTGATTGATTGATTGATTGATTGCATGGAGCATGTCCCTGCTCTGATGCCTACCCTGTGCAGAGTTGATTAAATCCTCCTTATCAAGTCACCCCCTGGCTTGTTTTGTCCAGTCCAGGGGCACTGGTGATAGGCATGGCCCTGTTCATCACAAAGCTTGCAACAAAAAATATTCCTACAGGTCCTATTGTCATGGTCAAGTTCACCACAGATGGAGCATTTCACCTTGTCACAGGCACTGCTAAGGTGTCTCCTGCTGCTACATTTATAGCAGACCTTGGGCTACCCAGGATAGAAACACACACCCCTATCTTTTCCCAAAAAAAGCTATTAGGTATATGGACAACTTCATTCCCTATACTATGAAGCTTAACTTTAAATTTCCAGCTTCCAGTTAATATACCTTCCCCATCAATAATCGCTTCTGGGGGACCCAACACCATACATTTGTGTTCCAACCAAAAGAGAAAATCTCCCTCATTTACTCCCTCATTCCTGAACATAACATTAACCATTTTGTAGAGGGGTTTCGTGATGGGAATTGCCCAAAAGAGCAACCACAAAGGCTGTGATTTACAATTCTCATATTGATGACAGAATTTATTGAAACCAGCAAATGTTTTAAAACTAATGTCAAAGGTGTCTTCACCTCTAATATTTATTAGTGCATAAATTTCATTAGCTTGAAAGTTCAGTGAATTCTTTAGCAAATTTCTGGCAACATAGAGTCTATCCGGGTGTTCCTCAAGTCTCCCACGATAATGAAGGCTGACAGCATTTCTTCTGAGCGCTTGCTCCAACCTGTTATTCTGAAATAGGTCAGAAAAGTGAGACCCAGGATGTCGTTGCTCCCAAGGTGGGGATATAGGAGGGGAATGATGTTGAAAATCTTCAGGAAAGTCATTCTCAACATCAGCAGTAGAATCATCAGAATGTCCCCCTCCCTCAGGAGTTAAAACAGAGTCTAAAGCAGAATCCTGACCTGACAGTGGCAGCAAGTCTGGAGAAAAAGTCTCCCAGTTTGAATCTTGGATCCATCTACCCTCTCATAGAGTCCAACTGGCGTCTTTCTGCAAACTGTCCTTTGACCACTCACAGCTTGGGTAAGAGTCTTTCCATGTGGTTCCCTTCCACATTCCAGTAGTGAGTGCATCAGTGGGGTGAGTCATCCCAGCAGAATTTGACAAGTCCTGTGCCTCACAAGTCACAACATCCACTGGTGCTTTTGAAGTGGAATCTGCAGATATCGCTGGAACCTGAGTAGGTAAATCCTGAGCTGCAGCCTGAAATTTTATCATAGAAGTGCTCTGTAGAAACTGGGGTACAGACATTAGAGACCCAGCTATAGAGCCTGATTCTCCTGTCGCATGGTGTTCACCATGCAGAACCCCATAAGACTCAAGAGGTGTGCCCAAAACACACGCATCATCCCCCGTATCAGCCATAATAGGGGAAGTGAGCTCAGACTGTACATAATCTCCAACCTGTTGCTCTATCCACATCTCAGAGGCATCTGCCATGCAAACACAGCAGCCAGTCCCCCTACCTGTGAGTAGGGGAAATTTTTATTGACAAATAAATGAAGAACAGAAATCACATGACAAAACAAATACAGAGGACTCATGTAACAGGAAAATCAGAATGGGTAGCCCATGGTAAACATTTCCATAAAGCAAACAATGTTCCAAGTTACAAACTTTGCATTTCAGAAAAATAAATGTCTTTCAAATCCTGTTCAATGCTTTGAACCACTAGAAGGTGGGACATATCTTTTTGCTGTAAGGTGAAAAGACATCTAGCAGTCCATAAATGCCATTTAATGACATACTAACATACTAAAATGCCAGCAGAATAGGCCTAACGGTCTTTCATGTCTGCTCATTTGGTCAGTCCCCAACCTGGGTGCTGACCTTGCTGTCCCCCTCGCCTTCTCTGGCTTCTCCCTTCCCAGTTCCGGATATTCTTGCTGCATTGGATTATGCTTCCAGAGCCCTTCCCCTGTACCTGTCCCACCTCCTCTTGAACCCCTCCACTGTCTCTGCCTCCACCAGCCCCCTAGGCAGTGCATTCCATGGCTCCACCACCCTCTCAGTGAAGTAGCACCTCCTCCTTTCTCCCCTGAATCTTCCCCCCTCCAGATTCCATCCATGCCCTCTAGTGGCCCCTTCCTCCTTCCTTTGAAGCACCCCAACTGTTCCTCCCCTATTTACCCTCTTCATGTACCTAAAGACCTCTATCATGTCCCCCAGGTCCCTTCTCTCTTCCAATGTGTACATATTTAGCTCTTCGAGCCTCTCCTCATAGATCCTGTCCCCCAAGCCCCAAATCATTTTGGTTGCCCTCCTCTGGATCCTCTCCAGGAGGTTAATGTCCCGCTTTAAGTGTGGCCTCCAAACTGCACGCAGTACTCAAGGTGCGGCCTCACCAAGCAGTTATACAGAGGGAGTATCACTTTTCCTCCTTCTTGAGGTGATCCCCCTAGTGATGCATCCCAGCATCCTGTTGGCCTTGGCTGCTGCCTCCCACAAGTCTCAGAGTTGTTCATCTTGACATCCACCACCACCCCCAGGTCCCTCTCAGCCATCGAGACCTGTGCATTCCCCAGGGTGTGTACCTGACCTGGGTTTCTGCCCCCAGGTGGAGTACCTTGCATTTCCTGCATTGAACCTCAGCTTCCACTTTCTAGACCATCTTTCCAGAGCCTCCAGGTCCCCCTGTGGGCCACCCTCCCTCCCTCCCCATCCACCACCGCCCCAGTTTCTGAGTCATCTGCAAAGAGACTCATCTCACTCCTGATTCCTGTCCTTATGTCAGATACATAGGCGTTGAACAGAAGGGGCCCAAGGACTGATCCCTGTGGGACCCCACTAATGACCCTCCTTGGGGATGAGACTATCCCACCAACTATGACCCTCTGGGTCCGGTCCTGGAGCCAATTGCCTATCCATCTGATCATCTGGTTCCCCACCCCCATTTCTCCCAGCTTATCCAACAGGCCTACGTGAGGAACAGAGTCAAATGCCTTGCTGAAGTCCAGAAAGAGGACATCTACTGGTCTACCCAGTATGACAGTAAATAAATTTAAAGTGTCAGTAATCCACTTCTTTAAGCATGCTATAAATACACCATATAATAACATCTTATAGGTAATAGAAGTAAACAAGGGTTCTTGCCATCTGTTCACTAAAAACAACCAAAAACCAGCTATATAAGAACAAAGGAAAAGAAGATGTTGTATTGTTTCATCCTGTCGCACACATGAGGGTCTAGAACACAATCTTTTATTTAGCTGTTTATGTTTATGATTAGCCTTTATATTGATTCATTCATGACAACTAAGCCAATGCAGATCCCACATCTTCTGGGGGATGTGAGGGTTCCCTAACAGCATGTGTAAGGCAGGTAATTGTTGAGGTGGACATTTGGGAAATATCACAATGTCTGCACAGGTGGTATCTATCAAATATTTATAAATAGCTTTCCTATTAAGGGATATAATCATATGGCTAGTAATCTTCCATTGTTATAGATGACAAAAGGTGTCGAGAAGATAGGAAGGGATAGAAGGGATATGTTTAATTTGTTTTAAATTGTTAAGTTCCCAAAGATGGAACCAAGGTTTACAAGACTGAAAAAAATAGAATTCCCAGCCTACATTGTAATTATTCAAAAGTGGTTTAAGATTAGTCATAAAAAATATACTATTATAAAAAAATAATGGGCATATCATGTTGAGACCACCCTTCCTTAAAGGTAAGCAGGTTATAGAACACTTAATTGGGTTCAGGCGGCTGCCCCATAAGGCCTGAAAAAATATACTCAATAGTTTAGTTTCCAAAACTCGTAGGGGGACCATAAGCTAAAAATAAAAAAATCAGAAGCAATTGAGATTTTATTAAGTATACCCTATTTTTCTTATTGAGCTTCCAGGTGTTCCAAAGAGAAACCTTGGCCTGTTCAAGTTCCAACATAGAATTCCAATTTAGAATATCCACAGGACCAGTCCCAAACAGAATTCCCAAAATCTTAATAGGGGTTTCATAAAGTGTAATACTAGAAACTACCGTATCATTTAAGTGCTGAGACCCGGGTCTTCGACCGACATATTTCTCCAAATTCAGAGATGCTCCTGAGACATGACCAAAAGATGTACAGATGTGGAGAGATGTATATGCTAATGGAACATCAGCTACTATTAGACTCATATCGTCAGCATAGGCTAAAACAGAAAGTGGCAAAGAAAGAATAGGCCTGACATTTTGTGCTGTATTAATAGTGTGAAGTAAGGGATCAAAAAAAAAGATATACAAAAGAGGACTAAGTGGGCATCCTTGTCTAACACCTCTCTTTAGTGGTACTAAAGGACCCTTCCAGTCATTAACTATAGGAATTGAAGTGGCTGTAGAATACAATAATTGTAATCAGGAGAGGGTAGTATCAGGAACTTTATAATGTCTCAGAACATGCCATAAAAAATCATGAGTCACTAAATCGAATGCTTGTTTTTGATCCAAAGAATACAGGAGGCTTGTTAACCTATCTGAATTGCCATGTTCCAGTAAACCCATAACAAGAGGACATGATCATGTATACTTCTTCCTGGAACATTACTAGATTGAGCTTCTGAAATTACAAAAGGGGCTAGCTTCGCTAGATGGAGAGAATGAATCTTAGTTAGAATTTTAAAATCTGTATTCAATAGGTTAAGAGGCCTCCAATTCGTAAGTAGTTTTTTGTCTCCTTTATTACAAATATAATAGGTACTTCCCACATTAAATTCCAATGGTAAAGTATCTGCTTTTAAAAGAAAATTATAGATTGCAGCCAATTCTTTACTTAACTCAATACTAAGTAATTTATAGAGTTCATTTGGAAGGCCATCCAAGCCTGGAGTCACTCTAGATCACAGGGTTTTGATGACCTCTACTACTTCCCATGCTTGAATGTTACAATCAAGCATATCTAACTCCGATTGTTGTACATCAGGGATTCTAATGGGGCTAAGGTAGGCTAATATGTCGTCTAGACATGTAGTAATTAGACTGAATAAAGTTTGTGTATACCTGCCACATAATTTTGAATGTGCCTCAAATCAGTAAGTTCACGATTATCTTCTGTCACAATAGTGTCAATGGTTTTGCCAGTAATCTGCATAGAAAAATGAGCAAACGGACAAATCACATCATAGGTGCCTTTTACACTAAAACGTTGGCGCTGTTGCATAGAAGCATATTTTATGGAGTGGTAATCCATTAAAGTTTTTTTAAGAGTACTAATTTGTGTAGAAAAATCTTGGCCTGTTGTATGAGAAAGGTTAAGGAGTTTTTGCAACTGATTCCGTGTCTGATGGTATGTAAAACAGCAATCCTCATGATGCGATTTGCTAAAAGTCTTCAGTAATCTTATTAAATCCCTCTTTGTATCCAACCACCACCACCAAAGATCGTCATATAGAAAAATCACTGATTTCCTGTTTTGGAAAAAGGTCTGAAGATGTGTCAACAATAAAGAATTATCTAGCAAGGAAATATTAAATTTCCAAGTAACAGGGCCAAAAACTGCAGTATTCTTAGGACCAAGGAAAGTAGTAAGCAAGACATTATTCGAAAACTCAGCTACTTGTACTTCAGCAGCAGAAATTTGTAAAAAGGAGACAAAAAAGAAATCTATATGGGTAGCTGAAGGGCCTTTATGAAAAGTAGGAGTATGTTTCTGGGTAAGAGATAGATAAGCATCCTTTAGTTTTGCTGAAAATAAGAGGTTTTTAAGAAAATTTGTATCACAGAATAATTTTTTGGTTTTCGAGGCTGAAGATCTGTCCATCGTGGACAAACCACAATTGAAGTCACCACCAAAAATAACATGCATAGAAGTGTAAAGATAAGGCCGAACTACTTTCAAGAGTTCAATTCTGAGTGACTTAGTTTGTGGGGCATAAATATTCACTATCCGAAAGGGGATAGAAAGGAATTTAAAGTCTATAAGTAATACCCTACCAGGGCATAAATCTAAGATCTTAACTATAGATATATTAGGGAGATTAAACAAGATACCCACTCCAGAACATGTCTCCTGTCCAAACAACCAATAGGAAGGGCCTAAATGCCAGGCTTTTTGGGCCCTATAAATTTAGGGCAAGGAATGAAACCTAACATCTCTTAAAAGTATGATACCTGCTGTAAGGCAGGATAAAAATGAAAAAACTGAATCCCTCTTAGGTTGTTTTTTAATACTGTTAATATTAACAGTATGTATCGCAAAAGAGGAACACATAAGGGCAATCTGACAACTAGCAGGGATCACTTCGGCCTACCTTTTCTCAGGGTACATTCTTTATGTTTTGTCTTGGCTTTTGCTTTCCTCTTTTGAGATCCCACATTGTCAATAGGGACTTCAGTATCTGTTGTTAGTTTGGGGTGAGAGGATAAGACAGAGGAGGAATCTGAGTCTGTGTTTTCAGAGGTATGATGTAATAATTCATATTTATTTGCTAAAGGATGAGTCTCCATCCTCTGAGCTTTCGAAGAAGGTGAACCAAACTTCCTCGAACCCCTTGCGATTCTGGAATGTGTAGTAAAAGAGTCGGGAGGGGTTCCATCATTCCCAATGGAGTCGGGGGGGCCTCATAGTCACCTGAATTTGAACAACTAGGAGTAACAGGGGAGGAAGCAGGAAGATTGGAAGGTAGAGTAGACTGAACATGATTTGAGACTACCTCAGTCCAATCCTCACTAGCAGGTGCAATAGTGGCAGTGGAAGTAATACTGTGTGGTTTAGCCAAATTAGTAGGGGAAGGCCTAGCCGTAGAAAGAAAAGAGGAGGGACCATTGATTTTAGAGCGTTGGGCCACTGTAATAATAAGCCTTTGTTCTTCTCCATCTGCTAAGGTCGGAGAATTATTTGCAGCCCAGGAAGATTGCTGAAAAGTATGTCCTAGGTCATCACACAAAACACAGAGAGGTTCTTCAATACATTGTGAGCCTGCATGTCCAAGACCACCACAAACAGTACATTTAATTGTATCACAAATGCTACTCAGGTGGGATGTGGAACCACACTTATAACATGCTTTTGGCTGCCCTGAATAAAACATTACTCCCCTATCCCTGCCTAACATAAAACTATTGGACAAGTGTTGAATACCAGCATCTGTGGTTCAAAGCATAACTCTAACCTTCCACACCCTGTCCACAAATTCTCTGTATCAAAAATTGCTTCAGGATCAGAAAGTACTGTGCACCTTTGCTTTAACCAAACCGTAATATCATTCAGGCTGACACCTTCATTTCTAAACAGAATGGTAATATTTTTTTGTGCAGGTTTGGTTAAAGGGATAGCGCTGAAGGGTGTCCATAAAGGGGAATTTTTTAACAAGTGAAATTGGGACCAAAACTTTTCCAAACCTTTTAAGGTTTTGAAACTAATATCAAAGTGTGACTCATTTGACACATGTATCAATGCATGAATATCATAATCTGCACATTTCATAGATTCCTTTAGCAAAGTACGTCCTACAAAAACCCTATCAGGTATTTCAGGTAACTCCCTCAGATACTGTAACCTTACAGCATCATGTCTTTTAGCCTGTTGAGTGGGGACCGAAAAACAAGAAGCATACGTTTTCGTAGCTGTAGAATGCAAAAAGTCTGTCTGTTCTGTTTGTTGGGGTCATAGACTAGGGCCCTGAGGTGGGAGACTACATTGGAGAGAGTCAGTGTCTAATTTTGGAACCGCAGAAGATGTAGAAAGTGGCAATTGCAAAATCGGGTTCTGCGTTAAATGCAGATCAGGAGTTAAAGTTAAATCCAGCTTGTGTTCCACGGAGGTAACAGTCGGGACGTCTGCATGTGAGATCCGAATGGGAGAAGGACCAGAGCACCATATTCCGACAACCGGATCCCTTTCCCAGCCCACCGCAGCAAGCACTGAGTCAACTGATCAGTCTCCCGGTGTAACAGGCTCTGCAGGAAGTGGGTTGGATGCAGAACTTTGTTGTAATTGGTCAAAAGAAACAGCAAGATCTCTAGTAGAAACCGTAGCAGGAGGAGTAGAAGGAAACATCGGGAGGTCAGCAGTGGAATGCGGAAATGTCAAAGCTTGCACTCGGGTGTCTGACGCAGCATTCAGCAACTGTGAGTCAGAGTAAGAACTTTTTGACAACTGTACAGTTGAGTTCTTTAGGGCTAAAAGCTCCTGTCTTTTTGTTAAATAACGTTGTTCTTCGATTAAAAGCAAAGCATCCACATCTTGATTCACTGAGCATTCTGCAGCATTTAAAGACTCTATAGTAGATTCTGGCTGTATTAGTGCAATAATATTCTGAGATAAGACAATCTTCTGCTTACTTTGATCCACCGAAGTTTCTGGGGAAATATTCAAAGTTGCAGCTGATTTCAACTCAGACTCAGTAGGGGAAGCTTTAGGAACAATTGGTAAGGCCTCTTGCAATCCAGAGACAGGGGAGGAGACCAACCCCCCTGCCTCCAACACCTCCATGTCTCTCACAGCATTTCCAGAGACAGCCATCTTGGCGGAAAGCCAGGATGTAAGGGGAACCCCATAGGAGAGTAGGGAAATTTCCCCAGTGTCCTGGCCAAATTTCTCCCATTTACTAAAAATACCACCAACAGCTTAATCTTGTTCAATTTCAGTTGCTTACAATCTGTATCCCCCTCCACCCGGTTGCCCCTGAAAAAGGGACTTCTAGGCCCAGTGGGCTTACCTGGTCAACAAAATTCAATAAATAAATAACAATGGTTTCAACAATGTAAATCAGGAACCTTGAAAATAGAGAAGAATATACCTTTACTCCCCTCCTACATGAAGGAAACTTTCATGAAACTAAGACAATGGCATATCACCAGCCAGTAGTTTCTTACACTACATAGAAGAAACCTATATAGCCTGATCTTAGAACACACATGTTCTGAAGCTGATGTATTCCCACAATGCCCACAAACCCATCGGAAGTCATTAAACAATTTATTGGCAAACCCCAGGATATAATAACATATGCGGGATATACATTGGCTCAGCCAACATGAAAAACTGAACGTAAAATCCACTCACAAACATAAAAAAATGGAAGAAAGATTTTGCAGCAGGCCTCATTATACTACCATCATTGAAACAGTTCAACATTTATTTTTTAACTGCTGTATCTCTGGATTTTGGACATTTGTTGCACAAGAATGGTCTGAAACACTATTTTCTACAGTTACATATGAACACATTACTGTATGTCTAGTAACTTCTCTTGGAAATGGAATAAGTGGAACAGAAGTACTTTAAATCTGCTATTTACTATTTTTAAATGGCACATACTGTATGGAGTGCCAGATGTCTCTTTACGCTGTAGTAGAAACAATGCTCACATATTGACCTTCTACACAAAATAACAGGATACATTTTCTATTCTGAAGAAATAAAAAGGTTACAAACATGAGTCAGAGGAACAATGGAGATCTTTACCATGGATAACAACATCTGACTCACCTATCACTTAACCAGGATGTTTTATGAATTGTATGGTCTTTCAATTAGAAATTGTTACTAGAAAAGACTTCTGCACCAATGTTTTCAGAGTTCTGCATTTTCTTTACTATTTCTATTATGTAGAGGCTCAACAATGTATTAAGAGAAGTACTCTAAGATTTACTTGGATTAGATTTTTTTTTTGTGATTTACATTTCTTTCTGTATTCCTCAATAAAATTCCCCAACACTTTTTGAAAAGTGCCACAGAATCTTTAAAATCCAGCTGAACAGGCAGACAGGATCTCAGTTTAGTGTCTAATCCAAATGACAGCACCTCAGGAGTGTAGCATCCCCCCTCAGGATGCGCTAGAGTGTCAGTATTGGGATTTACCCCAAGTGCCTGATGTGGGGCTAGAACGCATAACCTTTTGATCTTTCAGCTTCAGAGGCGAGTGTGCAACCCGCTGAGCCACTGACATTACAGCAAAAGACAATAATGCATTCAGGTAAATTTATAAATCCAGCTTTCACAAATGCAAAACTGTGGTCAAGAGAAAAAATGGAGTATTCACTGGGAAAAAATACACCACAAAGAGTAATCCATAACATGTGCATGCCAGCACTGACTGCCACAAGTAAGCTACAGCTGTTAATATCCATTGCTGACTTGAAGGTCCCAATTCTCAAAGCTTCTGGAATGGTGCAAGGGGCTTGGGCCACAAGGAGTGGTGCAAATTGTTCCTTGCATCAAAAGATGCAACAGGAGCCATTCTCAAAGACAGCCTGCAGCACCCACATGCTGCCTGCACCAAAAGGGGTTTGTGCCATCCTTGCAGCATAAAATGGGCTGCAGTATGGTGCTAATGGGTTTGTGGCAGATGCAGGCTGCCATATCCCCTAATTCGGGATTCTCAAAACACTCCTGAAGGGCAAATTTCTGAGTACGATTAGAGCAGCCTGGGCTGGTCTAAGGGTACATACAGTAGAAATCTACCCGCTGGGAGTGTTGAGCAACCTACACCAACATTCTGCATTCCCCCTCCCCAGCCCCGATCCCCCATCTAGTATAATCATCAGGTACCTGGTGGTCTAGTGCCCCCCTGCCTGATTCCTGTAGCATTAAATAATGGTTCAGTGGTGATCCAGCCCCCACCTGCCTGATCTCTGTATCATTGAAATATACCTTCCCTGGTGGTTTAGTGGTCCGTCCCTTCCCTCGATTGCTGATCGCCATTTCTTTCATAATAAAAAACATATGTCTGTGGTAGTCTAGTGGTCTGTCCCCGATTGCTGTCCTGTTCATGATAAAATAAAATGTGCCTAGCAGCCTAGTGGTCCCTCCCCTTCCCTGACCACAGATCACTGTGCACTTGAGAAGAAAATAAGTGTACCTGGTAGTCTACAGGTCCCTCCTCTTCCCCAGTCATCAATCTCCATCCCATTCATAATAAAATACATGTCCCTGGTAGTCTAGTGGTCTATCCCCTTGCCCTGATAACTGATCTGTTATTGTAATACAAGTGTCCCTAGTGGTCACCCCAACCTTTCCCTGATCCCTCCCTGCCATAAAGTGAATGGCCCCCTGGTGGTCAAGAGCCCCCCCACCTTGATCTGCCCATATATTAAGAGATAACAGTCCCCAGTGGTGCTCAGTGGACACCCACCCACCAGAGCAGTGCCCCATCCATACCGATCCCCCCGTCCAAACCCCAGGCTGATGACTGGCACAGCCCTCTTCTCACCACCATTCCAGCAGATGGCTGAGCTCTCAATGAGTGCCTACTGTATACAGCAGGCACTCATTGATGGACAGCTCTACTGAGCTGTTAATTAATGAGCACTTATTGTATACAGTAGGTGCTCACTGAGTGCTCAGTCAGTGTGGCTGGCTGTGATGATGAGAGGAGGGCTGTGCCAGTCACCAGCTCAGGGTTTGGATCAGGGGGGCGCAGGGTAGATGGGGCACTGCATGTTGAGATGCTGTGGTGGGGGTCCACTACATCACCAGGGACTTTTATCACATAATATATCAGCGGATCAGGGTGGGGAGGCACTAGAACACAGGAGAGCTATTCATGTTAGGGCAGGGAGTGATCAGGGATAGGGTGGGGGGACCTCTAGACCACCAGGGACACTTGTATTACAATAACTGATCGGTGATCAGGGAAGAGGGAGGGACCACTAGACTACCAGGGACATTTATTTTATTCTCAAGGCAATGGTGATCAGTTATCAGGGGAAGGGAGGAACCACTAGACTACCAGAAACATTGTTCATAATAGATACAAGTGGATCGGGGAGGGGGGGTGCCACTGGTGACCAGGGATATTTTGGTATTACTATACAGGTATTGGGGCTGGGGGGGTGCTAGACCACCAGGGATGTTCTAGATCAGTGCATGAGTGCCCTGAAGCTTGTGGCACACCATCTTGATGTGCCAACTATTTGGTGCATGGCCACAGATGCCACAAGCTGTGGGACTTTGCCGCTGAGATACTACCCAATACAGAATAAGGTGCAGAATTCCTGGTGCAAAGGGGCACTCAGCGCAAGTCACCTTTGGTGTTGCTTGCACTGAGTTTTGAGAATCGGGCCCCAAGGCTTTTTAACCCCAACGAATTATAGTCTTCTTTTCTCCACTGCCAATTACTATACTGGGAGTTGAAGGGGTAAGGCTAAATTCTCAAAGAAGAACAGAATTTATGGGGTCCAACTCAAACCATATGAAAGAAGCCACTGTTTTACCTGTCTGACCCTTAAATGGAGAGTACTGAGGTAATCTGAAATGTTGGCAATATGTACAATGCTTGTGTAATTAGGCAGTAACTTTGGCATATGCCCTCAGTTCCTGTTATTGGGGCTATGACCCATTGGAGGTACCATGAAGACACAAAAATTCAATTGAGTAGGTTTCAATCCTATTGATGTTGCAGGGACAAAGTACTTTTGACCCAATGGACCTTTGGGAAGTAATGGGTGGATGGTTTAAGAAATTAACTGAGCATTTATAGGAAACTTGAACATTCATGATTTAAAAACCACCCAGTTGAGGGGTTTAGCCTTCACCTACTACTGCCCCACTGAGCCATGGGCAAATATCCTTTGCATTCAACAGCTCATTAGACTCCTTGTGTCAGAAACCTAAGCACTTAAAAGGAAGGAATAGTAGGTTTGGTCCTGTGACTGGAGTGATGGTGATCAACAAATGATTGTTAAGGTAATGAGGTGTACTCAAGTAGTCTGAAGCTAGTTAATATGTAGAATGGTTAGGGAACTAGATTGCAACTTAGCCTGCACAATCTCTTTTCCTGTTATGGAGACTGCCACCCTTATGGGGTGCCACAAATTAAAAGGAACCCTTTTGAGGAGGTTTTTGTCTCTAGAGGTATTACATGGATGATGTTTCCTTAGTCCAAATTTATCTCAGGATGAAGCCCAAAAGCACAAATTAATGAAACAGAAAAGAGCTTAATTCCCATAAAGAGAGAAGAGACACAGTCAGAAAAAGAGGTAAATACCAGTGTCAAAAATGCATGGCCGCTATCCAGTTCAAACTCTTGGCAGCATTCATACAGTATTATGTAAAATTCTGAAATATAGCATAGATATTATTATCACTATTATTATTATTAATATTAATATTGTTATGACCTTCTACATGGAGGAGGGGATCTTTGGAACCAAGGCCTAGGTTGTCATCCCTCCTAGCTGATGAATATTTATTTTGCCAGAAAGTGGACATCAGATATGCAGTGTCAATAAACAGGATGAACAGGCTCTAAGTCTGAAGACTTTTGCTTTCATAGTTGTTGCAATCATGGCTGTACTGCACAACTTACAAAAACTGAGCACATAGATAAATGGGGAAATGCTGCCGTCATGGAAGGACCCAGGAGAGCAAAGCCATGAAATTAAACATGGCAAGCAATAAAAAGGAATGCACAAATAGGGCAAAATTAAATAATATTTACTGAAAAGTGAGAGGACAAATTAGAGTAACCCTAGAGTTTTGATCGCTAACCTGATTCCTCATCAGGGGCCCCTGATGAAGAATCCGTTTGAGATCAAATCACCGAAGTTCCTATAGCTTGCCCTCTTAATCAGTGCTGACACCTTTTTCAGTACATATTGTTTTGTTTTGCACCTATTTATGTACAGGTATGCCTTTTCATTGCACACAATGTTTGGCTTCATGGTTGTACAACTGAAGGAATCACTATATTGAAAGATTTTTCCCATGGTGAAATGCTGAAGGCCAGCATCATTGCCAAGCGAATGATGGGATTACTGAATGCACTGTGAAGAGAAGGAAGATGCTTAACAGCTGCTTCAGGTTTGGTTTCCTAGATACCCACCCGTGAGACAAGGTTCTTTTTAAATGCTGGAGCTAAGCCTTTTATGTTTTAAAGCCTGGGTGACAATGTTGTTGCCATGCCCTTGAGGAGCAAGGCCTGAGCCAAGCACTTGAGGGGCCTGGGCAAAGTAAATGGCTGAGGAGGAGGAAAGGGACATCAGAGGCAGTTAAGTAAATTTTCATCACTGTGTTGCTGCTGCTATATTGCAATATTGTTCTGGAATGGGAATGGGATTGGGGAATGCTGTAGTGTTGTTTGGGGGATTGTGGGGAGATGGGAGGAAGCTGACAGTGGCAGGATGAGGAAGATCCTGCAATGGGAGCCAGAGGCCGAGACCACGTGACACAGCTCGGCCAATCGGGTGGCCAGTGTCTTGAACTTTAAAAGGGTGTAACAGACAAAAAATGAACAGCACCTGTAAACAGTGTGAAATAAGTTTTAATATAGACTCTCTAAATACCTTTCTGGGCTGTGAAAAAGGTGCAGACAAAAATCACGGCTTGTGCAATACAACCTGGTTTCACCTAAAAGGCATTTTAGGCTAAACCAGATCGGGTCGCACCAGCCGTGATTTTTGCCTGCACCTTTTGCACAACCCAGCAAGGTATTTAAAGAGTTTGTATTAAAACTTATTTAACACTGTTTACTGGTGCCATGCGTTTTTTGTCTGTTGCATTAATTATTTGCATGGCACAGTCCTGTAACGGAGTGGATTCATCTTATTTGCTGGCTTTAAAAGGGTGCCATTTTTGTGTTTCCATCAGTCGGGGAGTGGATGCCAATGGAGAGAAGGCACGGGACATTGGCAGCAGCTAAGTAAATGTTCATCACTGTGTTGCTTCTGCTGTATTGTGGTGTTGGTGTGGACTGCAATTGAAGAATACTGTAGTGTTGTTTGGGGGATGTGAGGAGGTGGCAGGAAGATGACAGTGGGAGGCTGAGAGAAAGCCAGCAATGGGAGCCGGAGGCTGAGACCACATGACACAGCTGGGCCAATTGGGTAGCCAGTGTCTGGGGCCTTAAAAGGGCACCATTCTTGTAGTTCCTTCCAACAGTTGGGAAGCGAACACCAACGAAGAAGAGGTGCGTTACATTCGCAGCAGCTAAGTACATTTTCATCACTGCGTTGCTGCTGCTTTATTGTGGTGTTGTTCTGAACTGCAATTGAGGAATGCTGTGGTGTTGTTTGGGGGACATGAGATGTGAGGAAGCTGACAGTGGGAGGCTGAGGGGGTGCCTGCAACGGGAGCTGGAGTCTGAGACCATGTGACACAGCTGGACCAATCTGGCTGCTTTTGTCTAGGGCCCTAAAAGGGTACCAATTTTGAAGTCTTAGTAGTCGAGGAGCAGACACCAATGGAGAGGAGGTGTGGGAGATCAGCAGCACATAAGTACAGTTCCATCACTCTGTTGCTGCTACTGTATTGTGGTGTTATTCTGGACTGCGATTAGGGAATGCTGTAGCGTTGTTTGGAGGATGTGGGGAGGTGGGAGGAAGCCGACAGTGAGAGGCTGAAGGAGGGCATACAATGGGAGTAGGAGGCTGAGACCATGTGAGAAAGCTGGGCCAATTGGATGGCTAGTGTCTCGGGCCTTAAAAGGGCACCATTCTTGTAGTTCCAGCAGCTGAGGAGTGGATGCATGGCAGCAGCTAAGTACATTTTCATCTCTGTGTTGCTGCTGCTTTATTGTGGTGTTGCTCTGGACTGCGATTGGGAAATGTTGCAGTGTTAGAGCTGAGCAGGGTTAGCACTAGGGAAGGGGTGCTATAAACATATTGTTAAGTCTTTTCTTTGTTTTTGGAAAAATGTTGCACTCACCCTAACAATAAGGACCATACGCCAGTTGAATATTCTAAAGTTCTTTATCAGAACATCTTTTTATTTATCCATCCAGTGTCGAGTTCAAGTGCAGCCACAACAGAGCTTACGTGTTGCTGTTATGGCTTCATCAGAGAATAATAAAGTGCATATAATGTGCCTATTAAATATTTTTCATCAAAATAAATGCACCAATCACACAAGTGCTTACATCATCACACATAATTGGTAATCACAGACAAGTAATTTAAAGTGGAAAAATAACTAGTGTTAGCATGCTTTAGTGTTGTTTGGGGGACATGAGGAGGTGGGAGGAAGCTGACAGAGGGATGCTGAGGGAGGGCCTGCAATGGGAGCTGGAGTCTGAGACCATGTGACACAGCTAAGCCAATTGAGCAGCCTGTATCTGGGGCCTTAAAAGGGCACCATTTTTGTAGTTTCAGTAGTCAGGGAGAGGACACCAATGGAGAGGAGGTATAGGAGATCGGCGACAGGTAAGTACTGTTCCATGGTTACCCGTGAAAACGGCGACTACAAATGAGCGACGGCAATATGAGCGACTAAAAAATCGCTACTACTCTATCAGCGACCAGCACAATTGAGCGACTTTACAATTAGGGCGACTGTGCTGAAAGTTATTTCACATAATAGCGAATGGCAAATTCAGCGACTCTGCTGACAGGATTCTGTGACTAACAGTAAGCTGAGAGGAGACCTGTAGAGCACAATGCACAGTGCAAAGAGGGCAGCCAATACTCATGGACACAATAAATGGGAATTGCATGAACAAATAAAACGCCTTACCAAAACATTCCATGTTGTGAAATTCGACGCAATCTTTCTAGATGGCAGAATTGATCCATTAATCAAGGCAGCATTATACAGAGCCACTAGTTCATCACCCAAGTCAGCAACTTACAGAAGTGCTCTCTAAACAACCTCTTGCACGCTCTCTTACAGTAGCCATGACTTTACGTACACCAACTCCCCCAGCATCCACAACATGAGTATGTTCTCTCAGTTGAGCAGTTACCTTGCCTTCTATTGTGTGGATCCGAGCAAGGCAGTTGAAGCGGTGTGCATCCACACATCGCCAATACACTTTTCCTCCTTTTTCTTTGTCACGGCGATAAAGGAAACCAGAAAATAAGGCTAGTGGCTTTCCCTTCTGGCTTGCAATAAACTCCACGTCCATTGTAACCTCGATCTCGGTACCGACATGGTATTGGTACCTTTAAGAGGTAGGCTATTGCATTGTGGGATCGAAATAGGAAGTAATACAAATCATAATATATCTTGATAAACTATCAGAAGAGCAGCTTACTAGACACAGACTCCGTAAATAGTAAGTAAACACCAGCGTTATTATTACATGGTAGCTGAATTTCTGGTGAGGGCAGCTATCAATACACTGCACTTCGGGCATACTTCAAACCCCTTCAAACTGTTATGCTCCCAAATGGTGGGGGCGCCATAGATGAAGAAGGATAGGCCATCCCACAGCACCCCCATACCTGACCCAGTTGGGTCACATATCAACTTAAACAATCACAAATAATAACTGCCCAGAGGATGCAAAGGTATTACCCCATGCCTCCCATACCTACAGGAAGAAACAGTGTTATCCTATGAGTAAACATTCGAAACAGCAAACAGATGACCTCTGCATCAACCCTGAGACATGCTGAGCCCATCTAGTAAATACCCCCTCATCAGCACAGCCTGACTGGTATCCTCGTAGGGCCCCTATTGTCCCAATACATTAAATTTGTAAACAAGGGGAATGAAAAAGGAAACCTTGGTCCAGGATCCTGGCGCAATCGCCCACAACCGAGTCACTATACACCAAACAAATATCTACGTAAAAAATCGCTACTGCTCTATCATCGACCGGCGCTATTATTACTTGGTAGCCGAGATTGTGGGGCGCTGAACTTTGCGAGAGCTATTAATGCAGTCGCCGATAAGGAGGCGCTGAAATTGTAGTAGCGATTTTATAATCGCGATTTTCACATGGAACCCCATTCCATCACTCTGTTGCTGCTGCTGTGTTGTGGTTTTGTTCTGGACTGTGACTGGGGAAAGCTCTAGTGTTGTTTGGAGGATGTGGAGAGGTGGGAGGAAGCCGACAGTGGGAGGCCGAGGGAAGGCCAGCAATGGGAGCCTGAGGCCAAGACCATGTGACAAAGCTGGACACCAGTGGAGAGAAGGCACAGGAAGTTAGCGGCAGCAAAGTAAACTTTCATCACTGTGTTGCCGGTGCTGTTTTGTGGTGTTGTTCTGGACTGGGATTGAGGAATGCTGTAGTGTTAATTGGGGGAATGGGGAGAGGTGGAGCTTGGCAGTGGGAGGCTGAGGGAAGGCATTCAACGGGAGTCAGAGGTCAAGACCATGTGAGACAGCTGTGCCAATTGGATGGCCGGTGTCTGGGGCCTTGAAAGGGTACCATTTTTGTAGTTCCAGCAGTCAAGGAGCAGACACCAGTGGAGAGGAGGCATGGAAAGTCAGCAGCAACAAAGTAAATTTTCATCACTGTGTTGCTTCTGCTGTATTGTGGTGTTGTTCTGGATTGTGATTGAGGAATGCTGTAGTGTTGTTTTGGGGATGTGGGGAGGTGGGAGGAGGGTGACAATGGGAGGATGAAGGAGGGCCAGCAATGGGAGCTTGAGGCCAAGACCAAGTAACACAGCTGAGCCAACTGGGTGGCCAATGTCTGGGGCCTTAAAAGGGCACCATTCTTGTAGTTCCAGCTGTTGGGGTGTGGACACCAACAGAGAAGAGGTGCATTACATCGGTGGCAGTCAAGTAAATTTTTCATCACTGTGTTGCTGCTGCTTTATTGTGGGGTTGTTCTGGACTGCAATTGGGAAATGCTGTAGTGTTGTTATGGGGATGTGGGGAGGTGGGAGGAAGTCTACAGTGGGAGGTTGAGAGAGGGCCTGCAACAGGAGCTGGCGGTCAAGACCACATGATACAGCTGGGCAAATCGAGTGGCTGGTGTCCATTTAAACTACCCAGAGGGCCTAGTGACCCCTCCTGTGAGTGACCCCGAAGCATGAGTGCCATGAAGCAGGAGTGTGGCATCTATCTAGGTGGCATCTGCAGGGGGGGTATCCTCATGAAGGACTGCAGGCCACAGGCCTCACTGAGGCAGTACAGTAAGAGGGAGTGATTATCAGGTGGGAATCTAGGATACCCAGGGCAGCATAGATGCAAGGGACAATGTGGATCCCAAGGAGCTAGGGACAGCTGAGGGAAGGAGAGGCAAGTGAAAGGGGTTGGTATGGGACCAGCAGCACAGGGGGAGAGAATGGTAGGGTGGTAGGATGCAATGGATGAGGGGCTGCCATCATCCTGAGGTTTGCATATAGACAGGATAGATGCATTGTCTGCAAGCAGCTTAGTCTCTTCAGGGAAGAGATAAGCTGGCTGACATGGGAATTTTGCATTGTGGAGGGGTGTGCCTGGACAGAGAGCTAGGGCCTGGTGGAGCACAGAAACAGAATGAGAGGGGGAAGAGTTGTGAATCAATGAGAGAAGCTAAGCATCCCACAGGCAGGAGCTGATTAGGACCAGTTGATATTGGCGTGAGGTAAAAGGAGGTGGCAGGGCAAAAGGGAGAAAAGAAGCACAGGCTAAGCACCGGTCAGACTCACAGGGTGGTACGATCAGGAGACAAGCAACACACGGAGATGTTGTATGGGAGCAGGTACTCACTACTGGCTAGCCTAGTGGATGGAGGTGAGGAAAAGGAGGTCACAGAGATAGCTGAGGTCAAGAAGAGTGGGACAAACAGCAATACCCACAGAAAGACAGTAGGCAAGGTAGACACACATCTTTATCAGAACATCTTTTTATTTATCCATCCAGTGTCGAGTTCAAGTGCAGTCACAACAGATCTTGCGTTTTGCTGTTATGGCTTCATCAGAGAATAATAAAGTGCATAGTCACAGAGGTGGCAGGGAAACCGGGGAGGGGGGTTGGAGAGAAACACACATACTCCAGAGACTGGGACTGGAAAGGAGAAAACAGGGGCAGATATGAGAATCATAGAAACTAGTAGGCAGGGAGAAGCACAGAAAATCTTTGCTAGGGAGGAAGATGATGTAATCCCAGAGGGGACCCCAGGCAGGAGGAATCAGGTACAGCGGGGAAAAATGGCACCGTAAGAGGGCTGGAAGAGTGGGACAAGTGTCAGCAAGAGGGACGAGTTAATGGAAGGCAACAAGGAGGTGGCAGAATAGTCATCATACTGGGGAATGCCATACTAAAAGGTATCAGATGGGGATGCAAGTGGACAAGAGAAGTTCTACCTGGGTGGATTGCATGGCAGGTATGACAGCACACAAAGTGAGGTACATTATTTCCTCATGTGTGAAGAGATAAGGGGGGGAAGCCTCACATACTACATGATTGCCTCTGAGCCTATGAGTCAGCCAAAAGCCGAGGGACAAGGGAGGGGCCATGCTGGTGCTGATCGCTTACTGCATTCATTGCTCTGTTCTGAACTGGGACGTATGAAAGGGACACTATATTTTATGTTATGCAGGACAGCCTGCTATTTTAATTGGGGCACAGTCTAACGATACTCAGCGCTCCCATTGCTAGGAGGCTGTTTGGGTGCATACCTGTTACTAAGCAGATGTTCTGCTTGTTTTGTGACACGTAACCCACAGCTGAACGTCTGGGTCAATGCACATAAAAGGAGAGTATGAGAGTGAGTGATGGCATACTACATGATTGCCTCTGAGCCTGTGAGTCAGCCAAAAGCTGAGGGACAGGGGGAGGTGGCCATGCTGGTGCTGATCACTTACTGCATTCATTGCTCTGTTCTGAACTAGGACATATGAAAGGGATGCTATATTTTATGTTATGCAGGACAGCCTGCTATTTTTAATGGGGCACAGTCTACGATACTCAGTGCTCCCATTGCTAGGAGCCTGTTTGGGGTGCATACCTGTTGTTAAGCAGGTGTTCTGCTTGTTTTGTGAACCGCGACCCATAGCTGAACTTCCAGGTCGTGGTTCATAAAAGGAGGGCATGAGAGTGAGTGACGCGAACTCGAGCGTGCATTCCCATGCACAGAGACTTGCGCTGAGACCAGTATGTCTCAATGCGTGTTTACACGTGTTCACGTGGGTCCGTGGGTGTGGGAGAGAAATTGCACATTATTAACTAAGTGCAAGAAAACCCTAACTGGACTATAAGGAAACAGCAAACACGAGGATAACCAAGGTAGGCTGTTTTTAAACATGGAAGTAGAAAGCCTCATTGTTGCCCTCTGCTCGGGTGAATTGGGGATAAAATGTCAAGCTTGTAATAAATTTAGTGTGGGTAATATAGTAGGCCTGACAGCCTACACATGTGAGCAATGTTGTGCTAGTAGGGATTTAAAAGCTAAAGTACTTGGACTAAAATTGCAGTAAAAATGCTACCAGTTTCAAAAGGAAGCAGGGGGGCACTCACATGATAGTGAACAGCATATAGGGGGAGCACAAAAAAGAAATAGAAGTACCCTGGAAGAAGACTTTGATTGGGAGGAAATACCAAATACAAAAGCTAAGAAAAAAGGTAGGAGAGCTATGACTTTCCAGATAGTATCCAACAACGCACAAGACCATTTACTAAACCACACTGATACTGCTGTAGGAAGTGAAGGGACACTGGGCCAGGACCCAGTGGAAGGGAAGGAAGGGGGCTTAAACTGTGGTACTGGAAATAAACTGAAAGATACCAATGGTATAGAAGATGCTAACATTCTCCAGACTGCATTAAACAGTTTGGATGAATGGTCACAAAATCAAGGGTCAACATTCAATGTAACGAAATGTACAGTTATGCATATTGGTAAAAATAATATGCATTTTCAGTACAGGCTGGGAAATGAATTATTGCAGGTTGTCACCGAAGAAAGTGACCTGGGAGTCAGAATATGTAATCGCCTAAGCTTCAGGATACGTTATAATCACATAATAAAAAAGGCTAGCAACATACAATATTGTATAAATAAACATATAAAGAGCAATAATAGGGAAGTTCTCTTACCACTCTACACATCTTTGGTGCGCCCTCATATGGAGTACTGTACCCAGTTTTGGGCATCAGGGGGCAAGGGTGATATAAGATCTTTGGAAAGGGTACAAAGGAGAGCCACAAGGAGGATAGCTGGTGTTCAGGGGCAGGAGTATGAACAGAGGCTGACAACTTTGGGCCTGTATACCATGGAATATCAAGAATGCGAGGATCTATGTTTAATATATAGGGCATTAAATGACCCTACACTTTGGGAACAGCTAAATCTTGTAATAAGGGATCAACCCTATGGTACTCGAGCTCATCCACTGCAAATTAAATTAGATAGGTTTAAAACTCTGAGAAGAAAGTACTGGCTAACGGTGAGAGTGGTTAAGATCTGGAATAGGCTGCCAATAGAGATAATAGTTAGTAGAACAATGGATTCCTTTAAGAAGCAAATTGATCAATATATGATCAAAACCAACATTCGTGGATATACATAAATAATTGGCGAGTATATGGACTATAGTCTTTAAAACTCTGAAAAAACCTATGAAACCTATACTGGTGGCTGTCAAAACACTGAAGCTGAATACCATATTATAACAACTGAAGAGGGGACTCCTCACAACCCTGTTGCACTTACAAATAATTTGGATAACGGGCTGGTATGGAGGTACAAGAATGTGTACTGAACAGCAGGGTGCACATTATTGGAGACTCCATTGTTAGATATACGCGCATACAACAAAAGGCTTGAAAGAAGTAGTCACCAGCTCCTACCTGCCTGGTGCTACATTAGCAGATATTGATAACATGATCCCCAAGATGGTAAAAAAAGGTGCGGATACCCAACTCATTATAATTAACCCAGGAACTAATGAGTTATATAGAACCAGGGAAGATCAGATGTATTTACAACTTATGAGTATTGAGAAAACAGTTCAGAAAATAAGAGCAAAAGTGGTGTTTTCAGAAATTCTACCAGTTCCCAAAGCAGGATTTAATATAAATCAGAAAATAAAAAGGGTCAATAATTGGATGAGAAGGTGATGTGTTACAAATGGCATTAACTGCATCAACTCCTGGGAAGATTTTGATTTAAACATAAAATATTTTGGACAGGATCTTAGACACCTTAGTAGGACAGGATCAAAGGCACTGGGGCTAGCATTTAGGAACAAATAGACGTACATTTAAACTAATCATTGGGGTGGCAATGAATGGAATACAGGGAGGTCCACTGGGGGACTTAGGTCAGACACGTGGGAGTGATAGGAGGAATAAGGGAATACATCTGTCGCTTGTCAATGCTAGGAGCATCAAGACACAAATAGATGAGCTCAGGCATGTATTTGCATGAGACAATATAGATGTATGTGGGCTGACTGAAACCTGGCTCAGAGAAGATGATTGGATAGACAAAATTGATGGTTATAACTTCTATCATAAGCCCAGAACGGGGAAGGTGGGAGGGCGAGTTAGAGTTTACATATCTTCACACTTAAAAGCAAGCATTATCCATCCTGACAATGATGAGGGGACTCAAGTGGAACACTTATGGCTTAATTTATGGACAGGGAATAAAAGCATTAGATTAGGAGTTTGCTACAGGTCACCTAACTTGACTGAGCTACAAAATCATGCTTTCTTGGACTTTCTTGATAGTGATCTGATTACAGACAACACTATTATAATGGGAGATTTCAATTTCCCCAGGATATGTTGGGAGCCCCTGAGTGGGGAAGGGACTATTGAAGAAAGGTTTCTGGAAATATGTGAAACTAACTGCTTAGCTCAGGTGGTTAGTGAAAAAAAACAAAAAAATCAGAGTTTACTGGACCTAATTCTTAGTAACATGGGGGGAGCTATAAAAAATGTAGAGGTTATAGAACCACTGAGAAGTAGTGACCACAGCATGATAAGAGCTATACTAGAAGAGAACTCCTACCATATCCTGGAAAAGTCAGTTACAAGGAACTATAACAATATAGATTATATAAATATAAATAAAATAATCAGATCATATAATTGGAACATACTAAAAGGGAAATCTCTGGAGCAGTTGTGAGAAATAGTCAATGGAGTCCTGCAATCTTGTATACAAAATCATGTTCCACTAATCAAAAAATACAACAGGAGGGGAAGAATACCACACTGAATGACTCAATCGATTTGTAGACTGGGGATGTAAGATATTAAAAAAATATCCATCCACTGCCAGACTGTCTGTATATAAGTCTCTGGTTAAAAAGAGTAAACAAGCCATAAAGAAAGGAAGAGCAAGAGCAGAATTAACATTAGCTACTTTAAAAGATAACAACTTATAGAACTTTTATAATTATGTAGGTAGCCTGAATTAAAATAACAACAACCAGATTACTATGTTAATAGATCAAGAGATGCAAACTGAGGCTGAGATGGGTATAGCGAATATGTTCAACTCATATTTCAAAAGTGTCTATTCCAGGGACGACAGTGGGACTATCAGAGAAGATATGATACAAGAGACAGTGGAAACTGAAATTCCTATCATAACTGTAGAACAGGTTAGAAGCAAGCTTATGAAATTAAAGAGATATAAGTCAGGGGGACCAGACCGTTATCACTCAGCGTTCTTGATAGAAACAGCAGAGGAGATCTCTATTCCACTCACAGCCCTATTCAATAAATCTTTACAACAAGGTAAAGTTCTGGACATCTGGAAATAAGCTTATATAATACCTATATATAAATCAGGGGACAGGACGAAACCAGAGAATTATCATCCAATAAGCATCACCTCAATTATAGGTAAAGTAATGGAATCCTTCATAGATGAGTTCCTTGATAGCAATTAAAAAACCCTGAATCATATAGATATTTCACAGCATGGTTTCTCAAGTGTGAGGTCATGTACCACCAACCTATTACATTTTTTTTAACCAGTGAGTCAGGCACTAGATGCTGGATTTCCAGTTGATGCAGTCTATTTAGACTACAGGAAGGCTTCCACTCAGTCTCCCACACTGTATTACTTAATACCCTTAAACAACTAGGGGTAGATCTTTACCTCAGTAATTGGATTGCAGCATGGTTATGTAACAGACAACAGTGGGTACAGGTTAGGTGGTATCTCTCAACAGGGGCTGGGATGACTAGTGGGGTGCCCCAGGGGTCTGTTCTGGGGCCAAAGTTGTTTAATGTCCTGGTATCTAGAACGTAGGTATCCAACGGCATCTGGATATGTAAATATGCAGACGATTCTAAGATTGGGGCAATAGTGAATAATGCGGAAGCAATTGCAAAGTTGCAGGAACAACTTTGCCATCTTCAGAGATGGGCCAAGTTACACAAGCTGGAATTTAATACTGCCAAATGTAAGGTCATTCACTTTGGTTATACCAACAGTAGATCATAATACTCACTGAACTCACACATTCTGGAAGTATCAGAAGGTGAGAATTATCTAGGGGTGATAATAACAGAAAGACTGAGTTTTGACAAACATAATAAGACCTGTGTCAACAGAGCTAACAGAATTATTGGCAAACCTGTTGCGTAACATCAGAAGTCTACAGAGTGAGGTTCTTGTCCCACTGTACAGATCTCTGGTGAGGCCTGTTTTGGAGTATGGTGCCCGCTTTAGCTCAGTACAAAGTATAGGTGGGATTAAAAGAAAGGAATGAGTGCGGAGAAGGTTCACTAAAAGAGTGGGTCTAGAAAACAACCAAGAATATTATGCCAGATTGAAACTATCTAGGTCTGTACTCAGTGGCATACAGCAGAATAAGGGGGGACTTGTGTTATGTCTGCAGGGCACTGAGTGATGGATTAATATGTGAAGTTGCAGGTTTGATCTGGAAAGAAGGTACAAGAAAATGTGCAAGGACACATGATAAACAACTAAAAGGAGAGATATATAGAACTAACAGAAGAGGAAGATGGTTTAGCCAGAGGGTTGTTAATGCCTGGAATGGGCTTCCATTGGAGGTGGTGGGTTCCAATACTTTACAGACATTTAAATGCTGGTTGAATACATGTACATGGGTGAAAAAAAATGGAGCTATGTTCATTAGTTTGTATTAGGTCCTTATATGGCCTTTTACGCTTATGGATCTGAGCACTTCTTATGAACCAATACTGGTGCACCTTGGTACAAATGATGTAGAGACAAACAGAGTACAGGAAGTTGAGCAAGATTCAGTGAGCTGGCCATGGTATAATAATATAATAATAATAATAATAATAATACATTTTATTTATATGGTGCCTTATCTAAGGCCAAGGCGCCTAACAATTTAAAACAGAATCAAACAATAATACATTATCAATCAGACAATAATAAAATATCCAAAGGAAGATCAGTCAATTAAATGCCTGGTGCCACAGAAACATTTTTAAAGCTTGTTTAAATCCTTCCACAGTTGTTCACTCCTGTAACAATGGGGTAGAGAATTCCAAAGGGTAGGGATTGCATACATAAATGCTCTCACCCCCGATGATTTCAGGCCTACCCTTGGAATCTCTAACAGCCCCTCGTCAGCTGACCAGAGTGATTGTCCAGGTCAGTAAGGATGGAGGAGCTCTTTCAGGTAGTCCAGGCCCAGTCCATGTAGGGCTTTAAAAGTCAGCAGACTGATGTTGAAGGTGATCCGCCTCTGTATCCGCAGCCAGTGCAGTTCACATAGTACCGGCAAAATATGACAGAAATGAACAGTTCCCATCAAAAGCCAGACTGCAGCATTCTGCAACAGCTGCAGGTGGTGGATTTCCACCACAGAAAGCCCTAGGTAAAGGGAGTTGCAATAATCCAAGCATGAGGACACAAAAGCATGGACCAAAGCAGGCAAGTCGCCAGACGGAACCAGGTGCCTAGTCCTGGTGATATTCGTAAAATGGCAAAAGGAGGATTTGGTGACAGCTGACACCTGCGAATACAGGGTCAGCCCTTCATCAAAAATTAACCCCAGGTAACGCACCTGTTTAGAGGTCAGAAGTGGAACGCCACCGAAAAATAATCCAGAGGTGAACCAACCCCCAAACTCTCTATCCGGCGACCTGGATCCACAACCAACACCTCAATCTTTTCTGAGTTCAACTTTAGCCAACTGGAATCCATCCACTCCTAGATTTCTTTCAGGCAGTTATTAAAGACCGAGAGAGCTCCATCCTGGTTGGGTGCTATAGAAAGGTAGAGCTGGGTATCATCAGCATAGCAGTGAAACCTGAGTCCATACCTCCTTACAATGTCTCCGAGGGGTAGCATGTACACCGTGAAAAACATGGGCCACAATGAAGGGCAAACACTTGCCTTCTCTGAAGTTCTGCCTGTACTGAAGGCAGATACAGCCAGAAAACAAAGAATAAAGGAGTTTAATGAATGGTTGGTGGATTGGTGTAGAACAAGGGGGTCTGAACTGGTGGGGGACTGTGGTTCAACATGGGGAAACAAGGACTTATATGCTCTGGATAGACTTCACATGAGCAGAGAGGCTGAGAAGAGGCAGGAGGCCAAGAGTAGCAAAATGCAGACTGCAGAGGGGAAGCACTCGAGGAGGCTAGAAGAACATAACAGACTACAGCAGAAAAGGTGGTGGACTAAGGGCAGGAGAACACAGCAGGAGTGAGAAATGTATCAACTGCCATGGATGAAGCCAGTCAGGATCCATGGGAGAGGATGCCATGGTAACAGGAAGAGTGGTGCAGGAGCACAGCAGGAAGGAGGACCACAGAGATGGCAGACACATCACAGCCAGGGTAAGGCAATGCTGATAGGTGGCAACGGTTGTAGGAATCTGCAAATGGCAGCTGGCAGGGAATCAACTGCAGCAAACACTGCACAGGAATGGAGGAGCCAGGGACTGAAGGAGCTGTCAGAATGATGCAGGAATTCTTGAAACTGCATCCAGGTCATGACTAACAGGTAGAAGGAGGGAATAGTAGACAGGTGACAGCTACATAGCTGTCAACAATAAATGGAGCAGCCAAAGGATAGATGGGTATGCACCTGTTTATATATTGCTTGCTTGGGGGATGTGTTGTTTGTCACCCAGTCCCCTCCCAAACCCATAGGCAAATAGCACTAACATTAAAACTTTCATGTTGAATGATGAAAATAATTGCTTCGCCTTTATCGTTCTGAAACAGCAGATTATAAATATGTTACACTTTGTTATTATTTTACTTATCAACTCCTGTGGCTTTTTTATGGAGATATAAAGATTCTGGAACACTGTTAACATGGAAAGTCAAGGCAAGGCAATTTTATGTATAGGATGCTCAATCCCGGAGGTTCTGGGCGCTGAACACAGATGAGGACACACAGCAATAACATAATAACATAATAAAACCTCATAGAACATAACAAGATTAAACATTCAGTAAAAAGAGGCAGCAGAGCACAATTAATTCCAACTATTTAGGCCACACTGTTTACTAATACAGTATATTACAGGATGCTGACAAGTTTGACAGAGGATGGACTCAAGAGATGAACCGATACTGTCTAAAAAAGAATGCCTTTTAGAGTAAGAAGAAACAAACCATTGACAAATTCTATTTTCTGTGCCACTAAGCAATGTTCCGTTTTTGGTGTCAGTTTCTTTCATTCTACCTCCAGTGAAAACAGTACTTTCTTTTTACACTGATCAGCATGATTCAAATTATTTTATTCTGCCTGCCATGTTGACAGTTGTTCCCTTTTAAAGCGGCTGATCCCCATGCTTTGGAATGGGAAGTCTATTTCAATGACCCAGAAGTTGTTCTGGGAAGGTGTGTGTGTGTGTGTGTGTGTGTGGTGTGTGTTTGTTAATCAGACTCCTCAATTAAGATCATAAGTGAAATGTTGTCCATACATTTTCTTCATTTGCTTTACTATACTTATTTTACTTATTTTTGCTTCAAAGTGTATAGAAACACAATGCCCACTTGCCACACTGTGTAATCAGGTTAAACATTTTTATTGTGCCCTAGAAAACACCACAAAACCCCTTAATGCTTCATAAAGTCCAAAACACCCTTTTCTTAGGGTTGAAGAAGGTGTTTCTGTAATTAAGTCAGAAAATATTTATCTTCAAAAGTTTATCCCAAAGACATTGTATGAGTACAGACATCCATGTGGATAAACTACACACCTTATGGCAAACAAGATGTTTCCACTGCTTCCAACCATAAAGGTTCTCTCTTAATGTTCTTAAATGCACAAGAAAAAGAAAGGGCGAGGGGTTGTGGAGTACCTTTACACTTCTATAAAACTTCTTACTTGTCGTATCTCTATAGACCATTTCTCTTTGAGTAGAGCTAAGTAGACCACATTACCTTGTGTTTTGGTGATTGCATGATCATGAGGGTATATCCCTTCTTTAGATCCTCTGCCAGGCAGCACTAATACTCCTGTGCCTAATAGGGCTGGGCATGACCTTATCCTCTAGTCTTGCTTGAGGAGATGAGTGGAGCACTGCAGTGTAACTGCTATATCCCAGTGTCAATTGAATGTACAGTATTGGAGAAATGTGATATAGCAAAATAAGTGTTGAAGACAATGGGAATCAAACCATAAATACGTTTACAGTGATGAGGCTGCTAATCAAAGCCAAACTCTTGGCTGGCTGCTGTGACATATAAAATAACCATGAATAATGCTGATTTGACTAAGCCCATAACCGAGAGTTGCAGTGGCTTTCTTGCTGCAAGCAGGACAAGATTAAACTGGACCCAGTGCTGGAAATCCATGGCTAACCTGCTGCATAATTAGTCAATGTAGCCTGGGTAACACCTGTGGTTAGCCATGGATTTTCAACTCTGGGTCTAGTTTAATCTTGTCCTGCTTGCAGCATTAAAGCCACACAGAAGAGAACAAGTGGTACAAAAAAAAAAGGGTAGAGGTTGTCAAAATAGCTAAACAAGTGTGTTGTTGCTCATTGGGTCTTTATAGCAGTGCTGCAGCAGGCCTTGCCTCCAGGGGTCTGCTCTCATTGCAAAGCTTGTGTACTGTAAATTTGCCATTGGGTTGGCTCCTGTCACAACTATACCATAGAAACATAGAAACATAGACATTGATGGCAGATAAGGACCACAAGGCCCATCCAGTCTGTCCATTTTTCTTTCTACCTTATAAATGTGCTATTGGCCTTTGCTCTGTCAGTGGCCTATCTATTCATATTCATCTGTATTGCTCACTTATGCCTATCCCATGCCTTTTTGAAGTCCTGCACTGCATTCATATCCACCACTTCCTGAAGTAGGCCGTTCCATGCATCCACCACCCTTTCTGTGAAAAAGAACTTCCTCACATTATCCCTTAATCGGCCTCCCTCTAATCTCATGCTGTGCCTTCTTGTCCTGCTATTTTTCTTATATTGAAACATGTTAGACTCTTTCACCTTGTTAATGCCATTAAGGTGTTTGAATGTTTCAATCATATCACCTCTCTCCCTCCTTTGCTGTATGCTTTACATATTGAGCTCCATTAATCTGTCCTCATATATTTTCTGATGCAGTCTCTGCACCATTTTGGTTGCCCTTCTCTGGACTGTCTCAGTTTGGTTAATGCCCTTGTGAAGGTGTGGCCTCCAGTACTGCATGCAGTACTCCAGATGGGGCCTAACCAGTGTCTTGTAAAGAGGGATTATTACCTCTCTCTTCCGACTTATGATACCCCTACTAATACATCCTAACATCCCCCTAGCCTTACCTACTGCTTTAGTAGTCTGCTTGGATGATTTTAGGTCATTGGTGATGATGATGCCCAAGTCTGTTTCTTCCCTTGTGAGTGCCAGCAACTCCCCTCCCAGCCTATAGGTGGCTTCAGGGTTTCTCTCCCTTATGTGCATGATCTTGCACTTCTTTGCATTAAACCCCAGCTGCCACTCTTCCAACCATTTTGCTAGTTTATCCAGATCACTTCTCATTCTGCCCACCCCATCTGGATCCTCTGCTCTTGCAGATCTTGGTGTCATCTGCAAACAGACAAACCTTACCCTCCAGTCCATCTGCAATGTCACTGATGAAGGTATTGAAGAGGACTGGCCCTAGGACTGATCCCTGAGGTACCCCACTTGTGACTTGCGTCTCTTCCGACTGTATACCATTTACTACCACTCTGTTTTCTGCCCATCAACCAGTTTGCCACCCAGCTGACCAAATTCTGACCCCCCCCAAGCCTACCCAGCTTATTAATCAATCTTCTGTATGGAACAGTGTTGAAAACTTTGCTGAAGTCAAGGTAGGCGACATCAGCTGCTCCCCTTGGTCTGCCACTCTGGTTACCCAGTCAAAGAAATCTAAGAGATTAGTTTGACAAGACCTTCTTTTGTAAAAGCCATGCTGTCTTGGATCCTGTGCTCCTATGGATTCCAGGTGTTGCACTCTCCTTTCCTTAAGAAGTGACTCCATAATCTTGCCCACTACTGAGGGAAGACTGACTGGTCTGTAGTTCCCTGCCTCCTCCCTGCTACCACTCTTGTGGAGCAGGAACACATGTGCTCTTCTCCAGTCTTCTGGGACCTCTCCTGTGCTCACAGATTCACTAACCAGTTCTGATAATGGCTCTGTTAGCTCCTTTAGTACCCTGGGATGTATGCCATCAGGTCCCATTGCCTTGTCCACCCTGAGCTTATCGAGCTCTTGTAGGACCCTTTCTTTTGTGAAGGGACTAGAGCACACCTCCCTCTCCCCTGTGTCCATGGTGCTGAGATATTCCAACATTTGAAAGTCACCCCTCAGGTTATTGTTTACCTCTCCTCACCAGGATAGGGAATGTGGGAGTTAGGAAGGACAAAATCCAGTGCATACCACCAACTGCAAAATAATTGTAAATGATATTCACTCATAAGTGTACAAACAAAAACACGTACAGCCAAGAAAGCCACAGCACTTCCAGGCATGCTGCCTTTTCATTTGAGTTTGTGGCTTCAGAAGGGACTGCAGGAGAGTAAAAAAGGTGGTCTGGCTACATTTTCATGATTCAAAATCCTCCTTGCCTCAAGTACAGCATACAGATAAATGTGGCAGTCATTACATAGAAACAGAGTCTGACGGCAGATAAGGACAGCTTGGCCCACCCAGTCAGCCCATTTTCCTTACGTACTGTAACACCGCAGTCCCCTACCTGATCTCCAGCTTTACCTCCCTCTTTCCCTTCCACTAAGGTTCCCTTTTGCCTTTCTTATGCCTTTTTGAATCCCATTACAGCTTTTGCCCCTACCACCTCCAATGTGAAGCTGTTCTAAGCAACCACCACTCTTTCTGTGAAGAAGTACTTCCATACATCTCCACTGAGTCTACCTCCCTTCAGGTTCATAGCATGACCCATAGTTGTTGAGCATTTTCTACCCTGAAAAAGGCTTCCTTCTTGGACCTTATTTATACCCTTGAAGTATTTTGAAAGTCTCTATCATATCACTTTTCTCTCTTTCCTTTCCTCTCCTCCTGGGTATACATATCGATGTCCTTCACTCTCTCTTCATAGGGTTTTTGATACAGACCCTGCAACATTTTAGTTTCTCTCCTCTGGACTGCCTCAACTCTATCTATGTCCTTCCTGAGATGTGGTCTTCAGAACTGGACACAGTACCCTAGCTGAGGCCTTACTAGTTATATATACAGCGGCATCACCTTGTCCCACTTTCTGCTAGTAATACTGCTCACTACGCACCCTACTGGCTCTCCCCTACTGCCTTGTCACACTGTTTGGCCACATTTAGATCACTGAATATAATTACCCCAGGTCTCTTTCCTGTTTGGTGCTTGCCAGTACCACTCCCCCATTTTATACTCAACCCCTTGTTTCTACAGCCCGAGTTCATGATTCTGCACTTCTTCACATTAAAATTTTATTGTCACGCTCTTGATCACTGCTCCAGCTTTCTTAGATCCCTCTTCACTTACTACCACTTTTGTGAAGTGAAACTACATCTGCCCTCCTCCAGTCCTGTGGTACCACTCCTGTTTCCAGTGACTGGCTGAACAGGATTATCAGAGGTACAACTAGCACCTCTTTGAGCTCCCTCAGTATCCTTGGATGCACCCCACCCTGGACCCATCACCTTGTCCGCTTTCACATTTTCAAGTTCCTTTAGGACCCTTTCTGCTGTAAATGGACTAGTGTCAGCCTCCCTACCATTGAAACCACTGACACTAATCTGTGGACCCTCATATTCCCCTTACTCTGGGAACACTGAACAAAGGTATTTGGTCAGGATGTCTGCTTTTTACTGGTCCTCATTTGTACACTTCCCCCCTTCCCTCCATAGCCTTATGATTCCTCCTTTCATCTTTGTCCTTTCACTTATATACCTGAAAAATGTCTTGTCCCCATTTTTTTCACTGCCTGTGCTATTTTCTACTCCATTTGCACCTTTGCACTCCTGACTGCTTCCCCTGTCTTCCTCTGCTTCTGCTGAAACACCGCCCTCCTCCTCCCTCTGTGTTTCCTATACCTCCTGAATGCTAACATTTTTGCCTTTACCTTCCCAGCCACCTCTTTTGAGATCCACAGCAGTTTCTTTTTATTCTTACTTTTGCTTACTTGCCTGATACAGAGGTTTATTGTTCTCATTATTCCCAATTTTAGTTTTTCCCACTGTTCCTTCACTCCACCTAAGTCATCCCCTCTGCCATGACATCCACGAGGCATTGCAAAATCAGCCGTCCTGAAGATTAGGACCCTTGCCTTTGTGTGGTTTGCTTCTGCCACAATTCATATATCGAACCACACCATACAGTGATCACTGATCCCCAGGTGGCCATCCACAGTGACTTCTGCAACACTGTCCCCCTGGTGAGTACAACTATCATTCAAATCAATAAATCAATCAACACTTTATTTATAAAGAGCCTTTTGAAATCAAGGCACTGTATACAACATAAGCATAAGATTTAAAAAGCAAGCAGTGGAATAAATTATTTAAATTTAGTCTGGAAAAGCCAAGGAAAATAAATAAGTTTTCAACATAGTTTTAAAACTACTGATGGTCAGGCATTCTCTTAACCGATGAGGTAGATAATTCCACAGGGTTGGTGCTGCAGATGAAAAAGCATGAGCTCAATAAGTTTTTAAACAAACCCTGGGAATCTCTAACAATCTGTCATCAAGAGATCAGATCAGATGATTGGGGGAGTAGGGAATCAGGAGATCTTTCAGGTAGTCAAATCTCAGTTCATGTAGGGCTTTAAAGATAAGCAAACCTACCTTGTAGGTGATCCGCCACTGAACTGGCAGCCAGTGCGGTTCATGCAGTACAGGCATAACATGAATGGTCCTTGAGGTACCAGTCAACAACCTGGCTGCAGTGTTCTGCACCAGCTGCAAGCAGTTGATATCATCCCCAAACAGCCCCAGGTAGCGGGTATTGCAGTAGTCAAGATAGGTAGTAAGGAAAGCATGGATCAATGTTGGAAAGTCACCCGGTGGAACCAGGTGTTTCACCCAGGCCATATACCTCAGATGGTAAAATGAGGATTTAACCACAGCTGACACTTGAGATTTCAGGGTTAAACCATCATTAAAAATAATGCCCAGGTTTCGCACCTGATCTGAAGTAACGAGCTGGACACCATCAAGCCATAGGCCCAATGCGTGCCCAGCCCCAAAACCCACCCCAGGGTGACCTGGGTCCACAACCAACACCTCAGTCTTATCCGGATTCAATCTCAGTCAACTCAAGCTCATCCAATCTCTGATCTTGGAGAGGCAGCTATTTAGCAGAGAGACTACATCAACCTATCTGAGCACAAAGGACATATACAGCTGAGTAACATCTGCATAGCAGTGAAAACTCAAGCCATATCACCTTATGATATCTCCTAATGGCAGCATATACACTGCAAACAACATGAGTGCTAATATCGAACCCTGCGGTACCCCCCAAGACAGGGGTAGGGCATCAGAGGATTAAATTCCAGTGACCACCCTCTGAGACCTGCCTACGAGGAATGATAGAAACCATTCAAAGTCTGTACCAGACAGTCCACAAAGAAACCTCAGGGTGTCCAAAAGAACCCCATGGTCCAGTGTCAAAGGCTGCTAACAGATCAAGAAAGAACCAAGATGGTATGAGTCTTTCAATCTCTCACCATTAGGAGATCATTAATTGCCCTTAAGTGGGTAGCCATCTGGGGACAAGTGACCATCAAACAGTGTGGTTCACGTTAAACTCAGCTACAGATTCAAGCCATACAAAAGTGAGGGTACTGGACTTTAGGAGGGCTGACTTTGGCAAGATGGGAGAGTGCCTCAGAAAAGCACTATCAAACAGGCTAGAAGGAGGTGTGGAGCAACAATGGGGAATTATCAAAACTGCCATCACAGAGGCAACAAGCCTTTGTGTGAAGCAAATAAACAAATCAAAATGAAAGAAAAAGCCACTATGGTTCTCAAAAGAGGTGGCTGTGAAAGTCAAGAAGAAAAAGATAGCATTCCAGAAGTATAAGGAAACACAGAAGGAGCAGGACAGAGAGCTGTACCAGTTAAGGCAGAAGGAAGCAGGGAGGGAAGTCAGAATAGCAAAGGCCCAAACTGAGGAAAAGATAGCCAACTCAGTTAAGAAGGGGATAAAACCTTTTATAGGTACATCATGATAGAAAAGACAAAGGGAGGGACAGTGAGGCTGAATAGAATGAATGGTGGGTGGGCAGCGGGGGACAGCGAAAAAGCAGGAATACTGAACAAATATTTCTGCTCAGTATTCACAAAAGAGGAGGGGGAAGTGCCTCATCCAATTAACAGAAGCACTCTTGATAGGGGGGTCGATCCCAGTCCTTTCACAGAAGAATGGGTTCTGCAAGAACTCCTAAAACTGAAGGTGGACAAAGCAATGGGTCCTGATGGAATTCACCAGAATTCTGAAAGAATTAAGGGAGAAACTAGTGAAACCACTGGCTACTCTTTTAATAAATCATGGGAGGATGGTGGTACCCGAGGACTGGAGGAAGGCGGATGTGATTCCCATTCACAAAGTGGGACCAAGACAGAGGCAGAAAACTACAGGCCTGTCAGTCTGACCTCTGTGGTAGGGAAAGTGATGGAGTCACTTCTGAAGGAAAGAATAGTTGAGTACCTAGAGGCCAGTGGGGCACAGGACCCAAGGCAGCATGGGTTCACAGTGGGAAAGGTCATGTCAGATGAATCTAATAGATTTCTATGACTGGGTGACCAAAGTAGTAGACCAGGGAGGGGCTGTGGACATGGCCTACCTAGACTTTAGCAAGGCATTTGACACAGTCCCACACAAAAGATTAATAGTCAAATTAACCAGCCTGGGAGTGGGACCCAGGGTGGTAGCCTAAGTAAAACATTGGCTGGACAACAGGACACAGAAGGTAATTGTAAATGGAGTCCACTCTGAAGAAAGGGGGGTTACTAGTGAGGTACCGCAGGGTTCAGTATTGGGTCCAGTCCTTTTTAATGTCTTCATCAGTGACATTGCAGAGGGACTGGAAGGAAAAGTATGCCTTTTTGCAGATGACACAAAGATCTGCAACAGGGTTGATACACAAGAAGGCGTGGAAAGGATGAAAAGGGACTTGGCAAGGTTGGAGGAATGGTCAGAAGTATGGCAGCTAGGATTCAATGCAAAGAAGTGCAAAATAATGCACCTGGGAAACAAGAACCCAGGGAAGAATACACAATGGGTGGGGAGGTAGTAACAACAACAAAAAGGAAAGGAACCTGGGGTAATCATATCAGACGACCTTAGGTTAGCAAGCAATGTGAGAAGGCAGTAGGGAGGGCTGGGGTATACTGGGTTGTATAGGAGAGGCATAATCAGCAGAAAACAGGAAGTTGTTATCCCTCTGTACAGACAGTTGGTGAGACCCCATCTGGAGTACTGTGTCCAGTTCTGGAGACCCCATCTCTGCAAAGACATAGATAGGATAGAGGCAGTCCAGAGGAGGGCAACTAAAATGGTGCAGGGTCTGCAAGAGAATTCATATGAGGAGAGACTAAAGGAGCTTAACATGTATACCCTCGAGGAAAGAAGGGGGGGGGACATGATAGAAACTTTTAAGTACCTCAGTGGACTCAACAAAGTCCAAGAGTTCAGCATCTTTCAGAAAAAGAGACTTGCAAGAACAAGGGGACACAATTTAAAGATAGAAGGAGGGCGATTCAGGGGCAATGTAAGGAAGTATTATTTCACAGAGAGGGTAGTGGATGCATGGAACAGCCTTCCTGAGGAGGTTGTGGGGTCTAAAACTGTGGGAGAATTCAAGAATGCATGGGACAGACATAAGGTAATTCTTGTGGGGGGTAGGAAGAAATAGGCTGTTGGTTAACTAGGATCTGCGGCCTATCCTGTAGGTAGGGAAATGGGCAGACTAGATGGGCCTAGCGGTCCTTATCTGCCGTCAAAGTCTATGTTTCTATGTTTACCCGAACAAGGGCAGTCTCCATGCTGTGCCTCTTCCTGAAACCAAACTGAAGAGCTTCATAAATGTTGTGAGTTACAAGGTGATTTTCCATTTACAACGCAACCAGCTTTTCAATAACCTTCCCCACAACGGGAAGGTTAGAGACAGGTTGGTAGTTAGCTGAATCTTCAGGATCCAAGGAGAGTTTTTTAAGGAGTGGTCGAATGACCACCTCCTTTAGGGGGTCTGGAAAGACTCCCCTCTCCAAGGATCTCCATACAATTTCAGCTAGGATCGGGCAGATAACATCTACACATGCCACTAACGGTGGGGTGGGGCCCGGATCCAAACTACAACAGGTTGGGTGCACAGTCTGGACAATCCTCACAATGTCCATGAATTCTGGTTGGCTTAAATTTGGCGAGACAGACTGGGTGCTCACTACCTCCCATCGACCTCTGCAACTCCTCATAGACAGAACAACGCCGATTCCGGTCCTGATGTCAGTAACCTTATCTGCGAAGAATCTTGCTAGCTCATCACACTTAATTTGTGAGAAAGCTCTGTCGGACTGGAGACAGACTGGATTGAACAATCTGTCCACAGTTCAGAAGAGTTGAGCAGGTCAGTTCTGCACAGCAGAAATCTCCCTGGGCAGGAACTCTGCCTTCTTTTGGGTGATTTCTGACTGATAGCCCAAACAGTGTTCCATCAATCTTAGCCTGTCAGCATCAAGGCCGGACTTCTGCCAAACTTTCTCCAGCCTGCAACCAACCCTCCTCAGCTCCATAAAGGACCCATTATACCAAGGGGACCTTGGGTAAAGAGTGAGTGGTTCAACTCAGATAGGAGCAGTCAAGTCCAAGGCATCTCCCACTGCCTTATTATAGGCTAGTACAAGGTCTTCTGGACTTGTGCTTTCATCCAGCAATCCTGATAGGTCCAGAACTACTGATAGACCATCTGGAGTAACTCCCACTAAAAGATGGCACTGGACAATCTCCAAAGGGGTAGATTCATTTAGGGGGCTCCAAAACTGAAATTTGTAGTGTGATGGTCAGACCAACCAACTGGTACCACCCCCAAGTCAGAGATTTACATCTCCAGGAGGAACAGAAGATCCAGTGAGTGACCTCCTATATGGGTAGAGGAGGTAACCACCTGTGTAAAGCCCTTCAACCAAGGCATTAATGTCCCCCAGAATAATCCATCTGGGAGACTACAAAACCATGTTGACAACAAAGTCCACAATCTCCTGCAGGAATAAACCCCCATCACCTGGTGGATGATAGATGAAGAGTATCCTGCAACCTACACCCTCTCCCATGATACACTCCAAGGATCTGGTGGTCCCCACTGGAACATCTACAAGGCCCAGTTTGGTCTTAAAAAAGATGGCTACACCCACACCCCTACGATCCAACCTTGGGCGGTGAATCACCAAAAACCCAGCTGGAGCTGCAGAGACCAGTATAGGGCCTGCATTTTCATCCAGCCAGGTCTCAGTGATACATGTCAGATCCACCATTTCAACAAGATCAGCTATAACACAGATGGAGGAGGTGGACTGAAAAAGTTACCAGGAAGTACTGAGCTAAGGTCGGTAAAGGAGTTATTGAGGTGGGAGGCAATGAGGGCAGGGTCAGAGGAGACGGTACCATTGATGTTGAGAAGAGAAGGAGAGGGGGACTGGGAGTGACCATTAAGTTGCTTGATGTTGTCCCAGAAGCACCTGGGGTTCCCCCAGGAGGAGGTAAGAGAGGCTTGGTAGTATTCCGCCTTTAGCTGCTGGATGGCCCAGGTGCACTGGTTATGGGCAGCAGCATAGGACTGCCTGTCAGCTGAACGGCAGTAGCAACAGCAAGGTGCCAAAGATTGTCACATTGCTTAAGTTGCCACAGAAGGGCAGGGTGATCCAAGGGCATGTTTCACTTTGGACCTCCTAGCAGTTATGGGAGCAAAGATATCACAGGCAAAGTTGAAAGTGCTTACAAAGAAGCCCAGGGCCAAGTCAATGTTGGTTGCCCTCGTTGGAGAGACCATTCAGTGGGCAAGGAAGGCTAAGGCTATGAGTCCCCAGGCCTAAGCCACCTCAGAGGTGGTTTTGACCGGGGATGAGAGCCGAGGGTTTCCCAGTTGAAAAGCACAGGGAGTGGTCACTGAGGCAGTCAGGAGGATTTGGATGTTGTGGATGCGGATTGGCCTGTTGGTGAGGACCACATCCAGGAGGTGCTTGTCCCCCCTAGGGTTTTTTCTTGTAGGCTGTGAGACCAGTTGAGTTAGGTCAATTGAATCGAAAGCCTCACGGTGGGAGGAAGATGAGGGGCAGAGCCAGTTTATATTCAAGTAGCCCACCAAGATTTGGTCCGACGAGTTGGGTAGGGAGGTGAGGTAGTCAATTAGTGGGCCCAGGGCCTGGGATTGGTTCTTGGGGGGTATGTAGGCTATGGTTAGGAATAATGGGCCTCTAGCTGGGTCCGGGGATAGCTTTAGAGTAAGTGCCTGGGTCTTATGGTCGAGGTCAGGCGGGGGGAGTGGTAGCCCCACGAGAGAATCCTTCAAATAGAAGACACAGCCCCCACCTCTCCTGCTGACACGGTCCAACTGGTGGAGAGTGTAGCCAGGGAGAGAGACATGAGAGTTAGGAGTGGAGGGAGACAGCCAGGTTTCAACAAGGGCAACAACATCAGGTTTATGAAGAGTCACCCAGCAGTGCAGAGTCCAGTTTTTCAGGAGGCTACAGATGTTCATAGAAGCAATCGCAGCCCAGGAGATTTCAGGAGGACCAGTGCTGCCAGGCCCAGGATTGGGGTGGACATTGCCTGACAGGAGCAGGAGGAGGAGGGCTGATCTGGGGAGTGCACAATGGCGGGATAGCTTTCACGATTGGAGAGGGGTGATGAGGGAGTGATGAGGGGGTGATGACCAAGTGAAAACAACTACTAGAGAGCAGTAAAATGTGACAAGTGAGGTACTGGGAGCAAATTGTTCAAACTTAATTAGGCTCCCTCTAGTGGCAAAACAATATAAGGAGCTAATGGAGAAGATGGGTGTTAAAAAAAAAAAAAAATGGAAATAGTTTCAAAATCAGGCACAAAAGTAACAGTTCAGCTCCGTTTGAGCCTGGGCAGCAACTCGAGGTGCTACTCTGGCCGGGATTCATGCGCTGAGCAGGGGAGCTTGTGGCCATTTCAGAAAAGACACCAGATGGACAACGATGGTGGCAGCAGCCTGGATCAAGGTTGAAATTACCTGGTGTCTCGAGTTCGAGGCTTCTTTGGGCAGGGAGGGCTTCAGAGCAGGCCCTCGCGACCTCCGGTCTCCTCAGGGGAGGGGTGGTCTCTGGTGTGTCTCGGGTTCGAGGCTTCTTTGGGCAGGGAGGGCTTCAGAGCAGGCCCTCACGACCTCCGGTCTCCTCAGGGAGGGTGGTCTCTGGTGTGTCTCGGGTTCGAGGCTTCTTTGGGCAGGGAGGGCTTCAGAGCAGGCCCTCGCGACCTCCGGTCTCCTCTGGGAGGGTGGTCTCTGGTGTGTCTCGGGTTCGAGGCTTCTTTGGGCAGGGAGGGCTTCAGAGCAGGCCCTCGCGACCTCCGGTCTCCTCAGGGAGGGGTGGTCTCTGGTGTGTCTCGGGTTCGAGGCTTCTTTGGGCAGGGAGGGCTTCAGAGCAGGCCCTCGCGACCTCCGGTCTCCTCAGGGAGGGGGTGGTCTCTGGTCTCCTCTGACCCTGCCTCAGTGCCTCCCACCTCAATAACTCCTTTACCGACCTTAGCTCAGTACTTCCTGGTAACTTTTCAGTCCACCTCCTCCATCTGTACCACCACCCATTGCCGCCCTCTTTCCACCTGCATCGTGTCACCATGCGAAGTTAGGCCTTACTTGCTAAAAGCCTAAAGGTAACACCATCGGTAATGACTCACTTGATCCCTGCCTTTTACGCCAGGTCTTGGATCAGGTCCTCTCACCTTATTACATGCATTTTCAACAAATCACTCTGTCTCGGAAAATTTCCCTCTGCCTGGAAGATTGCCACAGTTGCCCCTGTCCATAAAGGTGGTGACAGGACTCTTCCGGGTAACTACCGACCCATCTCAATCCTCTCCCCCCTCTCTAAGGTGTTAGAGAAAATTGTGGCGTCCCAAGTCTCTGACTACCTCTGTAAGTACAATGTTCTCTACCTTGAACAACACGGGTTCTGAGCAGGTCATATTACCAATACAGCACTCCTGGAATTTTCCAACTTCCTCCATGCCTCCTTGGACTCTGGTGCCCTGGCTGGTGCTATATTCATTGACCTGTCTAAAGCATTCGATACTGTTTCGCATCCTCTTTTGCTCTCCACCCTCGACCTAATAAACTTTGCCTCAGGACCTGTTCCTGGTGCACCAGCTATCTCTCCGCCTGCTCCCAATGTGTGAAAGTCAACGGTACTCTCTCTGAAACATGCCCCATTCGCTCTGGGGTGTGCAGGCTCAATTCTTGGACCCTACTATTCTCACTCTTTCTTAACTCCCTACCCAGCAGTTGTATGGGTAAGATGCTTCTCTATGCTGATGATGCTGTTCTCGTTGCCTCCACAATGACCCCATGCTGCTAGAACTCCCTCAACTAGTCTTTGACTCTGCAGCTACCTGGTTCACTGAGCACCGACTTGTTATCAACCTTAAGAAAACAAAACGATGCTCTTCTCCCACCCTCAAAATAAGTACAGCAAGTTTCCTTAGCTGTCCTCCACACCCAATCTGTCATTGACCAGGTGCAATCCTATAAATATCTTGGTATAACCTTTGACCCTGCACTTTCATTCCATGGACATATATCTGCCCTAAATTCTGTCGCCAACTCACGACTAGGCATTCTTTACCGGCACAAAATGCCTCCCTCCTGATGCCCTCCGACTGGCTGTCACCTCCTCTGTCATGTCTCTCATTGACTATGGCCTTCGGTCTATGGCTCAGCAGATCAGACTACCCTCAACAAGGTTCATCTCACAGTAAATAAGGCCTGCAGACTTATCACTGGTGCTCCCAGACTCACTCACATGTGAGCTGTACACCCTAGGCTACCCTACTCAACCTGGAAGAGTGACTCATGTATCAGACATGCCAGCTCACCTTTAAAGCCCTGCATGGCCTATCAACTCCATTCACCGTACTGCACCTGACCCTGATCACAGCGCGGCTGAGTCAAGAGCTACCCTAGTTATTCCGAGAGCCAGGACCTCACAAGGTCAGAGGGCATTCCCCTACCGTGCGCCCACTGGTATAACTCCCTCCCTGCCAGTGTCTCAAACTCTCTAACCTTAGCTTGCTTTAAGCCCAGGCTCAGAAACTTCCTGCTTAGCTCACTAAATGCAACTGCCGTAAGCCTAGTGTAAAAAAAAAAAATATATATATATACTCTGTTTGACAATGCTCACTGAGCTCCCCCTTCCTTTCCCTACTTATTCCTCCTCCCTATCTCCCTCCCTTCTACCCCACCAGCTCTCCCCGACCATAAGTTTTGCACCTTTTGTTATCTTTTGCTCGTTGGAGATTGAACTCTATTGTAACAAAACTGTAATTGAACTGTAACTTTTTTGTTTGTAAGTACTGTGTCCCTTGTACTACTGTTCTGATGTCCTCTTTGTGACGAGGTACCTTTGTAAATGAGCCTCTGGCTCAAAGGTTTCTAAACTGATGTTTAACTAAATAAATAAATAAATAATAGCTGTCTTGTTTTTGATGGACCTGGCATTACATAACACCACCTGGGTTGGATGAGATGCTGAAGAAGACCTCGACTCCTCACCAGCATCAATTTCTGGGCCCTTGGGTATGGGAACAAGACAGGGATTACCCCTGTCCTGACATCATTTTGCCCCAGGGCATTGCCTAGTCCCCACTACCCCAATTCATCCCCACTTTCCATTCTCCCACCAGGCCCAGTTCCCCAACCCTTCCAGCACCTCCTGGCAACCCAAAAGGATTGACAGCATTTATAAGTCTCCGCTAATAAATGAGGACAGTCACAAGGGTGCAGTTCCCTGAGCCTGGTGGGGAAATACTGCCTGACAATCTTTTGGCCTCCCCAGCACATTATAAAGTTAATAACTACCACACACAAATTAAATAATTCCACCCAAATCAAATACAAAAAATAAATATACAACCCAAAAGTTTCACAAACTAATTAATATAAACCATTCAGTAAACAATAACAAATAATTATTAACTATAAATAAGAAAATGAATCAGTATCAGATAAAATTCAACAAAATGATCATATAATACCAAAATTGAAGAGGTAGGGCTCTCACCCCCACCCTAAAAGTAAAGTCCAAATGCTGTTCTCTCACTACAGCAAATAAGTCAGAAAAAATGAAATAAAGAAATCCGGAGGCCCTCTCACCACCTCACCAATCAAGTAGCAGAGTACCAACTGAACTCCCAGATCACTAAAGCATTCTGCCACTTCTTAGTCCAGGTATTATAGCACAGTTTCCTTCATTCCAATAGAAAGGGGGAGCAAATAATCCACATCAGCAATTTAAATTGGCCGATTCAACCAAGGTCTTGAAACCAGAACCAGACTGCAATCAGTCCAGCACCGATTCTATCCCATTGAGTCAGGGCCCCAGTGCTAGCACAATCCCCTGACAGCGCCACTCCAAAAAGCCCCCAAGGTGGAGAAAAACTACACCCACAGATGAGCTCTCACCCAACCTACTTACTCGGGGGGGGGGGGGGTTAGGCCAGGCCACAGTCTCTGGCTCCAGTCACAGGCCAAAGTCAATTAGCTTTCAGGCCACATAAGATGATGAATAACAGTCCTTGGCTGATATTTAAATGTCAATCAAACAGTCAGATAGTTCAGCTCAAGCCCATACCTGGGATACCAGGGTATACCAAAATGCAGTAGTCTCCAATGAACTCCTGCCCAACCTCTAACTCCAGAGAGCTCAGGTCGAGCCACTCCTCAGCAACAAAAACCACCAGACCAAATAAAGTCCCACACTGTTGATCGAAAAATTAGAACTGCCAGGGCCAGGCAAGCTTACCACCTCCCGAGTTGTCATTTTAGAGAGAGGAATACATGTTGATGATTGATTTCGGAAATCCTGCTTCAGCTCAATCTTCTTTGCTTCCGGGCTTCCAAAGTGGCATTCCTAATCATGCACACAGTTCACAATTCAAAGATAATACCTCCTGAGCACTATTCCCAAAAGTAGGTTCAGTATGATAACTGGGCTACACTGTTCAAATTAAAAATGCGGTAGAAAACCAGGTAACAGAAGAGCAGAATCAGGTCACTGCAAGTAAACCAAAATGCTTAGCTGCACTGAAGTTATAGTGTCAAAAATAAAATGCGATCAAAGCCAATAACAACAGCAGAGTCGAGTCGCCACATGCAAGCTGAAACGCCAGCTAAAGCACCAGTTTGTTGAACAAACAAAGCCCTGAAAAATAAAAATTAAATGCAACCTCACTAATATAACTCATTAAAAACCCTAACTAAAAACTAAGCTAACACAAAATGACACAAAACAAGCAGAACAAGCCTTTGTCAATGCCGAATGTTTGCTTGCTGGTATGAGCATTAGAAATGCAGGAGTTGGACAGATGCAGAATAGGAATGGCAGTGAAGTACTGAACTTCACATAAACCCCACCTCCATCCTGTAGAGATAGACAGGATTAGGGTAAGGTTTTGGGTCGTCACCCATGACGGTCAAGCCTTGTCACCTCACCCTATTCTGCAGACACTGACACATGTTGAGCTGTGCCTTAGGGTGTTTGTCTTTACAGTCATCCCATTCCATAAGGACATATGTTGAAATGGGTGCAGCATAGGAGAATGGGGTGAAATCTTGGGATGAGGAGTCCAAGGTGCACCTCAATGCCTGTCAGTGGCTGGGGGGGTGGGGGTGGGATGGCATGAGCAGTACAGTTGGCAATCCAAAGGCACACCCAGATGCCTGCCTGTCTGTACAGGGTAGAACGTTATGTTAGAAACCGTAATGCTTCAGGCATTTGTTGGTATTCACAGTACAAATTTTGAATGTGGCCTTTTTGTGACCCGACCTCATGAAAGCATTTGGGACCTCTTGTCATGAACAGTGGTATAGTGATTTTGTCAATGTGTCCTGAAAACTGACTTCCAACAGTGACAGTGCCATTCTGTACCAGATGTATGAAAACACAGATCAGGCTGGATGTGAAGAATGACAGCTGTACCATCCATAGGGAGGTATGAAGAGATGGCAATGTTGAAAATCTGTAGTGGGAATACTAAAAATACTTGTACTTCCGAGCATACTTGGAAACTGCACAACGCATGTGTGTAACACAGTCATTTTTTGAAGTTTCATCACCAGATTTTCAACATAGGCATTTAATGACCTGTGGTCATGAACAGTGTCACTGTGATTTTGTTACTGTGTCCTGAACATTGATTTCCCACAGCAACCATGGTATTCTACGCCGGAACTGCAAAAACACATTTCAGCCAGGATCTGAAAAATGACAGCTGTACTGTTCATAGGGAGGTGTGGGAAAATGGCAATGTTGAAAATCTTGGGTGAAAATATTACAAATGTGCAAAGTTACAAGCGTGCATGGAAACTGCGCAATGTAAACTCGTAACGCAGTCATTGTATGGACTTTCATCACCAGGTGTTCAACATAAGCATTTTAGGAACTCTGCTAATAACCAGTGTCACTGTGATTTTTGTAATGTGCCCTAAACTGTGATTTCCCATAGTGACCGCAATATTCTGTGCAGGAAGTGCAAAAAACACATTTCGGCTAGGATGTGAAAAGTGACAGCTGTACTGTTCATAAGGAGGTGTAGAAAAATGGCAATGTTGAAAATATGGTGTGAAAATATTGCAAATGTGCAAAATTATGAGCGTGCGTGGAAACTGCACAGTGCACACTCTTTACACAGTTTATGGACTTTTGTCACCAAATTTTCGACATAGCCATTTTAAGACCTCAGCTCATGAACACTGTCAATGTGATTTTCTTAATCTGTCCCAAACATTGCTTTTGCACACCAACTACATCATTGTGTGCACACATTCACATTTTGGGCAAGATGTAAAAAATAGCAGTTGTGCTGCTCATAAGGAAGTGTGGTAAAATGGCAATGTTGACAATCTGGAGTGCAAATATTAAAAATTCGCAAACTTGTGAGCGTGTGTAGGAACTGCGCAACATGCACTCCTAAAACAGTAATTTTTGGGAATTTGTTCACCAAATTTTCGACATAGGCATTTTAGGACCTCTGCTCATGAGCAGTGTCACTGTCATTTTCCTAACGTGTCCCGAACACTGATTTCCTACAATGAATGCGCTTGTCTGTGCCAGAAGTACAAAAACACATTTGGGCCAGGATGTGAAAAATGACAGCTGTACTGTTCATAAGGAGGTGCAGGCAAATGGCAGTGTTGGCAATCTGGAGTGAAAATATTGCAAATGTGCGAAGGTTCAAGCATGCGTAGAAACTGCACAATTGCACGCTCATAACACAGTCATTTTATGAACTTTTCTCACCAGATTTTCAACATAGACATTTTAGGACCTTTGCTAATGAACAGTGTCACTGTGATTTTCTTAATCTGTCTCAAACATTTATTTCACACACCAACTGCGCCATTGTGCGCTACATGCGCAGAAACACATTTTGGGTGAGATGTGCAAAATTAAAGCTGTACGGCTCATAAGTAGGTGTGGTAAAATGACATTGTTGAAATTCTGGACTGCAAATATTAAAAGTGTACACACTTACGAGTGTGCATATGAACTACATAATGCAGCTCGTAAACCAGTAATTTTTAGGAATGTTTTCACCAAATTTTCAACATAGACATTTTAGGACCTCTACTCATGAACAGTGTCACTGTGATTTTCTTAATCTGTCCCAAACATTTATTTCACACACCAACTGCGCCATTGTGCACTACATGCGCAGAAACACATTTTGGGCGAGATGTGCAAAATTAAAGCTGTACGGCTCATAAGTAGGTGTGGTAAAATGACATTGTTGAAATTCTGGACTGCAAATATTAAAAATGTACACACTTACGAGTGTGCATATGAACTATGTAATGCAGCTCGTAAACCAGTAATTTTTAGGAATGTTTTCACCAAATTTTCAACATAGCCATTTTAAGACCTCTACTCATGAACAGTGTCACTGTGATTTTCTTAATCTGTCCCAAACATTGATTTCGCACACCAACTGCTCAATTGTGCGCTACATGCTTGGAAACACATTTTGGGTAAGATGTGAAAAATGACTGCTGTACTGCTCATAAGTAGTATGATAAAATGGCAATGTTGAAAATCTGGAGTGCAAATGTTACAAATTTGCGAACTAACGAGTGTGTGTAGGAACTGCGCAATACACGCTCATAAGACAGTCATTTTTTTTAACTTCTTTCTATTTTCTCACCTCTGCAGCACTCCTGGTGGAAGCATCCAGTCGCCGGCTCCCACTGACCTGGAGGACAGCAGGCTCACTTGTACATGAGGAACCCAGCACGGCCGACACCAGACCATCTGATGTGATTCCACAACAGGCTTCCAGGTCAGTGGGTGCACGGCTATCAACTGCTCGGTCACGCCCAGCCTAGTTTTCCACCTTAATTGGTCCCCCCGGAGCCAGCAGTGCAATGACGCACTGTGCTATGCAAGCATCTTGCTGAACTCCAACCCTTGCTTATGCTGCACCTTGTGCTTCTCACAGTCTTCACCAGGGGTCACCCAAGCATGACTTATCCCACTATCCCACCCCAGAGGAAGGTGAGCATTTCTGGGATGCTCAATCCAGCCTCTCCCCTACCAGCACCTGGCTGCCCGAGTACGTTCCCTAACCCGGGTCGCCAGCATGGAGTGAGGTGTGGTGTCCAGCGCCTCAACCCTCAGCACCACTAAGCCAGTGTAAAACAGCCATTTTTAGGAATTTTTTCCCCAAATTTGCAACATAGGCTTTTTCAGAGCCCGCCTTATGAACACTGGCACTGTCATTTCATTAATTGGTCCCAAAAGGTGATTTCACGCAGTGACCATGAAATCACCCTTCGGGCCCCATTAACACCATGACAGTGACAGAATTCATGAGAAGGCATTCCAAAAACCCTATGTTAATAATTTGGTGCCAAAATTCTAAAAAAAAATGTCTCAGATATGCAGCAAAGTTGAAAAGAACCTATTTATTAAATTATGCAGCTTACTAGCATTTCCTCAGTTCGCGGTCGGCTTTGAAGAGTGCAGACGTGTTCCCAGTCCACCGAAGATCATTGTGCTGGACTCTGGAGGTAAGTATGGGGTGAAGGTGTGTGTGGGGGAAGCAGGGTGTACAGTGGGTGGGCGCGGGTTGTGGGGCGGGGGTCTGGCAGACCGTGAGGGACTGTTTTTTCTTTACAGGGAAAAAATAAATAAAAAGACAACACGGAACAGTTTCCAATTTTACTGGGGCATTTGGCACATTGTGGTGGACTCCCAGTGTGCCAAGGGACTGTTTTTGGGGGGGGCAGCTGTAGCCGATGGGGATTGGGCACCCCATCAGCACACAAGAAAACGGGGGAACATCATGCCGATGGGGATTGGACACCCCATCGGCAGGCAACAAAACTGGGGGGGTTACATCATGCAGATGGGGAGTGGGCTCCCCCATTGGCAGACAATGAAAGCGAGTGGGGGGGTTACATCTTGCCGACAAGGAGTGAGCTCCCCATTGGCTAAATAAACATTGTGGGCACTGAAGCCGGCAGGGATTGGGGACCCCGTTGGCTAACAAAGACCATTTTGGGTGGGGTACATGCTGCTGAGGGGGATTGGGCACCCCCTTGGCACGAGAGGCTGCCTAATATTGCCTGCAAACATGGCGGCAAGCCGCTCACCAAGTTCAGAAACAGTATCTGGCTAGCTAATGTTTCAACCTGCAATGACAGGTCGCTCCCTCATTGCAGCACAATGACTGATGCTGCAATGATGAGGCAGCCCCTGATTGCTGCGGCAAAAATATTACAACTTGGTGCACTTTTTGGAGACCAGTGTCATCGGTATGCTGTGCCTCCATTGGTCCACCAGTGCCAAGCCCCCAAATGCAGTGCCTCCCTTGGCTGTAACACTGCTGCGTTTCCACAGCCCACTTCTCTCCTAAGCTGTCACATAATGTTTCTTGCGCATGTGCACAAGCAAACATAAAAATATATAAGTTTAAATCTAAGCTGTTGCAGGCTGTTAAGGCAGACCCATATCAGTCGCCATCCTATACATATAGGTGACTATTACCCCCAGATCCCTTTTGTTTTTTGAGACTTTAAGTATTGCATTCCCCAACCTGTAATTAAGTCTACATACACATTACACATGGATGATTTCAGTGCTGGTAATGCAATGAATAAACACAGAAAATCAAGGTAGTAATTGTACTCCAGTGAGTAAGAGGCTGGCCTGCATACAGTCCCTGGACTACAATTGTTGAACTTATTAGTGCATAATAGACACTTTAGCTAACTCCTCACTCTTGTTTTGTCTGATGCATTATCTTACACTGTGCTTTTCTTTATTTATTTATTAGAACATCAGTTTAACAACCTTTGAGCCAGAGGCTCATTTACAAAGGTACCTCGTCACAGTGAGGACAAAAAAGTGCAGGAAACAAACATCAAGTCGGATAAAAATCTAAGTACATTTAGAAATCAGCCAAAAAATAAAGGCATTTGTCAAACACGGTATACAACAGGCTTACATGTGCGTTTTACAGAGTAGACAATATACAGTAGTTACAAGGAGATTGATTCAGTGGGCAGAATAAAGGTAAGGCGGTGAGTAAGAGGCTGGCCTGCATACATGTGCACTTTACAGTGAATGTCTATACTTTTGCTAAGTTTTTGAACCTTACACCAGCAGGTATTCTGTGTTGTACCCTGCACTTGTCACTTTTTGCTATTGTAAAGTTTGCATGTTCTGTAAATGTTGTACCTATACCATCTGTATTATACTGTACTTTGCACATATCACTTTATTTGGTATTGTACATTGTATCTGTCACGTTTGGTTTATTAATTTACTTATCACTTTATAACCCCCACCACAGGTTATAGCTAGAAACATGCTCTTGCCCATTTGACTCTCCTGGTTAACAAAGTTTCAATAAAAAGATAACATGTGCAACACTATCTCAAAAGTATGATATGCACTACCTGGTGTCCAGTGGTACCATATACCTCACTGGCTCTGTGGCAAGCATTCTCTGAAGATAACAGCACTCCTTCTGCTCACCCCCATCTCAGTGTTTTTCTGGCATAGTGACTGTGTCCTTGAGATAAACATGGTAACCAATATACACCAATAAGTTTAATACTAATGCAGGGCTATACGCAGACAAGCATGGCAGAAGTCACATACCAATAGATTAGATGCTGTTAGTACAGAGACTATATGCAAAGAATCACAGAGACTATATGCAAAGAATCACGGAATCCAATATACACCAGTGAGTTTGATACCGGAAATGCAGAGTCTTGCATAAACATGGCAGAGTTCCTTTCTCCAGCCTCATAACACATCATCTCTCTGAGCTTTCAAGCAATGAAATACTATTGCCACTTCCCAGAAAATTGCACGGAGGTGTGTGCAGCACACATGGTTCTCACTCTCCAGCACTGCTGATTTGTTGCTGCAGGTCACATGGCTAGTTAAACACTTGGATAACTGTTATGAGTGCTCCCTGAAAACAATGTTGCAACATGCCATTGAAGTGCCGAAATGTCAGAGAAAATCCAGGTTCCTTCTGACGTGCTTTGTAGGTGTCCAAACCTCCAGATTTTGGTATGTTCAGCAAGTGCAAATTCAGAATTAGTTCATCTTTAGGTGATATAAAAAATGTGATAACATTGATCTGGCTTTAAACGGCCTACCAAGTCTGCCCATTTTTTTCCTGCCTACACTGTCCTAACGTTCCTTATTTGATTTCTGCCACCTGCACTTTTCACTAACATTCCCTCATGTCTGTCCCATGCATTCTTGAATTTCATCACTGTTGGCACCCCCTCCACCTCTGCTGGAAGGCTGTTTAAAGCATCTGCCACTCTTTTAGTGAAGAAGTACTTCCTCATTTACCTCTTTCCAGCTTTGCTGCATTTCTCCTTGTTCTTGTGCATCTTTTCCTACAAAAACTAGCTCCACATCTCCTCCTGTAACTTATTTAACCCTGCAGCATATTTATAGGTCTCTGTCATGTCCCTCTGTCCCTCCTTTCTTCCAGGGTGTACCTATTGAGTTTATTCAATCTCTCCTCATAGGGGTTCTGATGCTGCCTGTGCACCATTTTTGTTGCCCTCCTCTGGACAGCCTCCACTCTATGTTCTTCCTGAGATGTGGTCTCCAGAACTGGACACAGTACTCCAGCTTACCAAATATTTATGTTAAACTTATTGGTCTATAGTTCCAAGCCTCAGTCCTAGAGTTTTTTTTAAATATTGGCAAATTAACCAGTGTTCCAACTGTTAGGCAGGTATGCAGTTTATTATCACTCTTTTTTTTAATAGGATATGTACAGTAGTTTCTTAATTAGTTCCCTCTTAACATCTGGGTGCATTACATCTGGTCCCATTGCTTTTTTTATTTATCTTTTTCAGCATTGTTATACAACCCTTTCAGGTATATCACATATGTTATGTAATGTAACCTGCTGCTATTCTAAAAAAATCTTTTCTATCAAATAGCATTCAATCTCTTTTTTCATGTGAATACTGATGAAAAATATGAATGAAATCATTCAGCCATCTATTTCTTCTTGAATATTATGTCACCACACTTCTGTCCTTTTGGTACACCAGTAGATATGTTTCACTCATATCTGGCATTCCTCTCAATACTCCTTTTGTTACAGTACATCTCAACTTCTACCAGAAGTACTGTGTCTCAGGCTAGGAATCCTTTGTATTTTGAGAATTCCACACTCAGCTACAAGGTATGGCAGCAAAAAATGTGATAGTGAGGTTGTGGTTAGAAGAATGAGGTCCTTCTTCAATGAATGGAGATTTGAACTCATTGAAACCCTGAAACTGGCAAAGATTTTGAATGGAGTACTATATAGGGCACCCAAATGTGATTCCAAATGGGGTTTTGCGCTCAACTGGTTAACTTCTAGAACATAAAACAACTGAAACGTCAAATTAAGCAGAGGTTCTGTTGAACTCAACTCTCTATACTGTATCTTGTTTTGCTCTGTGTCCTTTCAATAAGCATTTTATGAGAAGTACAGATGTTTCAAACATTTACAATGCTTTAGACAAAGTACAAATGGTTACAGATACAATTAAACAGAAAAGAGAAGCTATAGCAATTCATAGTAGGGGGAACAGTACATAAAAAATGTAAGTGTTGTGATATATGCTTTTGAACAACATGTATTTTTAGTACGCATAAGAGGTGCTTTCCTTTATCACATTTGACTTTATTAATTCATTCTATATTGTTAAGGAATTGTTTCTTCTTTTGGTTAAGTCTATAATTCTGTAATTTATAGAATGTTCTATTGTTTTGTATATTGGCATTATAATAAAAAAAACAATAAAAGAGTGCTGATAAAAATAAAAAAAAAAAAGTCTGCACTCTGTTTCTGTCCATCCATGGGCAACCCCTCTCCCAATGGGAAGGCATCCAAGTGGAGGAAATAAATAGTCTGTGTGGACAGTGGGAATCTGGGACACCACGAGGGTGGACACTGGTGAGGATGGAATAGTATTGGGTGGAAACAACAAATTCTAATTTAAGGATAATTTTATGTAATTTTTCCAAAATTCTGACTTTGGCAAATTTCAATTCTTCTGAATGCATTTCACGCATTTTGTACCTGTTCCTCAGTATACATGGTGAACTGTGGGATGATATATGTGAACCACAAACATAAATTCTAAGGACATTCTTTTTGTATTTCATTGTAGCAGTTCTACAGTTCTGTATCTCATTCAGCTAAATGTTATTTTGTAGCAGTTTTGTGATGTGTGGTTCTATCACCATGGTGAGGCTGGAACTTTCAAACTGGTTTTCAGCACAGACCCCCCGTCACACACACACACACACACACACACACACACACACCTGTAATGCATCACTGCTGCCTGTATCTAATATCAACAACTAAACGTTCTTACGGTTAGTGTTTCCATTAACCATCTGGGTCAACATTTTGCAGTTCATGTTTTATTTCTTAGGAAAAAGGAAAATGATTCTGTGAACTGTGCAATCACTAGTTAGACTTGTAGGCATTTTGTGGTAAAGCTTGTATGAACCAGAACAGAATGTTAAGAGCTATCACTATAGCAACCATATCCCTCAAATATCTTACAGCCTGCTGATGTTTGCAAAGGTTCTACTTGCTTAAGAAACAGAGCTGCATTATTTGCTGCCCCATGTGCTGGCCATTTGTTAAAAGAAATAGATACATAGGATGGGACAGCAGAGAAAGACTCATACTCCCTCCAGTCTACACTGTATTGGCCATTAATTGCAGTATTTAAAGGCCCACAGGCCTAATGCCTTAGTAACGCATTCCTCCTCTCATTCTGATATCCTCTTGTCCTTCCCAATCCCTTATATTTGTCCCTTCTCACCTTGAACCTGTTAAAAACCCTTGCTTTCACCACTCTAGACTTTGGGCAGTGTAGATATGGGGGCCATTACATACATGTGAACACTATTGTTTAGATTCTTTCATGTAATTTCACATTCAGGCATGTGTGAATTCTGTCTCATCAACCCAGTGTATTGCTTTGTGTTTTGGTTTTAAAATAGTCTTTCTTTTCCTTATTTCGGTTTCCATATCAATGCAGTCTTTTTCCCATCCAATATTCACTTTTTTAATGATTGTGCAGTTCCAGACTCAGTGACATCAGTTGTATGGTTCTAGAGAACTGGGTGAAAGAGGACACGGTCCCTGTACATAAGACCAGCATCAGGGAAGAGGCTAGCAACTATAGGCCACTGAACCTCACCTCACTGAAGGGGAAATTAATGGAAATTTTGTTTGACTATAGTTTTGTGCAGTATCTTGAATCAAATGGCTGCAAGACCAAAGGCAGCATGGATTCATGGGGTGAAGGTCATGCCCACAAACCTGATTGATTTCTTTGACTGGATGACCAGGAAAATAGATCGGGGAAGGCAGTAGACATGGCCTATCTGGAAATTAGCAATACATTTGACACTATGATGCACAGTAGACTGATTAAGAAATCGAGCAGCCTAGAGGTGGGATCCAAAGTGGTGAACTGGGTTGGAAATTGGTTAAGGTGTAAGTGACAGTGGGTTGTGGGGTAATGATACTCACTCCAAGGATGAAAAAGTGACCAGTGTGGTGCTACGGGGCTCAGTACTAGGGCTGGTTCTCTTCAATATCTTCATAAGTGACACTGGATATGTACTTAAAGGGAAGGTAGGCCTTTTTGCAGCTAATAGCAAAATGTGTAATAGGATGAACAGTTGGGGGAAGAGGTGGAAGGAATTCACAGAGATCTTGGGAAACTGGATGAGTGGTCCAAAACATGGCAGTTGAAAGCCAAAATGTGCAAGATTATGCACTTCGGGCTTAGGAATCCAGGAACTTAGTATATGAAGGGGGAGGTAGTGTCAGTCACTAAGCAAGAAAGGTACATTGGGATAACATTGTTGGACACCTATTTCAGCAACCTGTGCTATGTTACCTAAAATTACTATGTATGTCCTCAATGTGATGAGGTACCTTTGGAAACAAGCCCCTGGCTCAACGTTTGTAAACTGATTTTCACAAATAAATAAATAAACATATCTGACAACCTCAAAGTGACTGGGTAGTGTACAGTGGCTAGTGTAACAATGGGATACATTTGGAGAGTTATCTCAATCAGGAGGAGGGAGTTAGTGTTGCCACTGTATCCCTCACTGGTGAGACCCTACCTGGAGGACTGTGTCCAGTTCTGGAGGCATCACCTCAGAAAGGATAAAGACAGAGTGGAGGCAGTCCATAAGAGGGCAACTAAAATGGTGCAGGAGTTGCATCAAAAGTCCTATGAGGAGATACTGAGGGATCTCAACATGTACAGCCTGGAAGACAAGAGAGCAAGAGGGGACAAGAAAGAGATCTACAAGTGCCTCACATTGTGACCAGAGTACAATAGTTTATTTTATTTATTTATTTAAACAGCAGTTTGGAAAACCTTTGAGCCATAGGCTCATTTACAAAGGTACCTTGTCACAGTAAGACAAGCGAAAATACACAGTGTAACAGTACAACACAGTATAACAGTAACTTAAGACATAGATACAAACAAGCTGGTACAGGTAGAATTGATGCAAACAATACCAGAGTTATGTTGTCCTTAGCAGCTTAGTAGTAAGCTTTGTCATAAGTATTGAGTACGGCTTTGACTAGTGGCAATTACTAGTTGAATCTGTGTTAAAGGAGGAAGAGCACCAGGATCACAGATCATACAATGAAGGAGGAGGGGTTAAAGAGGGGATGTGAGGACATACTACTTCATGAAAGAGTGGTAGACACCTGGAATACATTGCTAGCATAAATGGTGGATGTCAAAACAGTAATGGGATTGAAACCTGTGGATCTGACATAAGGAAATCTTAGTGACTAGGCAGGGAGGAGGGGAGGGTCACCAGAGACCAGTTAGAGTCTGTGGAGGGAGACTAGGCAGGGACCATCTTGGCAAACAGAGTGGGCCAAGTGGCCCCTTTCTGTCAACAAATATTATGTTTCAGTGTATCTATGTTGAGCTGAAAAATACAGTGAAGTGGGACCGACGTCACTGTATTCTGTGTCATTATTGTCTTCTGCTTAACTGATGTCACTGAGCTCAGGAACAGCTAACTGATTAAAAAAATGAATATTAGGAGTATAAAACACTTCATTGATACAGGGCTCTAAACAAGGAAAAACAAATAGTAATATTTCAAACCCATACACAAAACAATACACCGGGGTGATTTGACAGACTTCCTAAATGATCAAATGAGCAGTTATGCTAAAAATGTTAATAATAGTTTATGTTCCCTTTAACTCCAGGAAAAAGCAAGACAGTGAGGGGAGCATTGCATATCAGGGACACTTGAATCCTCCAGGTTAAAGGCAGAACAGGGAGATGGACTGTTTTATAAGTGCTTGACTGGGTAGAGTGAAGCTGGCAACAGGGGCAAGGAGAGAAGAGCACTGTGCCTGTAAGTTACATCAGTGTAAACTGTCAGTCCCAATCCAATCCCAGAAACTGGTGTGGCCACATCTGCAAAGGCAACAGTGTTACTCATGTGCACAGTATCTGGGATGCATAGTCCACACTCTTCAGATGCCATTGCACATCCTAGCATCCACAAATCCAGAAAACTGTGAATGCACCAAAGGTAGATTGGGAGGTAGTATGGGGCAGGAAACCAGGCATCCAAATATCCAAAGTACAGTAGATTCACAGCTTAGGACTGAATGATGAATTCCAGAATACAGCAGTTCTATAAGGAGTGTCATAATTTTTCAAGGACTACAGAATTCAATTTTTTCAAAAGCAGTTTGAAAGGCAGCCACCTCCAGACCTCAGTGCAATGTTGCAAGGCTGGGGGCAAAGTGAGACAGAGCCAGTCAGGCGCTGGATGAATTAGAGAAGACTGGTGGAGTGGACACATGTGTGCTACATCAGGGTCCTAATTGGCCCAGTAATCAACCCCTTCTTTTCACTCTGCAACATGGAGAACACATTGACAATTGTTTGCAACATGCACCCTCCACATTGCAATGTAGCTGGACACCAAGAAAACACACAGTCAAGTCAGGCTTGGTGGCAGAGGTAGAATATGCACCACTCATGGATGCTAGAAGGTGTCCTTGTGCAGAGAGGAGAACTCAATAGGTTCATAAAGCCCTTCCAATCTTAAGAGAGCTTTTGTAGATAGAGCCTTTACCTACCTAATAGAGGTGTGTGAAGTTTTGAAAACACTGATTCACAATAACTTCATAAAGTCCTGCAACTTTTTAAAGTTATTCACATTTCACAAAGTAAAACTTTGAGGTACTGGCAACTTTGCAAAGTTTCAGATTTACAGCTCTGCTGGTAACGTTCATTGGGACATTGCAAAATGGCTGAGTCATTCAGTGCTGTTGATCCACCATGTGACTAGGGATGGGCTACTCATCAGGTAACTGGAATGAGTAGGTTGGGTATTGGTGATTTTTTGCTGGGTATGGTAATTCGGATAATTTACTACCCTACCCGACATAACAGTGTACTTCACAGGTCAGGTAGTTTTGATACAGGAAATGCATCAGGTAACGGGTAATGTTTTTGTAAAACGGGCATTACAGGCAGCCTCTGGTGTCCTGGGACTCTTCCCAGGCTGGGAACCACCATAAAAGGGCTGCCTGTGGGGTCCTTCATGACCTCACAACATAAAGGAGCACATGAAACCAGGCTGACAATCTGATTGGTCAGTGCTGGTGTTTGTACTCCCTCTGCTGTGAGCCCATTGCACAGATAACAGCGGAGTCTGGAGGGAGAGGAAGACATCAGGCGCTCACTCCGCATGTCTTTGCCTAAATCGCAGCAAAATGTTAACCTATTTAAAAAAGTACATGAAGGAGCAAGGGGTTGTGGACCAAAGGGGAATCCGGGGATCATCCAGTGCAGTGCTAATGAGAGAAGGAGCAAGGAGGAGGCAAAAAGGCACTGACTGGCAGCTACTTCTGTCTCTGCAGTACAGTGAAAGTCATTTAGAATGTATTACACTGTCTGCTAGGTGCTCTGAATCCTGTTTGTGAAATTAGCCACACTGTGTGTCTCTCTACAACATAGTGAAAGCATGTTAGGCTGGATTACACTGTCTGTCAGGTGCCCTGAGCCCTGTCTGTGATATTAGCTGCACTGTGCGCCTCTGTGCAACATACAGAACGTATTTAGGCTGTATTACACACTGTCTGTTAGGTGCCCCAAGCCCTGCCATTGACATAGCTACTCTGTGTCTCTCTGCTGTGTAGTGAAAGTCAGGCTGTATTACACTGTCTGTTAAGTGCCCTGAGCCCTGTCATTTATTACTGTGGTGACACAGCTACACTGCTTATGCTGTCTCTGTAGCATAGCAAAAAGCCATTTACACTGTATTACACTGTCTGTAAGATCCCCCGAGCCCTGTCATAGCTGCAGTGTGTGTGAGACATCTGTCTGCAAAATAGCAAAAGCCATTTAGGCTGCTTGGCAACAGCCATGTAGAGTGCTGAAATAATGGTATGGTTTGCGTGGGTGAGGTCAGCAAAGTGGCTGCCCAAAGAGTGACAGCATAGAGTAGCAGAACGACAGTAGAAAAGTAAGCAACACCTCAGCCCTGCAAAGGCAACACCCTGAGCAGCAATGGACTACCTGGAGATCCTGACAAGCCTGATCAGCAGGGAAGAGAGCACTGGGTGTGGGCTGAAGGTATAATTACATCCCACCAAAGAGAGAGAGAGAGAGAGAGAGAGAGAGAGAGAGAGAGAGAGGCCCTGGAGGGCATGGACACCATATGGCAGGGACAGAGACCACAGACAATGACCGCCCATGCCCACCCGGACAAGCACACAACCACCACCACCACCACCACTGGAGCAGTCCCTGCACCAGCAAGATCACAGGCACTAACCACCGGCAGGACAATTAGTGATAGCAGGCAAACAGGAGCCATCCACATGACATGGGTCAGAGGCTGGGCAGCACACCATGGGATATAGGGGGTGGACAGGAAATGGCAGCCTACAGGGCATCAGTGGAGTGGTGCCACCCTAGTAAGGGCACTTGCTTAATGGTCGCAACCCCAGAGTCGGTTGTTTAACACTCGCTCCAGTGCCCCACATGGCACCTCCATGCTGTCACACACTGCATGTGCCTAACAGTGCTGCCATGGCAGGCCTGTCCACCACCCTGCCACAGCATGCCTGTTGCTGGCATGGGCATTGCTGCTCTGTAGATTCCCCCATGGTGTCCTGTGCCCCTGCCCTACCCTCCACACTCAACCCACTGACTGTCAACTGCGTGTTGTTCTGTATTGCTCACCCTTCTCCTGTAGCCCAGAACACCATCCTCACAGCCTTGCACCTCATTGGGCACACTCAGTGTCTTTCACTCTCATGTGCACACCCATACCAGTGCACCCTGTGGCACAGTTGCGCATTGCCATGCATCCATTCAGACTCTGCCTCCTGCCCACCCTCACTCTGCAGGTTGCCGTTTTTCCACAGTCATCCTTCTTGCTGTGTGAGTCATGTAGTCGCTCTGTGGGGACTCACTCTTGAGGAGTATCCCACATCACATAAATTCAGCCTGCATTACACTGTCTGTTAGGTGCCCCAAGTCCTGTCATCTATTACTGTGTGACAGACTGTAGCTACACTGTGTGTGATATCTCTCAGCAGCATAACAAAAGTCATTTAGGCTATATTACATTGTCTGTTAGGTTTCCCAAACCCTTTTATTTATTACTGTGGTGACATAGCTGCACTGTGTATCATGTATCTCTGCAGCATAGGAAAAGCCATTTAGGCTGTAATACACCATCTGTTAGGTACCCTAATCCCTGTCATTTATTACTGTGGTGACATAGCTACACTGTGTATGCTGTCTCTCTGCAGCATAACAAAAGTTATTTAGGCTGTATTACACCATCTGTTAGGCACCCTGTGCCCTGTCATTTACTACTGTGGTAACATACAGTAGCTTCACTGTGTGTGGCATCTCTCTGCAGCATAGCAAAAGCCATTTAGGCTGCAATACACAGTCTTTTAGGTGTTCCAGACCCCGTCATTTATTACTGCTTGTAACATGGTCAGCTATACTGTCTCTGCAACAATTAGTGAAACAATATTCTTTCCTTTCATAGTTGTGTCTACTATGGCTCATATTTCCCAGTCTAAGTCTACATAAAGGAAGCACAGTGCTGCTGCACATGCAACTGAGAATGATGCGGGCAATATGAATCATAGCAGTAATGAAGCAAATTGTAACAATAATAATAATAACTTCACAAGGACTGGCACTAAATGTCCTCCGGAACCAAAAAAAGCATGTTAGCAATGAAATGATGGTAGAGTTTTGGAAAGAACTGACTGGAGTTATTCATAGAGGTAGTTAATGTTTTGCCACAAGTGCCATGATACTTCCAGCTACTGAAGCAGCATTCAAAGATAAGGAGACATCCTCCTCAAATAAAAGTTCAGATGCTTAGGCAGCAAATGATAAAGATGGTAGTGACTGAGGGGACATCAAAAGAGATAGTCCTGGCTATGCCCCACCTGATAATGACAGCACTTCCAGTTCTTCTGAATCTTGTGCCAATGAGGTCTGTAGTTTTGATGAGGGGGTAGGAGAGGATGCCACTGTAAGGCAGAAGCATCAAGTACAGAAAACAAATCATATGCTAAATGTAAAACTAAGAAGATGAGCATGAATGAGAATAATTCATGTCAACAAGGACATGGCTGTGTAGAGTTTCCTCCAGGTCCCTAGACTGTACATGAAATAGTGCCACAGGCACTGTAGTACAAAACACAACAGGTAAATCCTTAGTGTGGAATTTAAAGTATGTTTTATTGACCCTACAGACAACTCTTGAGCTGTATGCAGTATGTGCAAAAAGAACATCAGTCAAGGTGGCAAAATGGGAAATTATGGAACATCAGTAATGATACGAAATGCAAATGCAAAACACCCAATTGAGTGGGGCAGGACAAGGGAGAGTCTGGTTGGTATGGATGGTGGTGGAGGTGGTTACAGTTTCCATAGTGACAATGAACTGGAAGCAGGAACTGACATTGAATCACTTGATGTGTCCTTGCAGTCCTCCCAGACACACATAGATTTTCTTCTGACACCATCAAGTACTGCAAATCCCAAAGTAGTACTCCACATGAAAAAAAGGCATGAAAAATACAATACCAGAAAAAATTTAAAATATCTCATGATTCTTGTCAACTAACATTAAAAGAAAGTGTTGCAAGGACATCAAAATTTACGTGTAAGCATCCAACATGCCAGCTGTTAAACAGAGTCATTGCAGAGCTGTTAGCCAATTGCCAACTCACTTTTGCTTTTGTTGCCCAAAAAGATTTCCTCAAGTTCATGAATCAAACTGAACCACGGTACACCATTCCCTGTCAAACATATTACTGGAAAAAGGCTGTTCCACAGTTGTATGACTTGGTGAGTACTGCAGTTATTTAGCAGTTGAAACTATCTGATGTGAAGCAGGTTCACATAACCACAGTTATATGGCCCAGCAACCAAAAAATTTACTTCATTACTGTTACAGCTCACTGAGCAAGTTTCTAGTCAGAAACTAATAATCCACACCCTACTGTAAGCAGTTGGAAGCAGGCTGTGTTATGTGTCACCACGTTTGTGGAAAACCACACTGCTGTGAATATTTTGCAGGAGCTGCAAAATCAGTTACAGAAATGGCTAACTCTGTATTCCTTATCTCCAACATTCATAGTGGCAGATAATGGTGCCAACATAGTCAAAGCTGTTAGTGATGGCAACTACTAATACATACCTTGAGTTGCACATTGTTTAAATCTTCTCATCCATCATTTTCTAAATGGAAACAGAAATGTTGAAAACCTGTCAGGTCTAGCTAGGAAAATATGTGGGCATTTCAGCCACTCTGTGAAAGCACAAAAAATCCTGAATGGCTGCAGAGGTCAAACAACTTACCATTGCATATATTAAAGCAGGAAGTTTCAACCCGCTGGAATTCAACATTTTACATGTTCGAAAGGCTTCTTGAACAGAAAAAAACTGTACATGACTACACCATGCAAAATCAAATAGGTAAAGTAAACATCATGCTCACTTCCAGCAGTTGAATTCTACTTGAATCTTTGATCACCTTATTGGAGCCATTTGAGACTGCCACACAAGATGTCAGTGCAGACAGTGCAACTCTGAATCAAATTCTTCCTCAAATAAAGTATCTTCAAACTTTCCTTGATGACATAAAGAAATACTTTCAGTCAAAAGAAGACACCACCATTGTTAAGCTGGCAGATGACTCGAGTCTCAGACTGTTGACCAAAGATACACTAAATGCCATGTTTAAGAATGACACCTATGTGTTGGCCATGTTACTACACTGCTTTAAATGGAACAGTGAAGCCATTCTTCCTGCAGGGGAAAACATTGAGTATTGGAGCAATCTTCTCCTAACCACATGTGACATTGCCCCACCAACACCATTAACTGATATACAGCAGTCAAACCCTGCTGAACCATCAGAGTGTGCCTCTGAGCACAGACAGTAGTACATCTATCAATTCTTCACAATTACCAGTGTCATCAGAGAGGGAATGGACATCTGCAGCTACTTCTCAAGCATCCTATGTTCAGGATCAAAAAAGCAAATCACTTCTGAGTCACCTGCAACAACACAGACTAGTATCCTGTAAAGAAAGTGCAGCAGGATCATGTGACAGACTGGTAACCATATCACACAGCACAATGATCCTGGAGTATTTTGCAGACCATACTTTGGTCTCAAGGAAGATCCATTACTCTACTGGAAACAAAAGAGAACATTATGGCTAGCTTTAGAAAATCTTGCAATGTTGTACTCCAGTTTTCCACCTTGAAGCGTATATTCAGAACACATATTTAGTGTAGCTGGAGGGATAGTCACTAACTACAGAACACAGCTAAGTCCTGAAAATGTGGAACAGCTTGCATTTCTCAAAATGAATGCCGACAATTTCCCAGTTGTCCCAAAACACTGAATTATGTGAGTTTGATTCTGAACATGAACAACAACCAGCAAACAGTGATTTTGAATATGATGTCATAGGTTGTGTATGAAATGAATAGAACACTTACCACTGCCACCGTGCCAGCCACATGTGCCACATTACTCTTAGTTTATGTAAATCATCAGTCTTATAATATGTAACTTTGATGCCCACTATAGGTATAATTTCAGGAAACAGCAGCCTCTCTCAGAGCAGCTGTGCCTCTCATATCTACCTCAGCAATGCCCACCATGGATATACTTTTTGGAAACAGCAGTAGACTCACTCACAGAAGCTGCACCTCTCAAACCTGCCTCAGCTGTGCCCACCATGGGTATAATTTTTGAAAACAGCAGCAGGCTTACGCACAGCTGCTGTGCCTCTCGTACATGCCTCAGCAATGCCCACCATGGGTATAATTTTTGGACACAGCAGCAGGCTCGCTAAGAGCTACTGTGCCTCTTGTACCTGCCTCAGTAATGCCGACCATGGGTATAATTTTTGGACACAGGAGCAGGCTCACTCACAGCAGCTGCACCTCTCATATCTGCCTCAGTTAATCTAGCCATGGGTATAATTTTTGGAAACAGCAGCAGGCTTACGCACAGCTGCTGTGTCTGTCATGCATGCCTCAACAATGCCTACCATGGGTATCATTTTTGGAAACAGCAACAGGCTTGCTAAGAGCTACTGAGCCTCTCATACCTGCCTCAGGAATCCCCACCATGAGTATAATTGTTAGACACAGCAGCAGGCTTTCTAAGAGCAGCTGCACCTCTCACATGTAGCTGAACAATGCCCAACATGGATATAACTTTTGGAAATGGCAGATGGCTCACTAAGAGCAGCTGCACCTCTAGTACTTGCCTCAGCAATGCCCCTATCAGTATAATGGCTCAGTGCACCTAACAAACAGCATAATAGTAAAAAAAAAACAGTCTTTCACATGGTTTTTGTTATGGTCAAGGTCAGGTAATTAGGTAGTGGAACATGTCAGGTAGCCACTACCTGACCTGACCCTACTACTTGGTTTTCATCTAGGTATTTTTAGAGTACTTTGAGGTACCCTTGGGTAGTCCTGAGGATTGGGTATATTAGCACCTGCTCATCCCTACATGTGACCTGCAGCTCACATTATTATATTATAGCAGGAAAAAGACCAGAAGATCTGCGGTGTGTGCAGGAGAGTGTTCAGGATATAGGCTCTGCACTGTACTTAGAGCTCAGTTTTTGACTCAGTTTGTACTGCTGTTCATTAAATAAAACAAACTTTAAAAAAAATACTACTTGGTGTCCTGCAACTGCAAATTTAAGTTTGAATGGTTTTGCTTACAATTTTCTTTCTTTCTTTCCTTCTTTCCTTCCTTCTTTCTTTCTTTCTTTCTTTCTTTCTTTCTTTCTTTCTTTCTTTCTTTCTTCCTTCCTTCCTTCCTTTCCTCCCTTCCTCCTTCCTTTCTTTCTTCTTCTTTCTTCCTTCCTTCCTTCTATCCTTCCTTCTTTCTGTCTTTCTTGAAAACTTCAGAGAATTACCTTTGAACACATGTGCTAATTTACAAAGATCCAATGTCAAAATACATTGTCAAAAAAAATTACAAGCATGACAAGCAGCCCCAGAGGAACTGCAATCGAGTCAGGCTCAAAGCACTTAAGGCAGAACAATTACATACATTTTTGAACAACAATCAAAAATACACACAGATCACTGTATAAAAAGTCACAGGTAATGAAAAGTGCCTTTTTAGGTCTGGAACTTTATTATGTTGGGTAAAAGTAGCCAGTTAATGAGTGTATAAAGGATACAACTATAACTGCAGTTATCTGCACTAAGCACAAAGTGGCATGCCTTATTACAGATCAGCTTTACTCTGTTTAGCACTGTACAGCTGCATAGAAAGAGAATCCATAATCTATAAGTGTCAGAATGGAGCTGGCCACAATAAGGCATCAAACAACCCAAGTGAGATTGTTCCTGTTCCAGTACATGGCACACAGTCTTCTGTTAACCACCAGACTGTCAACATGGGTTGCAAAAGTAAAGGTGTCATCCAAAGTTACTCAAAAGTTACTCAGTGACTCTGTCTGAGTAGTGGTGCTGCTGTGCTGGACTAGTGCTCTGTTGGAGAGAGGGGCAGGCTTTTGTCTATAGCCAGCAACAGTTTTAGTTTCAAAAACTTTCGGTGCATTTTCAGTTTTCACTGTCATTCTCAGACAATTCATTTCTCCAAAGTCCTATAATTTCTGTACATTCTCCGTGTTCCAGTGCTGCTAAAATGCTAATGTCTGTCCAGGTCTCTGACAGGTAATTAATATTTTTGATTATTATTGTTCTTAACACATTAACTCTTTCTTGTTATTTTGAAATATATATTTTTAATTGAAACTATTTTTGCAGTATTTTTATTATCGTCAAGCATCTAGTACTGCTGCACCCTACCACATTAAAATGAGTAGTAGAGGTAAAGGAAAGGGTGTACAGGGGAAAAAGGCAGGGAAGGTAATAGTGGTGGCCACTGGTCAAGGTGGACAAGGGCAAAGTGTGGATGCAGGAGGTAGCAGAGTATTTCCATTGGGAATCGGTAGCGACCCTTTTAAGAAAAATGCTTACAGCAATTCATTTGGCTGCTCTCCTAGTTGAGGAAGGGGGCAGCCAGAACCAAGATCTTGTATCTGAAATATCCTCATCCCCGTCAACACCAGTGAGTAAACACAGTGGTGCCAAACATTATCAAAAAGAGTTACTAGTGGCTAGCGATATTGGACCTGAGTTTGAGGATGATGCAGTGGCAGAGTTGTGCATGCCACTGCCATCTCAGGAAAGTGAGGAGTAAGAAGACCTGCAAAAGGAGGAGGAGGAGGAAATGGGGGTGAAGGTATGGGTGACATTGTCATTGATCCTCCATGGGAGTTTCAAAAGAAAAAACACCAAAAAAAAAAAACAAAGGGTAATAGCAAAGTGTATGCATTTTTCAAATTGAAGGAGTGGCAACCTTTGTCACAAAATATAATATGTGATGACATATGTTCCAGAACAGAAACAAGTGTGAGAGTGGTGGTCACCACAACTGGTGCTCCACATAAATTTGTGCATCTTTCAAAATCCCTTGTGTGGGACTTTTTTATTACTGATCCAAAAGATGACAGTGTGGCAATATGCCAACTTTGTCAGGACTGAGTAAATCATGGCAAGAAAGGGTCTCACATTGTCACAAGTGGCCAGAATGCCCATCTTAAAGTCAAACATATGACTAAGTGGCAAGCACATAAGTGGAAAGTGTCTACAGGTGGTTTGGGAGGTAGAGATGAGGCAGAGGATATTGTGGAGGAAAAGACAGTAGAGGATGAGGAGGTCAGTAGTAGCCCTGAAAGTGTGAAATCACAGATTAGCAACAGCAGTAGGAGCAGCAGCAACATCACCCTGACAAAACCCCTCAGCTAAGTCATAAGTTTCTTGACACTATCTTCCTCTGTGACATCCTTCGAGCAACAGGATGCCCACACAAAACTGTTTGCAAAAAGCTCCCACCCAAAAAAATCCATCCAACTATTACTAGCATTCTGTCTAAACAATTTAAATCCCTCCTCCCCAAATCATTCAGTGGCCAAGGAACTAAATGTTTTCATGACAGAGATGGTCACTATTTATCTTCTGTCATCTTCTTTTGTGGAAAATGATAATTTCCTTTATGTTCAAAGCATGCCCCAAGTGAAAAGTGCCATCCAGGACCTTCTTTTCACAACGGACAATTCCTGAACCGAAGGATGTTGTTGGAAAAGAAGTTTTACATGCCCTGTAGCATTCCTTCAATTCATACATCCATCTGCCACAAATATGTGGAGCAGTGGGCCAACAGTTATTAGCACTTTTATGTGTATAACAGCAAATTAGGTAGAACTGAAGGAGTTGGTCATTACCTTGGCATCAAATGCAAGTGACTTAATTGTAATGGAAGCTACTTGCCTAGAAGTTTCAAGCATGGAACACTGGCTAGTAAAAGCATGACTGAGTCGCACACTGGGATATTTTGACATCAATAGTGGAGGAGACTGACAAGTTAGAAGGCATCCTGAGGCAAGAAATGCCTACATGCTCAGGATGTGCTGTAGTTGTGCCAAGTAAAATGTGCTACTGGTTTTGTCAAGAAACATGAAGCTGGGGGATTCAAATGAAATTATAGATGCTCAAGAGGTACTAGTGGAGGTGGTCACCAGTTACAGCAGATAAATGCATGGTTTCATCATGAAACAGACAGCTGAGCTAGGTAGCAAAAAAATAGTACAGCCCCATCAGTTTGAGCAAGGAAGTACAGTGTCAACATTTGCAACTTGAATGCAGGTTATATAAAAATCACACCCATTAAAATTGACTAGTCTGAGACACTGATGTATGTGCAAGTCTAAAACTTAGAGGTTTTCAGAATAGTGTAGGGGAGGGGAAGAAAATATCTTGGGCACCAAGAGCAAATGATGTCCATTCCAATGGGCTTTATCTAATTGAAACAAACTCTGGTCAAAGCCAACACAGCTGCAAAATGCTATTTTATAGGGATTAGGGGCCATCTACAGGGGAATTCTTCCCATAGACTTGCACTGATTATACAGGAAAGTATAACAATTAGGCTTCCATAGGAAACAATGTATTCTACAGGAAAATATAGGGAAATTGCCATAGTGTTACAGGGAAAATGCAAAATCATTAAAAATATAAGTGTGATACAGATTTCTTATATGGAACCATGGGCAGGTTAATATTTCTTTCAAACTGCCAGCCGATAACAATATCCACCTCTAATTGCAGGCCCCTTTAAAGTTAACACATTCCCTGGTGTCCAGTGGTACATCCCACCCTCCGACTGCCAGACTTATTAATAAAAAAATCATTCCTTGATGTGTAGTGGCATCCCCATTGTCCGATCACCTGCCTCATTAATAACAAATCATTTCCTTGTTACAGTATAAGGCTGGTCTGGTTCAGTGTTGTAGAGGGCTGAGGCACTGTGTGCCTAATCTCCTGCCACATCAGCGACCCGAGTTCAGGAACATGCTCGGGTTGCCATGGGTTGGCCAGAAAATTGAGGATTCATCAGACACCTATCCTGTCCCGAGGTGGGAAGGCATGCCAATTCGGCCTTTGACTGCCCCAGGTGAAGGCAGGGTTCTGGGGGGATGGGATAATGGCAAGTACTGGTTCTATAAAGCCCTACCCACCGACCTCTGTCCCACAAGACCACCTGGACAACCAGCTCAATTCTGAATGTGAATTACTGGGTGGGGGAAGGATGGCTCTCTCCTTCCTGGACCTATCACGGGGGGGCTATATGTGGGGGACTTTGGTTCGGTGGTCTCAGACAGGGAGTGGTGGACAGTGGAGGTGAGGACAGTGTTGAGAGCCTGCCTGAGTCAACTGGCAAGACAAAAAGTTTTATGGAAGAGGAAAAATGCTGCAGTACACGGTATATCACCTTAACACACATACATAACCCCTCACCCATAACAGGCATGGCTGCACTGTTGCAGTAAGCCTATCAAGTATAGGTAATATTTAAAGGGTCTCTTACCTGGGTACTAGAGAGTCAAAGGTAGGAGTCTTAAAGGGATGATGTCTCTCAGACCGGGAAAATAAAATAAAGGAAAGGGGTAACAAAGGATCCATAGTTCTTAAGGAACAATTAGGAAGGATAAGACAGGTGAGACATACAGTGATACTTTTCCGATGGCGAAGGAGTCAGCATCCTGTCACACCTGTGAAGGTAAAGATAAAAATAGGTTAATACAGAGTAAATACAGTAGCAGGAGCAACAGAGAGCAGAGAGATCCACAAGGGGTATAGTACAGCACAAGAGTTAAAAAAATAGCTTTAGATGAGGTTTATTTATTTATTTATTGAATTTTGATGACCAGGTAGGCCCACTGGGCCCCGGAGGTCCCTTTTTCAGGGGCGACCCGGGAGTAGCAATTACATACAGGTAACAGATCAGTATACTCAGGTAATTATAATGTTATTTGACAATAAAAGACTTCATAGAGTTACAAGCGGTACAGTTTACAAAACTGGTAAAAAAATGGTTAAGGTAAGGTTACAGTTAAGGCAAAGCAGGAAGGCAGAGAGAGAGATAGGGAGTGAAATAAGGTTAATAAACAGATAGGAAAGGAAAACAGAAAGTTGTCTAGGGGGCTTTGCAAAAATCACTTATCACCCCTCTAGCTGGCCTACTGGCATATACTTATGAGAAGTAAACCAGATAGGCTAGTGGGGACTCTTTTGGTCTAGAGATCCAGCATTATTAAAATAATTTAGCATAGGTGGTCCTGGGGCTTCAGCTGTCCCAGAAAGGGTAGTGATTTCTATAATACCTCTGCTTGGCTAGTGGGCTAGTTTCCCTGGTGAGCAGTGAATGAAGTGTTTGAACAAAACAGCAGCCATTCCCCACTGAGGTCTAGTGGTGGTGGTGGTGGTGGTGTCCCTGGGCCCCAATATTGTTTTGGCAGGAATGGAGGCAGAATGTGAGGAGAAGGATGAACTGGGGTTGTTTCTGAAGATACCATGGGCAAATATGCTAAAAGGGAAAGTACTAGATGATGCTTTCTACTCCCAGCCCATAGGGAGCTCAGGGTGTGGCCTACTCTGTACAGGTGGGAGACAGGAGGACAGGAGCACATCAGAAGGTGGAAGAGGCCAGTGCAGGATCACCTCATTTCACCTACCTGAGCTGCCACTTGGTGACAAATGTAATTACCCCCTGTAGGGCGAAGTGTGTCAGTGCCATCATCCTGGCAGCTGCCATTTTTTCTCTTACCGTTTCCCTTCATCAACTCATCTCCCTCAGCACTGTGTACTGATCCATAATGTTCTCACACCCTGCAAGCAAGCAAACAGTCAGAGAACTGCCCTCCATCTGACAGTGACAGCAATGACCACACACCCAACAGTCACAGCTCTGATCCAGATCCCCCTGTAGTAACAGCAGTGACCCCCTACTCCCAACTCTTACAGCACTACACCACACCCCTGTTTTACAGGACTGACCACCCCTCAGCAGTCACAGAACTGACACACTCAACTGTCAGTCACAGCACCCATCCCCCGACAGTAATTACACTGATGTCCTACTCCCAGTGTCACAGCACTGACCACCATCCCATGATGGCTACAGCACTGACCCCTGACCACACTGATAGTCACAGAACTGACCCCCCTCACCAGATAGTCACAGGACTGACACCCTCTACTGTCAGTTGCAGCACTGGGCACCCACACCTGAGAGTCACAGCACTGATCCCCATCTGCAACTGTCACAGCACTGCCCCCCTCACCCCCAACAGTCGCAGAGCTGACACCTTCTGCAGACTGTCACAGTAGTGATCCCAACCCCTAACAGTTACAACACTGTACCTCAGTCATAGCACTGACCACCACCCCCCACAGTCAAGACTGGACCCCTTTGACAGTCACTTGGGTTGGCGACTTATATAACCTTCCTGCTGCATGTGCCACTTCCTGAGAGTGCTTCAGTCCCTCAAAGCTGTAAAATTGTGCAGAAGCAGACCTCCCAACAGTCACAGGAATGACTCCTACCCTCAACAGTCATATAAATGATACCCCATTCCTGACAGTTACATAGCTGACCTTCATCCTCGACAGTCATACAAATTACCCCCCCAACAGTCACAAGACTGTAGGGCTGTGCCAACAACTGTATGGGCCCCCCTGAAAAATATTTTGTGGGGCTCACTTCCCCACCAATAAATGTAAAATAACCATTAGCACCTATGACATTTTTATAGTGCAAGTATTTTTTTTGTATCAGTCCTGTTGAACATACATAGTTTGTCCATGCTGCCTCCTGTCCCCCTTGCTGGCATCATGATCAAAGAACTGAACACTTTAATTGTTCCTGCTCCTCCTGGGGACACCAGCATCAAGGTTAGATTTTTTTAATTTTTAATGCATTTTTGTCTCAGCATCCTTGACTCCCCGTCAGCAGAGGCTCAGCTCTCACCCATGCCTCCTACCTATGCCCAGGCTTACCCCCCTGGGCAGGGTCACCAGGCAGGTGCCCCCTCACCAAGGTCAGTGGTAACTTGCCCTGACTTACCCCCAGGGTGGGGCCATGGGAGTGGGGCAACACCCGGCGGACACGGTAGGCAGTGGAGCAGAGCTTCACACTTCAGGGTCGGTATTTTGTAAGTTGTATTGGGGCGGGGATATGCAATGATGGCCTGCATCTGTCCCACCCCCCACTGATACAGCACTGGCACTGCACTTCCCCTGGCCTCTGCTAGGGATCAGTAGTGTGCCAGACACACAACCCCCATTTCCCAGAGAAAAAGAGCAGTCACTAGTACACTCGATCCTTCTCCCCTGACTGGTCCTGTGATGTCCCGAGTCCATTCCCGAACTCAGGTCATTGACATTGCAGACAGACATCCAGCCTCTGTGCCAGCTGTCTGGAAGAGATTAGATGTTTTGAATAATGGGCCCTTTTGCTTCTTTGTTCTGTACCCCCTCCAACCATGTGAAACTGGAGCTGGAATCTTCTGACACCACTGCTGACAAACCCAATTTCAAATGAATAAGCAAGTTCCAAATAGAAACTTGCAAGTTTGTCTGTGAGAAAAGGTTTTCTTAATGATGACCTTTGAGGCAGTGGGCTCCTTAACTGTTAAAGGGGCACAAACTCCGCCCAAAAGAATGAAGGTCTTGTTACACCTTCGTAACATACAGGCTGATGTTGCTTTCTTACAGGAGACGCACCTCTTACCCAACCAGGTGTCTTACTTTTGTAGACTTTGGGTGGGTCAGGCATTTGGCTCTGGGCTCAATTCTTGTAAATGGGGCACCACCATTCTAATAGCTCATAGGCTACCTTTTCATTTATTGCATGAAATAATAGACCCAGAAGGTCATTATATGTTTTTAAAGGCCATTTTGGGCCAAACACAGGTCATTCTTGGTTCTATTTATGGCCCTAACTTGGATGATCTAGACTTTTTTGTAGATCTCATGTGTGGGCCCTACTGGAACCATGGCTCTTTTACCCCCCTGGTCACTGCCCTGCAAGACTGTACCACTGCTCCAAGGTAGTAGCCTATATGGGCAAGTATTATTCAGCAGATCAATATGACTGACTCAATAATACCGCTCCCATGTAGAACAAGTGGGGAAAAAGAGCTCTGAATATGTATAGTGGGTGTAGTGCTGAGGAATACATGCTATTCTCATGAGACAGAGGATAAGAGAAATTATTTGGCCAAGCCCTGCTGAGCTGGCCATGTGGTGTAGTGGCTTGAGACACTCCTCCTGGAGCCTGTGGTGTTGGGTGTGGATCCCAGTGCAGGCAATTGTTTTTATTCCAAGGGGTGGTTCTATTTTTTTCTAAGTCTGCTTCCCCTGGAGTTGAGAATCCTTATTTTGGGAGGTGCTGGGGGCATAGCCCTCTACATAAAAAAAGGAGTATTATGAGTTCACTTGATGTCTTCAACTTGAACAGACACTCATCAACCTGGCTTTCCTCTCAATCCTCCAAAAAAACTTAATTTTCATTACCTGGAGATAAATCTTGGCAAAACCAACATAATCACCTCTTCTAACATGACTGGGGAACTAATACTAACACTGATTCGGAAACTTTATCATCCAAGAAATGGAGGTAGAAATGCATCAGGCCCTCCCGGCCCAGACACCTAATCAAACTACAGACAAACTGACCAAGAAGTCTAAAACCCAGCTCCGACTTCTAGCAAAGCTTCGGCCACATCTACCAACTCTACTCCGCTGTCAGAAGATTAATTTTTTGCTGAAATGGCCAGCATCAAGGATGTACTCTGTGTTTGCTTCAGACTTAAAGGTGACAAAGGCCGATCTGAAAGAAACAACTAAGAAAATGTCACATGTTTCAGTACATACAGTACTTCCTTCTTAGAAAATTGGCAATCTAAAGTGGACCCTGAGATGGCAGCTTTAAGACAGAGAATGGGCAAACTAGAAAATAAACTGGAAGACCTTGAGGGGAGGAATAGGAGAAACAATATTATTATCTTTGGCTTACAGGAGGAGGCAGAAGGATCATCCTTGGTTTTATTCACCCAGAAGCTTTTGTTGAAGATAGCTGGCCCTCCACCGCATGCCACAACATATCAGGTGGAACGTGCCCATCGATCGCTGAAACCAAGACCTCCTCCAGGTGCCAAGACCACTTATAGTCCGCTTACTCAGCTACTTTGACCAGCAGTATGTCCTTGCAAAAACTAAGGAGCTGCAGGATATACACTGGGATGCCGCTCTACTAAGATTTTCCCAGGATTTGCTGGTAGCCACCCAGCAGAAGCCTGCAGCATACCATAATCTCGTCTCCAAGCTGATTGTGACTGAGATTCGCTTTCAAATGAACTATCAAGCTAGACTGCAAGTTCAATATCAAGGCAGTTGGAAGGCTTTTGATAACGCTGAACAAGCAGCCAAGGAACTCCCTAATATGTTCCCCGACCTGTTTACATACCGTTGACTTTTATTATTCGGGCTTATTTGTTTGCATCCTCCTTGTTTATATGGGGCTCGGGTCTACAACGTTGGTTCGGCTTGCAGGGACAGGGGGGAATAGGGATAGTTTTGAGGGGTTGGGCTTTAGGGGGGAGGACTGTGCCACAAATGTTGAGTATACTTTTAATAGCTAAATTCTGAGTATTTTCATTTATTCATACCCTTTTAGTATTGGATGTCACATTACATAACTTAACATGTCTGTATACCACTTCTGTACCCGGAACATTAAAGGGGCACAAACTCCGCCCAAAAGAATGAAGGTCTTGTTATACCTTCGTAACATACAGGCTGATGTTGCTTTCTTACAGGAGACACACCTCTTACCCAACCAGCTGTCTTTCTTTTGTAGACTTTGGGTGGGTCAGGCATTTGGCTCTGGGCTCAATTCTTATAAATGCTGCACCACCATTCTAATAGCTCATAGGCTACCTTTTCATTTATTGCATGAAATAATAGACCCAGAAGGTCGTTATATATTTTTAAAGGCCATTTTGGGCCAAACACAGGTCATTCTTGGTTCTATTTATGGCCCTAACTTGGATGATCCAGACTTTTTTGTAGATCTAATGAATAGCTTAGTCCCCTGGTCCACCATTCCAATAATACTGGAAGGATACTGGAATCAAGTCCTTTCAAACAACCTTGATAGATCAGGATGCCCTAGATCACTTCTGTCCCCAGGCCAAAAAGCCCTTCAGAAATTTATTCACACAATAGGTCTAGCAGACCCCTGGAGAATTATACATCCAGATAAGAAAGAATTCTCTTTCCACTCTTTAGTTCACCACTCATATTCCCATAATGATTATTTTCTAATGAGTATGGACCGACTTCCCGGGGTTAAGTCTGTCTGTTACTCTTCTAAACAATTTTCTGATCATTGGCTTTTCCAGTTATTTTTAGAAACTGTTTCTAATATTCAAAGAGACAAGGTCTGGCGTATTAATAATCAGCTTCTAAAATCTGAAGATTATGTAATTCATTTACAAAACTTCATCACTAATTTTATGAAGGATAACTCTCCAACTATGCCTAAATTAGATATTCTATAGTGCTCTTTAAAGTGCTCCTTACAGGGTGAATTAATACGCTTACCTTCCAAAAGTAAAAAACAAAGAGAGCAGGTTTTCCTCTCTCTTAGGGACCAGATTACAAAAGCGGAGCTAAATCTGTCCGCCTCATCCCCTGAAGAGGAATGACAGAAAGCAGAATCCCTCCGGGCTCAATATAATCGGTTACTGATGGATTAACCTGAATTTCTCATACATAGATCTTAGATATCTTACTTTGACAAAGGGGAAAAGGCGGGGAAACTCCTAACTCTTCGAATCAGGTCTCAAATAGCCAACAGGATTATAACCTCTCTTCAAACCCCCATAGGCACGATTCTCACTTCACCTACAGCTATCTGTGAAGCTTTTCAAGATTTTTATAAATCCTTATATAGTCCCACTAATTTTGTTTTTTCTCAACAAAAGCTTGATATGTTTCTTAGTGACTTCACTCTTCCCACTTTATCCGAGTCATAATCCTCTAGCTTAGCCACTCCTATTACCACAAAAGAAATATTAGAAGACATTAATTCACTTTCATTGGATAAATCTCCAGGCCCTGATGGCCTTTCAGACAATTTTTATAAAACCTTTAAAAACATTATTGCACCTATTCTTAAGGACACATTTCAATATTATTACGATACAGACATTTCTGATACCATTATAATCCAGACTATTATTGTCGTTCTACCCAAACCAGGTAAAGACCCCTTATTTGTTAAAAATTATAGACCTATCTCTCTCATTAATGTTGATCTTAAAATCCTAGCTAAAATATTAGCCTCGAGACTGGGCCTGGTATGGGATTCATTGATAAGTACAGAACAGGGAGGTATTTTGAGGGAATGCCAATCCTCTGATCATCTTTGGAAATTGGACTACCTTTTTTCTGTGCCCAGGGATACCCCAGCTCCAGCTGCCTTGGTCTCCTTAGATGCAGAAAAAGCATTTGATTGGGTGGCTTGGGACTTCCTGTTTGCTATATTGCCCAAATATGGCATTCCCCAGGAATTTCTTAAATGGATTAAGGTGTTATACTCTTCCCCCTCAGTCCGGCTACAATGTAATGGATTACTCTCCTCACCCTTTCCCTTACAACAGGGCACCCATCAGGGTTGCCCCTTATCACCTTATTTATTCAATCCTTATTTAGAACCCCTAATAAGGAAGCTGAATTTTTCTCCTTTAGTTTCTGGCATCAGAATAGGCACTAGAGCATATAAACTATCCACACATGCAGATGATATATTGCTACATATTTATTCACCCTCTCAGTCTCTCACTGCGACTCTATCAATTATTTCCCAATGTAGTGAATTCTCTAATTTCAAATTGAATCTAGAAAAAACTGAGGTTCTTCCCCTCAACATTCACCTTCAGAAATCGGAAATTTCTAGTATGGGATTATGATGGCGACCAGGCAAACTCAAATACTTGGGTATAATATTACATCCCTCTGCCCAAACCATGAAAATTCTAAATCTTTAAGCTACTGTTAACACCATTAAAGAAGACATCAAGCGGTGGCGTCTGTTACCCTTGTCTCTTTGGGGGCATATGAGCATAGTAAAAATGAATGTATTACCCCATCTACTATACCCCTTGCAAATGTTTAACTGGGCCCTACCAAACTCTTGGTTCACTCAGGTTCACCAAATTATCACATCCTTTCTGTGGGCTGGGAAAAAGTCAAGGATAAATTACTGTAAACTTACTTGCCAGAAAGGAGACAAGGGTTTACAGGTTCCCAACCTCTACTTATATTATTTGGCCATACATTTAACTAGACTGAGGTACTGACTCCTTCCCTCAAACCACTTCCCTGTCTCCTCCTAGTCTCCTCTCTGGCTTGAAATTGAAAGATCCCTATGCCTCACTCATGGTCTAGACCCGAGAGTTCTTCCCTTTTTAGGTGTTAAGAAACATCTCAACAAGTTAAAGGACTCTCCACTTGATTCCCTAGTGTCAATACAGCAACAACTGAACACTCTTCTTAAATTTTCAAGTCGCAGAGACATCTCACAACCTCTTTTTAATAACCCCAACTTTCTAATATCAGGTAAATCTATTAAAGCCACTTCATTTGGCCAAATACGGGCATAGAAAAAATAGATGACTTAGTTATGAACCAAACTCTGATGCACTTTCAGCAGGCTTCCCTCCTGTTCAATTGGTCCTCTCATCACATATTTAAATATTTACAAATTTCCCATATGTTATTGCAATATTTTGGTACTGGACCATGGAATAAACACTTATTAATTACCTAAACCCCATATCTCAATTCCTTTCCATCTTCTCATCTGGTTTCTTATACATATACATTCCTGATAACCACACTTGCAGGATTAGAAGGACAAAGAGGTTATTGGTGGGATCAGTCTCTAAGGACTACCACATCCCCCAGGAACTGGCCGAGAATTTGGAAACATGTTTGCAATTATCTTAAATGGGATAGGTATAGATATATGCAGTTTCAGATCAATCATAACCTGTACAATACTCCAGTTAGGTTTTGTAGGATGGGATTCCTAACCTCTAATACATGTAATTAATGTTTGATGGATCCGGGGGATCTTTTACACATGTTATGGTCTTGTGATAAGGTTCTCGCATTCTGGAACTGCATTAAATCCCACCTAGATCCCTTATTATCTGATAATTTTACACCTGAGATTTGGGTGCTGGGGGACTACACCAGCCTTCACGGTCATGTTCAAAGAGCCCATATGGCTTTAATATCAGCATGTGCCAAAAAAATACTGCTCAGGCATTGAACCGATGCTCTGACTCCTTCTTACATCGAATGGTTCAAAGAGATTTTGTTCGCCCTTCAGGCTGAATGGGTTATTGCGGGGAGATCTTGTAGATTATAGAAGTTTAATCAAGTTTGGGAACTGCTATATATCTTGTTGACAATCCAATCTACATTACCCTCCTCTTATGTATAAGCCTTTGTGCTCCTCTAATCTCTTACCTTCCCCTGACATAATTTAGTCATTACCCAGAAATTAGACTGAATTCCTTATTAGTGGCAGATGTTGGAAGAGGGTGATGGGGAGAGTTAGGGAGGGCAGGGTCAGTGGGATAGGGAGGGGGTGGGGAGGGCAGGCATCAACATGTTACTTGTCCGATAACGTTGTTATACTTATACCTGGTTTATACTGTCCTTATTGACTGTATACATATTTCCATTTTATGACCTCATCAATGGATGCCTGTACCTTTTTTCTTTTTTTTGCCGTTTGTTTTTGTCTAAGAAATCAATAAAGTATACTAAATACTAAAAAAAAGGAGTATTATGCATTTTTAAGGGACCGTCGCTGTTTGTGGAGGTCTCTCTAATGGGAAGTCACCCTTTTCTCATGTGCAGTTCTTTCATCGCTCTAGTGAGCTGCATGATAAGGGACTCAACCTTATCATAAAAAACCCTGCTCCAAAAGTCACAGTACTGACACCCTCCACCATCACTCACAGCAATGACCACCCACCCCCCTGACAGTCACAGCACTGCCCCTTCACACCTGACAGTCACAGGTCCATACCACCCCCCTGGCAGTCACAGGACTGGCACCCTCCACTGACAGCCATGACATTGACTACCCACCTCTGGCAGTCACAGCACAGATCCACATCACTGAGAGTGTCAGCACTTTCTCACTATTACCAACAGTCAGAGAACCCCCCCCATTCGGCAGTCACATCAATGACCACACACCCCTGACAGTCGCAGCACTGATCCCCATCCCCTCAAAGTAACAGAAGTGACCCCTTACTACCGATGGTCACAGCACTACATCCCACCCCCATTTTACAGCACTAACCTCCCACCCACAGCAGTCACAGCACTGCCACCTCACCCCTGACAGTCACAGGCCTGTACCACCCCCCTGACAGCCAGAGGACTGACACCCTCTACTGCCAGTCATGACACTGACCACCCACCTCTGACATTCATAGCACTGATCCACACCCGAGAGTCACACTATTTTTCACTATTCTCAGCAATCACAGAACTATCCCCCACCTGGCAGTCATGGCAATGGCCACACCCTCTTGACAGTCACAGCACTGATCCCCATTCCCCCATAGTAACAGCATTGGTGACAACACTACACACCACCCCCCTTACATCACTGAGTAGGGGTAAGCAAAACTGCTGTTTTCCACTCTGTGGAACTTCCATGGAAATTAAGGGACTTCCGTGAAAATTTCTGAACTTCCACCTGTGGCAGAGCACAAAACTTCCATGAAAGTTACCAGGCTGAATTTCACCTCGAAATGAAAAATAGCCCTGGTGGCTAGTGGTCCCTCCCCCCATCTATCCCACTTGTAAAAAATTATCCCTGGTTGTTATTGGTCCCTTCCCTCCACCTGGTAATCAGCCTGCCACAAAATCTACAGTACCCCCCCATCCCTATCTCCACTGCACTGTCCTGTTAAAAAACATTGTGGTGGTCTATTATTTTTTTGTTTAAACCCCCTCCCAATTCCCAGTTCCCAGTTCCAAATCCCTGGTGATCTAGTGCCCCCCAACCAGCCTCCTCAGCAGCCAGGCGTCCCACAACCCTGCTCCCACTCCCACCATAAACCCCGGCAGCGGAGGACCTGCACAGCCCTTCTCTCTCCTCCATGGCCAGCCTGCCAACTGAGCTGCCATAAATGAGCATACTGCATACTGCTCATTTATTGACAGCTCAGCTGGAGCAACCATAGAGGGAGAAGAAGAGGCTGTGCAGGTCCTCACCTGCCAGTGATGTAGGCTGGAAGTGAGCCTGGCTGCTGAGAAGGCTGGCAGGCGATGAATCACCAGGGGCTGGGAAATAGGATTTGAAACTTAGGATCTGAAGGGGTTTAAATAAAAAAAAACAACATTAGACACAGGGGATGTTTTAACAGGACAGTGAAGATAAGGATATGGGGTGGGTTTGTAAGCCAGTTTTGCAGCGGGCATGTTACTGGGTGAAGGGAGAGGGAATCACTAGCCACCAGGGATAATTTTTTTACATGTGGGGCGGGTGAGGAAGGGACCACTACACTAGCCACCAGGGCTATTTGGGGGGCAATTTGATAACCAAAAGAGAGGCGATCTTGGGCGGCAGTTCCGTGGAAGTTCGGAAATCAATTTCCAAACTTCTGCAGCAGGGAAAGTCAGACTTTCACTGGAATTCTGCCTGCAGAAGATTTTTTTTGCCCACCCCTAGCACTGACTATCCACCCCAACAGTCACTGCCATCTCACCCCTGACAGTCAAAGGTAGTCACATCATTGATACATATCCCTGAGAGTGACAACCCTGTCTCACTATTCCAACAGTTGCTGAACTGCCTTCCCAATCTGGCAGTCATAGCAATGACTGCACCCCTGACTGTCACAGCACTGATCCCCACTCCCTCATAGTAATAGCAGTGACCTCCTACTACCAACGGTCACAGCACTACACCACACCCCATCTTAGAGCAATAACTGCTCACTCCCAAAAGTCACAGCACTTCCACCTCACCCCTGACAGTTACAGGACTATACCACCAGCCCCCCCGTCAGTCACAGGACTGACACTGTCCACTGTAAGTCATGAAACTGACCACCCACCTCTGGCAGTCCCAGCATTGATCCATACCCTTGAAAGTCACAGCACTTTTTCACTATTCTCTACAGTCACTGAACTGCCCCCCACCTGGCAGTCACAACAATGACTCCACACTCCTGACAGTCACAGCACTGATTCTCATTCCCCCATAGTAAAGTACTGGTGACAGCACTACACACCATCCCTGTCTTACAGCACTGACAATTCACCCCCAACAGTCACACCACTGCCATCTCACCCTTGCCAGCCGCAGGACTGACCCCACCACCGACAGTCACAGGAATGACACTCTCTAACATCAGTCACAACACTGATTTCCATCCTCCAACAGTAACGGCACTGACCCCCTACTCTCAGTGGTCACCACACTGACCGCTCTCCCTTAACAGCCACAGCACTGCCCCCTCACCCTGAACAGTCACAGCATTTCCCCCTAACCACAACAGTCACAGGACTGTGCCACCACTATTGTATAATACAGAACCATGATACACTGACCAATATGCATTAGCCTCTATTTTATCCAAATGACAAGTGCATTTGCCACCATATCCCCCTGGGCCAGCTTGGACTTTGCCCACACACAGACCTTGACCTAACACTCCACCCTCATACCCTTCTAGAGACAGCTGGTATGGGACAAATATAGACCGAGACTCCCAGATCAAGACCTTGCTCCCTCCACCCTCATTGACTACAGTACATGACCAACTATGAATGAGCCCCCCTCATCAATATGGAGCCAAACAGGACTGAGTCCTTCATGTGCCCTGACTGCATTGCATCCCCTCGGGACAACCAGCTTGAAGCCAGCAAGGACTGAATCCCCCCCAAGACAGCCACTGTGCTGCTAACTTGGACTGTCTATTTGTCTTCATCCACATCCTTCACATCCCCACTGGAATTTAAACCATTGCCTGGCCCGCTACCTCCCAAGCTGCTGTCTCTCTACCAGTACCACACTGCCTGTTTCCATACAAACCCATTTTCAGTCCCCCTCCTCCTTTATGTGTCTCACTGACTCAGCCAAGGCCTCCTGCTTATCCACCACCAACACCCATGAATTGGTAGCCATTGGTTCTGCTTGTCAAGCTATGCTTTGCATGAGCTGGACACATGATTGTACAGTAGTGGACTCTGCACCAATCTCACTGACCAGTGACTGTCTGAGGTTAGTGGGCTCTTACTGTTGTTGCTGTTGGAATCTGGTGCTGTGTGTGAAATTGTGCAGGTCACACCAGTCTCTGATGCCACTGGAATATCCAAGAGAGAATGTGGCCAAGGCAGTACAGCAGCTGCACACAAGGTTCCGGGCATGGTTGGACTCTACTCCACAGGTACCAGGATTCCTCCCAGTCCCAGAGTCCTGGAATGGCAGCTGCTCAACATTGGGCTAGAGGAGCTACTCGTAAAAGGTCTTCACATTAAAAAAGTAAGAACATTGAGGGAAATGGAAAGGATTAGATTTTGCCCAGGGTCGGACTTTAGTACAGGGGACACCCCCTGGAAAGCTCATACTGTGGGCTCTGATATAGTACAAGATGGTGCAGCAGGGGTTGGAGGGGTGCAGACAAATGAACAGCACTCTTCTGAATGTAAAGGAGGTGGAGAGATGTGGTTGAACTCCATTTGAAGTATTCAGTGGAAGGATACAGTCTAGGTATCAGGTCACGTGCTTCCCAGCATTTCTCTCCCTCTTCTACATCATAGCAAAATGTCAGCATGGGTCTGCCCTTACAGCCATAAAAAGAGTTGGTGATTCTTTTTAAAGGAATGTGTTACTGTAAAGGGCAAGGAGGATACTGGGGACTAAGTAAAGCATAGGCCTGATTGTTAGTAGCACTTTATGGTATGTTTTTGCAATTTGCACCAATGAAAAGGAATTTTTTGTGGGATGAAACTATTGGGAGTATTGTATGATCCCTAACTGTACTACTGAACAATGAACAGTGAGCATCTGATTCCTTTGCTGTTTCTTAAAGTGAGTGGACAATTTTCAGTCTTTGATTCCCAACCCTGATGTGCTGTCCAGGCATGAAATCAAGGCTCCGTTCAAACATTGGATGTTGCTCCATGCCACTAGCCCTTTCATCATGGATTTGTTATCCTTGTGCTCCACCTCTAGCCTAAAGCTACAGTGCAAATCACATTAAACTGTTTCTCCAACTCAGTGGTTTAGCATTTTTCAATAGGTTGCTTAATTTGTGCACTGCAATTTTCACTGCATTAATAAAAGTTTCCTAATGGTTAATCTCTAGCTGCTTTTTGGCATCAGCTTACTTTGCATTTCTCTTGAAATGTTTTCCAATCCAGTGCAATTATTAGTGCACACATTAAGCAACCCATACAAAAATGCTTAACCACTGAGTTGGAGCCAAAAGCGAAGAATTTAGCAGTTTCTTATCTTACTTTCAAAGGGTCACAATGCTTGTTTTCAGAGTCTAGATTCCAGAAGCATCTATAAACTTACAATTATGCTTTGTTTCAAGATATATAAAAATATCAAGGAGCATAGAAATGTCATAACTCATGCATACACCAGTACAGCGTGAGTTGGGGAGGGGCATTCTTTCTTTTCATGAGTGTGCAGGAGAGGCATTGGGACAGTGACAATTAGCAGCAGAGCTCACAAGTAATGAGCTCGAGCAACTGGAATTCTGTTTTTCAAAATGATTAGTGATAGGTTCATCAGTGCTGTTAAGGGATCGGGTGCTGGACACCTTAACTTATGCTATGCCAGCATCTGTGTTCTGGAATGAGCATGGACCACTGGGGGTTGGCAGGGGAGGAGAAGGATCAAGCTTCTGAAGGACTGCTCTCCTTCTCCAAGGAGGAGGAATGTCAGTGGTTGGCTTTCCACTGGCCCCTAGTGGAGGCTGGGGGGCCAGTGCACTGATGCTGCAGAGGGGGGCAGAGATGGGGCAGACACTTGGAGGAGCACATGCAGAAATGTGTGAACTCCCTCCATCAGGTGTCATTGCATCGCCTTATCTCTGGGGGGAGAAAAAACAGAGGAGAAAATGTTGCCATGGTGAATGAGGGAGGGCACCTCACAGACTCAACTCCCAGATAGCCACTTTACTCACCACACTGGATCTGGTCTCTGGCCAGGGTTGGGGAACCCTGCCAGCCCCACCAGGGGGTAAGCCCTGGGAATAAGGGTAGGCACCAGCTGGTAGACACCGGAGGATGAGGCTGGGGGCTCCCTCCTGAGGTAAGGACCACGGCAACAAGGAGGCAGAAAAATAATTACTAAAAAAAAAAAGGATTAGTGATAACATAAAATAGTGAATAATAAAAAAATAACAAAAAAAAACCAAATATAAATTGATTTAGGCAAATGTGGTGCCATTCATAAATCGTCAACGGCAGTAACTAATATTTTGCAAATGCATTTGAAAATGTGTTACATGAATGTTGGGAGGGAGCTGAACGGAATTTACAATGACTGACAGTACATTACATGTGCACTACGTGTTAGCTGATGGTTGGTTGAAATGGAGTCTGAACTTTAAGCATTTACAATTGCCACTGCATTGTCAGCACAAAAGAAAAAAAAACAATGAAAGGCCAGTGAGCTGGAGGAACAGTTTAATGTGACTTGTACTGTGCAAGGAGTTATATACAAAGGTGAACTGTTCCTCCCACCGTGTGGAGAAGAGCAACCTAGCAGTGATGATCCTAGCCTCCAGTCTCTCCTTCAAGTGTTCCAGACTTAGGTTGGGAAGCTGGGTAGCCAGCATTCCATGCATCCTCATGCCCTACAGACTCAGCTTTGGTAGGAGGTTTATATTGCTAATAATACTGCCAAACACATATAGTTGTTGCTGCTAGTCCCTTTTACTCCACTGGCATCATTTCACATTAATATTGCCTGCCATTTTGCATGGAGCAACAGCTGTGGTTTTTAATTGCATAGACATCAGAAGCAAAGTATTAAAGAGACTATAGTATGAAATTGTTAGAAAACACTATTCAGACATATTCAGTACCTTGGAAATGTTTAAGATGAGGTCAGGTGCCCATTTGGAGAAGTGTTATGATTTATGTTTTAAGCATTATGATAAATTAAACATATGGTTTAGGTAACATTTGAATGACAATCCATGGATTTCAGTATTTAGGGTTATAGTTAGAATTGTGTAGCTCTGGTAGAATTACATATGGTCCTACACTACAGTTGGATAGTTATTGTTGGTTCTATTTGACTTTTCTTGTACATGTGTGATACGTTAAAGTTTTTTATGTTTGCTTGCACGCATGTGCAAGAAACATAGTGCCATCATATCCACCATACGAGTTTTCATAGGTGTGCCTCCCTCACTTCCAATGCCCTGCTCCTTTTTGCAGGTGTGGCTGCACCACACCAATGAATGTCCGAGCTGTCTATGACAGCCATTCAGATGCAGTGATGTACAGTTCTGAGAAAAACACTGCTACAATCAGCGGTGGTAATGTGTAGGCAATTTGCATACTGCCATTGGCAGTATGCAAATTGATGACATGTCAGCACTGCATCTGAACTGTCATAGACAGTTCATTCCCCCCCATGAACACCTATGTAGCACACTGGGTTACCACCCCAGTGTGCTCATGAACTCCCCTCCACCCCTGCACACTGTATGACCGATGGGGGTGCCCAATCCCGCATAAGGTCCACTGCCCCCCAAAAAGCAAACTTCCTGGTGCCATGCTGGGAGCCTACCCCAGTGTGGCAAAAGCCCCACATCCTGTACATACTGGGAGCCCACCCCAGTATGCTCATGTGCTCCTCTCCACCCCTGCACATTGTGTGGCCAACGGAGGTGCCCAATCCCCTGTTGGCTCCACCTCCCCCCCAAAAGCAAACTTTCTGGTGCAACGCTGGGAGCCCACCACAGCATGGCCGAAGTCTGTGGCCCATGGGAGTGCCAAATTGCCCATTGGCTCCACTACCCCCTCCCCAACAAACTTGCAGGTGCCACTCTGGGAGCCCACTCCAGCATGGCAAAAGTCCCACGTTGTCTTAAAAAAAAACTAGAACAAAAGAAAACTGTCCCTCATTGACTCTTTTGCCCCCTCAACCCAACCTGTGCCCACCCTCTGTGTACCCCACCTCCCCTCACCCCATACTTATCTCCGGAGGCCGGCGCGATGATCTTCATTGGACTGGGAACCCGTCTGCACTCTTCAAAGCTGACTACGAACTGAAGAAATGCTGGTAAGCTGTATAATGACATAAATGTTTTTTTTTTCAACTTTGGTGCATATCTCGGCCATTTTGGGGAATTGTTTCACAACATTTTCAACATGGGGTTCTTGGGACTGCACCTCATGAACTCAGGCACTGTCATTTTGTTATTCAGTCCCAAAAGGTGATTTCAAGGTCACTGCGTGGAACCACCTTTTGGGACTGCATAACAAAATTACAGTGTCACAGTTCATGAGGTAAGCCCCACAAAACTCTATGTTGAAAATTTAGTGAAAAAATTCCCAAAAATGACTATTTTATGCATGGGCATTGTGCAGTTCCTACGCACCCTTGTAACTTCAAGAATTTTTACTATTTTCACTCCATATTTACAACATTGCCATTTTACCACACCTCCTGATGAGCAGTACAGCTGTCATTTTTCACATCTTGCTCAAAATGTGGTTTTGCACATGTAGCACACAATGGCGCAGTTGGTTTGTGAAATTAATGTTTGGGACAGATTAAGAAAATCACAGAGACACTGTTCATGAGCAGAGGTCTTAGAATGGCTATGTTGAAAATTTGGTAACAAAAGTCCATAAAATAACTGTGTTACGAGCGTGCATCGCACAGTTTCCACGCACCCCCATAAGTTCATGAATTTGTAATATTTTCAGTCCAGATTTTCAACACTAGCATTTTTTCACACCTCCTTATGAACAGTACAGCTGTCATTTTTCACTCCCTGGCTGAAATGTGTTTTCACACTTCCAGCGCAGAAATGCGTGGTCGCTGTGGGAAATTAGTGTTCGGGACAGAGTAAGAAAATCACAGTGATACTGTTCAAGAGTGGAGATCCCAAAATGCCTATGTTGACAATCTGCTGTAAAGAATCCTCAGACTAATTACATGATGGCTGGGCATTGTGCAGTTTCTGCGCACACTCGTGAATTCACCAGTTTTTTTTATATTTTCACTCCAGATTTTCAACATTGCCATTTTTTACACCTCCCCATGAACAGTACAACTGTTATTTTTCACATCCTGTTTGAAATGTGTTTTCACACCTGTGGTGCCAAATGTTGTAGTCACTGTGCAAAATCAGCTTTCGGCTAACAAACTGATATTGCCACTGTTCATGAGGTGGGTGTCACAAAAAAACCCATGTTGAAAATTTGGAGTGAAAATACCAACAAACACCTGGAGCAGTAGGGTTTCCAACCATAATGCCCCACCCTGTAGATACTGACAGGCATCAAGGATGTGACTTTGGATTGTCGTCTGTAATGCTGATGCCATTCCACCTCTACCCACAACCTGCAGCCAGTGACAGGCATCGAGATGTGCCTTGGACTCTTCGGCCCCAAAGTTTGCCACATTCTCCTATACTTCACCCATCTCACTGTATTTCTTTATGGAATGGGGTGAGCATAAGGCCCAATGACCCCAAGGCACACTGTGACACTTGGTGTCTGCAAGGTAGGGTGTGGTGAAATGGTGTGGGTGTTTTGCCTGGTGACACAAAGGCACACCCCAATGCCTGTCAGTCTCTGCAGAGTGGTGGTGGGTTTGGATTCAGTTCAATACTTCACTGTCATTCCTATTATACATCTCTCTAAGTCCTACACTATCAATGCCAATGCCAGCAAGCAAACATTTGGCATTGACAAATGCTTGTTATTATCCTTGGTTGGTGCATGGATATATAGTAATTTTAGTAGCTGTACCCAGGTTCCAAAAGGTCCTGAAGGCAGACAAAATCTAAGAGATAGGCACAATAAGCAATAAATGACTACAAAAATAATTGTGTACGGTATAATAATGGAAAAATGCACTATTTATCATAAAGCAGAGTTGTCTGTCACTGATTTTTTTTTTAGTATAGGGCATATGTTAAGGACTTTTGTTTCAGTCTGTGAAACCTGTGTTATGAGATTAAACTTTAGTCAGCCTGACCCATGAATTAAATTGGATGACACTTTTGTCTCCCTGAAAGATTTTGGCAGAAACCTATAATTAACTTTCTTAGATCCTGCTTGAATTAATTAGCTTTGGTTGGTTTCCAAATTGGTTGACTTTCACTGCACTAGATATGTTTTAAACCAAGCAAGAGCTTTGTAACTTAGATGTCTGTCAGAAATGGTCAAGAGCAAGAAAAACAATGTGATATGGGAAGCACGCCTGACGAATACATTATTCGCCTGATTTGTTTTCTTCTAATGTATCAAGGTAATTTCACAGGGTCTTTCACAATTTTTGAGGCATTTTCACAAAACAGCATACTGCACAAAACCTTGAGCTAAGCTACTTTTCAAATGTCTGCAGTTTGGCGAAAAGTGATTATCTTTTCCAATGTTATGTTTACTATCATACCTATGTTAGTTGGGTCATTCCACCAACATAGTATTTTTTGAAAGACATAGACGAAAAAAATCCCTTACTGAGAAAGCTATATTTGGGATATCCAGAATGGCTCTTTTGTGGAGCAATAAAACATAAATCTTGGAGTAATGGGTCACTTAATTATAGGCATTTGATAGCTGCCAACTCTACCATGGACATTTTGTATTCGGGTTCCCATGATTGCTACATGGTTCAATTCAAACATATTGCACACCTCTCTTTACAAATGAGTTCTGCTGAACTTTAGTAAAAAGTTTTCTGACAATGCAAAAAAGAATATTTTTCAAGCTTAATGGCATTTCAAAATGTACAAATGACCAGAGGCAGATATTGAAAGGTTTGCCCAGTGGGCAAAGTGAAGGCTCACCATTTGTGCTTAGTTTGCACCCGAGCACAATATTCAATGGGGGAAGATGTGCATGCCAAACTGAATAGTGCATGCACTGAAAGATAATGCATTGAGGGGCAGGGCACATGAATGCAGGCACAGTGCTATATTTAGTGCATTTATACTTTGAAACAGATATAGCACAGGCCACTTTGCACAATGCAAATACCACCTATAAAAAGGACAACTTACTCGTGGCATGTTCAAGAGGCAGTCAGTCACTGCAGCCAGCAAACAAGATGGCAATCAGGGGAGCTCAAGTGCTGTTCATGCTGCAGGAAGCCTTGCATGAAGATGAAATGGCAGCTGTCCAACCTGGACACATATGTAGGCTGCAGAGGTGCTGCATTGCATACAGATGGTACTGGCCACAACTTACCTTTGAGAGTCTTACAGACGGACTATCTTGTTGGCCAGTACCACCTCAACAGGACCATCCTCAGGCAGCTGTGTGAGCTGCTGCATGAGCAGCTGTGCAGTGACTCTCAGCACAGCCATGCCATGTCAGTTGAGCTGCGGGTAATGGCTGCTATCTGCTTTCTGGCCACAGGATCAATCCAGACACTGGTGGTGGACATCACTGATGTCTTGCAGTCTGTTACCTCACATGTGCTGGCCCAATTTATAGATGCCCTGTTACCACACACACTGATATGTTAATCAAATTCTCCAGCACAACAACAGAGTGCACAGCAAACAAGCAGTACTTTTAATTATGATGCACCCCTACCAGCAGTACTTGGTGGCATTGACTGAAGCCATATTGCCATCCACACAGTGACTGTGGAGCAGCAGTCTTCCAGGAGATGTTCTGGAGGATGCGGTGTTGTTCTATCTGCAGATACCTCTTTGGGCTGAGGGAGGAGGTTGCTTATCTCCAGGCTGAGTTGGCCAGGATTTGGTGGACCTCTTCTCCCACCCAGGGACCACCAGGGCCACTGCCGTTGCCTCTGAGGTTGCCAAGAAAGAGTAGCAGTTGGACCACAGTGGGCTCAGGGAGGGTGTGGGTGGTGGAACAGAGGCGCATCCCTCCAGTTGTACCTCTCCACAGTTCATATGCCATTCTGACAAAGTGTGTTTCCTCTATGGAGGCACCTGCAGTGGAAACCAAGGAGGATGATGGGAACCTCCACAAAGGAGATCCACAGGAGGGTGGCATGGGATCCCACAGGGGAAGGAAACAACTCCTGGTGGGGACTCCATTTGTAGGAGGGTTGAACTGGGGGGAGGAAGGGGAGAGGGAGGTAAGGTGACTACCTGGTGCCATGGCTCAGAGTGACAGGGAGCGAATCCTCAGGATCATGGGAGCAGTTGCACAGGGGAGGGAGCTGGATGTCATTATCCACCTAGGGACAAATGGCCTGGCTGGGAAAGGGATCAGAGCAGTGCAGAAAGAGTCTGTGGAGTTGGGGAGGAGCTTTAGACAAGTAACATGCATAGTAACTTTCTCGGAGGTGCTGCTTGTCAATGGCATGGGTAAGGCCAGGGTACTCCATACTATGGGATTCAATCAGTGGTTGAAAAATTGGTGCAGAGCTCAGGGGTTTGGATTCACTGGGGACTGGGGATCCAGCTGGTGTGATACAGGCCTATACTGGCATAGTGGTCTGCATCTGTCCAGGAGGGGAACCAGAGTCCTAGGTGATAGGTTTAAATGCTTCATTGACAAGCATTTAAACTAGCCAAGAGGAAGCACTGCAAAGGAGCAGGGAAATCTTATCCCCCCTCAAAAAAGTCAAGGTAGTTAGTGAGGTAAACACCAAAATAGAGATGTCTATAGGGGAAAAGGGCAGGGGTAAATGGAGAAAACAACAAAGGCAATAAGGACAGGGATGGGGCAAAAAGTGGTAAGGCCATTAAGAAATGGAGGGTAATGAGTACCAAGGCCTATAGTCTGGGCAACAAGATCCCTGAACTTGTGGCCTTGATGGAGGAAGGATGCCTGGATATCGTAGCAATCACAGAAACATGGTGCACAAAGAACCATGACTGGGATGTTAACATACCAGTGTACACATCCTACAGGAGGGACAGGGAGGGTAGAAGAGGGGGAGGAGTAGCTCTCTATGCAAGGGAAGGGGATAAAATCAACAGAACAAAAGAGTAAACAGGGAGGAGAGGAGGCACTGTGGATCACCTTGGAGACTGGAAATGGCACTACAATCCACACAGGGGTTGTATACAGACCCCCATCTCAGGGAGAGGGAATGAACAAGGATATTTTTATTTATTTATTTATTGAAATTTTGGATAACACCATTGGGAATAAGCTCATTTCATAGGTTCCACATCAGATGAACAATACATACTGGGAAAGTATGTGACGGAGAAAAAACAAAACAAGGAATTATACAAGACATTACATATGATATGATAGAAGGTATCATTAGGATGGCAGAAAAAGGGGAGATACTGTTGATGGGGGACCTGAATATGCCAGATGTTAACTGGAGCACCTTTGCTGCAGCCACATCAAAGAGCAAGGCCATTTTCAATGCCCTGAGGAGGCATGCCTCAGACAGCTAGTATTGGAACCCACTCAGGAGGGAGCAATCTTAGACCTCATACTCTCAAATGGGGACAGTGAGAGGATCTCAGATTTAGATGTGGGTAGCCATCTGGGAACACATGACCACCAAACAGTGTGGTTCATGATAAACTCAGCTGCAGAGTCAAGCCATGCAACAGTGAGGGTAATGGACTTCAGGAGGGCTGACTCTGGAAAAATGGGAGAGTGCCTTAGAAAAGCACTAGCAAACAGGCAAGAAGGATGGGTGGAGCAACAATGGGGAAACATCAAAACTGCCATCACAGAGGCAACAAGCCTTTGTGTGAAGCAAATAAACAAATCAAAATGATAAAAAGCCACTATGGTTCTCCAAATAGGTGGTGGGGAAGGTTAGGGAGAAAAAGATAGCATTTAGTAAGTATAAGGAAACACAGAAGGAGCAGGACAGGGAACTGTACCAGTTAAGGCAGAAGGAATCAGGAAAGGCAGTCAGAATAGCAAAGGCCCAAACTAAGGAAAAGATAGCCAACTCGGTTAAGAAGAGGGATAAAACCTTTTATAGGCACATTAGGGAGCATAGAAAGACAACGGGAGGGTAGTGATGCTGAATAGAATGGACTGTGGGTGGGCAGAGAGGGACAGTGAAAAAGCAGGCATACTGAATGAATATTTCTGCACAGTATTCACAAAAGAGGGATGGGGAGGTACCTAATCCAATTAACAGAAGCACTCTGGATAGGGGGGTTGATCCCAGTCCTTTCACAGAAGAAAGGGTTCTGAAAGAACTCCTAAAAGTGAAGGTGGACAAAGCAATGGGGCCTGATGGGATTCACTCCAGAATTCACAAACATTCCACTCTTGACTGGATTCTCACCAACTGGTCAGACCTGGTCCTGCAGTTAGGTACAATGTCCGACTCTATCAGCGACCACTCACTGACCTGCATCATCGTCTCCTACAGATATCTCCGCTCCCAGACCAAGCTTCTGTCCCTCAGAAAATTTAAGTGCCAGACCCTACACCCATCCTTGAGGATGTCTGCAACTTAAACTGGTCAGACCTCTTCTCTTGCACAGACATCTCCACTGTGGTCACCCTCTTTAACTATATCCTTCTCACATTCCAGGACAAATACTTTCCCATCACTACAAGAAGGGTCAGGGGTGGCAGTGCCCGCAGAATATCTAAGGAGCTATTAACCCAAATGAAACTCTGGGACAAAGCATGGAAAGCCTATAAGGCATCCCCATCTTACCAGCTATGGAATACGTGCAGGCACTTGCAGAACTCCTGCAAGCAAGCAATAAAGTCACATAAGCACAAATACTACACTAACCTGCAGTCAGACTCACTTGGCAACCCACATACTTTCTGGGTCTCCCTAGGGTCCCTCCTAAACCCAAAGTCCAACAAGCAGATAACTTGGCTCAACTCACCCACTGGCCCCATCACCAACCAAGGTGATATCGTGAACGCCTTCAACAAAATGTTTACAGACCTCTCTCCATACACTAGCAAACTCCATGCTCAGCCTCCCTCAGGCCAGAACAGCCTACCTTATGGATCCTTGCAGTCCCCCAATGCAATCTCATGCCCCCCCTTTTTACTTCAGGGCAGTTGGTCTAAATGTCACCGTGAAACTGATGATAGTAAACTAGTGAAGAAGCCAGAAGGTGAAGGAAGGAAACATATTCAATTCAGTGCTTTAGAGTAACTGGTAATTGGTATTTTTCTTTTAAACTTAGATTGTAGGCTTGTAGTGACACTATACTTTCTTTCTGTGTTGTCTTTACTTATAATTGTTTTTGGGCTGTTGGAAATTTAAAACATAGTGGTGGTGTAATTCTGTGCTGTCTTTAATTGCTGCAGATTTTATCTTGGCTTGTCTGACTGTCCTGTAGCTGGGTGAAAGGTGTTAATTGTCTGGCCTCTGACCTCAGCTACGTGATAACTGGAGGTGGGGCTTAGTCACAGTTAAAGCAGCAAACAGAGGTTCATCTTCTCAGAAGAAGCCAGAAGGTGAAGGAAGGAAACATATTCAATTCAGTGCTTTAGAGTAACTGGTAATTGGTATTTTCTTTTAAACTTAGATTGTAGGCTTGTAGTGACACTATACTTTCTTTCTGTGTTGTCTTTACTTATAATTGTTTTGGGCTGTTGAAAATTTAAAACATAGTGGTGGTGTAATTCTGTGCTGTCTTTAATTGCTGCAAATTTTAGCCCCTCCCACCCTTCCCCAACTCTTAATTATATGCCCTGATAAATCTGATTGACAGGAGCTAAACACAGGGTATAGTAAGAGGTGTGAAGTAGGAGGGCATAAGAGGAAGAAGACCACCCTCAGCACGACAAGTGTTTTGACTCATTTATTTATTTATTGGTTTCTTTTCCTTAAAAAAATATATCTGACGATCAGTTACAGGATTTTAGTACTGTAAATAAATAAAAAGAGAACTAAGAGAGCTTCAGTAGCAGAAGTAGTGGAATTGCAGTATAATGTGGGGAGGGTGCAATGCAGTGGCTGTGGGCAGCCATATTCAGGCAGACCTTCTGGACACTGAGGTGCTGCCCTATCTGCATGCATCTCTCTGGACTGCAGGATGAGGTAGCAGACTCATGAGGAAGTAAACTGGGTCAGGAGTACCATCACCCCTATCCAGGGACCACTCAGTCCAAATGCAGCTGCCTCCAAGGATGCCGAGAGCGAGGAGCACTTGAATGACAGTGGGCTCAGGGAGGGTTAGAGCAGTCAGACAGAGGCACATCCCAGATCCTATTCCTCTCAAGAACTCATATGCCACACTGGCAAATGAGGACAACCAAATAGAGTACCCAGGAAGTGGAAGGAAAGGATGTGGAGGTTAGGCAGAGAGGTGACCTCAGTGGGGAAAGCAGTGGACCCAGAGGAGGAGGAAGTGAATCCTGGTGGGGACTCCATCATAGAGGGATCCAGCTAGGAACACAGGAGGGGAGGACAGGGAGGAGGTGCCTACCAGGTGCCACAGCATGGAGGGATGGAAGGAAGATACTGGGGATCACTGGGAAGGCAAGACGGGAGGGTGAGCTGGATGTCATTATCCACCTAGGTACTAATGACTTGGCAAATGGGGAGCAAAGGAAGTTCAGGAAGAGTTTAGGAAACTGGGAGGGTCTCAGCAAGTAGCTACTTCTGTCACTTTCTCAGAAGTACTACCTGTGAGAGGCAAGGAGAGCATAGGAGTGCATGCACAGGAACTTTGACTCATGGTTGAAGAACTGGTGCTGTGAGGAAGGGTTTGGATTCATTGGTGACTGGGGACCCACCTGGAGGATGGAGGTTTGTTCAAGCCTGACGGCCTGCATCCATCCTGGAGGGAATCAAGCACTCAATGATAAGTTTAAATGCTACATTGGCAAGCATTTAAACTAGCAAGGGTGGCAGGCCAGCAAGGACGATACCTACTTGCTCACCCCCACAGCTAGTAGTGGAACCAGTGAACCAGAGGGTGGCTGTCTCTGCAAAGCAGTGTGCAAAAGATGGAGATTAGTGTCCAAAAGGTGGATAAGCAGAAAGGGGCAAAATTCAGCAGAAGGGCAAACAGCAAGGAGAACCAGGGATAAATAACAACCAAGGAAGGGGCTGAGTAGAACAGTGAAACAGTCTAGGGAGGTCAAATCATGGAAGCCATGTGTGCAAATGCCAGGAGCCTTAGCAACAAGATGGAAGATCTGGACCAGTCATGGACAGTCAGACCTGGACATTGTGGCCATCACTGAAACCTGGTGTAATGATAACCATGACTGGGAGATGGCCATACCTGGCTACAACATATTCAGAAGAGACAGAGCAGGCAGGAAGGGAGGAGGGGCACTGTATGTGAAAAATGACATAAGGGCCACACAGATCCAGGAGGAACAAAATGGGGAGATACTGTGGGTTAAGCTGGAAAGGAAAATGGGGCCAGCCATCTGCACAGGTGTGGTCTATAGACCACCAGCCCAGGAGGAAGAAACAGATGAGGGGCTGATGCTAGCCATCCAAGGATGGCAGACAAGAGTGAGGTAGTACTGGTTGGAGACTTCAATATACCAGACGTGGACTGGAGCATCCCAGCAGCAGCATCAACTAGGAAAGATTTATCCTGGACTCCCTTCAGGGTGCCTTCCTCAAGCAACTGGTCATGGAACCAACTCGGCAGAAGGCAATACTGGACCTTGTGCTCACAAACAGGGACAGTGTGATGGGGGTAACAGTGGGGAGCACCTGGGTAACAGTGACCACCAGTCATTGTGGTTTGAAATCACAGAAAGAGCAGAACCAAACCACACAAAACACGTATCCTGGATTTTAGGGGGCAGACTTTGGGAAAATGGGGAGATACTTGAAAGAGGCATTAAGGAGAATGGGACAGGAATCAGGGGTTGAGGAACAGTGGGCAGTATTTAAAATGGGATTATAAGAACAACAGAATTATCATTAAGCAGGTTAGCAAGAGGAAAAGGAAGAGGAGACCATTATGGTTTTCAAAGAGGTAGCAAAGAGAGTAAGCCAAAAGATTGCATTCAGGCAATACAAAAGACACAGGCAGAAGGGATAGGGAGAAGTACCAGGAGAAACAAAGGGAGGCAGGGAAGTCAGTAAGGAAGCCAAAGCTCAGACAGAAGAACACATTGCAAAATCAGTGGGTAAGGGACAAAACCTTTTACAGGTACATAAGTGAAAAAGAAAGACAAAGGGAGGGATAGTGAGACTGAAGGGGAGGATGGGAGCCACGTGGAGGATGACAACAATAAAGCTGACATATTGAACAGGTATTTCTGCTCAGTCTTTACTAAGGAAGAGGGGGTAATGGGTCTGAAGGGAGTACAAGGGTGAGAATGGTGCAGAAATGTACACAAGTCCCTTACACGAGAAAAGGGTCCTGAAGGAACTGGAAGTAATAAGAGCTGATAAAGCAATGGGGCCAGATGGAGTGCACCCCAGGGTCCTTAAAGAACTAAGAGAGGTGGTGGCTGAACCTCTGGCTATCCTGTTCAGCCAATCACTGGAAACAGGAGGTACCCAAAGACTGGAGGACAGCAGATGTAGTCCCCTTATACAAAAGTGGGAACAAAGAGGAAGCAGGGAACTACAGACCAGTCAGCCTCACCTCGGTAGTGGGAAAGATCATGGAAGCACTACTGAAGGAGATTGGTGGAACATCTGGTTGTCAATGGACTACAGGACCCAAGGCAGCATGGTTTCACCAGGGGAGGTCATGTCAGACCAACCTCATTGAATTTTTGACTGGGTGACTAGGGAGGTGGATCAGGGAGGGCAGTGGACATGGCCTATCTGGACTTCAGCAAGGTCTTTGACACTGTGCCACAGAAGACTATTACACAAACTGGGGAATATGGGTGTGGGCAGGACAGTAGTGTGGTGGGTAGGTAACTGGCTGGGTGGCAGGACACAGAGGGTGGTGGTAAATGGCTGTCACTCCACAGAGGAAAGAGTGACCAGTGGGGTACCACAGGGATCAGTGCTGGGACGGTCCTATTCAACATCTTCATCAGTGACATTGCACAGGATCTAGAAGGCAGAATTTCACTGTTTGCTGATGACACAAAGCTCTGTAACAGAGTAGACACACCAGAGGGTGTAGACAGAATGAGAAGGGACCTGCAGAAACTTGAAGAATGGTCAAGGGTTTGGCAGTTGAAATTCAATGCAAAGAAGTGCAAGATAATGCATATGGGGCACAAAACCCTGGCACAATATATCAGTTGGGGGTGAGGATATAGTATGCACCAAGCAGGAAAGGGATCTTGGGGTTGTCATCTCTGATGACCTCAAGGTAGGAAACAGTGTGACAAGGCATCAGGTAAAGCAAATAGGATGCTGGGATGTATAGGCAGGGCATCACCAGCAGGAAAAGGGAGGTCATAATTCCGCTATACAAGACACTAGTGAGGCCCCACCTGGAGTACAGTGTACAGTTCTGGAGACCATACCTACGTAAGGACATAGACAGGGTAGAGAAGGTTCAGAGGAGGGCAACAAAGATGGTGCATGGGTTGCATCACAAGTCCTATGAAGACAGGTTGAAGGAACTGAACATGTACTCCCTGGAGGAGAGGAGGAGAGAGGGATATGTTAGAGACATACAAGTATCTTACAGGGAGGAACAGGGTGCAGGAAACACTATTTTAAGCGAAAAAGATGTTTCAGGACTAGAGGCATGGGATGAAGTTGGAGGGAGGGGCGATTCAGAGGAAACATGAGAAGGAATTTCTTCACAGAGCGGGTGGTGGACAAGTGGAACACCCTGCCAGAGGAAGTGGTGGGGGCTGAAACAATCACGGGATTTAAGAATGCATGGGATAGACATAAAGGAATTCTAGAGGGCAGGGGTAAGGGGAAACAGACTTCTAGGAAAACAAACTGAACTTACAAGCTCAAATGGGCAGACTAGGTGGGCCATAGGCCCTTATCTGCCGACACTGTCTATGTATCTATGTATCTATGATGATGCTACCAGCAAGAGGTAGCCCAGGCAGTGATGGACTTTATCTTGCCTTCCTGAGACTGCTCTCCCTGGCCATTGTTCAATCCCTAACCTATATCTTCAACCTTGCCCTTTCAACATCAGCAGTACCTGACCCCTGGAAGCAAGCCAACATTGTACCTATTCATAATGCTGGTGACCCACATGCCCCTGAGAACTACAGACCCATCTCTCTCCTCCCTCACTTGAGTAAACTACTTAAGAAAATAGTTCACCATCAGTTATCCAATCACCTAGAAAAATACCACCTCCTCAGCCCTCACCAGCACAGCTTTCATAAACTCCACAGAACTTCCTCTGTCCTTGCCCTTTTCACCAATCACATCCTCAGAAACATGGACAGGGGTATCACCATGGGCACAGTGTTTGTAGACCTATCAAAGGCCTTCAACCTCATTGATCACCACCTCCTCTACTCAACCCTATTAAACTTTGGCTGTGCATGGACACTGTTACATGGTACCACGGCTACTCCTCTAACCAGTCCCGGTCTGTACTGATAGGAAATAACTCCTCTGCTGCCTTGCTCATCAGCACAGGCATACCACAGGGCTCAATACTTGGGCCGCTGCTATTCTCAATGTTTATAAATAACCTCTCTGCAGATAGTATAAACTGCAAGGCACTCATCTCTGCTGATGACCTTGTCATCTATCATAGAGACAAATCCCTGATGTCCCTATCTGCCACCCTTACATCCAACTATGGAGTCGCCCAGAGTTGTTTCCTCTCAAAGAAACTTCTCATAAATGAGAAAAAAACTAAAGCAATACTTTTTGGCTTTAAGCCATTCCTAGCTAATGTCTCAAAATCAGAAACCTCACTATTGATTTCTACCCTTGCCGGCCCTCCCTTTGAAACAGTACCTACCTTCAAATATCTACATGTGATGCTTGATCCATCCCTTACCTTCAGCAAGCACACTACCTCCATTGTGAAGAAAATCCACCAAAAACTGGGGGCAACGTATCGCCTCAGTCAGTTCCTAACCACTGAGGCCCACCTTACCATCGTTAGTAGACACCTGCCGCCTCTACTCGACTAGTGCTCGCCCATCTACACCTCCAAATCCTTGTCATTATTCTTTCATCTAGACCCCACTTACAATACCATCTGTCTCTTTGTCCTCCTAGCCCCTTTCTCCACTCACCACTGCTCATTATATCAGTCCCTAGGCTGGCTCCCTCCTAAAGGTCACTTTGACCTCTCCATGGGTAATTCAATTGATTGCTCAGTCAGGGACTCTCAGAAGTCACCCTACTCCTGGCTCATAGGGTGGTTTCCAGATGCCTTAGGGACTCCTTCATCCCCCAACTAGAAATTCCCTGTACCTCCACAGCCATGGCAGCAAAGCCTTCTCTGTCTCTTCTCCTACTCTCTGGAACAATCTCCCTCTGTCAGTCAGGCTATCCCCCCCTCTCAATTGTCCTTTAAAGCCAACCTCCAAGTCTGGTGCCTGTCTGAGACCACATGCAACTGCAACTGATCCCTACCAATTAGTCAGGGCTTTAACACCATGCCTGGCTCACCTCTTACCCACCCCTTCACCACACCCAGCACATCATTGTCTAGACCTACTCTACCTTGATGTACAAGCATTCATCAACTATAGATCTATACACTTGTACATTTGTTTGACTGTACAGAGTGTTATACACTTAGCTATTGCTGATTGTAAAGAGTGCCATCAACTGTATAGTTTTTTACAGTTTGTGTGTGTGTGTGTATATATATATATATATATATATATATTATGGTAGCACGGTAGTGCAACCATAGTTAGGGTTGAGGAGCCATTTCTAAGTTAAACCCCAAAAGGTTGCACCTTAATAACTTTGCAACTGTTTGCCAGATTTGCCTGAAATTTGGAATACACAATCAAGAACCATAGGCCTTGGGATCTAGCAAGTTTCATACCAGTCGTTTATACGGCTGTGGAGTTATTAAGCATGATCTGTTTTCGCGGTTACGCTTTTTCTGGAATTCTACGGTCGTGCCTATGGGTCGTATGGTTTATGTGACTGGCCCAAAATCTTCAGAGAACATGCGCGGGGTCCCAATGTGCCTTTCAAAGATTTGGTGAAAAAATATTAAACGGTTCAAAAGTTATTCAAAAACAATTTCCTTTATAAGTCAATGGGAAAAGTTAACAAAAAGTTTGACAGTGTCACAAATGCATTTTTACTTTCGTAAATGGACCTGTTACTTTCGTAAATCCACCATTTTGTTTTCAGTTGGTGATCAGAAAAATGCTTGGCATTTAAATTTGGGACCCTCTAGCAACCTAATTCTTTTTGTATTCACCTAGTCGAACCCTGAGTTTGCTACCCATGTCTTTATTTTGGGGTAAAACACCCCAGAAATATGTTTTTCAAATTTCTGAAAAAAGTACTTTCGCAAATTACTTTCATGCTCATGAAAGTGTCACAAATTTTGTGAAAGCTTTCACAAATTGTGACAGCAGTTTTCTAGTCTGTGGGAAAATGACAGCAATTCTTTGGCACTGTGCTGCAAAAGAACGGTTGGGAGTTTTGGGCTGACATTTGGAGGGAACACAGCTAACATCTCACAGATGTGCCTTTCAGTGTTGTGTTGAAGAAATATTACATGGTGGCAAAGTTATGGCACTCCAAAGTTGATATTTTTTCCCATAGGATAACATTACGGCGCCCGACGCATTACAGGAATCCTTTGGCACCCTGCTGCAAAATAACGGTTTGGTCTTTTTTCCTGAAATTTGGAGGAAAGACAGCCAACAGCACACAAATGTGCCTTTCAGTAGTTTGGTGAAAAAATATTACAGGGAGGCAAAGATTATGGCGCTCCAAACTTCTCTTTTTCCCATGGGATAACATTGGCGTTGGCAGCACCTGAGCCGTGTATCTCAGAAGCGGTGCGAGATCTGGACTTTCGTCAGAAAATGCTTAGCCCCCTAACAGGGCTAAGTACAAAACAAGCCAGGACAGTCATAAATCATATGACTTTTAAATTTTTTTTCTCGTCAAATGCGGTTCCTGAGATATAACCTATTTAGTATTCCAAGTCCTCATTTTCTGCTCCGATACCCATTATTATGCATACATCCTTTGTACTCACTGTCTTTCTTTATTCAGCTTTTGGGGAAAACTAGCCTGTGTGCTTACATTACTGTTACCCTTTCCACTTGCAGTTCCATGCCCGTTTCACTTACCGTTGACGTCTACGCCACCATGTGTGTTACTCTTTGCGTTCTCATTTGCCCTTGCATTTCTGCTATTTTTTGCCATTTGTGTCTACAGTACTGTTTCTCTTTCTGTTTCACTTTGCTTCACCATGCCCATTGACATTTCCGTTTGCAGGCACCATGTTACTATGTGACAACACATCACGTGGCAGTCCATTCCCATCTACGCCACCGTGTGCGTTACCCTTTCTGTTCTCATTCGCGCTTGCATTACCTTGTGCGTCACTGTTAGCACTTCTGTTTGTGTTGCTGTTCCTGTCACTGTGCCCTGCACTCCCATTGCCGCATTACGTGGCGGGACGGTGGGGGCCCTATATGCCTTATCTTTTGCGTTTTCATTTGTGCTTGCATTTCTGTTATTTTTTGCCATTTGTGTCTACAGTACTGTTTCTCTTTCTGTTTCACTTTGCGTCACCATGCCCATTGACATTTCCATTTGCAAGCACCATGATACTATGTGACAACACATCATGTGGCAGACCGTTCCCGTATACGCCACAGTGTGCGTTACCCTTTCTGTTCTCATTCGCGCTTGTGTTACCATGTGCGCCACTGTTAGTGCTTCTGTTTGCATTGCTGTTCCTGTTACTATGCCACAAGACATCATGTGGCGGGGGCCCCGCGCTCCCACCGCTGCATTACATTCACTATTTTTGTTATCATTCTCAAAAAGAAGGGAAATTAGAGGCAAAAAACTCCATTTACTGCATTAGTTAGGGTTGTTCCACAGCGACAAAAGTGAGGAAATTCACTGTTAGGGTTGAAAACCCTAACTCCGAATTCAGTCCCCCCAGCACCACACACACAGACACACACACACACACACACACACATGCAAGTATGGGGGAGGACCAAGTCAACACAACGAATGACAGACATCCAGCAGCAGGGGACAGAAATAACAAACAATTGTCTAAATGTACTACGAGACATCCCCACCCACTTGACCAGGTACTGCATGCTCAGTGGAGATCAACAGCAAAACTGAGGCCATGTATACCAAATGTGCACATCCCTGATTGCAGCTGCACACAACGTACCACACTTAGTAGTTGCATGGCCTTACCTACCGATGCCCCACACCACACCACAACTAGTACTGTGCCGTTAGTCAATATAAATGCTGAAGGTGCATGATGGCAGTTGTAGAAATGTTTTAACACTAGTGAGTATACATTAATTAAGAGAAGTACATAAATTAACTACAAGACACTAGCATGCTCAAGATAAAAGTAGTGTTACATTTAGTATGTGATTTACATAGTAGTACATTTACTGCAACTGTTTACTCAAGATAGAGAGATTGATGAAAACATGTGGAAAAGCATTGCCTGTTCAACGCTGTGAAATTCGTACTGCCAGTATCAGATACATTCTTACTGATGAAGGTGTACTGCTGATGTACATACATAGACCTTCAGTGTGTTTCAATACTAAAGATGCAGTAAATATTCTTTGTAAGAAACAGTGTAATTGCATGGATCAGGCCAAGTAACTTCTAAATATCATAGCACTACTGAGCCAACAATGACGTACCTGTATCGGAGATGTCTATAGGATAGATTTTCCTGTAGCCACTTACTGAGTATGTTGTACCTGAAAAAGACAATCTCATTACATCTGTGATGACTAACTTATTCAAATAGTAATACATCTACTATTGTTGCAATGAGTGATCTATGCCACTTATGGACACAGTGTAATTTTTTTAACAGTTGTTTCATACTCAGGCTGTATGCCTAGTGTTTGGGTTTGCCACACTTCTGTCACTGATGCTATCAAAGTGATAACTATGTTAATTGTGGTACAACAGGAATCAAGTAGGTATAATGTAGATATAAACAGAATGTCTTTTAGTATTGATTTAACTCACAATGGGGTAAGTGTACTAGGACAGCAGGGGTTATTCTCTATCACTGACTCTGTCAGTTATAATCACACCAAGGTTTCGATGACTGTAATGATCAAGTTACACTGTTCATCTTCATGAGTTCATATTCACAGCCATTCTCCAGTAACTAGACAGTGTATGATGTAATTGGGTGGGACACTGTGTTGCAAAGCTCTGCAGTGCCTAGCAGAGGGAGAGTATCTACTCATAAAGACAATTAAGCAATAAGGCATGACCAACAGTTATGTTAAATGGTCTGTTAATCACCATGTAGGGGTTTAATGTTGAATGAGGCGTAGCCGAGTGCCACATGTCGCTAGACAGTGATAAACTGACCATTAACATAATACCTGGGAGTGGCTTATTGCTATCATAATAAAACTGTTTTTTTTAAACAACATTAAACCATGTTCATCATATGGTTAGGCTCTACATGTATCGTAATAAAAACTAAACATAAGGCAGTTACAATGTTTACAGTCAATTAGATAGCTGCATTTCTCAAACTCTTGTTATAATCAGAGATATTATACCTGTACAACTCCTTGGTTTTGCTCAACTCTGTTGCTCAGGTGGCCCCACCACATGTGGTGTGGTCTGGTGTGGGGCATCAGTAGGTAAGACCATGCAACTACTAAGTGTGGTACGTTGTGTGCAGCTGCAATCAGGGATGTGTACGTTTGGTGTACATGGCCTCAGTTTTGCTGTTGATCTCCATTGAGCATGCAGTACCTGGTCAGGAGGATGGGGATGTCTCGTAGTACATTTAGACAATTGTTTGTTATTTCTGTCACCTGCTGCTGGATGTCTGTCATTGGTTGTGTTGACCTGGTCCTCCCCCATACTTGCATATGTGTGTGTGTGTCTGTGTCTGTGTGTGTGTGGTGCTGGGGGGGGTGAATTCGGAGTTAGGGTTTTCAACCCTAACAGCGAATTTCCTCACTTTTGTCGCTGTGGAACAAGTCTAAGTAATGCATTAAACGGAGTTTTTTGCCTCTAATATATATATATACAGTGTATATATATATATATATATATATATATGTATACACACATATAGCTATATATATATATATATATATATACATATAAATTTTGTTTTCCACACCACCTCATGCTCGAGGTGTGTATTCCATGAATCTGTATGTATAGCTTTGTCTGTCTGTTTCACTACTGCTACCACCCTGTGGCCTGGGTCATGCCTGAAAATTGTCCTTGGGATCAGTGCACCTACCCAGTTACCAAAGACATAAATAAATAAATAAATATCAGACATGACTCCCAAAGTTAGCAATGAGAAGTCACTGTCACAAGGCATCTCCTAGACATGGTCAGTGCTGCGCTCAATTCCATTCTATGTGGTACTGGTAGTGGTGGTGGTGTGTATGTATGGGGGGGGGCACTGTCAAACAACAAACAGTGCATGGACCCTGATAGAACTGAGTGTGTTGCATGGACATTGTGTTATCGAGGCACAGGTGAGGAGGCATAGGAAAACCAGGAGCAGTTATAAAATTTGCAGCAAGAGTTTTATTATTAATAACAGTAAAATAAATAAAAAGAAATTGCTCAGAATAACAATTTACAATAGCAGTACAAACATAGAATACAGAGTCCTTCTGACTTTTTTCTGTAATCGGTGCTAGCCTCACAGTTTCAGCTTGGACTTCTGTCTCTGCTAGTTTGGCTGCCATTCTCCTGGTAACCACTCCTGTGCTTGCTGCAGCAGAATCCATACCTTTCTTCTATACTTCCCTTGTACCAGGTCTAATAACCATGCACAGAACTCCTGTCTTAGTGTATTCCTGGCCTAAATCCCACTTCTAAACTATATGTCATCAAGGCACAGGTCAGGAAGCATAGGAAAACCAGAAGCAGTTATAACATTTGCAACAAGAGTTTTATTATTAATAACAGTAAAAAAAAAATTGTTCAGAATAGCTATTTACAATGGCAGTGCAAACATAGAAAACAGAGTCCTTCTGAGTTTTTCTTCTCAATTTCCAGCCTCAGTCTCTTCCTTTCACTTTTGCAAAACATTGCAGCTCTTTTTTATAAGCATGTGCAGGAGTTCTTTAAGAAAACAACATGCATCTCACACAGTGTTCTTGTCAGTTTCAGCAGGTGCAGCAAAAAGAACATTGTGACACAGAACTGACCTCTTGTTTACATCTCTGAAAAAGGCTTAAAACTGCATTTCAGGTTAACCTCTTGAGTCCCAAATAGCTTTTTGCAATCATTTCAACAGTAAAACTATACAGTTTTAAACAAAGGGATCCCAATATCAGTGACAGTTCCACATAAAGATTCACATATGTTTGTATACCTGCAGTTATATGCAAGGTGGAAGAAAAGACAGAAGAGCAAGTGTAGGTAGAGAAGTAGTGAGAGGCAGAGAATTGCAAGGCCATCGGGGTGAACAAGTCCTAGGTCTCACAAGAAAATGTGGTTGCGCAACCAGACAGAGAAGAGACAGAAAAGGAGAGAATAGAACAGATCTTTTCATTTAAACTCTTTCTCCATAACAACTGGGTCAGAGCTGTATTTAACCCTGTCACACAGAGTATTGAGTTCACATACATCTGCTTAGTGTCCAGCTGACTGCTGCTGTAATTATCGGTGTGGCATTTTGTGCATTTTCACAGCCTATGGTGCTGCTGGTGAAGTGTTCCTGTTTTCTGCTGGTTCTCTATGCCAGTCTCATCCGTGCTGTCCAGATGTGAATAAGTAAAGTATGAGACTATGCTGATCTTCTTTCTGTGAGGTTTACTGTTTTCTAATGATGGAAAAGAAGCCCTGAAAATGGAGGTGAGGTTAGTGGGCTCCATGGATATAACAGCAGCCTTTCTAAAATGCAAGACATGTCAAGCAAAGTGGCCCATAGCAGACATGGTAGAGTTCTTTTGCAGGCTTTCTGTCTTCAACGGCCACACCTAGTGGATCCTCACCTTCACCAGGAGGGACATGGGCAGAGCCAAAGTCCTGCTAGAGGCCAGCTTGTCCCATTGCTCCTCTGCTTGTTTCTTGTCATTCGGTGCCTTTCCTGCACTTTCTCCTATCCTCAGCTAGAACTCCTCCTGTTCCTGCACTTTTCCTTTGATAACCATTCAGGAGTGCTCATCCATCTCTCACACAGCCAATGGTGAGAAAAGTGGGTTGCATGCCCTTGCTACTGCTTCCAGCATGCAAGTGCTGTAAAGAAGAATTCCGTCAAGCTGCCGAGGGTTGGGTATGAGGAACAAGCTACATAGGTGAGGTGCTGTTAACAGATCCATGTTGCCAGTCAGGGAAATACTGCAGTTCAGAGGGTGGGGGCACCACTGAGATAAGGGAAAGGGTACCTCACTGCTCTCATTGTAACTCACAGCATGAGTTTCAGCTGTGGCTTCAGAAGTCAAGAAAGTCCCACTGTTCTCATGTAGAGAATGTAGGTGAAGGGCTCCTCTCGCTAAGCTGTGAATGTGGGATTTTGGGTGCCCAAAAAATATATTTCTGGCCCTTATTTAAAAAAAATAGAATCTAGCTAAACTGGACCCGTTCAGCTAGGTTCTGATGTCTATTTTTTTTAAATGCTAGTATGTTTATGTATTTTCCAAGCTTGTTAGTTCATGGAAAATATCAACAAGATGACAGTTGGTATGGCAACAAAAAATGTTTGGCATCCTAACAAGCAAGTGGTGATAAAAATGGTCATCTGCAACATCATTTTTTTTTATTTTGTACCAGAACCTTATCTCAAAAACCCTGTTGAGCATGCTCATAAGGGAAATAATAAACTTTAAAGCCTTATAACTCTGGAACCTTTCAATATTTTTTAAAAAGACCTATCAAAAGCACTACCTTAGGACATGACACATGTCCCTTTAACATTTGGAAAACAATTCCATTCCACGTAGGCTGTAGATGAGAGCAAAACAACCCATGTTAAGTATAGAAAAAAAGTTAGCCTTTTACAAAATAATGACATATACAGATTTCAGAAACTGCAGAAGCTGCCATCACAAAAAGTCCCACAGATCAAGCACTTGCCTCCTAGACAACACATGCAGAATTTCAACTCATTTTGTTAAACACTGCCAAAGATATTAATGTGCAAAGTTAGGGATTTGACATTAAACACCCTACTCAACCCTAACTATAGTGGCAGTAGGGTACCACTATAATATATATAAATTGCAAAAAACTGTGTTAATGCTTTAGTTAGGGTTGCAGCCACAAAAGTATGGAAAAATGGTGCTAGGGTTTCCAAATCTAACACCCACCCCCACACTCCACACACCAACGGGCACTGGGGATGTGCCTTGGGGTCATCAGCCTTAACAATTACCCCATTCCATAAGTAAATAAGCTAAGATGGGTACAGTATAGGAGAATGGGGTGAGCATTATGGCTGACAACCCTAAGGCACACTCTCAACGCCTGTGTGTGCGGATCATGGAGGTGGGGTGTTAGGATTGGAAACCATAACACCACATTTCCACACTTTTGTTGCTGTGACCCTAACTAGAGCATTAATGCTGTTTTTTGCAATTTATTGCCTTTCTTTTTGAGATAGTTTAATCGTATCCTTATTTGCTTGTGGAAAATCATGGCCCTCCCATCCCTCCGTTGATGCATATATGCATGTAACAGTGAAAGCACAGGACCCTCAGGCCCTGGGCTTCCATTGATAGGACAACAGTGACTAAATTGTCAGCATATCTATCTTATTAACCCACCTCATGGTCCCAGTACAGAACATTTTTGAATCCCCTCTAAAACGTAATTCTACACAACTGCAACAGAACTCCACGCCACTGTTGTGAAAACATGCTTTGGCCAGGATTTGAAAAATGACAGCTGTGACATAAATGACATGGGGTAATAAGAAAGCAAGTTGAAAATCTGTGGTCAATATATTTCAAATGTCCAAAGTTGTGAGCATGTGAAGCAAAATTGAAGTGAATGGCCCATATTTTGACCCCACATTTTCAACATAGTCTTCTTATTATTACCCCACCTCATGAACAGTATGTCTGCCATTATGCAAATCCAACCCAAGAGGTGAATTCACAAAGTGACTGTGAAATCACCTTTTGGGTGGGAGCTGCATAATGACAATCATATTGTTCATGTGGTGCAGTCCCCAAATGGCTACTGCATGTTGAAACATTGGGGTCAAAATGTCAAAAAAATGGCCGCGTTAAGAATAAAAGTTGAAACCACATTTGAAATACATTTAACCACATTTACCTTAGTTTCTCATATTGCAGACACTGGTCCCAGCAGCAAGACATGTTTTTGATAGGAGAGTGGATCTTGAACCTGTGACCTGTTCAGATGAGTGAGGGTGTGTGGGTGTGTACTGGGGGTGTGTGGAGTGGTGGGTGCAACATGGGAGGTGGGGGTAGGGATGGGGGGCTGATCATCGAGGGACTGTTTCTTTTTTACATGTTTCAGAAAAATCCATTGAAGGACCATTTTCTTCATTTCAAATTCTGCTTCAAATGGGAGGGTGGGGTGATGCCACAAGACACCAGGGAGTATATACCATCATTTGAGAATGGAGACAGCAATTGGTGTGGGGGATGCCACTACATACACATTAGTTTAATAATTAATTGGATTCCCAGCAGCACTTGACTTCCTGATAACTGAGAATAGCGTCAGACATCAAAATGTGTTCCTGTTAGCTGGGGGCAGGTGGCATCTTAATAACTCAAGGAGGGTCAAGTGATTTACTGCAGAAGTAAGTGAATCCTAACTTTTGTGGTGTGGGTGTCACCTCACTGTTTAACAATTTGACTTGCACTTCCTCTGAATAATTTCAAATATTGTGTACATCTCAACCACCCCCATCTGAAGGGGGACCCATTATTTTACCTGTCAGGAACCCTCTGTCTTACATAGAGTAGGTAATATCTTGCAATGTGCACCAAGAAAAGCAAAAAATTCATAGACATTATGTGCTGCTTTTGTGATTCGATTTCCCTGTCTGTGCTGTATCTCGATTGCTTTTGTAGTGGAGAGTGTAAAACCAGGAGGAGCTAATGCCCACAGTTCTCTAAAAGGCATCCATGGGGGGTCTATCAGTGGGGAGTGGGACTTTTTTGGTTGCAGCTGTTAGCTGATGTTGTCAGCTAACTGACCTCTGTCAGTACCCTGACCGGTTGTATGTTTAATGCTGCCTGCTGGAGCACCTACTCAGGTCATCTGCTTAGTGAGAGTGAGACAGCTATGAGTGTGTATGGAAAGGAGTGATGTCCACAGATGTCTTTTTGGTGAGAACAAGTGGACAAATGCTGGGCCAGTTTGGGTGGGGTCTAGGAGTCAGTTGCTTCCATTTCACTGACAAATGTGAGGAGGGTTTTACAGCAGAACAACTCTGAAAAGGCAGCAGAAATAAATAGAAATGCCAATAAAGTTATGTATATGTGGTGGACCATATGAAGTTTTTATCACACATTGCCAGGGATGGCAATGGAGTTGGGGGGAGCCACCAATCTCCAGGGCAATGGCGGCTCAAAGCTCACACTACAGCTGGCAGCACTAGTTAATCTGTGGCTGCAAAAGTCAAGAGATTCCTGCTGTTCTCAAACAGAGATTGGGGGGGCACTCCTCTCTCTAAGCTGGACACACAGGATTTTGGGTGCCCAGAAAAATATTTTGTGGCCGTAATATCAATAAACAAACATCAGAATCTAGCTAAGTGGGTGTTGTTTACTAGGTTCTGATATTCATTTTTAAAATTTCCAGCATTGTTATGTATTTTCTACATTTGTCAGTTCATGGGGAAAAAAAAAAGATGATGGTTAGCACGGCACAAAAAATGTTTGGTGCCCTACCAATTAAGTGGTGGGAATGCAAAACCCGGCATTTCTGGCATCACATTTTTACTTTTGCAGCATGACATTAGCTGAATAACCCTACTGTGCATGCGGAGGTCAGAATGCAATAAATTTTAAAGCTTTATAACTCTGGAACTCTTTAACATTTTTTTCACTAGACCTCTCAAAGACATTACCTTGAAACATGACAGATGTACCCTGCAGGTTTTGGATATAAATTCCATTCCATATAAGCTATAGGTGAAAGAAAAAAATCCCATGTTAAGTATAGGAAGAAAGCGACACATGCAGATCTAAGAAACCACACCAGCTGCAGTCACAAATGTTTCCACAGATCAACAACTTTCCTCCTAGACAACACGTACAACATTTTGGCTCATTTTGTCAAATGGAGCCAGAGATATGAATATGCAAAGTTAGGGGTTAACAGTGAACACCCTACTCAACCCTAAATACAGGGATTCTGTCATGTTCCTAAAATTATAGTGGCACAGTTGCACCACTATAATTAGGATTGAGCTGTGGTTCATATGTTAAACCTCAAAGTTTGTACTTTAATAATTTTACAACCATTTAATTGATTTGCACAAAAGTTTGCATGAGCGGTCTCTTGGGGTAGACTTCATGATGTGCCAACTTTCATTCCACTAGGATTTTCAGATTTTGAGGTCCATATAGTGAAAAAAAACATTAAAAATCTCTGTTTTCCTGTGTTGCTTTTGTCATCATGCTGCACATAGATGGCTTGGAATGCTTGTGTGAAATTTTCAGGTTTGAAAGGGCCTACACCACAGAAGTGCCTTTCACTGGTTGGGTGAAAAAATATTAATCCATTCAAAAGTTATTTAATTTGAAATGTTTCAGTTCTGAGCATGCTCAATACAGTCATTTGAACAGAATCCTGGAACAAAAGAAAAATTTGTGCTCCTGAAAAGTTTTTTTTTTCTTGAGGGGCCAATCCTTTTTTGTGAGGGAAAACTTCCTTTTTTGTGAGCCACCATCTTGTTTCCTGTTTTAAAAAAAAAAACTGCAAACCCACAACACCTACCTCCTCCAGAGACACCAATGCATGTATCTTGGTCATCACAACTCCATTTGGTTTATTTTGCATTTATCTGGTGGAAAATTTCTCTGCAAGGCATTTTTTTTAAACATTTTAAATCTTGCTTGTGACTCGCTAATTCATTTTTCATAAGTTCTTTTTCATTCTAACAAAAAAGGATTTCTACTTGTGAAAAATCATTTGAGACTTATTTTTTTCTGATTCTTTATTCATGAGAATGGTTGCTTTGTGAGCTTTTGTCGTTCTCACAGAAAAGGATTTCTACTTGTGAAAAAGGAGTTGTGACTCTTTTCAGGAGAACAGATCCTTTTTCATGGGCTTTTGTCATTCTTACAAAAAAGAATTTCTACTCACAAAAAAGGATTTGGGACTTTTTGTTTTCACAGGTTTCATTTGGAGTAAGAGGGTTTCAATGTACTGTGAAGCCCACCAGAATCAAGCACAGTGTCACAGTTTCCTGTATGAAAAAAGGGACTAATTCCCATTGAAATTGCATGATTACTGCAGTAACTGCAGGATGTTAAGTGTATGAATTTACATTATTATGATGCTTATGATGTCTATATGTTGTAAGGACACCCTGAGCCTTCAGGGAAGGATGCCTTAAATAAATACAATCTACTTCTACTACTACTATTACAACTCTACTATAGAATGCTGATGTATTGGGTTTAATTCTGGCAAGATCCATTGCATTTCACTGGGTTTTCAACTTTGATGAATAGCTCTACCATTTTTCCATATTTATAAAACACATTTTCAGTATGGCCTTTATTAGACCCCACCTCATGAACAATTTTGGTGGAATTATGTAAATCCAGCCTGAAAGGTTATTTCACGGTCAGTTAGTGAAATGACCTATCAGAATTTGAAAATGTTGACCACCCTTGTTTATGAGGTGGAGTCATATGAAGGGTATGTTGAAAATTTTGGGTCAAAATATGTAAAAATGGCATCATTATGCACATCTGACATACATATATGCATCTAAGGAGGGATGGTAGTGCAGGTCCCATCTCCCACTCTCAAGTAAGGAAACAATTTTGGAAGTATGGGAGTGCAGGGCCAAGAGGGCCCTGTGCTCTCACAGGCAAATAAACATACAATTATACTATCTCAAAAAGTCAGCAAATTCATCACAAAAAAATGTTGTTAATGCACTAGTTGGTTTTAAAGCGGCAAAAGTAGGGAAATGTGGTGTTAGGGTTTCTAACTCTAACAACCTACCCCCACCCTGCAAACAGTAACAAGTGTGGGGTATGCCTTGTGGTTGTCAACTATAACACTCACCCCATTCTCATATACTGTGCCCATCTCAGCTTACTTACTCATGGAATGGGGTAAGCATTAGAGTTGACAACCACAAGGCACACCCCACACCCGTTGCTGCCTGCAGGGCACGGGTATTGTGTTAGAGTTAGAAATCCTAATGCCACATTTCCATAATCTTGTTGATTTAACCCTAACTAGTGTAGTAACAGAGTTTTTTGCAATGAATATTATTGCTGCACGGTAGTGCAGCTGTAGTTAGTTAATGCAAGCGTTTAATGTTAAAGGCCAATTTTTGCAGACTAATAACTTTAGGCAGGTTGAACAAATCTGCTTGTAATTTTGCTTGCATCTTTGGGAAGGAGAGGTCTATTGATATGCCAAATTTGTTTTGAATCCCTTGTGTGGTGTCTGAAATACAGAGTGTTGGAAAAAAGAGATTTTTCTGTTTTTTCTGTTTCTTTGTCAAGCTGTATCTCAGAAACAACTGTAGCTACAGCACTGGAATTTTCAGGGTCAAAAACTGTGGCCACACAGATGTGCCTTTTGAAGGTTTGGAGAAAAAATATTAATCTGTTCCAAAGTTATGAAATGTTCTTTTTCCCATTATTTCCTAAGGCAAAAAAATAGATGTCCCTGGAGGCATAGGATTCTAGTTCGATGCAGAATTCTGCATTGGCATAGGATTCTAATTCGATGCAGAATCCTGCATCAGCATAGGATTCTAGTTTGATGCAGAATTCTGCATTGGTTTAGGATTCAAGTTAGATGCAGAATCCTGTAATGAACTGCCATGTTGCGATGCAGAATCCTACATCGAACTGTTATTTTTCCAGGTGTAACCCTTTATAATTATCCAGGTGTAACCCTTTATAATTATTGTTTTCTGACAAAGGGGTGTCCAATCCCTGTATTGGGATTTCTTTAACCCTCCACTACTGTGACACACTTGGGAGACCACCCCCAGTGCACCAAAATCATTAACTTTCTGACAACTTTTTGTTGTTTCTGACACTGGGATGCCCCCCCCTGGTGTCGGATGCCCCCCGCCACCCCCACAGCCAGTTCTTATTATTCTTTGTTATTATTCTTTGTGGACATTGGGGTGCCCAATCCCCATGTTGGGATTTAATTCTGTCTCTATTACTGTGGCTCACTTGGGAGACCACCCCCACTGTGTTAAAAAACTCTACTTTTTTTCAATATTGTTTCTGACACTGGGAACCCACACCCAGTGTCAAATTCCCCCACCCACCCATTCTAATATTAATAGTGTTCACTGATATCGGGATGCCCAATCCCTGTGTTAGCATTATGAATCCCCCAACACTATGGGACACTGGGGAGTCCACTCCCAGTGTCCCCCCAAAAAGTTATCCCTGACATAAAAAAAAAAAACGAAAACTGTCCCCAATGTCTTTTATTTTTTTAATCCTAGAAACTAAAAAAAGTCCCTCATCATCACCCCTGTCCCCCTTCCCCATGCTGACCCTCCCACTGATCACCCACCTCCCCACCCCCTCACTATACTTACCCCTGGAGATTGGTGGCTGTCATCTTCTCTGGATCAGGACACGTCTGTACGCTTCAAAGCCCAACCACAAACTGAAGAATCAAGGTAGGCTCATGCTATGACTCTCAATGGGGTTTCCAACTTATGTTGATATCTCAGCCAGTTTTAAGAATTTGTACCCAAATTTTCAGCATGGGGTTCTTGTGACCCTACCTCATGCACAATGTCACTGTCATTTCATTATTCAGTCCGAAAAGGCGATTTTGTGATCACAATATGGAATCAACTTTCTGGACTGATTAACAAAATGACAGTGCCAGTGTTCATGAGGGGAGGTCCCAAAAAGCCCATGTTGAAGATTTGGCACAAAAAATCCCCAAAATGACTGTGTTATGAGTGTACATTGCACAGTTTCTATGCAGAGTCGTAACTTAGCCAATTTTTAATATTTTCACGCCAGATTTTCATCATTGAGATTATGTCACATCTCCTCATGAACAGTGTAGCTGTCATTTTTCACATCCTGCTCAAAATGTAATTTAACAACTCTGGAGCAGTCACTGTGCAAAATCAACTTTTGGGATGTACTAACAAAATCACAGTGCCACTGTTCATTAGATGGTGTCCCAAAAAGACATGTTGAAAATTTGGTGCAAAAAGTCCCAAAAAATGACTGCGTTAAAAGTGTGCATTGCACAGTTTCTATGCAAATTCATAACTTCACTAATTTTTAATATTTTCATTCCAGACTTTCAACATTGAGATTTTGTCACACCTCCTCATGAACAGTGCAGCTGTCACTTTTCACATCCTGCCTGAAATGTGTGTTCACAGCTCTAGCTCAGAATGGCGCTGCCACTGTGCAAAAATCAACTTTCAAGATCTACTAATGAAATCACAGTGCCACTGTTCATTAGCTTGGGCCCCAAAAAGGCAATGTTGAAAATCTGGTGCAAAAATACACAGACACCTGAGTTTTGCCTGGTCACTGAAATTTCAAGAGGCATATGCGTAACTTTTACAAATTTTAATATTTTCACTCCAAATATTCAACATTGCCAGTTTTTCACACCACCTCATGAACAATACATCTGCCATTTCTCACATCCTTTTCAAAATCTGTTTATGAAGCAGTGGCATAAAATGGTACAGTTGCTGTTTGAAATCATCTTTTGGGACTGATTAACAAAGTGAAAGTGTCAGTGTTCATGAGGTGGGGTCCCAAAATGGCCATTGCAGCAAAAATTCCAAACTATACCTCACAAAACTGGGGTAATATTATACTATCTCAAAATGTAAGGAAATTAATTAATAAAAACTTTATTCAATAGAAAGTTAGTGTTCTAGACATAGGTCTTCAATCAAAGTGATACAGGTCAGGAAACTGGATGTTAGGGTTTACAACTGTTATACCCCTCCCCCACCAAACCCTACCATTGGAACAGCATCCTCCATCCTCCACACACCAACAAGAGTTGGGGTGAGACTTAGGGTCATGGGTCCCACCCCACACCACCCCCACCCAACTTTACCATCCCAACTCCACTCTCACCCTTTCCACACTAAGAAGCATTAGGATGTGCCTTAGGGTCATAGAGCCAACCCACCCAACCCCTGCTGACAGCACCTCCCCACCCTCCACACACCAACAAGCATCTGGGTGTGTGCCTAGGGTCATGGGCTCCTAACTCTCACCTCATTCTCTTATACTGTACTAAGTCAGAGTCCTTACAGATGGAATGGGCAGAGCGTTAGGGCCAATGACCATAAGATAAACACCCCAACGCTTGCTGATGTGTGTAGGGTGGGGTGGTGCTATGATGGTAAAATTGGGTGGGGGTGGGTTGAATGATATTTGCCATGTCAAGAGACTTCCCCCAGACTAAGCATGCAAAGTAAATCTGTTGAATGGGGGGTAGGACAAAGCTATTAAAGTGACAAGTTAGGGGTTTAACATTAAACAGCCAACTGAACCTTAACTATAGTGCAATTTTTGCATTTTATTAACTTTGCAACTGTTCAATGGATTTCCTTGAAATTTTTCATGTGCAGTCTCATGGGTAGATCTCTGGATGTGTCAAGTTTTGTTCCAGTAAGATGTGCAGATTCTGAGATCCTGATAGTGCAAGAAATTAATTTCTGTTTTTGGTGTTCTTTCTGATCCCTGTAGTGCCCAGACGGTTTGGAATTTTGATTTGAAAGTTTCAGAGTAGAAAGGTGCTGGCCCACAGATATGCCTTTTGCTGGTTTGTTGAAAAAATATTAATGCATTCCAAAGATATTTAATTTTGAAATTTCAGTTTCTAAGCATGCTCAGTAATCACTTCAAAATAGCTGTATGAAATGAAAAAAGAACTCTTTTTAGTTTGTGGCCAATCCTTTTTCATGAGGGGAAAAATCATTTATCATTTGCCACCATCTTGTTTCCTGGTTTTCTCAAAAAAAAAATCAAAACCCACAAAAATGACATCCTGGAGATTGACCAACACATCTATCTTGTTCATTGGGACTCCATCAGGTGGAGTCAGCACTTAGCTTTTGAGAAATGACCCCAAAATGTTGGAGTTTTTTTTTTGTTATATTTTAAATCCTTTTTTGTTACTCACGTCTACTATGAGAATTTTCATATGAACAAAAATGTTTATATGACTTGTCATCCCATTATTATTATATCTTTCCCTGGTGTCTAGTGGTGCACCCCTACCATCTGATTGCCATCATCTTAATATATTTTGCTTGGCCTGGTTTCTAGTGGTACCCCCAACCTCCAATCACCATCCCCATTTTGTTGTGCCTTTCCCTGGTGTCTAGTGGCACCCCACCCTCTAATTGCCATCCCAATAATGATTCTCTTTTTCCCTGCTGTCTAGTGGCACCCCTACCCTCTGATCACAATCCCCTTTCACATTTTTTCTTCTTTGGTGTCTCGTGGCACCTCCCACCCTCCAATCTCTGTCCAGCCTGAAATAAAGAAAAGTCCATTGATGTCTCTTTTTACACCTGTAACAAAATGGTCCCTCACCAATCTGATCCCACCACCTCCCATTCAGCTCCCACCACTCCACAACCCCCCCACTGCCCACAAACCCTCACTGACCTCAACAGGTGGCAGAGCGAAGATCCACTCTCCCATGGAAGAAACGTTTTACTGCTGGAAACGCCGACTGCTATATAAGAAAGTAAGTTAAGTATGGTTCAATGTATTACAATGTGGTTTTGAATTTAGATGCATAAATTTGCCATTCTTGCATATTTTTGCACCAAATTTTCAATACAGCCTTTTTGAGAACCCACCTCATGAACAATATTAGAAGAATTATGCAAATCCCACATAAACAGCAATTTCAAAGTCACTTGGAGAAATCAGCTTTTGGGTGGGATTTAAAAATGTTCACCATCCTTCTTTATGAGGTGGGATCATAAGAAAGGTATGTTGAAAATTCTGGGTCAAAATATGGAAAAATGGCAAAGGCATGTGCAGCCATTGAAAGTGTCTATACTCACTCATAACTTTGGCAGTTTTTATTATTTTGACACCAAATTTTCAACACAGCTATTTTCAACACCACCTCAAGAACATGCCAGCTGCCATTTTTCAAATTCTTTCAGAACTGTCTTTTCACATCTATGGTGTGGAATGATGTTATGGTGGCATGGTATCATGTTTTAATGGGGATTTGAACATTTTCTGTAATGTGTACTTCAGGTGGGTTAATAAGAAACATATACAGGCAATTTGGTTGTTGTTGCCCTACAAATGGAACAGCAGGGCCCAGAGGGGCCTGCACTTCCCCAACAATATATGTATCTATGGAGGGATGGAAGTGCAGGGCCCAAAGGGCCCTGTGCTCCTACAGGCAAATAAGGAGACAATTACACTATCTTAAAAAGTATAGATGAATTTGAGAGCACAGGGCCCAGAGAGCTCTGCATTCCTACAAGCAAATAAAGATAGGAATTTACAATCTCAAAAACTAAGGAAATTATTTGATAAAACTGCATTAATGCAAAATTTAGGGTTCTTGATAAAGCAAAAAAGGAAGGAAATGTGGTTTTAAGGTCTCCAGTCCTAAAACTCTACCCCCATGCCCAAAATAAATAATGGGTAAAGTCTTCCTTGGGGTTGTAAACCTAAGGATCACCCTATTAGGTTGGTATTTTTCTGGAGTGTATAGAACTGGGTGAGCTTTAGGGCTGAAAACCCCAAGGATGAATGCACCCCTGATTTTATTAGGTGTTGGGGTAGGGTTTTAGATTTGTAAACCCCTAAAACCACATTTCTTTGCTTTTTTCACTTTAGCCTGTACCCTAAATGTTTCATTAACACAGTTCATAGAGTTATGTATATATGTGGGGTCATAATACTGTTATAATAATTATTTCTAATAGTAATTATTGTATTATAACATTTAATTGTGATTATTATAATTATAAAACTCATGAATAATATATTACATTATGGTATAAGCCCCCCCCCCAAAAAATGCAGTTTGTGTCCTTGCCAAAATTCCATTGCGATTCTGGTTTCACTATTTCAGAGTCACCCTTATCTCATAGAATCTTTTAGCCTAATACTTTGGAACAATTTAAATCAACTTCAGTGTTGAATAAATCCAGTTTAGGCTGTCATACAAATTTATCCCTTTTGACAACAAAAAAAATTGTGCTTGGGTTAGCTGGATTTGGTGAGATTTACTACTGCTGCTTGCATAATCTCCTCCCTGATCTGAGGCCTCCATTTTCCACTTCCTCTTCTTGTTTTCTACCTTGGTCTTGCTTGCATTTTATTTTCTGCATCTTTTTTTCAGCGAGGCTGGCTTTCCTCCAAAAATGCCATCCCCTAATGTTTTTCATTTCCTTACTTTCTGCACTTTGCATTCTTCAAACCTAATGTCTGCATTAACATAGTGTTTTGCAATGAATTTCCCTTGTTTTTGGGATAGTGGAATTGTTTCCTCATTTGTGCGGGTCCCATCAGGAGTTGCATTAAATGGAATAAACAAAATACTAGACGTATTTCAAACCCTGCATCATCAGCCCCTTAACAAGTGAAACCCAACAGTGTCTGAATACTTGGAGTTGCACTGTTACACCTTACCATCCTAGCATAGATAATAAATAGCAGATCTTTTACCTGGGTCCTGGGGATCCTGAGGATCCTGGGATAGGAGGAGGAGGAGGTTTCAAGGGAACATCCAGTCATATCTGCAAAATAAGAATAGCTACAGTACATGGTCCAAAGCTTCTGCAGCTCTTTAATAACTATGGGAGAAACAAGGTAGTATTAAAGTGGGTTGGCCTGGAGGGAAGTTTCCAGTAGCCACAACAGTGAGTCAGGTGCAGAAACAGACCTGGGTCACTCAATAAGGCCAGCATGGGGAAGGTGGACAGGATTCAACATTCTTTGGACAACTCTCCTCTCCTCTTCTGGGGGGGGTCATGTTGCTTCGCACATTGACTGCCACCAGGGCAGGATGATGTTACCAACTGTTGTATGCCCTGCAACACTGACAGGGCACTGGACTTCCAAACTGGCTGAGAGTCAAGGGAGGTGGATGACCTTCCCCTTCCTGGCCCTGCAGTGAGGGGAATCTGTGGGGTGTACCAAAGATACTAGGTAACTCCTTGGGATGGTGGATGATGGGCTGGGTTGGTGGTGGAAGTGGGGTCTTGCGTGTAGTGCAAGTCCTGTAGCAACTAGACATTCACCCTTTTTCACATTTTTTTATGCAGTGCACGGCCCCATCAGGCATCAACTCACATGTCAACACCATGTGAGGAAAGGCTCCCTGGCCGATCAAAAGGGGTTGCCTAAGCTGCCATCCACAGTGCCATCCCTCCCCATGCCAGCAGCTGTGCCACACTACAGTACCATCAATTCACCCATGGCTCATCCAGCCACCACCCCGGGCTCATTCCTGAACTCTGCTCACTGGCACACAAGGGCAAGGTGCTACCCACTGGGGCACTGGCCAACCCTGCACAAAATGTTTCTTCATAACTTTTTCTGTGTTGACATTTTCACACCAAATTTTCCACATAGACTTTTTATGATCTTTCTTTGAACATGATAGGGTGTCATTTATAAAACACTGACCTACAGTAAATGTCATTTTGTGCCACAAGTGCAAAATCACAATTTGGGCAGGATTTGAAAAATGACACTTGTAACATTCATGAGGTGTGGTGACAAAAATGGCCATGTGGAAAATTTGAGGTCAAAATATTGAAAATTACCAAAGGTTTATTTTTATGATTCCATTTTTGGCCCTCAGTCACTGCCAGAGGGAGGAGATCCACCACCTGTATTTGCTAGATCCCATCAAATGCCAGGATGCAGACATCATGGGGCTTGTGCCAAGGGGTTTTCCCTTTTGAGTCCCCACTCCCCACCAGTCTGAGGCAGAACTAGTTGTGCAATGACCTTGGTGTATAATTGGGCACTCTCCTGCACCCAATGTGCAGAGGTCTGATGGGCCCCACCCCAACACGCTCCCATTATGGTCCCAGACTGCTGTAGCCCCCTGCCAATGCAAGGGGTTGGTAGGCTCTGGGTACCAAGTTATAAGTAAACATTAAAAATGTTTAATGTTTCTTTATAACTTGGTTGTTTTTTTAAGATTTTTACCCCGAATTTTCAACACAATCTTTTTATAACTGCATCTCATGATCTTGGTAGGTAACATTGTTCAAACCCTGCTCAAAATGTGATTTTTGTAGAGCAACTGAGAAATCACCTTTCAGTACAGATCTGAAAAACTTTCACCTCCCTTGAAGGCACACATCTAAACTGTTTATCCCAACAAGAAAAACCTTAAAATGTGCTTTAATGTGAATTATGGATGGATCCCCTTATAAACTAGACTCCCAACTGCTGATAAGTAGGGAAATTATTCTGGATTGCCCTTTCTGTACTTCTTGCAGCTACTGTGTTCAGTCCATTTCCAAATGTCAGATAACCATGGTTTAACCTCTCACTGAGGGAAAGAGTGTGTGACCAGATGACTGAGAACACTATGCATGAGGGAGTAGGTGAATGAGGAGGGTGTAATGGACAGCAGATCACCAGCCAGCAAAAGACGGAAACGGATCACCAGATTCAGGAAATAAAAACATATATTTACAACATTTTGCCTCCCTGTGGCACTCTGCACACAGGTTTTCTTTGACAATTGTTTTCCTACGCTGCATGGAGGTGCAGTAAATCATGATATAAGATGTTTTTATGTTCACTGCATTAATGTCCATTTAGTCAATTACATTGCTACTCTTAGGCCCTGATTCCAATCCATATGTACTGTAATCTAATCAAGTAAATGAAGCTGGCTGCATGAGTATAATCGAAAGAAAGTCAATAGATGTGCACCATTCAGTCAAGCTGTGCTTTACCTGGTTACCTTTCAACAAACAGGCCACTTGCTGCACAGGACTACTGGGCCATCAAGAAAGGGGCATGGTGCAAATGAAAAACACTTGGTGGATCCACTGCACTGCCAGAGAGCCTAACCTTGGGCCACAGAGGGGACGAAATTACTGAACCACTATCAATGCACATATACAGAATGTCACAGTAGGTTACTGTATAGGCACAGGATACTTCTGGGAGGTTGCCTCTGCTTCAAACGATAACAATGACACAGCATGGCATTGCACTAAGTGCCTGGCACAGTGCCTTGCTGACTTGTGGTTGCAGAGGCATACTGGGGTATAAGAGGTTGGAAAATCATTTGCAACAGAAGCTAGAATCTTTTCAAATGCACATTGTACATACTGAATGAAACAAATATGCAACAAAAATGCCACTTACATGTTCTAAAGAGGGACGTGTGGCATAACTGCTCAACCAGTTGGGAACCTAGAAAAAAATAAGGAAATACAAAGGTTATTTTTTATTTGTTTTATTTGACAATTTGTTTAGTCAGGATAGCCCAGCTGAGATGTAGCTTCTCATCTATGGGCGGTGGGTGGATGGGGTCCTGCATTAGCTAATTTCTGCAGTTGGGTGGATTGGTGTATTAGAAGGCTAAAAGAAAATGTCACTTATTCAAGTCCCTAATAAACATTACTGAACAACTTTTTTAACAGGACTTTTTTTTTTTGAAATTTAAGTTTATTGATTTTAACATAGTAAGAATAAGCAAACCATTATTCAGACATGACCAATAATCATATATGGTATAAATGAGGAAAAAGGAAAAGAGAAACCCCCTCTCACAAATCCCACCCATCCCCTCCTCCCCCCTCCAGAACTACCCACCCAACCACCCCTTACCACTCATAACACACCCACCCCCACCCTACAAACATCATCCTAGAGTGCGTAAAATTAATGCATAACTGAGTCTGTTGGCTATACCACACTACTACATACTAGTCTGTTCACATAGGCAAATTAGAAGGAGCAAGTGGAGAACAGAAAAAAAAAGAGGGAGAAAAAAGAGCAGAGAGAAAGGGAAGCCTTGTTGGGCACCCAGGGAGGCATCAAGAGATCACTGATGTAAATATAGAGTATACATTTTACCCCATCTTTTATGGAACAGATCCATACGGTTGCGAAAACTGGCCATAAGTCTTTCCATATTGAAACACATTGAGAGTTCAGTCAGCCATTCAGAATAGGTCAGGATGAGCTGATCGGTCCAATGCTTGAAGACCAACCTTTTGACCACAATGGACACCAAGGCCATGTAATATCTACGTTCCAGGCAATCTATGCTGGAGTAGTCACCTAAAATACAGATATCAGGCGTAAAAAGGTTGGTAAGGCCAAGCATCGGATCAAGTTTGTCCTGAATAGAGGTCCACAAGGAGGCCACTTTAGGACAATGCCAGAAGATATGAAGTGAATTCCCCTCACTGTGTGAACACTTAGAGCAGAGAGAAAGGGAAAGTTTACTGAAGCAGAATAATTTACTTGGGGTGTAATACATATTATTTAGTATATAGTATTGGGTGAGCCTAAATCTGTCCTGGGTCTGGTATCTATGTAAGTCTCTCCAAATTTGGGTCCAGTTAGGGGTGGAATCTGGGAGTAGGGATGACCAGATGCAGGAGCCCTCAAGCGGTTCCGGGAATTTGTAATCCAGTAAATATGAGTAAATTGATGAGACGGAATGTGGTTTAGAGGCAAGAGAGAAGACGTGGGAAAGGAAAGGGCTGACCTTGGATTCGTGAAATTCTGGTCTGAATTTAGTAGCTATAAGATTTTTTACCTGGTATATCTTGAAGATATTATTATTTGGAATATCAAACTTAGTTAATATATTTGGAGATGAAAGAAGGGAGCCTTGGTCATAATAGTGTTCTAGAGTAGTTTCCTTGATTTGTGGGAGCCACTCAGGAGTAATTATTGAATTACCTAACTTAATGTTGGGATTAAGAGTGAGAGGTTGTGCAAGGTCCATTCTAGGTGTGATTTTGAGGAAATATAAGCATTGGAAGAGAGACCTGAGAGATGTGATAATTGTTTGATCAGACAACCAGGGTGTAAGTGCTGAGATGGGAGCATAGAAAACTGCTTGGGGATTTATTTTAGTCTCTGAGAGAACCTTCCTCTTGATTTGGAGCCAGATCGGAGGAGGAGCTTCTGTGTGGGGATGAAAACCACTGACCCAACTTGGAGAGATGGGCAGCCCAATGATAGAGTATTAGGTTAGGGAGTCTGAGACCACCTTTGCCTTTAGGGAGAGATAATTTAAGGAATGAGCACCTAGCAGCCTTCCCGCGCCAAATAAATTTAAAGAAAATTGTATGGAATTGACGGAGGTAAGAGAGCGGTAACCAGAGGCCCAATAAGTTAAGGGGATAGAAAATACGGGGGAAGAATATTCATCTTGATTATGTTAATCCTACCCCACAGAGAGATGGGGAGATTAGACCATCTTTGTAGGTCTAATTGTATATGGACTTTAAGATCATCTAGGTTGAGCTTCCTAAGCAAGAGAGGGTCTGAAGCGAAGTGGATGCCAAGATACTTAATCAACTTGGGGGACCATCTCATATCAAATTTAGCGAGGTCATGTTTATACATAAGGGGATTCAGTGGGAAGATCACAGAATTTGAAATATTTAGCTTGTAGTAAGATAACTTGCCATATTGAGCAATGAGGTGAAGTGCATGCCCTATTGAAGTGGCAGGGTGAGTGACATGGAGTAATATATCATCAGCGTAAGCTGAGAGGACTAATTCCTGTTGACGTACCAGACAGCCTTGGATAAATGGAGAGGATTTAAGTTTCAGAAGAAGGGGTTCAAGCTATAGATTAAACAGGAAGGGTGAAAGGGGGCAACCTTGTGTGGTACCAGTGTGAAGATGAAAGAGAGAGGAAAAAACACCGTTACAGTATATCTTGGCCAAAGGGGATTTATATAAAACCTGGATCCATTTGATGAAAGAGGGAGGGAAGTCCATTTTGGCTAGTGTGGCCCAAAGAAAGGACCTATTGACCCTGTCAAATGCTTTTTCTGCGTCTAGCGAGATCAGGGCCATTGGGGAGGGGGATAATTGGGCAGCTTGAGAGATATGGGAAAGGGTTCTAAGATGGTCTGCTGGGGAGCGGAATTGAACAAATCCAATTTGTTCTGGGCTAAGGAGATGAATCCAGACTTATTTAATCCTCTCGGCCAGAATCTTGGAAATAATCTTCATATCGCAGTTTAGGGGAGAGAGATGGGTCGATAATTTGCTGGGTCCGTAGGGATTTTATCGGGTTTGAGAATTAGAACAATAGTAGCCTGCAGGAGTGCGGGGTATAAAATGTCAGCAGTAAAAATGTAGTAGTATAGCTTAAGAAGCAAAGGGGCAAGTTCCTTGGAAAACACCTTAAAGAAATTTGAGGGAAAGCCATCCGGACCTGGTGCTTTGTCCGGGGCCATGGAGGCGATAGCTTCTTCTACTTCGGAAAGAGAAATAGGAGAAGTCAGGATTTCCTTGTGCGAAACCGAAAGTTGGGGAATGTTAAGGTCCGCTAGATAGGTTGATATATCTGAGAGAGATGCGGGAGAAGAAGGATTACTATAAAGGGTTCTATAGAAGTCTTCAAAGATCTGCGTAATTTCTCTGGAGATGTTTTAATGAGACCATCAGGGGCTTGCAGGGCCGAGATTAATCTGGAGCTCTCCAATGTGCGCAGTCTTAGGGCCAAGAGTCTGCCAGCCTTTTCCCCTTGCTCGATATATTTAGTTTAGGTTTTAATTAGGCAATACTCAGCTTTTTCTTTGAGGAGCTCCGTATATTCATTCTTGGCTGCTAAGAAGGTTTCGAGGGATGACAGGGAGGAAGAGGCGGAGTAGGAGCTTTCTAGCTCTTTGATTTTGGCCATTAATAAGGAGGCACGGGCTTGTCTGAGTTTTTTCCTTGTCGAGGCTAGATTAATCAGATCGCCTCTTAAGTAACACTTCAGAGAGCTCCAGATAATGTCAAACCGAGGGGTAGAGTTAATATTATTCTCGAGAAAGTTAGAAATGGAGGTTTTAATATGCGTCACCACTTGGGGATCCTTTAGGAGCTGAGTGTTAAGCTTTCAAATGGTATCTCGTTGAAAGTTGGGGTCAGAAGAGATCTTTGTCCATACTATAGCATGGTCAGAGAGCACAATTGGTTCAATACCGGATTGAGAAAGACCAGGGAGGAGAGTTTTACTGACCAGGATATAGTCAATTCTTGACCAGGAACCATGAGGCTGGGAATAAAAGGAAAAGGATCTAAGGGAGGGGTTAGATAAGCGCCAGGGATCACACAGTCCTAACATATGCAAAAAATCTGACAGGGATCTTTGAATCGGAGTAGGTGGGCGATTTGAATCCGGGGCTTTATCCAGGAGGTGAGACGGTGAGATATTCCAATCTCCTCCTAATATAAGTTGAGAGGGGAGAAGAGAGCTAATCTTATCTGCCAGAGTCATTAGGAATTCAGAACTACCTCCTACAGGGCCATAAATAGAACCAAGAACAGTAATACAGCTATCGAGGGAGCCTTTGACTAAGATGAATCTACCCTCTGGGTCCACTACAGTAGTGTCTATCAGGAATGTAACATAATTTTTAATAAGAATGGCTACACCCCTACTCGATCCTGACCCATTCGCGGTAAACACATGTGAGAAGCCAGATCTGAACAGCCATTTAGTCTCAGAGCTGAGTAGATGGGTTTCTTGTAGCAATAAGATGTCGGTTTGAATGAGGTCACAGTGATTAAAGACTTGGGTTCTCTTGATTTTCTCCCTGAGTCCACGTACATTCCATGATACGATTTAGCAGAATTTATAACCATTTCAAAAATAGGAGAGTATAGGAGCAGTCAACAGAACATGTAACTATAATCCAGTAGAAAAAGCGCACTCTAGTCCCAAAACCCCAATCTGTTGTAAGCTGCCAAATGATGCATATCAAGTAGTGACTTGCCAGATACAAAAAATGTAGATCAAGACTACTTTGGAACATATGAATTGATAGGCAGCCCAACCACCCCAACCCCCCCCCTCCCATTTCATAATCCCCTACTAATTCAATCCAACTATGTACACCCTGGTACCAGACCGTATAGCAAGAATCGGAACAAGAATCTGGGAACCAGGACCGCATTATAAGCCCAGCATGTAGCTTGTTATCAGCATTTTTAACATCGGAGAGTCTCCGAGGGTCTAAGCAGAGTGATATGAAATTGAACCAGATAAACCTAGTCCAAGTAATCCCCTCATGCGAGTCTGGGCTTACATACCCCCCATCTATAGGCTCGTGAAGCAACTCTGCTTGCAGCTATGAACGTCCCAAGAGCTCACCCCCCCTCAGCCTCGATCAAGGGTGTTATATCAGGGATTGCCATTATAAAGGATTACATCCAGCTGCTTAGATAGGGGAAAGCCTAAAAAAAAGGGGAAATAACTCACCCTCTTATCAGAACTATAGCAGGTTTCTGGAAGGTGGCAGGGCATGTCAAGAGGAAGGAGTGTTGCCACGCTATTACCGATGATGTTTCCCCAGGGAGCGATTAAGCCGCTGGACCAAACTAGATCCACACTAAAAAAGGACCGACATAACCTTGCACCCACTACCATTTAGTTCCGGGTAGATGCAAGGACCGGAGACAACGTGGCCTAACCTGGCCTCCGCCTGGGCCGCCGAGAGTTCTCCACCAACAGGAACAAATCTGAAACCGGCCATCAAGGTAAATACAACACTTAAACTACTGAAAACAGGCTAAAACATCACCATGGCTAGGAAATTGAGAATGAAGAGATCAGGTAGTAGCTCTAAAGAGATTAGGAAGTTTGATAGACAGGTCCTTAAGAGCAGAGTCCGGGGTATCATAATTCACAAAGGTGTCTCCAATTTTGACCTTGAGAGTAGCAGGATATGACATCCTGAACGGAATGCCTGCCGCGATAAGCTTCTGGACAGTGGAATGGAATGCAGTCCTCTTCATTCTGGTCTCCTTAGACAGATCTTGAGCTATTCGAAGTTTGGCAGATCCCCACATAATCGATTGGAGCTCACGGGTCTTAGTAAGAACGTGTTGCTTTTCCAGATAACTGAGGAATTTCATGATCAGCGGTCGCAGAGGAGAATCTGGGGGAGGCCTGGATCTCAGGGACCTGTGCACTCTTTCTAGGAGGTACTGGGGGTTTAGAGGTGAGGGGCCCACTATTTTGACCAGGAATTTTTGGAGAAAGGCAATGGGGTCCGATCCCTCTTCCAGCTCAGGTAAACCCAGGATAAGTAGATTGTTTCTCCTACTGCGGCCTTCTAGATCTTCTGTTTTTAATTGCAGCTTTTTGACCTGTTGCTTTAATGCCACTAATTCAGATTCTGCCATAGACTTCCATTGTTCCAGGGAATGAAGTCTAGCTTCTGAGTCGGACACCCTCGTGGCAAGAGAGGAAAGGTCACCCCGGATAGATTTAAGCTCCATGGTAATATCTTGCAGCACGTCCTTCAGAGGTGTTAATTCCTTTAGGAACTTTTCTTCGAGTCAGTAGATTAGTTGAGACTACCTTATCGCCCATTTTCTGGGGGTTGGAGCCGGGCTGGTTCCTCGCATTTTTAGGTAGCTTCTCAGGAGAAGCTGGTGGTTTGTGCCGGATCGTGGCCTGCTTTTTCTCCGCCTCCATCCTAGTTATTTTAAAAGGATGTGAAATCAGAACACCCTGAGGCCGAAAGGCAGAGTAGAATTGGTCAGATGTTGCGAGTATTATTGAATTTGCTCTTCAAAAATTGCAGATAAAAGCTGATATGACTGGAGGGAGTCGGGAGCTCCAAGACACTGCTGCTGCTCAGAGGGTTAGCATCACGTGACCTCTTAACAGGACTTTAGGATTATTTTAATTATTTGTTACACAGCACTCACAGCTTTCATTTTACAATATTGCCTGCAGCAATCTCATGGGCAGCCATTCACATGCCTCACCAGCAGTATACTAATGTACCTTTCTAGCCAATGTAACGTACATTGGTCTGCTGGGCACCTTAGCATGATGTGGTCAAGGGAGGGAATGGCTTCCTGCAAGATGACAACAGTCAGAACTGCAAACCAGACATTTTGGTGCTCTGTTTAAACAATAATGTAAACCATAATAAAGTCCATTTAAAAATGTTTTTGATATACTGTAGAAATGCTTATCAGGTCTGTAAGTAATGGTGGGGGAGAATGCTTTGGTAAGTGACATTTTCCTTTAAAAGACTTGTCCAAGGTCACATAATGACTTTCTGGCCCATGTGTATGGTATGAGCCTGTGATCACCTTTTTCCTTGGTAAGCCAGTGCTCCAACCTCTAGATCTCATTGCCTACTGCTATGGAATAAAGAACAAAGAGGATTTTCATTACTTGCAATTAGAATCTACATAAGTACTATGTCTGATTCATGATATGGAGGTTTGACTGAGTGGTTCTATTAAAAAAAAATTGATTTATTTATTCGGGTTAGTCCGTGGGCCAAAGACTCATTTTCATGGCTGTCCAGAGTACAGATCACATAATACAAATAAATACAATCAAAAACATAATAGTAAAGACAAAACTATAGAAAAGTACTGGGTACAGACTATAACAAACAGTGCAACAAGTTATTTAAAACATTCACATTCATTTTCTTCCATCAGTTAGTTCCTCATACATTTCTAAACCTGCAACTTGATGTTCCTAAGTAATCTATTTTAGTCAAAATGGAATTATAAAACCTAGGTAAGTTGAATAACAAGATCCTTTGACCCATGGCAGTATTCATTTTAGGCAAAGAAAAATAACAGTAACCTAACAATCTGGTATGAAATGGATTTACATATTTTTTCAAATAAATAATGGAAAATTACTGGAACTTTGTTAAAGGTAATCTTTTTTGCCAACATGCCGGTTTGTAGCTTAAATCTCTGTTCCAATGAAAGAATTTCTGCTTGCTTTAGAAGTAAACAATGATGCGTTCTTAATGTAAGCTGGGTAGTAAACCTAGCAACAAGGTTTAACAGTGTTTTAACCTTTAAATTCAGCCTATCACAGGCAGAATGATAGAAAATCAAGCCATAATCTATTGTGGTTAAGAGAAAACTGTGCTAGCAATGTTCTAGTTGCAGGAATAAGTAGAGAATTCACTCTTTAAAGAGCTGTCATTCTTTGGTGCACAATTGTAACTAGATTTTGAATATGATGTTCATTGGTCATTTTCAAATCCACAGTCAAACCTAAATACTTAAAATAATCAACCTGCTCTATCTCTGCACCCATAATAGAGTGCAGGGACAGAGCTGGTTCCAATTCCATCTGCCTCTGATGGCCATAGAACACCCTAGTCTTTGTTTTTTTCTCATTTAGCACCATCCTATGGTCACAGAAGCAATTCTGTATAGACAAAAAAATCACTTGCCAGATCAGCTAAATAAAGAAAGAGATCAAGTACAGTAGATTTCCAGAGAAAGAGCTTTAAAAAATATCAAGTGAAATAGACCAAAAATGACTATAGTAAGATAAATAATATGAAAATAACTAAATGTTACAAAATCAAAAATGTATCAGAAAGTGAGAGAGAATAGAAAACCTACACTATGTGTGAGGGTCTGGTGGTGGTGGTAATGATGTTGTCACAGGGTCCCCTTAATATCATATTTCAAAGTAAAATATAGCTAATCCTGGTGAGCTAGGACAATAACTATCTAATATAGCTAATACTTTTATAAAACTGTACAACCAGACCATCAGGTCAATGATAGGGTTACTGCTGACAAACCACGTGACCTTCCTTTGAGAACAACTCCAGACAACTGGGGCCAGCCCAGAAAAAGTGCATTGAGCATCCCAGAGTCTGTTCTCCTTCTCAGATAAGGGAGTCAGTGAGCTCCATTCTAACATAACACAGTCACCTGGGTGACTAAAGTGGGTGGTGCAGAGTCAAAGCCACTTGGGGTGGACGTGATCCCTCTTGACAGTGGCAGGGCAATACAGTGTATGCGCATACCTGGTTGTCTTTACTCATGAGACAAAGCTGGGGATGGGATGGGAAGGAGGGGAAGAGAAACTCACTCAGGCTGCTGCAGGATGCTATTCTGTTTTGTTGACTGAGCTTCCTCTATCACCAAGCAAGACTTCCAAAGGGGAGTTGGTGCCCCAAAGGCCCTCCCATGGGAGTAAGTCATGGAAGTTCAAGAGGTCATGGGTACGTACCTAGAGATGACAAGTGGTGGAGTTGAGGGAATCCAGAAGAAAAGGACAGCCAGAAAAGGGGGCATAAACAATAATAAACAATTGCCCTGGTGGTGCAGTGGATCTTTAGCTAGCTGTCCTTTGTCGTAGAGATGCAGTAAAGTTTTACTTTGCTGGTGAATTCTTTGGCTGGGGCTGTAGAGAAGAGCATGAGATATGGTGTTGCAAGGGTAAAGAAGATGGTAAAAACTATTTGTTGGCTGGTGAAGCAGTATGCAACAGGTCCCATTGCTGGTGAAGAGCCACTTTGCAGTTTTTAATTTGCAAAATGCCCACTTTGCTATACAAAGAAATTCACAAAGGGCTAAGTGAAGTAGTGGCTCTCATATAGGGGCTTAGTCACCATTGTGCACAGAGTACATGTTACAGGTGCTTACCCTGGCAGAGACCCTCAGCATCATTGCCCTGGCATGTACCATATGCAATGCACTACCCCATCGTTCCATCCATTGACGCTCACCATAGGCATGTAGGAAGGCAGCAGGGACTGGGGCAGAATGCAGGTGTGGCCAGGGATGCCAGTAGCCATCCAATCGGATGCTCATGCTGCCACCTGGAGTGCATCCCCTACTCCATATGGAGAGTGGGGGATACTGCCATCAGTACACTCAGTTGCATCTGGAGCCCATGTACTATGGACGAATGTCAGCCAGGAGCCCCCAGCCATGGCCACATGTCAGGAAGGCTGGGGGCTATGATATAGGGATTGCTGCTGCTCTTGCCACCTGCCAACAGCTGGAGTGGGCATGTAGGGACTATGGCACTGTGTGTGAAGCTGCATACTTCACCTCTTCTTCTGGCACTCCATGTTTTTGAGCTTTGTGTGAAGTCCAGCACTGCACCCTCATTAACATACTCCGCCCATCAGAGTGTGCAGTCCTGGGCACACTGAGATCCACTGAGAAAGGGGACTACACTCATCTGTGGTTGCCCCCAATCATTTTTCTGATCAGTCACTTCCCTACATTGTTTGTAGCTGGAGAGAGAGCAAGACAGAAGCTGCTGCAAGCAAGAAAGAGAGAGAGAGAGAGAGAAAGAGTACTGCAGTAAAAGGCTAACTTAACACCACAAAAGTAGGGAAATATGGAGTTAGGGTTTCCAACCATAACTCCCCACCCCAACCCCCAAGCAACAAATGGACAAGACCACACATGCAACCATAAGCATCCATCATTGGGTAAAAGAAATAACATACAGCTGTTTTCTAATGACATAAATGCAGTAGCACTGATGTGATGCATTCATGGATTTGAATGTGTGGTATGCACCCCACAAGATATACACACTCATTTATTACTGCAGATAGAAATCCTTGATACTCAAATCACACCACTTTCTGTATACAGAATCACAGGCCCCTGCTGCAAAATATAAATCAACAATATCCACATTACAAGATGTTTTTGTCTGCAGAAGTGCAGGCCCCTAAGGACCAGCACTTCTGTAGCCTCAGAAGCTCATGGACACTCTAAGACATACGCTCACTTATCAGGCCTGTGCTTCTGTAGCCACAAGTGTAAGATACACACATGTGCTATTGGCTAAAGAAGGTCAGGTGCCACAAAATCTATGATACTAAAATTGTACAGTATTTCAGTTTGCAGAAGCACAGGCCCCTGAGGGGCCTGCACATATTCAGCCACAAGACATAACACAGACTTTTGGCTCTAGAAGTGCAGGCGCATTTGGGGCCTGCAGTTACGCTGATGAAAGTACTGTTGAAATGTGAGTATCATGGTTTCAGCAGTGGATCTAAAAAATGTTCAAGGTGGTAGTAGTTTTCCAGTTACTCAGCTGTGTATAGAAAACCATGCACTAGCAGATCATGCTATCTACAAGTGTAATTTGTACAGTGTGCTTCAGTATATCTGGCTGCAGAGGCGCAGGCCACATAGGACCTTCTACAGCCACACATACTCATGCATGCTACATGACATACACACAGGAGTGGCTGTATAAGCACAGACCCCTGTGGGGCAAAAGCCTATGCAACCACAGATACAAAGACACAAAGGTAGCACATCAGTGCTGCAGCATTTGTGTCATCTGGAAATAGTTATACAGTACTGTTTGTCTTCCCTGATGATGGCTGTTTGTGGTTGCTTGTGTGGTCTTTTCATTTTGCTGCTGGGGGGAGGGTTGGAGTTAGGAAGTTAGGGTTGAAAACCCTAACTCCAAATTTCCCTAATTTTGTAGCAGTAAGTTGAACCCTAAACTGGTGCATTAACACAGTTTTTTGCAAATCATATATTCATAAATATACATAAATTGCAAAAAACTTTGTTAATACACTAGTTCAGGTAAAAGCAACAAAAGTCTGTAAATGGATTTTTCAACCCTAACACCTCTTCCCCAACCAGGTAGCACAGCAGGAGTGGGGTGCGCCTTGAGGTTCTCAAGCCTAAAACTCACCCCATTCTATCTGTATATAAGGTCAGATGTGTAGACTTTGTGAAAATAGGGCGAGCGTTAAGCTTGAGAACACCAAGGCACACTCCACACCTCCTGTGCTGCCAGGTCAGGGGGGAGGGGTTAGGGTTAGAAACCCTAACACCATATTTTCCAACTTTTGTCTCTTTTACCCTAACTAGTGCACTAATGAAGTTTCTTGCAATTTATTTCCTTACATTTTGAGATAGTATAATGGTATAATTAGGTTGCTGTGGAAACGCAGGGTTCTCTTTACCCTGTGCTGTGCTCCCATATATCCATCATTTTTCAGTATTCTTATTTGCTGTGGAGAAGTGCAGGGTCCTCTAGACCCAGAGCTTCCATCTGTCCATCAGTTTTCAGTATTCTTACTTTCCTGTGGGAGTGCAGGGTCCTCTGGACCTTGTGCTCCCATCCATACATAGGAAGTAGTCACACTCATGTGATGTATTCATTATTGATATTCTTGTGTTACTTTTTTTTTTGAGTAGACTGAGCTAAAGTATCTATGGAATGATCCTAAGACCTTGCTATGTTCCCTAAGTTCTACCCCATCTGTCACCAGTGGGCCAAGGCCATTGTCTCTTGAATGGTTTAAGTTAATATATGAAAATAATGACTTTTATACAATGGCAAGAAAAAATGCTTGCCTCTGATTGGTCAGTCTGGGACTGGACCCGTGATGTTATCCCAGTACAACATCATGGGTCTAGTTCCAGCACACAAAAGGACTGCACCAAATGTAAAATAGAATTACTCCATGACTGTTATGGGCTTACCTACCTTCCACACTGCACAACAGGATCAGTTTCCCCAGCGCTTCCTGTTCCATGTCACCCCCGCCAGCCCGCCTGCCTGCCTACCTGCAACTGTTCACTGCAGAACAATTTAAACAGAAAATCATCCAATTTTTTTTACTCTTTACGAGCAGCTCTTCGCATACTGCAGACATCAAAGGAGTGACCACACTGCCACGTGCACAACCATTGCACTTCCCTGCTAAACTGTAAACAAGTTATTGGGCTTTCTTTCAGGCTTTCTTCCCGATTAAGCAGTGGGACCAGGTGACTTTTCTTTGCAGACAATACGGTTTTGTACGCATCAGGCTCGTTCTTAACTGAAGTCAGGGAAGCACTCCAAGCTGACTTTATCCAGTTAGAAAGCAACCTTATCAATGCTAAGCTTCTCTTAAATGACAAAAAAACCAAGACAATGATTTTCTCGAGACTTGCCTTGTCTGGTGCCCTACCTACCCCACCTAAAAACTTCACAGTTACCTCCCTAGGTGAACCCTTGGAAGTCGTACCTAAATATAAATATCTAGGTATGTGGATAGACAACAAGCTTTCCTTCAGTGACCACATTGAGGATCTATCAAAGAGGCTTAAAGCATGCTTGGGTTTCTTCTTTAGAAATAGGACCCTCTTTTCTCTTGCGACCTGCAAAAGACTTGTCCAAGCAACATTCCTTCCCTTGCGTGACTATGGAGACATTATCTTTATCTCATCCCCAACCTTGAGCCTATCTAAACTGGGCATACTCTATCACCGTGCTGTTCGATTCATTACTAACTCTGCGCACAGGACCCACCACTGTGATCTTTATGCAGCAGTTGATTGGACCTCTGCTGCTACCAGACGCCTCCTGCATGCTGGCATTTGGACCCTCAAATTACTACTCCACAAACTGCCTATCTATTTAACGTCTCTCATACACATCTAGCATAGTGCCTACTCCCTAAGGAAATCCGACCTTATCCTACTAGATGTTCCCAGGACACGTACCACAGCTGGCCAAAGAGCTGTCTCATATGCCCTCCCAAACATTTGGAACCAACTACAAGCCATGCAGAAACTAACCAGCATCGTATCAATTAACTTCCTACAAAACACTAGCTATCTCTAAATTAAAAGACATATGTAGGTGCTACTAGGCCCCCAATGCCAAGTCAACTTCCTAGGTACCAACTGGCCCTCTACTTATTAAGCTGAAATGTGTTGTATAATTTAGGGCAAGGTTAAAGCTGGAATGTACTGCATATATAGCATAAGGACTTCTATTGTGTATACCTCTTGTATTATATATATATTTTTCTTTGTTGTTCTACATTTTATATCTCCTGTCTATGTAATTGTGAACTGTATGTGTATGTGCCTCAGGACCTCCTTGTGAATGAGCTTGCTCAACGGAGCCTTTCCTGCAATAAACTTGAACTTGAACTTGAACTAGACTTACCAATCATGTCAATTAATAGAAGTTGCTGAGTCCCTGCAGTTCAATCGCCTCACTAGCTCCATTTCTCAATCGTGGATACAAACGACTCAGAGCAGCTTCCCCGTAGACAGTATTCGTGTATTTCATGGAACCCACTCAAATGGCAGCTCAATCTCAATAAAAGCAAACTTTAATGAATGAACTAGGGGGACAAGTGGATGTCAACAATTGCAAGCCATGATAAGTTAATCAGTCATGTTCCGGCTCCACCTATTGGTTGAAAAATATATTGGACTTTTTTTTTAAACATATACCTTCACACACAGAAAATGAGGGGGGAAGTTAAAAAAATGTTTTCTTACTTTTTTTCTTTGCTTATTAAAAAAAATGAGCCATTTTATAATTGCAATAATGCAATCCAGGGTGTGTGTTGTGCTGGGATAACGTCATGCCTAATCACCCCAGGCGTGACATTATCCCAGCACAACACACACCCTGTCGTGCATTATTGCTTAATTGATTATCTTTAGTTGAGGTTAACCTAAATTCCAACTTCCTTCTTTCATTCCTAATCATGTATTTAATTTTTCTTAATCCCATTTTATAGATTTTCTTACTCTGTAAACTATTCATCCTTTTGCAGTTTTTAAATGTTTTTTTTTTGTCCTTTTTGCTAATTTGTTTCCTATTATTTGGTATTAGCCAGGGAGGTTCCTTGCCCCGTCTGTTGTAGACATGTATAATTGGTATATACAGTTGTTCCAGTTCAGTTATAATGGATTTAAGAATTTGCCAGGACTCATCTACCCTAAGATCAGCTATTAAATTATGCCAGTTATATGAATCTCGTGCTGCTTTGATGTTATGATAATACCCTCTGGCATTATTATGTGGACATCATGTATCTCTAATTGTAGTTTTTGATCTTGCTTGGCTAAAAATTATACAGTTATGATCACTATTTAGAAAGGGGGGAGGGGTGATAGACATGTCACTAATGTCGGTAACAACATTGGTTAATACAAGATTCAAGATGTTCTTACCCCTAGTTGGTTCTACCACAAGCTGACCTAGACCATCTATTAGGGTGGTATCAACAAAATCCTTTTCCAATGTAGTATAAGCTGTTAGCATATCCCAGAATATGACAGGTAGATTGAAATGACCTGCTATTACTACATCAGCATCAGAAAAAATCCTAACCAGCTTATTGAACAGACATAGATCATATTCATGAGAAGATGGCAGAGGCCTGTAAAAATTACCAATGAGGAGTTTTTTTTCCATTTTGAAATCTTATTTGAATATACATTCCTTCAATAAGTTTGTCATCATCACCATCATCATCCATTGATATCTCAGAAGACTCAATTGTATGTTTGACATATAAACAGACACCACCACCTCTCTTGTCTATTCTATTTTTGTTGTACAGCCTAAAACCAGGGATGTTTTTATACCATTAAGATGTATCATCCCACCTTGTCTCACTCACTGCTATGATACCAATTTGCTCTTTCTAAGCAATAGTAGTAAGTTCACTTACTTTTAATTGGTTCAGGTGTCTAGCATTGGAAACCAGAAATCTGTATCCCCTGTTCCACAGACAGGTGTGATTTTTATATAAGACACCCAGTTGTGCCTGCTTAGCTAGTTTAAATGATTGTCTAGGAAGTTTGTTATGATCTTTCCCAAAATTACACTCCCCCTTTTGCATAAGTGTAACCCATCACTGCTGAGGGATCCACGACATTGGCACTGCATCCCGCACAGTGAAGTCCCCGATACTGACAAAAACCCATCGACACCCCTGACACCTATGAGTGCCCGCAATGACCGGCAACACTCCAGCGTCGATGGCCACATTCGATCATGGCAATGTGGGAAGGGCTGCACCCCCACACACCCCATGCGGGGGGGGCTGTGCCCCCTCATCCCCCCACTTTAGGTATCTAACTCCACATTGCAGACAGTGGAGTTAGACATATGCCCTCCATTGCCACATAGTCCATCACAGTGAAATCCCCATCACTGTAAATACAGCCACTGTTGGGGGTTCACTGTGCGGGTGTCACTGTCGTGACGGCATACCCCAGCAGAAGAGGTTCATGTCATAATTAAACCTTTCGCAGTGAGTCAATCAGTTCATTTTGTTCCTTAAGCACGATTTCCTGAGCCATTTGTCTACTGTTTTTATCTTAGACTGCCCTGTTTTACTTGCCCTCAGGACTGTCAAAATCTGGGATAAACAAATATCACAACCCATTTTGTTTAATGTATTAACTAGTGAGATATTGTCTTCCTGAATATCATCGACTAAAGAACTGCCAACATCATTAGTACCACTGTGGATAATAAACAGAGGTTTATGGCCTCCCTTTGTTTTGGGACATAGCCTCAAGGTCTCTAATGTTATCCCCCCTAAAGCTGGAACAAGTATGGATTTCTTTATCTGGATTGCAAACAAGACCACCAATGTATCTGATAATTGAATCCCCGAGGACAAAGACCTGCTTTTTATCTAATGAGCACACCATGTCAATATTTGTATCATGTGGTGGTTGAGGAGAAGAACTAACAGATTGGGTTGCTAACCTTGTAAGACAACTGTTATGTAATTGATTATCAGCTCTTTCACTATTGTGACTTTCTTTTCCCTTATGGTCTTCAGAAATATTTGAAATTATGCCAATCACCTCGTATTTCAAGTTATAGAGTCAGTAATGCTATTAGTTTCAGTATTAGGTATCCCAGGAGCCTTATCCCCTGTCACATCCCTATGCAATACCGTATCCTCTTCTGTTGTATAAGTAATTGAATCCATCTCAGTCCCCAAAAGTGGTAAGAAGGAATTTGTGAGATGGAGCTCAAAATCCATAGTTCTTCATCCTTGTTTTGTGTTTACTTTTGACTGGTATCAGGGTCCAATCAGAATACTCATCACTGTCAGATTCCCTAGTGTGTTTGACTGCTTGATGATTAGGATTATTTATGATGTTTCCCATGTGAGTCTTAGATATAGGGGTTACATTGGTTACAAAATTTACATTGAAGGATGTTTTTGAAAAATTACTTATTTCTTGTTCTAATTTTAACAGAACCTGTTTCAAGGTCACAATTTCCAGACATTGGCTACATTTGATCCCATCAAAACTAGCATCAGAAGCAAGAATAAATGTGTTACAAATAATACATGATAATGCTACTTCCCCTGTACTAAAGATTATAAAACCTGGATTAATGTTCATGTTAGCTCATTGTAAGAAACTCGATCCCTCCTTTCAAATGTGGTAATAGTCTAGTGGGGGTTGGGAGGGGGATTGTAGAAAACATCAAATCCTTATACAAAATGTGTTTTTTTTGTTGTGTTTTTGTTAACTAATAGCAAGTATCCAGCTACCTATACTCTACAATGGGTTTAGGCCCTATTAGCATCAAGAAATGATAATATCAGTACTGCAATGTCTTTGTTAAAGTAGGATTTTGTTATTCCTGTTGGACTGTACCTATACTATGGTAAATAACTGCTTTGTCCACCTTGAGTTTTAGGAGTTCTTTCAGGACTCTTTCTTCTGTATATGGACTGATGTTAACCCCCCTACCCAGAGTGCTTCTATTGTCTGGTTTAGGTAACTCCTCCTCATCTTCTTTTGTGAATACTGATCAAAAGTATTCATTCAGTATCTGCCTTTTCACTGTCTCACTCTGCCCACCTCCCCTTCCCTCTCCTTTATTAATCTTCACTATTCCTCCCTTAACCTTTCTATGCTCCCTAATGTACAGTATCTATAAAAGGTTTTATCCACCTTCTTAACTAAGTTGGCTATTTTTTCCTCGGTTTGGGCCTTTGCTATTTTGACTGCCTTCCCCACTTCTTTCTGCTTTAATTGATACAGTTCCCTGTCGTGCTCCTTCTGTGATTCCTTATACTTTCTGAATGCAGCCTTTTCCTCCTTAACCTTCCCTGCCACCTCTTTTGAGAACCATAGTATTTTTTTACTCCACTTTGTTTTCTTTATTTGTCCCACACAAAGGCTTGTTGCCTCTATAATAGCAGTTTTGATTTTTCTCCATTGTTCTTCCACCCCTCCTTTTTGGCCATTTAGTAGTGCATTCCTCAGGTATTCACCCATTTTGCCAAAGTAAACCCTTCTTAAGTCCAGTATCCTTGTTTTTGGGTGGCTTGTCTCCTTGGTTGTGCTTATTGTGAAGCACACTGTGCAGTGGTCACTTGTTCCCAGATGTCTACTGACTTCTAAATTTGTGATCCCCTCTCCATTTGAGAGTACCAGACCTAATAAAGCTCCCTCCTGAGTGGGTTCCAACACTAGCTGTCTAAGGCCTGCCCCCTGCAGGGCATCGAGAATAACCCTGTTCTTGGATGTGGCTGCAGTACATGTCATCCAGTTAACATATGGCATATTCAGGTCTCCCATCAACAGTATCTCCCCTTTTTCAGCCATTCTGAGAATGTCCTCTGTTATTTTCTTGTCTGTTTCCTCCCCTTGAGACAGGGGTCTGTTTACAACCCCTGTGCGGATTGTGATGCCATTCTCTGTCTCCAAGGTCACCCAGAGTGCCTCTTGTCCTCCCCCTTTACTTTTTAGTTCTGTAGCTTTGATCCCTTCCCTTATGTATAGAGCTACTCCACCTCCTCTTTTACCCTCCCTGTCCCTCCTGTAGACTGTGTACCCCGGTATGTTGACATCCCAGTCATGGTTCTCTGTGTACCATGTTTCCGTGACTGCCACAATATCCAATTTTTCATCTTCCATCAGGGCTACTGGCTCAGGAAGCTTGCTTCCCAGACTATGGGCATTGGTACTCATTGCCCTCCATTTAATGTTGGCTTTATCCTTTTTTCCCCCATCCCTGCTCTTATACCTTTGTCTATTTTTCCATTTACCCCATCCTGCCCTCTGTTGAGCTCTGTACCTCAGTGTTTACCTTACTACCTGCCATGTTTTGAGGAGGAGGCTTGAAATGTCCTGCCTCTTATCAGCACCTCCCCCCTTAGCTAGTTTAAAAGTTAGCCAAGGAAGCATTTAAACCCAGGGGTTGAGGAACAGTGGGCAGTATTTAAAATGGGTATTACAAGAACAATAGAATTATGCATTAAGCAGGTTAGCAAGAGGAAAAGGAAGAGGAGACCATTATGGTTTTCCAAAGAGGTAGCAAAGAAAGTGAAAGCCAAAAAGATTGCATTCAGACAATACAAAAAGACACAGGCAGAAGGGGATAGGGAGAAGTATCAGGAGAAGCAAAGGGAGGCAGGAAGGTCAGTAAAGGAAGCCAAAGCTCAGACAGAAGAACACATTGCAAAATCAGTGGGTAGAGGGGAAAAAACCTTTTACAGGTACATAAGTGAAAAAAGAAAGACAAAGGGAGGGATAGTGAGACTGAAGGGGGAGGATGGGGGCCGCGTGGAGGTTGACAACAGTAAAACTGACATATTGAAAAGGTATTTCTGCTCAGTCTTTACTGAGGAAGAGGAGGGTAATGGGTCTGAAGGGAGTACAAGGGGTGAGAATGGTGCAGAAATGGGCACAAGTCCCTTTACACAAGAAAGGGTCCTGAAGGAACTGGAAGTAATAAGAGTTGATAAAGCAATGGGGCCAGATGGGGTGAATCCCAGGGTCCTTAAAGAACTAAGAGAGGTGGTGGCTGAACCTCTGGCTATCCTGTTCAGCCAATCACTGGAAACAGGGGAGGTACCCAAAGACTGGAGGACAGCAGATGTGGCCCCCTTATACAAAAGTGGGAACAAAGAGGAAGCAGGGAACTACAGACCAGTCAGCCTCACCTCAGTAGTGGGGAAGATCATGGAAGCACTACTAAAGGAGAGATTGGTGGAACATCTGGTTGTCAATGGACTACAGGACCCAAGGCAGCATGGTTTTACCAGGGGGAGGTCATGTCAGACCAACCTCATTGAATTTTTTGACTGGGTGACTAGGGAGGTGGATCAGGGGAGGGCAGTGGACATGGCCAATCTGGAATTCAGCAAGGCCTTTGACACTGTGCCACATAGAAGACTATTACACAAACTGGGGAATATGGGTGTGGGCAGGACAGTAATGTGGTGGGTAGGTAACTGGCTGGGTGGCAGGGCACAGAGGGTGGTGGTAAATGGTCATCACTCCACAGAGGGAAGAGTGACCAGTGGGGTACCACAGGGATCAGTGCTGGGACCAGTCCTATTCAACATCTTCATCAGTGACATTGCGCAGGACCTAGAAGGCAGAATTTCACTGTTTGCTGATGACACAAAGCTCTGTAACAGAGTAGACACACCAGAGGGTGTAGACAGAATGAGAAGGGACCTGCAGAAACTTGAAGAATGGTCAGGGGTTTGGCAGTTGAAATTCAATGCAAGGAAATGCAAGATAATGCATATGGGGCACAAAAACCCTGGCACAATATATCAGTTGGGGAGTGAGGATATAGCATGCACCCAGCAGGAAAGGGATCTTGGGGTTATCATCTCTGATGACCTCAAGGTAGGGAAACAGTATGACAAGGCAGCAGGTAAAGCAAATAGGATGCAGGGATGTATAGGCAGGGGCATCACCAGCAGGAAAAGGGAGGTCATAATTCCGCTATACAAGACACTAGTGAGGCCCCACCTGGAGTACAGTGTACAGTTCTGGAGACCATACCTACATAAGGACATAGACAGGGTAAAGAAGGTTCAGAGGAGGGCAACAAAGATGGTGCATGGATTGCATCACAAGTCCTACGAAGACAGGTTGAAGGAACTGAACATGTACTCCCTGGAGGAGAGGAGGGAGAAAGGGGATATGATAGAGACATACAAGTATCTTACAGGGAGGAACCGGGTGCAGGAATACACTATTTTTAAGTGAAAAAGATATTCCAGGACTCGAGGGCATGGGATGAAGTTGGAGGGAGGATGATTCAGAGGAAACATGAGGAAGAATTTCTTCACAGAACGGGTGGTGGACAAGTGGAACACCCTGCCAGAGGTAGTGGTGGGGGCTGAAACAATCACGGGATTTAAGAATGCATGGGATAGACATAAAGGAATTCTGGAGGTCATGGGGTAAGGGGCAACAAACTTCTAGGAAAACATAAACTGAACTTACAAGTTCAAATGGACAGACTGGGTGGGCCATAGGCCCTTATCTGTCAACACTGTCTATGTATCTATGTATCTATATTAAATTAATCTCATTAGCCTTCTTAATGGCTAAAAAATGCACTTAAATGGGATGGAAAGATTGTTGTCCCCTGGCAGTTAGATCATGGTTTAATTTAATTGTGGATCTATACACCTTAGAAAGAATACATTACGTTAAGATAGATAAAGTAGAAACATTTCATGGCATATGGGATCCATTCTTACAAATTGCTAAGACATATAAAAATATTTAATATCGAAAAGTATTCCCTAACAGAGAGAGCTTCTAAAGCATTTAGTAAAAGGAAAGTGGAAAACAATAGCAGAATCTCCTAGATGTAATGGTATAGTAGTACAGTGACTGTAAGACTGTAAACAATATGAATATTATCCCATAAACAATTGTAGTATGAATATATACCTGTTGAAATGTATGTATTACTTTATATGACAATAAAAAGTGTTTTTTTGTTTGTTCTCACTAATAGCCTAGATAATATGGTATTTTTTCACAAACCTTCGATGGCTGAAGTGAACTGTTCTATGGTACTGACTTGTAAAGGTTCTGTGAAAGAACATTAAACCATTCTAGAGTTATAAGTATTTAATTTTTTTTGTTTTGCAGCTGTTATGAGCATGCTCAGTAGGGTTTATGAGATAGTCTTCTACTATGACATGAAAAATTCTGTATTTTGAGACAGTTTTTAGTTTCTCACCACTTGCTTCTCAGAACACAACAAATATTTTTGGTCATGATGGCTACCATCTTGTTTTCTTACCTGATCTAAAATACATGGAAAATGCATAAAAGCTATTTATTTAAAAAATAAATGCCTGAGCCTAGCTAAACAGGAGATGTTTAGCTAGATTCCAGTGCCTTTTTTTAAACACCTCTAGAAATAACTTTTCTGGGCACCCAAAAATCCAGGGATGCCCAGCATAATGAGAGGAGCCATTCTCTGCATGGGAACAATAGGACTTTCTTGACATCTGCAGCCATTAATGGAGACATGCTGTCGACTGCAGTGCCAGCAGCAAGCTGGCTATCATTCTCTCTCTCTCTCTCTCTCTTTTTCTATATCTGTCTTTTCTCTCTGTTCTACACTCACTCTCTCAGTCTGTCTGTCTGTCTGTCTGCCTGTCTGTATATCTGTCTGTCTGCCTGCCTGTCTATCTATCTATCTATCTATCTATCTAGTTAATATTTCTTAATCAGAGCAGGGTGCCAACCCCAGCATTGATTCTCCCCATTCCTGTCTAGGTCACTTGCCCTCCCATCACAATGTTTATTTTATTTAATTTCAATAATAAGCTGACCAGGTTGTCCACCCTTGGTACTTCTTCTTTTGCGCCCTCCTCTCCAGGTCACCCACCTTCCATAATGCATGCTTGATGACACCAGAGTGCCCACCCTGGGTGCTTCTGAAGATCATCCCAACACTGTGGTGCCCAAATACCAGTCTCAGTTTGGGTCTCCCTTAAATAAAGAAAACTATCCGTCATTGATCTGTTTTCTGTTTTTCTTACCTGCAAAAAAGAAAATAGTCCCTCATCGATATGACCCTCCAGACCCCCACACCTTCCTGCCCCCCACTCAGCACCCACCACCCCACACCCTTACTCACATGACCATATCCCATGACATAGATCCACTCTCCAATCACAGACATGTCATACTGCTGGAACCGATGACTGTCAAATTAGAAAATAAAGTAAGTCTGTTTTAATGTATTTCAAAGTGGTTTGAACTGTTATTCATAAATTTGCCATTTTTTTATATTTTTACACTAAATTTTCAACATTTACCTTTTTTGGGACCCAACCTCACAAACAAGGCTGGAGGCATTTTTCAATTCCTGACCAAAAGACAATTTAACGGCCGTTGCTGAAAATCATCTTTTAGGCAGGTTTTGAAAACTTTCATCACTCTCGTTCATGAGTTGGAGTCATAGGAAATCTATGCTGATAATCTGGGGTCAAAATATTAAAAACAAGAAAGTTATGAATGTATGTTGGCATTTTTTAACTGTCACTCATAACTTAGGTAATTTTCGCCTTTACCCCAAATCTTCAAAAAAGCCACTTTTTCACACCATCTCATGAATGTGACAGCTGTAATTTTTCAAATCCTGGTGAAGAAATCACCGTTCAGGTGGAACTTGAAAATGTTCACATTCCAGGTTCATGAGATTAAGTCATAAGAAGGCTATGTTGAAAATGTGTTATAACAATATGGTAAAATTACCAAGTTTTGGGTGAACATTGAAATATTTCAACATACACTCATTAATGTTTCCACCAAATTTTCAGTGTTGCCTTTTTGTGACCCCACCTCATGGACAAGGCAGTAGAAATTGTTCAAATATGTGCCAAAGGAATAGGTTCATAGGTTTATTACAAGTTTTATGAGGTCGTTGACCTTTAAGAAACTTACCACCATTACTGGTGGAATATTTGATTTGAGTTACCCATGTAAATATCCAACCTATTTTTGAGAGTATCCATTATTGGGCTATTAACTACATCTTCCGGTAGTGTATTCCAAATATTAATTATTCTTTGGGCATACCAGTTACTTCTTTTAACTGTTGTACATTTTTCTCCTATTAGTTTATATTCATGTGAGCTAGTTGTTTTAATAACTGGTTGCCTAACTAAACAAATTGTTTCCATAGTAAGAACATTTTTAACAGCACTGTAAGCTAAGCAGAGATCTCCCCTCTTCGCAAAATTGCATTTTGAGCTGGATTTGAAAATTTCCACTTACTGGAATCATGAAGTGGGGAAATAAGAGGATTATGTTGAAAATTTGATGTAAAAATATGGTGACATTACTTAGCTGAGTGAACACTGAAATATTTCAATGTTCACTCATAACTTCACTAATTTTCATTATTTAGACTCCAAACTTTCAACACAGACATTTTTCGCATCACTTCATGAATGTGACTTGTGTTGTTTTTCAAATCCTGAATGAGATGTATTTTCCAACATGTGGTACAAAATGACATTCCAGCCAGTATTTTAAAAACTCTACACGTCATATTTATAAGGGGGAGTCATAAAACTCATGTCTTAAAAATTAGGGGACAAAATATATTATGAAACATTGTGCAGACTACCAGCCTTTGCACCAGCAGATAATGCTTAGAGATCCAATGCCAGTCAGCTGAGTTCATGGGCAAGCTCAATGACCCAACTGGATGGGCCAAGGCTGGGGCAGAAGGTGCTGTCATGTGACACCAGTCCCCAACCTCAGAAGGTAGGTGCAAGGTTGCCTAACTGGGCCCAAGTCCCATATAGTGAAGAGATCTCAGCATAGGGCCCTGCATCTTTGCACCCATTGGTGCCAGATAACCATGTGATTCAGCTGAGAGATGGATTATTTTCCCTATGCATCTGTGTCTGTGGCTACATGAAAGCACAGGCCGCCAGATAGTCACTCTTTTCATTGTCTTCCATAGGCAGATGGAGTCTTCACTTGCACAGGGCCCAAAATGCCCTTTGAATTTGCATCTATTCTTGCTGGTCCTAAAGGGGCCTGACAGAATGAGGATACAATTCCACTGCCTTAGAAAAAAAGAAAATTCTTTGCAAAAAAAAAGCAGTAATGCATCAGTTAGGGTTGATCCTAATGCCACAGATGTAGGGAAATGTAGTGTTGGGTTTCCAGACCTAACTACCCACCCCCATCCACAGAGTAAAAGACGTAAAAAAAATGATTTTTGGGTCTCCTGAGCCTTGGCAAACTAGTGGTAGGGTCTTTCTTGGGGTTGTCATCCGTAATCCCATTCCCGTCCACTGAGCAAAAAAGGTTACACATGATTCCTTTTCTTCATGCAAGGTGAACAAAGCTACAACAGATTCCATTGGAAACATGTGGTGAGACATACTTCTCTACCTTTGAAAAGTGTACTACTATGAGACACTGGCTTGTGGCTGTACAATGTGCTTTGGACAGGAGGTTATGATCTAGGGGAAGGGTGAGCATTACTGCAGTGTGGAATTTGCAAATTCCAGCAGAATAAAATTTTGTGGAATTTTCAAAATGTTGCTAAAATGACACAAAATTTCACTGGAAACTGAATGGCAGAATTCTTCAGCAGAAAAATGTGGAACAAGTTTTTGTGCAACATTTCTGTGGAATTTTATTCTACGAATCTCTATAGTTTCTGCAGAAATATTTGCGAAATTGTATTTCACAGAAAAAATGCTGTTCTGCAGAATATTATTCAGTGGATCTGAATATTTTTTGCAGAAATCTTTGCAGAATGATTTTCCATGGAAAAAAATGCTGTTCCATTGAATATTATTGTACAGATCACAGCAGATGAAATTCCACAGAAGAACCTGTGAAATTTGGACAGAAATTCTACACTTATTTCTCCAGAGAAATTTCACATTCCACACAGCACTAGTGAGCATCAAGGCTGACAACCCAAAGGCAGACAGAACCACTGATATGCCAAGACTCCAGAATCCCATAATCCTAATTTTATTTTCCCTTTTGCTGCTTGTGGGTGGGGATTGGTACTTACGGATGGAAACTATAATGTCTAATGTTCCATATCTGATGGTAATTAACACTACATTTATAACAACAGAGCTTATTACAATAACATGGACAGCCTATTAACTATTACAAGTGTTGACAAAATGCATACACATTATTACAACACTTTTATCTCACTAAATTAAACTCGTAACAAAAACCCTAATAACAAATGAAACAAAGAAACACATAGAAACATAGAAGTTGATGGCAGAAGAAGACTGCTAGGTCCATCTAGTCTGCCTATCTGTTTTAGACCTATTTTGACACTCTATGTGCCCTTTGTAGGGCAACTGTCATAAAAATCCCTAAACCTCTATTAATTACAGCCCCCAAAAGACAACACAATAAAATCGAAAACTAACTGCAAGAAAACCTTTGCCTAAGCAACAACCTCCATCCAGCAACTCACCAAGCATTATTTCCCTTGATGCTCCATCCTTCCCTTTCCAGGCCCTTTGTGGTGCTGCTTCTCTGCCCCTGCCACTGCTGCTGCTATTCTGCCCCTACTGCTCCTCTGCCCCTGTTGCTGCTCATTTGCCCCTGCTGCATGTTCCAACACTCCTGACAGTAAACCATAAAATGGCCCTTTCAGCCAGACATATTCTCCTGTCCTACTGTCAACACCAGCCACTTGTACAATCTTGAAAATGAAAGAATTGAAGCCCTCATCCTACCATTCCACATTATATTGGTGTAACATTCATATGTGTGTGTGTGTGTGTGTGTGTGTGTACGCATAGATGCATATGTGCATGAACTACACTATGGAAAAGCACTACACTAAGCTCATGTGTCCCCACTTCATTACGTAAAAGCATTACAAGCAGGAAAAATACTAAAGGATTTTGGAATGAAACAGAAAAGATCAACCTTATAGAAAGATAGAAGTTTGATGACAGATGAGGACCACTTGGCTCATTCCGTCTGCCCATTTTTCCTTCCCCTTACCACTTTTCCTTGCTTACCTTATTTCCCTGCTGCAATGTATTCCTTGTGCTTATCCCATGACTACTTGAATGCCTTCACTGTTTGTGCCCCTACCATCTCTGTGGGGAGGCCATTCCAAGCATTCACCACCTCTTCCATAAAAAAATACTTCTTCACATTACCCAATTCTACCTCCCTCTTGCCTCATCTCATGACCCCTTGATCCTGAGCATTTTCTTTGCTGAAAGATGCTCCCCTCCTGTAGTTTATTTCTACCTTAAGGTATTAAAACATCTCTATTAACCCCCCTCCCATCTCAGCTCCAGTGAAAGCATATTGAGGTATTCCAGCCTCTCCTCATATGTCTTTTGGTGTAAACCATGCACCATCTTTGTTGCCCTTCTCTGGACAGCCTCCATTCTATCTATATCCTTCCTAAGATACAGCCTCTAGAACTGGATATGGTACTTCAGATGAGGTCTCACCAGTGATCTGTAGAGCGGGATCACTACCTCCTTCCTCCTGCTGGTGATGCCTCTCCCTATGCATCCTAGCATGGCACTGGCCTTCCTTACCACTTTCTCACACTGTCTGGCCATCTTTAAGTCATCCAATATAATCACCCCCAGATTGCTTTCCTGTTTGGTGGCCATCAGCAACTCACCCCCCATGAAATACTCAGCTGCCTGGTTTCCGTACCTCTTCCAATTTGCTTATGTCCCTTCTCATTCCCCCCCTCTCAGAGTGTCGGCCCTAGTACATATCTTTAGGTCATCTGCAAATAGACACACCTTACCCTCCACAGTGTTGCTAATGAAGATATTAAAGAGGACTGGACACAGCCCTGAACCCTGAGGCACCCTGCTGGTCACTTCCCTAATCTTGGACTGAACTCTGTTCACCACCACTCTTTTTGTCCTGCCGATCAACCAATTTCTAGCCCAGTTTACCACTTTTTGCATGACTCCCAGGCCACTTAGTTTGTTTATTAGCCTCCTGTGAAGAATGGTGTCAGAAGCCTTACTAAAATCCAGATAGGTGACTTCCTCCCCCACCCGGATCTATTACCCTGGTTACCCAATCAAAGAAATCTACCAGATTTTTCTGGCAAAACCTTCCTGAAATGAAACCGTGCTGCTTTGGATCCAGCTGTCCACTTGATTCAAACTACGACACAATTCTCCCCTTGTGTAAAGATTCCATCAGTTTGCCCACCACTGAGAATAGGCTGACTGGCAATATATAAAAAAAAACATGTGAGTGGTAAGTCCCAGATATTCTTGAAGTATCACCATCTCTGTGTCTAACAAGCTCATAAAGGCCACTTGCCCTTTGGGCCTGTGGCTATACAGCTTGTTTGATCCCTCAATAGTTGTATTTCCTGATATATGACACTTATCTGTCAGATATTCTTGCTCTCTCTCTCTATAGCTATATCTATCTATATATATGTGCGTGTATACATATATACTGTATAAATATATATATATATATATATATATATAGGATATAAATGGTGAGCTGTCAGATAAATGATTTATCTACACAAGTGCTGTTTGACCTCAGGTAACCTCACAAGTGGCGCAAGCCACAAGTGAGGTGTCCGAGGTCAAACAGCACATTTATAGATAAATCATTTTTCTGAAAGCTCTCCATTGTATATTTCATTTACGCAGTAGGGATGCTTTCTATCACTGCAGGAACATTTGGTTTTGACTGTTTATCTTTTTTTCAAATGATAATTTCTGGGAGTTTTGCTTAACTTTCCTAGAATATGTCCACCTAGCATAGTGATTGCTATTAAATGAAACATCACCCATTTTGTAGAAAACTTATTGCTGAACAAATGTCATGCTCACAGTATCATGCTACCTTTTTCATTTTAAAGTTATTCACATTTGTTTGTCAAAAAAGGGAAAAGAAAACAGAATTTGATGCTGTTTTTTTGCTAATTATAAAAAACTAAAAGGTATCCATAAATGAAACACCACTCATTTTGTGGATATTTTTGTGCTGAACATTTTTCGTGCTAACAGTACCATGCTGTCATTTTCTATTTTAATGTTATTCACATTTGTTTGTCAAAAAAATGAACAAGAAATTACATTTTCTTGTGCTTGTTTTCTAATTGTAAAAAATCTATAAGGTATCTATACTGGAAACAGCACTCATTTTTTAGATAATTTTGTGCTGAACAATTTTTGTGCTCACTGTACCATGCTATCTTTTTTCTTTTTAAAATTATTCCTATTTGAATATGTTTAGTACTGTTTCTGAGGCTGAACATTCTAAATAAATTCCAAAGAGATCTGTGACATAGTAACTGTGTGTATAAATGATCACTGTTTGTATAAATTTATGCACATGTGCTCATTCATTCATTCACATTTCAGTAGGCTGCCAGCTGAGGAGGAGAGAGGAGGGCTGTGCTGGTGGCCCACTCTATTTTAGGATTGGGGATCGGGGTGGGACACTACCTGTATGGGATGGGAAGGGGTGTGGAGGGGCCACTTGACCACCAAGAAATAAATACATTATAAAAATTAAATTACTGGGGATCAGTATTTGGTGACTGGAAGGCAAGGGAATTTACTACCACTAGACCACCAGGGAAAAAAAATATTTTAATATGTGGGGGATAGGGATAGTGCCAGTGGGGGTAACGGACTAATATTACTGGGCGGGACACCAGCAGGTGGTTGGTTGAGGGTAGGGCCCATTAACCACCTGGGTTTTGTTGATTATTAAATATGCTGCATGCTCGGTGATCGGATAAGGGTTGGGGGCACTGCTAGCCACCAGGGATTTCTTTATTTTTCAATGGTGCAATGGACGCTAACAGACAGAATTTCTAAGAAAGATCAGAAATTGATTTCTGAGCTTTCGTGTAAGCGAAAGTCAGACTTTTGCTTACATTACATCTGAAGAAGATTTTTTTCGCACACCCCTAATTAGGATGGTTATCGTTATAGAGATCGCATTTGCAATCACATTATGGCACCAGAAGGCCTCTTACAGCAAGGAGGGAATGGTGTGCAGTGAGTGCAGGTAGAAGTTTGGGGGATTTCTGGATTTGGAAGGGTTTTGTGTAAGTGCTTTTTTCCCCAGGCTCTTTTGCAGCTTGTTAACTGATCCAGCTAGCTTCCTACTGATGTTTTAATTTTATTATTAGTATTGACCCATATGGTTTGATTTATTACAGGTGTATTTTTTTTTATTAGTACACATATATACTTTTAATTGTTTGATTATTTTAGGTGTAGAGCTTTAATTAGTATAGGTATATTGCTGTAATTGTTTAATTAGTGCAGGTATATACTTGTAACTGATTGATTAGTCACAGGTATACTTCTAATTGATAGATTTCTCATAGGTATACAGGGAAATAATACCTTTTTTTTGGGGGGGGACTTATTTAAGGCACCAGTTATGGTTCAATTTAAAGCAAGCAAAAGTAGGGAATTGTGGCATTAGGCTTCCCAACCCAAACTCCCCAGCCCACAAAGGCAGCAAAAGGACAACAACACACAAGCAACAACAGGCAGCAATCATCAGGTTAGATGAAAAACATGCAACCGTTTCCAGATGACACAAATGCAATAGCACTGATGTGCTACCTTTGTGGATTTCTATACATGGCATGCACACTGCAAAACATACACACTAACTTGTTACCTCAAATACAAATTCATGATACTCAAATCACAACACTGCTTCTGTGTGCAGAAACATAGGCACCTGCAGCCAAAGGTACTAATTCATGATACCCAAATTACAAGAGTTATTTTGCCAGAAGAAGCACCCACCCTTATGTGAGCAGCAGTTCTGTAGCCTCAGAGACTGATGCATGCTATAAAACATAGGCATTCTTGATGGGCCTGCTCTTCTTTGGCCACAGGTTAAACACATCAAACACCAATCTCTGGCTGCAGAAATTCAAGTGCCACAAAATCAATGATACCAAAATTGTAATACTACTTCTGTCTGCAGAAGAACAGGCCACTGAGGGGGCGGTGCCTCTTCAGCCACTGGTATGCAAACTGAAGTACTGTCTCAATGTGGGTATAATGGTTTCAGCAGTTGATGTTGTAATTGTTCAGTGGGTATCAGTTTTTAAGCTACACAGATGTGTATATATATATATTTATTTAAAAGTTTTACCAGGAAGGCATGCTGAGTGATGCGACACTTAATTCCAGATGCATCCTGGGGGAGTGGGATTAGGACAGAACTATATATGCAGTAGTACATTACACTGTTGAAATATTCACAGAAAAACATGCACTAATGGATCATGCTATCTGGAGGGGCAGTTTTGCACAGCGTGCATGAGTACAGCGAAGTCAGCCATGATGCAGCAGAGTAACTTGCAATACATGACATGTCACAAAATAATGCAGTAAAAAAAGGTCTTAATTGCCATTGAACTACATTGGTCCCTGTAGGATACCAGAGGATTTTTGTGATACTGCAGCATTGGTTTTCACCCCATACCTCTGGCTGCAGAGGCACAAGCCTCATGAAGTCTTTTTTTGGACAGAAGGTCAAGCCCCTCCCAGTACCCAGAAGAATGGGTTTGGAGGCTAATCAGTCCCATTCATCTGTGCAGAAAAGTGCCTGATATGAGTCCAGTAGCCTGTGAGCATAGGGCAGGACCATAATATATGGGACAGAGTGCCAAACTCTTGGTGGCAACTCCTACAGGCATCAGTGGACATCAGATTAATTTTCTTGGGCTGTTTCAGGGTATGGTACCAACAGTGAAGAATTGTTTTCTGGACTAGGTAGTATCACATGTCGCTGAAGTCTTTTTGGGTGGTTTTCAGTAATGACTCCCAAACACCAAGACAGATGGAGATGTTTAACTCCAATTCCCTAGATTGTCTGCATTTCTGTAGGGTAGGGATACAAGGGGTGAGAATGTAGTCAAAAATGTTACCCCTGATTCTCTGGGGATTTTTCATTCACTTGTGTAAGGGGGATGATGGGGGTCTCCCACCTCCACTGGTACATGGTCAGTTCTTGCACAGATCAGCTGGAGAAAATACCTCAAATCTGTTTGAGGTAGGAACAATCTGGCAGATAAGTTTTCAAAGGAGTTACGCTCCCCTGACCTGGGGCCATTTAAATGATTCACCGGATAGATGCCCTTGTCAGCCGTATGGGCAGAATACCGTGACTTGCCTTCTATGGTAAGGAAGGAGTTGTATTATATTTGTTGATCTTTGGTTAAGGCTTGCGGATATGACTCAGGAACCAAGCTACTGGGGATGACGGACCATTGCAGTTGGTGCAGCGGGCCCCGGGAGGACCAAGCCAAGGCTCTGTTACAGCAACAGCCACACTGGTTTTGCCAGCTTTGAATTCTTCAGCCACTGCAGTTGTGTTGTATACCTGTGGCTTGATGGAATACCCTAAGGCAGAACTCAAATGATCCACCCTTCAGCTGGGTGTGCTTGTGGAAACAAGTATCAACCAGCACAGAATGTTTCCAGTACCACCCACCACAAAGCAGACCGCAGAAATGTTGTATAACAAAGCAGTTTATTAAGAGAAATGTAAAGTGAAAACCTCAAAAGTATTAATTGTGTTCACATATACTCAATGCTGACCTCAGTGTAGTTAGAAAGGGCCACCTAGTCCTCCTTATTTAAGTTTTTTAAGTATGGTGTTTTGTCACTTTGTATTCTTTCAAGTGAAATTATGAATGCTTATCACATTATTTTGGCACACTTTTAATTCCTATATTTTTTGAATGTGGGGTTTATCCAATTGAATTGATGTACAGTTCCTTTAAGATTATGGTTTAAATAGAGGGTGCATATACCTGTTTGATACTTCCTGATAAAGCTTTGGCAAAACCGGTAGAAGTCTAGTGGTGTCCTGCCTGTTGTCTCCTGGTCCATGCACATGCGCTTTTGAGGTTTGCACTTTACATTTGCCTTAATCAACTGTTTTGTTACACAGCATTTTCTGTCTGTGGTCTGCTTTGTGGCAGGTGGTGCTGGAATTTTTTGAGCTGATCCCCTAAGGCAGGGCAGGGGCTTCTGCACCAGGCATTCTTAGCTTCTGAAGGCTGAAGCAAAGTTTTTTGTCCTCCCACAAGAAGGACGATAAAATTTTTTTTAGGCTTTGGAATTTGGCTAGTGGGACTGGGATGGTTAGGGTAATAAAAATAAAATTTTGGGAAAGTCATGAACTTATAGGCTTCAATTTTGCCTCCAAATGGGAGCTGGAGTTTTTTCCACCTGGTGAAGTCTGCTTCCAGGGTGGACAGTAGTGGAGAGAAGTTCAAGTCTATGAGTTTCTTGAAGCTTGTAGTGGTCCAAATACCCATGAACTTGATCTTGTGCTGTTGCTATCAGAGGCAAACATGGCTTACAGAGGACTCTGTCATAGCCTTATTTAGTGGGAGAACCTCAGTCTTGGCCTATTTAATTTAAAGGCTGGAGAATTGCTTGAAGTAAATCACCATGGAATGGGATGTAGACAGGGATGTCTCTAGCTTGGACAGGGTTAACAGGATGTCATCAGCAAATGTCAATGTTTTGACTTGGGCTTGCTCACACCTAAAACCCTTAATGTCTGGGTATTGCTAGAGCTTACATAGAAGTGGCTCCATTGCTATTAGAAACAGCAGAGGTGAAAGGGCTAGTCCTGTCTTGTTCCCCTCTTTACTTGTATAGGTGAAAAGATGTGGCCATTAGTTATGATGACTGCATTGGGAATGGAGTATAAGGTTTTAATCCATGAGGTATAGGAAGGCCCTATGCCCATTACAACCATTGTCAGGAGAAGGTAATCCCATTCTATGACATCAAAGGCTCTTTCCATGTCTATACATGCCAGAAGACTGAGGGAGTTGCTTTTGGTGGTTGCCCAAGTGACATGCAATGTTGCTCTGATATTAACCATTGCCATCCTTCTCTTTTGATTGGACTTGCACCTAAAAATTGCTGGCATCCAAGTGCAGTATTGGGGGGTGCTGTACTGCTGGGGTGTGCCGTCCTTCGGATGAGACGTTAAACCGAGGTCCCTTCTGCCCATCCTGGTGTTGTCCTGGTGGGTGTCCAGGTGGAAGTAAAAGAACCCAGGGTACTCTTCGCAAAGAGTAGGAAACATTCCCAGTGACCTGGCCAACATTCCCCTTCCCATAAACCAGTTCATGCAATTATCCAGGCTGTGTGTGGGTGATGATGTGTGATATGGCCACCACCACACATTCAGTCACTTCACTACCAGTCTAGCATTGCTTGTAAAGTGCTTTGGATGTATGAAAAGCGCTATATAAATGCTGATTCTTCTTCTTGACAAAGCATGTTTGGTGGCAATTGATAAGAGTTGGGATCAAAGCACTCGGGTACCTTGCCATCATCTTTGCCAGTATTTTAACATGTACTTTAAGTAGTGAAATGGGCTGATAATTGGATACCAATTGGAGGTCCTTGCCAGCCTTAACAGAAGAGTGATAAGCACTTCTGTCATTGTCTAGGGAAGGGCTGCTTTGTCAAAGGCTTCCTCAAAAGTGTCCAGCAGGTACCTGCCCACCTGTGACTAGAAGGTCTGGTAGAGCTCCACTGGTATCCCATCTGGTCCTGGTGACTTTCATTTGGGTAGGGGGCTTTGATGGTGGCTTGCAATTCATTTAGAGTGACTGAGGTGTCAAGGCTCCCTGACTGCTGGGTAGTGAGTATAGCGAGGTGAAGATCCACAAGGAATTCCTGCAGGTTGCAGAGGGACAACCTTCTCTTGTATGAGAAGAGGTCAGTGTAAAATTTGTGATAGGCAATTGCAATGTCAGTAGAACTAGTGATAATCTGCCCCAAGGAGTGATGAAGCGAGGTGACAAATTTGACCTTCTGCTGTATTTTGTTCCAAAATGCCAGGAGTCTAGACTGACTCCCAATATTTGTGGGATTTCCCCATCAATGACTTCTATGCAGCACTGTGAGTTGGAGAGTTTATCTTGTATCTCAGCTGCAACATGTCCCATTGCAGCTGTGGTGGGTGGTTGGAAAGTGCACTGTACTCATTTTCCTGAGTCATTTGGGCCTGCATTAAGTCTGTGAGTTATTTAGCTTGTTGATTCTTGTTATGGGCTTCACAATTAATTTGTACCTCCTAATGTACAGTAAGCCTTAAATGTGTCCCAAAGCATGGCCCTTGTCACTTCTGTGGATTCATTACAAGAAAAGCATATCTCTATTTCCTTCACGATCCACTGTGGGAATTCTCTGCAAGATCGTGAATGTGTCCATCCACCAACAAGGTGTGTTAGGAGGTGGTGGCCTCAAAGTTAAGGTGATTCACAGCCCAGTGGTGCTGAGGGTTGAGGTGCTGGATGCCACACCTCATGCCATGCTGGTGAACTGGGTTCGGAAATTAGCCTGGACCGGCGGGGGTCAACAGGGGAGAGGGAGGATTGAGCATCTGGAGGACTGCTCTCCTCCCTCGGGGGGTTCCAGGGACTATGCCCAGCACAGAAGTGACCTCCAGTGGTGACTGGAGGTACTGTGATGCTCAGGGCTTGTGTAGAGGGTTGTTGAGCCATGACAGGCTGTTCCCTGGCATCACTGCAAGTCGGGGCTCTGCCAGGGGGGGTGGCGGGAGGGCGGAACAGAAAAAGCAGAAACAAATCCCCACTCCTGGGGATAGGCAAACTCCTCAGCCTCCAATGTCCCTCCAGAGACCAGACCCCTCCTTCTTTCCAAGAGCTAGGTGTGCTTGACACTCTATGCTTAGATAAGAGTGCCCTGGGCCTTTCCTCTGGGGGGTGCAGATCTGGGGGTTGTGTCGGGTGCACGAGGGAGAGGAAAGCTAGTCGTCATGATTGGAGGTAGAGATTCAGAGAACTGAGGAAGTTGGAGAGAGTTCCCCAGGGCCCAGTGAAGCAGAAAAGAAGAGTTAAAAAAAAAAGTTAAGCTGATTCCAACATAAGCATGGTTGGATATCACTATCAGGTCTACTGATACTTGTTGGACATTTGTAGGTCCCGACTCAGAACAAAGAAGAAGTCAAAATGACTACCTATGTTGTGCAGAATCGAATGGAAATTTAAGTCCCTATCAACAGGGTGCAAAGTTTTCCATTGGTCTGCCAGACTGAAATCAGCTGCTATAGCATGCAATGCACCCTGGCTTTTGTGTGGAGAGAGCACCCATGGAATCTATTGATAAGGGAGTCCCAGACTTCATTTGAAATCACCCTCTATCACTAAGTGATCTCCAGGCTCATACAAGATGGAGATCTCTTTGGTTAGCTCTGGAAAAAATGATGATAAATCCTGATTAAGTATGTAACTATTGACCAGTAAGAGAGTATGGGAGTTGATGTGGGCTCTTGCTAATACTCATCCACCCTCTCTGGTGTTGGTCTGGCTCAGTAATTGTATCTGAATTTTCTTGTGGAATAATATGGCTACCCTCTTGCCCTTTTTGGAGAAAGGGCTGCCTATTACCTGCTCCACCCATTCCCCAGCTAGCTTTTGGGTCTCAACTTCCAGTAGGTGAGTTTCCTGAAGAAAGGCAATGTCAAAACATTCTTTCTTCAAATTTGTACTAATTTGTTTTCATTTGATTGGGGAATTAATACCCTGGACATTCCATGAGATGATATGTAGTAAGTTAGCCACTATAGTCCCCAGCAGTTGAGGTTGGTGTTTCACTAGGTTGGTGTCGTGGTGGAATAGTTGATTCGAGCTGGAAGCCTACCATGGAAGGTAGTGAGAGGGGCTAGGTGAATGTGCCTCAATAGTCACTTTTGCAGTATTCAGTTCTTTTTTGGAGACAGGGCCTGGGTTTCCCTTGCCTACAATGCATGTGTGCAATACAGTAGCAGGATGTGGGTGCAAGGTGTGGGGAACATATCAAGACAGTGATATCACAACTAGCAGAGGAACAAACTTTGTATGTACACAATAGGCCTGTTATGGTCTGGGCACTAATGGCCCATTACTAGAAAAAAACAGGCTATAAAAGGAATTGTCAATGCTGAGCATTCACTTGCCTGTACAATATTTGCTGTGTAGATGTTTGGTACTAACAGTGCAGATGCAATAATTAACTTGGATTTGCCTCTCTAGCATTCATCTGGGTTTTCAATACAACAGCTGACTCTGACTGAAAAAATACATCACACTCAGTACACCTGGAAAGGGGTGAAGGAGTGAAAACTGAATAAGTCATTATAGGTGGACAGTGCAGGGTGCAATACCAGTTGTTGGTATAGTCATTTGTTCAAATACACGGTACACTGTCATTGCATATCTGCAGGTAAGATTTAGAGTGGTTTACAGCCTGGATTATTTACCTCAGAAAGGAATCTCTCTCTATTTCAAGGCAATAAATATGTGATCAGTGATCTTTTTTTTTGTGATCTTAATTCTGTTAATGGCATCAATGGTAAGTGATGTGAAATGGCAATGGTTTGTTAGATAACAGAGAAAAGACTGTGTAGTGGTCAATATATTGATGTCATGAAAAGTAATCTGGATTTTATAAGGCTGCAGCTCCTCTTCCTTTTTGAGTTCTGTGTATTGAGGGCACAGCAACTTCTGTATGACACATCTGCATGCCGAGAGTAAGACTCTGCCTTCGGTCACAGAAAGAAGATAAATGCTGTCTGTCTCAGTCAGAGGTAATGGTTTCCACCATGATGGCAGATCAGAGTTTGACAGCTTGGCAGGTTTGACAGATTTACTACCTCATATGCACAGCATATAGGGAGGAAACAGTGGAATAGTGCTTCCAAAAAAACAGGCTGGAAGGGGAAGAGGAAGTTGGAACCATAGAGAAAATCAGCAATCCTAATAGACAAGTTTCTCCTGCTGCTTTGCAAGAGAGAGGGGAGGAGGGAGATATGACATAAGTTGCCAGTGGTGGAGGGATAGCCTCCTTTGTGGGGGGGGGGAGATGTTAGCAGTCTTCCAAGACTGAGTGACAGTTCAGGGAGGTGAAGGAGAGGTTGAGGAGGTTACTTAGTTGGGAGGCAATGGCAGCATTTGAAAGATGGAGAAGCTTAGTGTACAGGTCATTAGCACTTGAAGAGTTTCCTGAGTAGTGACAGGGAGAATGAAATCACAGGGAGGGGTTGGGGTGGACAGGAGGGTAGGAATTGGAGGAGCAGAGAGGAGCCAAGAGGGAGAAGAGGGGGAAGAGGGAGGTCACAACTAAGGAAAAATTCATTGAAGTGAGCAACAACGGAGAGAGTGTTAGACAGGTGAACCATTAACAATGAGGACTGGGGCAGTGGACTGGTCTGAGAGATCAAAAAGGGACTGAATCACCTTCCAGAAATTGGGTGGGGAGTCAAGATTGTTCTGGAGGTTGGCCTTAAAATATTGGGATTTTGTGGTGGAGATGGTCTCTGTGCAAGTATTGTTAAGTGCCCTATAAGACAGGAGATCAGACAAGAAGAGGGATAATTTGCACATGACCCGGACTTGGTCACTGGATTTGCAGATATCAGTAAGGTCATTGGTGATCTAGGAGTGGTGGGAAGACTTAACCCTGGACTTAATGATGCAGCATGGTTGTCTCAGATGGAAGTACTTTTTTAATGGATTAGCGAGAAGGCAGTGTCAATGCCTGGGTGGAGAGGATGGGGATCAATCAATTGCACTCAGATCACTCAGTAGATAGATTTTGTTAAGTGACTAGAAAGGAGCTGGATTAGATGTACTTGGGAGAAGAGAAATGATGCTAGAGTTTCCTGACACATGTGGTGGCTGCTAATGGTGTCTGGCAAAATATCTGCTTCAACCATGTGGTGGAGGTGTGAGGAAAGAACCTAGTCCAGCAGGGTGTGGTTAGAGGAGCGTGGATGGAGCTGGATGGGTTTTGTAATGAATTATGAGAGGTTTAGGGACTCAATCCTCAATATATTATTGATGTAATGCCTTCTTCATCTGATGTGCCTTGGTCTGGGTCATATTTGAAAATGGGACATCAGTCAAGAACATTTTTAACCAGGTAAAAAATCAATCAAATGACTTAATGACTTATATGACATCAACCTCAGTGTTTCTTGCTGACACTGTGCTTTGCATTTTTGTAGGGCTGCTTTCTCTCTTGCATATGCTCTTTAGGTGTTTCTTTTTTTCTATGTCATCAACTGGTATACTTATTGAATCCAGGCAAGCAGCCTCACTGCCACCACAGCAAGATGTAGCGGAAACAACGTCAAACTGTGGTTGATACTCTCTCAGTTTGTTTCTCAGTAATTCTATCTAAAATTTCACAGGGGAGCTTGAGTGGTTCTGTTGACTTGTACTGCTCTCAGCTTGTGGTTTCATCACTGTAGTGACCCTGTGCTTGTCCAAAGAGCTGTCCTCCTCCACAGGAGCATGTTCAGTGTGTGTCTAAGGCATGAATGGGCATGTCCTGCATCAAGGGGTGGAAGGAGGGAGAAAAGGAAGGGGAAAAAAATAATTGAAAACCTTGATGACAGGATGATGATTACCCCTTCACAAGTCAAGTACAAACTACAAAGCACCATACTTCTAGAATGGCTTGGTGAGACCTTATGGCTCCATAATGGCAGTAATATATTGGGTTTTCTAAGGACAGGGTGAATAACTAGGGATGATAGATGCTGCTGATGATGGGGGAGGCAACAAAGAAGATCCAACTCTGTAGGTAGAGCCCACTGTCCCCACCACAAAGGGTAAGTCATGGGGAAACATCAGAGTGGACAACCGATGATGGAGCAAAAGGGCTGACCAAGTTGAGGTAAGATGGCTTGTTGAGCAGGAGAAGGAAAAACATAATTAAAACAGTAATTAGCACTGTCACTATGTTGTCTCTCAAAACAATCAAGCATAAAAGTAAAAGTAATACAGCATAACAATGAAAAATATAGACATATGGGAAGCCCTGGATGCTGGTGACAAGCTGATCAGAGGAGGAGATTTAGCATCCCAGAAGATGCTGTCATCCTAGAAGAAGCAAGGGCAGAGGCTCCACTGGAAATGGAAAGAACACCCTTTGGCAGTACTGCAGTGGCTTCTGCTGTTATTTTAGATGACCAGATGTAGAGTGAACTATTACTGTAGTAACTCATCTGTGACTATGATCATTACAAAGGACTCCACCATTTTAGAGTCATGTAATGAACATACACTGAAACAACCAAACAGCCTTAATGTGCACAAAACCACCCACAATGCTATAAAATAAATAGAACTGAAGGCAGCACTGTGGCAGTGACTGTCAGTTTTGGCCCTGGTTAGAAAACATTATTTTACATCACTTTTCCCACAAAGAACCATGCAGGGCCTAATGTGCAGCACATTGTACACCAAAGATTACTCAAATGTTCAGGCCTAAGCTCAGAAAGCAAACAAAAATCTAACTTTTAAATGGGAAGGGTTCTTACATATGTTCTTGTTAAACCTCTATATTCACCTGGGGGAAAACAGACGTAAATTAGTTCTTTAAAGCTGTGAGACTGCCCAACGTGATGGTCATTACAATTCACACCATTAAGTTGGTACACTTTTTTATGGTAATACATTTCATTAGACTAAATGAAGAATTTTTACACAAGCTTTCAAGTTGTCTTAAAGGGAAAGTCCCTTCATCCTTTTATTCCATTTCCTTGCATAGCTTCTAGGCATGTTAAATGATTGCCTCTACTGCACCCTCCTAATTTCATCAGGATTTAAATTTAAATGAAAGTACTTAAAGACCATATGCAATGACATTTACAGAAATTAAACTGTCAGCATCATTCATTAAAGTCTGCTATAACAACAGTGTCTGCCTGGTGTTTTATATGAAATTCTACTATGTCATACCATTTTTAGCCTTTTGTTTTGTGCTCTGCTTTTGTCACATTACTAGATGCTGAGACATGATGTTTCTTGTTGTAATCAGTATATCTCTATCTTGGTGATGTCATTTGGGGTGCAGTTCAAATTGTCAACTTTTGTTACAAAACCTGGAACATACATAGTTTTTATAGCAATGTGTATTGTATGGTGCTGTCTGTCTTAGTTGTGAAAACCACTGAACATGATCTTTAAGTCTGGTGTGAAAAGTTCCATTGCAATGGTCATGACTCATGTAACACATCCAGGAATTTTACAATGTTTTGGTGCTAAATCCTGCAGTAGTTACACTGTATTAGTCAGTGCTGTTGCTGTCTTCTGCAGTCCCTATGTTTTTGTCTAATGCTGGCCATGAAACTTCAAGGCATAGTAAGTGCCCTGCTGTTTTCTATAGTTTAAAGTGTATCTGAGTTAGAAAAAAAATGCTTTTAGAGAATACAGGGGCGTCACAAGAAATGTAACAACTGAATGAGAGTATAACTTCTGCTGACTTGTGCACTGATGCATTATCAACTCCAATGATGCCTTGCACGAGTGGGATCATACCCTTTGGAATGGAGACAAACAGGTTTTCACAACAGGGCAAAACAGAATGAAACAATCTCATTTATATTTAAATTAGGATGACATTAGGGGGATGAAGAGAGGGAATCATTGTTTATTCCTACAGACTACACAGGTATACACAAAACAGTCTGAGGGGACTTTCATTTGGGTGCAAAGAAAACTAACTGGCATGTCAGAATATATTAAAGAATTTGTAGATTCCAGATTGCTTAACAAGGGGAAGGCTGTAAAGGAAGCAATGTAATGCAATACATATAATTACCAGGATATAGGCCTTGTGTCATTAAAAGGGGAGAGATCAGTAATGCCAATGGTGAACTAAATCAAAGGGATACCATAAGAAAATTATCAATGACTGAAAAACGTTTCATTAAGTATGCAGGACGTGTAATGCTGCCAGTTCAGAAAGTTAATTAAGCAGTGTCTGCATAGGTAGCTCCTTTAAGTTAATTATGTCTCAACAACAGAGGAAGATCTGAAAAATATAAAATGCATTCTAAATGGTAGGGACATGTGCTACAGAAAAAACAGTCAAAACTCACTTTAGGATCTGGTAATGTTTGAGGAAGCCTACATTTTGGGATCTACTGATATGTGAGGAAGCTAAAATTTTTGTTCATACCATGTGTATCTGTTACAAAAAAGTCTCATACGTTTTGCTTCCAAGATTGTTGTATTAATGCCTCCTTGATTTCTACTCAAAACTGCCACTTTAAGATCCTTCAGAGAATGGTTGTTCTGGGAGAAGTGCTCGGTCACTGGTGCCTGGTTGTCTGATAGTGAATCTGTGTCCATTCATGCATTTGTGGAGTGTTTGGCCCATTTCACCATCCATGTTGACATTTTTGGTATCTCATTAGATAAGTGAAATTGTTGGTATTGCATGAGAAAGACACTTTTATTTTTATTCCTCCTTGGTAAATAGAGAGTAGATAGAGTAACATGTGCCAATCATGGTGCACATTTTGCTTCTGGTCTTGTTTCATGATCTTGTTCCTTGTGTGTCCATTTGAATCATGGGGGTGTAATTACTAATCATTGTTCTTCCCAGATTCAGTTGTTTTTTTGTATTATATTATATGTCTTTCACTAAATATAGTGGACAGTCTGTCATCACAGTGCAGAACTGGTTGCAATTCTCTGATGATCTTCTGTGGTGGTTTGACCAGCATTGTGTGTTTTGATTCTTTTTTCTTGAGATTAGCTGTTTTCTTCTGAGCTAAACTGTAGTGCTAGAGTGGGTAGTGGCTCAGCAGGTAACACACTCACATCTGAGGTCAGGAGATCAGAAGGCTGTGGGTTCTATCCCCACACCAGGCACTTGGGTTAATATCCCAATACTGACACTGCAGTGCAGCATGAGGTGGGTGTTGCACTCCTGAGGTGCCATCTTTCAGATGAGAAGTTAAACCGAGGTCCCATCTGCCTGTTCTGGTAGTAGTTCAGGTGGATCTTAAAAATCCCATGGCACTTCTCGAAAAAGAGTAGGGGAAATTTCCCCAGTGTACTGGCCAAATTTTCCCCCAGTCACTAAAATATCCCCAACAGCTTAATCTGGTTCAAAGTCAGTTGGAACACATCTGTATCCCCCTCCCCCAGGTCATGCCTGAAAATAGGCAGAATTTGTCTAGTGCACTTACCCGGTCGACAACAACAAAAAAAATAAATAAGTGCGCAACGTGGTAAAGTTGTGGAAGTCAGGGGTTTCTTTTACACAGAAAACTTCACTTGAAGCTTGGGAAACTTGGAAGACTTTAGTTCCCTTTTCCTTATTTAACTCCTTTCAGATGTTTCACCCATTAAATCAGTAGAAGTAAACTGTGATGGCCATTTATGGCCCTTCAGAGCCTTGGAGCTGCAGTATTTATCAAAATTAAACCCTGAAGTGCTTGAAGCTGAAATAGCAGAAACAGACCAAATGTGTTGGAACTTGTTGGGATTGTTAGGACTGCTAGAGCAATAGATGGAGCGGAAGCCTAGATTCTTCTAATCATTACTGGTTTGCCTTTCTATCAACTATTCTTTACCTGACTGATTTGACTTCACCTTGCCTTATCCTTTAAAAGAAGATTTGCAACTGATTCTGATATTTGTGTTTTGGGAGCTTTAAAAACCTTAAATAGCAGGACCTGGAGGGTGCAGCAAGGAGACAAGCCTGAAATAAGGCTGATTGGCTCCGAATTGATATAAGGTCATTTCAAACTGAACAATTCTGGACACATTTTGCTGAATCCATTTTTAGAGGCTAAGTGAACAAAAAATCGAAGAGACAGGCATTTAGTCAGCATTTTTAGACTGGGTTGTGTGGGATTAAAATTAATTGATTATATTAATAGTGGTTAATACCCAAATGGTATTACAGTGGATTCCACTTAAGGGCACATCGGATAAGTGCACATTTCTTTTAAGTGCACACATTTCCTGTTTCCTGATTTTTTTTGCTATTCACATAGTACAAAAAAATCTGTTACATGCAGACTGGATAAGTGCACATTTCTGCTAAATGCACAGTTTCATAGTTCACCAACACATCTCTCCCTAGGTAGTAAGCACCTCTTAAGTGCACAGGTGATTCTAAGCAGTTGTGAAGCAGCATTTAACACCCTATATCACTCAGCTGGCACTGGAAAGCTGCAAAAAGACTAAGATCATTTCCTTTTTTGGGCCCACAAGCAATATAGATCATGCAGCCAGCTGATCAGCTTTAATTTTTGTTATAACATTGTGCTTCATTAAGTTATTTGTCAGTGCTGCAGAGTAGCATATTTTAAAGTTTTCCATATATTGCTACAGTATGATAAATAAATGTGGAATACCATTACAGTGTCAGGTCTCAGTTAGTTTCTTTATGTTGCATTGTAAACATAGGAGTTCGGATAAATACACATTCCCCTTAAATGCACATTTTCTTGCTGCAAAACAGGTGTGCATTTAAGCAGATTCCACTGTAGTGGCACTTTATTTTGACTCCAAAGAGAAACACTTTTAACAATTTCAAATGGTTAACAAACATTATTGGGAACAATTTATTTTTAACACTGCACTAGGTAAACTAAATATAACTATATAGACATAGCTGTATAGTATACTGTCTATATTATTTTATATTGATTTAAGAATACAGAGCAGCTGAAGGTGGTACAGTACTGTTTGATATTTGTTGGGCACAACAATAATTGCTCTATTAGCCTTATAGGCAATATCAGTATTATTATTATTATTATTTGCTGTGTTTATTCTAATATTTAATACTGCACTATTTTGTACTACCTTGCAATATCACAGACTTCTGGGCTTCTGTCAAAATGCAATGCTAAATTGATAATCTTTATTCTATTGTATTAATGTACTGGAAGTCCTAGTTTAGAGACTCTGTTGTATGAGATTTATTGTCCTCCATGAGAGATAAATAATTTAGAAGCAATATTCAATACATACCTACAGATAAATCTAGGATGGTCTCCACCAGAAGTGGGAAAGATATCTCCATAGTGAAAGATACAAATAGGAATAATAAGGAGCAACCTCTTTTACATAAACCAAAAAACTCTGCATCACCAAGGAAGGATAAGAAAGGGTTAAAGGAAAAGAAGTTAAAAAAGAATGATAAAGAAATCAAGCAATTAAAAATTACAGAAATTTGGAAGGGAGAAGTTAATAAGCCAATGCACCTTTCCAGCCAACGACCAAGTCCAAGAAATAAGGAAATGATTTGACAGAATGAAGTAACTGAGATAGACCTAATTACACCAAGTAGAAAAAAACAACAACTTTGTACTTCTATAGAAATGCTGGAAGGTATTTCATTGAATCTGACAAAAAATCTGAATGAAGTAAAGATGGTGACACTTTGGCAGTTTTTTCACCATAAGTTAATATGACTATGAAAAAAGTCCCAAACTTTCCTACTCCCCAATACCTTTTGGTTCACCTTCTATTAAACTCTCACAACCGAATGAGGAAACTAATAAGGCCAAACAAAAGGAAAGGAAGAACTAATCTGGCATCAATAATTCAAAAGCTTAGTACAACTATAGAAGGGTTAAAAAAACTGGAGGTTATTCAGGAAGAAGAAATCAGAGAGAAATGGCCTGGGAATAGGACATACATGGAATCCCTTGTTAGGGCAATAAAACTAAATCAAAATAAATCTCATAGAGAATACAATAAAGAATTCTTTACAGATGAGGGTGACTTTACTTCCTGTTCTACTATCTTGAAGCAAATGCTAGAAATCATTAAAAACCCATATTAGCTGGCTCCGTGGCACCCAGCGAAAGGATTCATTCAGCATGCTGGTGACCCGGGTTGGTGCCCTGAGCCCAGGTGTCAGAAGTCGAGCTTGGTGGGGGAGGGGATTCACAGGCATCCTGGGGGAGGTTCAGCCAGGAAACCTGAGAGCGTATTGGTGAGTGTGCTTGTGAGACATGTGGCCTTGACATGCCTCTGCACGCTCTCATCCCGAGATCTTCTGTGCTCCATGCATGGCTGAGAACTGCAGTGAGTGAGGCACCAGAACACGGAAAAATGCCACCTGACCAAAGGCCTAGATGACTAGTGCCCAAGGCCCCAACCAACCAAAACCCCAGAGCCAGCCCAGATCCAGCCCCATGGCACATGAGAAGCTGAATAGGGGCAGCAAGGCAATTTCCTCCTGGAGGAGAGGGACCCACCTGGGACAGGGATATACCGGGGCCACTCTCAGGTAGGCCGCTATAGGAGCTGGTAGAAGGTGGTAAGGTGTTGGAGGGTGGTGGATGGCACTGGTGCTCTGAAGGAGTGGCAGGTCAGGGGAGGTGGCAGGGAGGCACACAAAAAACATATTATGTGGATATTGCAATACTAGAAAATTTGGCTTCACTTAAAGAAGAAATCTCAAATCTGAGAGAAGACATTTTTTACAACCAGGTACTATTGGGTAAATTAAGTAAAAATAATCAAAATCAAAATTAAAATGATTCATCAATAGCACAAACTGAGATTAATGAGATATTACCTCCACAAATGGAGAATAAAGCAATTCAAACTAATTTGTCACCCCCATTTGAAAAAGAAAAGGTCTGTCATTGTTATGTCAAACTCCCCCCAAAAGAAACAAGACCAGAAAAACACTAAAACAGGAGAAAATAACTAATTTGCTGATTTCCCAGAAAGAAAAGGACCAGAGTTAAAAGAGAAAGGTAAAGAAATGAAAGAAGTAGCAGAAATTGCTAAAACAAAGGACCTAGAAGAGAAGCTAAAGGGTAAAAAATGATTGGATGGAGCAGATATTCTAGTAGTAGGGACATTAACCCAACTGAGGAAATAGAGACTGAGAGGAAGGTTTTCAAACGGAGGGAGGGAGACCGAGACCAACATATATTCCCAAATTCCATATTTGGAGGATACAAAGGAACAAATAGGATTGCTAAATAAAAAAAGGAGGATATAAATAGTACATTTGACTCATTTGGAAAGTACATTAATCAAAATTCAAATAAGAAATAATATCCTTTAGAAATCTATGGCATACCCAAACTAGAGAAAAAAACACAAGAGAATGCAACAACATGGATGATACAGCTTCTCCATATATCTAATATGTAAGATAACATTTTTATAATTAGACCTCCAAGCCTAGAATATCAAGACTGTGTCTGATTATACTGTCAATCAGAAAAGTTAGCACAATCTATATGGGAAATGCAACTGATCCTTAAAATTAAGGATGATCTCTTTAGTACCCCCACAGATAGTACCCATTAATAAAAATACAGGGACACAAAATATTTCCACACAAAAAAGCAGATGATGGAAAAGACAAATGATATGAGAAGGGGAAAACTGACAGTATAATAAAAATGATAAAAAAAGAGGAAAAACAATAACAGGAATAGAAATGTAAAACAGTATCTATTTTGGCTGGGAGGTAGCTAAACAAGATTCAGTAGGTGCTATTAGGAGATAAATATTGTTTTTTCTTGCACAGTCCTTCCAAATTAATATCACCAGAAACTCTATAGATTCAATAAGAGTTTATAAGCAACACTGTAATTCTTCACAAATTGATATTACATTTAAAAAGTCATCAATTGCCAGTTCCTCGCTAAAGGCTGTGTATAAACTAGATGCCTTAGGGATCCATATAATAACACCACAGGTTCTGGATATTCAAACTCAGAAAAGGAAACAACAGTAGACGGAACTTTCAGACAGTAATGCTGGTGGAAAAATCATGGGACTGACAAGGGATCAGGAGACCATTTTCGGTCAAAATGGCTTTACATTATTGAGACATCTGGAAAATGATTGACAGGTACTGAATAAAGATCAAATGTTAGATGGCAACCATGAGCCCAATAATAAGATGGTTAAAACTGTATCCTTGAATGTCAAGGGGCTACATATTAAATTATCGGATCCAGAAGTTAGAGAATTCTTGGTGGCATATGAGACCATATGCCTCCAGGAAATATGGTGTGCAGAAAATGCAGTGCCTCAACTGCCAGGATATTCAAACTATTCAAATTATGCCATTAGGGAAAAGAAATTCAGTCGATATAAAAGTGGACTCTACATATATGTTAAACCACCTTTAATTACAAGACTTGCAAACTATATACTGTATCAGATAATTTTTTGATGATAGCATTTGAGAATGAACAGTCAACATATAAATTGATAATAATGAATATTTATTGTCCTCAAAAGACAGGGAAATTGGAAAATATTGTTACTCAGTTAAAAATGATACTTGAAAGTATAATTGAAACAAGGGGCTGCACAGCCATAGTGACAATAGGTGATTTCAACGCGAGACTTCCAATGACACATCTGAACAAAAGGAATCAGAATAACTTAATCTCTTAATTATTATTAATTCAAGGGTAGCCAGCATTAGGGAAGCAATAGACCTGAAAAGCAATACTAGACAGAAGGAACTATATAAAACCTTTGCAGAATTAAATGTGTGTGTGTGTGTGTGTGTGTGTGTGTGTGTGTGTGTGTGTGTGTTAAATGGGCATCTCCCAGGAGATAAAGAAGACAGATTAACATATATAGCACCAAGAGGCTCCTCAACCATTTACTTGGTGTGGACCAGTTTGGGAGCCACCAAATTCATTTTTTATCTAAAAAATCATTGAACGACCAGAATCCACATACTATCCAGTGGAAGTCTTGATGAAAACTGAACAACTAGAACAGGCAGCAACCAATATGCATGTAGGCCTAGAGATTACAAATCAGAAAATAATTAAATGGAACAATAGAAGTATAAACCAGTTCAATGACATTTTACATATAGTACAAATATATGATTTTCGTAATCAAATCATAGAAGTGGTAAACTATAACAACGTCTTTAAATTATAGCAAGAAATAAATATTATGATTTGGCTCCATTATGCAACCACTCATGTTATAGTAGCTAATACAAAAACCCTGGTTTAATCAAAATTGTACACATTAAAACTATAAATAAACAAGAGAGGACTATAAAAGGATATTGAAGTTTGAACATCACAAACATAATTTAGAATTATGGGAAAGACTGAGGAAGGCGGTACATAATAGATATGGCAAACGCTTTTGGAAATTAGTAAGCCAGGGTTACAATAAATATGCCACCAAAGTGGAAGTTTACATTCCACCAAATATATGGATAACCTTTTTTAAGATCTGAATTTCTCCAAAGAGGAGGAAATCACGGCCTCCAAAATCACAATCAAATAAGAATTTAATGACATCCTCTTCCAATGTGTATACAGGAGGAGAATTGTATGGCTCTATTACTACTAGTTTCTAATAAAGATCTAGGCCTGGATTTGATAAAAATAATTTGGGGAATGGTGGTTACCCATTTTTAAAAGAATATTTAGGCCCAGATATTCAGAAATGCACCAAAGCCCAGCACAGGTCCGTCACAGTGCAAATTTAATGCACCATGATGCAATTGTGATGTGGTTACTCTATGGAGGCACCTGCAGTGGAGACCAAGGAGGATGCTGGGAACCTTCACAAAGGAGATCCACGGGAGGGTGGCATGGGACCCCACAGGGGAAGGAAACAACTCCTGATGAGGGACTCAATCATTAGGGGGGTAGAAATGGAGGAGGTAAGGTGCCTTCCTGGCACCACGGCTTGGAGGGACAGGAAGCAAATCCTCAGGATCGTGGGAGGAGTGCACAATGGAGGGAGCTGGATGTCATTGTCCACCTGGGGACAAATGACCTGGCTAGGAATGGGATCAGAGCAGTGCAAGAGGAGTTTGTAGAGTTGGGGAGGGGCTTTAGACAAGTAGCGCATATGGTAACCTGCTCGGAGGTGCTGCCTGTCTATGGCAAGGGCGATGCTAGGGCACTCCTCACCAGGGAATTCAATGAGTGGTTGAAAAACTGGTGTGTAGCTCAGGGTTTTGGCTTCATTGGGGACTGGGGAGCCACCTGGAGGGATGCAAACCTATACTGGTGCGATGGTCTGCATCTGTCCAGGAGGGGAACTAGGATCCTAGGTGAGAGGTTTAGATGCTTCATTGGCAAGCATTTAAACTAGCCATGGGGGGAGGCACTGAAAAGGAGCAGGGAAATCCCAGCCTTCCCCCACAAAACATGGTAATTAGTGAGGTAAACACCAAGGTAGAGAAGTTATTAGGGAGAAGGACAGAGGTAAATGTAAAAAAAGACAAAAGCAGTAAGGACAGGAATGGGGCTAAAAGGGGTAAAGCTATCAAAAAGTGGAGGGTTATGAGTACCAATGCCCGTAGTCTGTGTAACAAGCTCCCTGAACTAGTGGTCTTGATGGAAGAGGGTTGCCTGGATATTGTGGCAGTCACAGAAACATGGTACACAGAGAACCATGACTGGGATGTCAACATACCAGGGTACACATTCTACAGAAGGAAAGGGAGGGTAAAAGAGGAGGAGGAGCAGCTCTCTAAGGCACTCTGGGTCACCCTGGAGACAGGAAATGGCACCACAATCCGCACGGGGGTTGTATACAGACCCCCATCTCAGGGGGAGGAAATGGACAAGGAAATGATATAAGGCTTCCTTAGAATGGCAGAAAAAGGGGAGATATTGTTAATGGGGGACCTGAATATGCCAGATGTTAACTGGAGCATCTTTGCTGCAGGCACATCCAAGAGCAGGGTCATTCTTGATGCCCTACAGGGGCATGCCTCAGACAGCTAGTATTGGAACCCACTCAGAGGGAGCAATCTTAGACCTGGTACTTCAAATGGGAGGCGGAGAAAGAATCTCAGATTTAGAGGTGGGTAGCCATCTGGGAACAAGCGACCACCAAACAGTGTGGTTCACGATAAACACAGCCATACAATCAAGCCATACAAAAGCAAGAGTATTGGACTTTAGGAGGGATGACTTTGGGAAAATGAGAGCGTGCCTTAGAAAAGCACTAGCAAACAGGCAAGAAGGAGGGGTGGAGGAACAATGGGGAGTAATCAAAACAGCCATCACAGAGACAACAAGCCTTTGTGTAAAGCAAATCAATAAACCACAATGAAGGAAAAAACTGCTATGGTTCTCAAAAGAGGTGGCAGGGAAGGTTAAGGAAAAAAGGATAGTATTTAGGAAATATAAGGAAACACAGAAGGAGCAGGACAGAGAACTTTATCAGTTAAAGCAGAAAGAGGCTGGGAAGGCAGTCAGAATAGCAAAGGCCCAAATGGAGAAAAGAATAGCCAATTCTGTTAAGAAGGGGGATAAGACCTTTTATAGGTACATTAGGGAGCGAAGAAAGATCAAAGGAGGGATACTAAGGCTTAATAAAGGGGAAGGAATGTGGGTAGAGGGAGCAGTGAAAAAGCAGGGATACTGAATGGATATTTCTGCTCAGTATTCACAAAGGAAGAGGAGGGGGAGGTACTTAAACCAAACAAGAGAAACACTCTGAAGGTGGGGGTCGATACCAGTCCATTTACAGGAGAAAGGATTCTGAAAGAACTAAAAAAATTGAAGGTGGACAAACCAATGGGGCCTGATGGCATTCACCCAAGAATTCTAAAAGAACTAAGGGTAAAACTAGTGACACTGCTGACTACTCTCTTTAACAAATCATGGGAGGATGAGGTGGTACCTGAGGACTGGAGGAGGACAGGACAGAGGCAGGAAACTACAGACCAGTTAGTTTGAACTCAGTGGTAGGGAAAATGGTGAAATCACTTCTGAAGGAAATAATTGTTGAGTACCTAGAGGCCAGTGGGGCATAGGACCCAAGACAGCATGGATTCATGATGGGAAGGTCATGTCAGACAAATCTAATAGATTTCTTTGACTGGGTGACCAAAGTGGTAGACCAGGGAAGGGCTGTGGACATGGCCTACCTAGATTTTAGCAAGGCATTTGATACAGTCCCACACAAAAGATTAATAACAAGTTAGCCAGCCTTGGAGTGGGCTCCAAGGTGGTAGCCTAGATAAAAAAGTTGGCTAGACAACAGGACGCAAAGGGTAGTAGTAAATGGAGTCCACAGTGAAGAAAGGAGGGTTACTAGTGGGGTACCGCAGGGTTCAGTACTGGGACCGGTCCTTTTAATGTCTTTATAAGTGACATTGCAGAGGAACTGGAAGGAAAAGTATGTCTCTTTGCAGCGACACAAAGATCTGCAACAGGGTTGATACACAAGATGGAGTGGAAAGGATGAGAAGGGACTTGGCAAGGTTGGAGGAATGGTCAAATGTATGGCAGCTCAGATTCAATGCAAAGAAGTGCTAAATAATGCACATGGGAAACAAAAACCCAGGGGAAGAGTACACAATGGGAGGTGAGATACTGACAACAGTAAAAATGGAAAGGGACCTGGGGGTAATTATATCAGATGACCTAAAAGTGGGCAAGCAATGTGATAAGGCAGTAAGTAAGGCTGGGGGTATACTGGGATGCATAGTAAGAGGCATCAGTTGTAGAAAACAGGAAGTTGTTATCCTTCTGTACAGACAGTTGGTAAGACCCCATCTGGAGTACTGTGTGCAGTTCTGGAGACCCCATCTCCACAAAGACAGACAGAGTGGAGGCTGTCCAGAGGAAGGCAACCAAAATGGTGCAGGGTCTGCACCAAAAGACATACGAAGAAAGACTAAAGGAGCTTAATATGTATACCCTTGAGGAAAGAAGCAAGAGAGGGGACATGATAGAAACTTTCAAGTACCTCAAGGGAATCAGCAAAGTCCAAGAGGGTAGCATCTTTCAGAAAAAGAGATGTGCAAGAACAAGAGGGCACAATTTGAAGATAGAGGGGGGACAGCTCAGAGGTAATGTGAGGAAGTATTTTTTTCACAGAGAGGGTTGTGGATGCATGGAACAGCCTCCCTGAGGAGATTGTGGAGTCAAGAACACTGGGGGAATTCAAGAATTCATGGGACAGACATAAGGCAGTCCTAGTGGGGGGTAAGAGGAAGTAAGCTGTTGGTTCACTAGGATCTGCAGCTTATCTGTTAGGTAGGAAAATGGGCAGACTAGGTGGGCCAAGCAGTCCTTATCTGCCGTCAAATTCTATGTTTCTATTTTTCTATATGCAGAGGTCTATGTTTCTATGTTTCTATGTTTCTATGTTGCGTAGGCCAAACTGAGCCAGCGCAACATGAATGAATGTGGCAGAGTTGAGCCATGGCACAAACAGGTGCACCATGGAGCACATAGAGATACTCCAGTGCACCCATGGCAGCAGAGCAACAGAGAGGGGCAGGGCACAGAGAACAGACCCAGGGACAGGGCCATGGCAGCACAGTGACAGGCCACAGGAGGCTTCCACCAACAGGTCACAGCAGGGCACAAACAAGCACCCTGACACTGGACCCCAGAACGCAACAGTGGCATGGATATCAGGTGACAGACAGTGCCAATGTAGGGCCACCAAGGAAGCCCCCAGCAGGTGGATAGCCATGCCCCACCCCCCCAAGACCATAGCAGGCCACACCCAGGACCATGCAGCCAAGCACACACACACCACACAGGCACACAGGGAGCCCACACAGTGGGCACTGAACAGGCCAGGTGGCAGGCAGCATGGAAGACCACATGGGTCAGGCTGCACAATGCCAGGTAGAGGACCACAACATAGTATGCAGACAGTACCCAACCAATGACCATGGCCATGAACCACTACCATGCACACATCCACCACACACCCTTGACCACCACCCCATGAGCACCCCAATACACAACCACTGACCCAGGGGATGGACATTATCACAGTGGGACAGACCACAGCACACAGCAGGGAGCCACGGAAGCACAACATGTACCCTCTCACATGCACACAACATGGACGGACACTGAGCCACTGCAGCATGGTACCTCATGCCACCTGCAAAGCAGACATGGACACAGGCGGGTATGCCAGACAATATATGTGTATGGAACAATTATGTACAGAAACAGCTGGGGCTGGGGAAGGGTGCGGACAGGAAGGGAAGGGGACAGGAAACAGGGACTATTCAGAGGGAGGGGGGACCGTGGGGAAATGCACAACAGGTGTCACAGAGGACACAGAACAACCCTAGCAATGGCCCCAGCCGGTCATCCTGGCGTGCTGTCCCTCACTTCTTTCTGCCACCTGCTGCCACCACTCCAAGTATGCCCAAGACCATGAGCAAGTTCTGCTGCATGAGCCAGCTCAGCATCTGGTGTGGCAGTGCCCGCACTGGGTGCTGGACACCTATAGGAAGGGTACAAGACAGGTGCCCAGTGCAATGGCCCAAGAACCATGCCCACCCACAGTGTGCATGTGCATGATAGGGAACACACCATCATGCACCAAGTGCACAGTGCTAGCCCTGTGCAGCTTGCACTGTGCTGATACATCATGCTATTTGAGTGTCTTGCGCAATTGACACCATGTTAGAGCAGTGTGCATGCGCACTGCAAGCCTGAGCACAGTGCATGTGTGGGCACTGCGCCTCCACTTGCTTCCGTGCAATACCATTCCACGTGGTGCAATATCCCGATATTCAGACACTGCATACACATGAGCTCATCAGCCAATGCATGGCACACTGGGGTTCATTAGCATATCATTACCATTGCACATTACCTCATTTGCATGCATTACGCCACATAAGCGCCACCAAACAGTACAGGCTATGTACTAGTATTGCAACCTTGATAGGTGTGGTGGATGCTGCAGCAGCACACTGGGGGCAAACAACACTGCAGTGTGGGATGGGCCAGGGTGATGCTGCCAGGGCCTCAGCAGGTATGTGCCATCACCTGTGTGGAGCATGCCATGGTTAGTTCTCTGCAATGCTGTGCTGCACCCCTTGACTGTCCCTAATGCCCACACCAACATGCATACCCTGCCCACCTCATCCCCAGGACTGCACTGCCCATCGTACCCTGCCCATGCCACACCCACCCACTGGGTGGCCTGCGGTGTCATCCTCACTTTCTATCTCTGGCACGGTGCAAGGCTGTGCCAGTTGAAGGCATCCTGTGCACTTCCAGGATGTGTGGTGCAGGCATTGGTGTGCGCCCAGTGGCATCATGCACCACCTGGCAGGTGATACTTGGGTACCCCTTCCTGTTGATATGTGTCAGTCCCACAGGACCAGGTGGCATGCGGATGCTGACATGGGTGCAGGCACTGGCCCCACTCACACCAGGCATGCATGCCATGCTGTGGCTGTCCTGCATCAGTGCTGTATGCTCTGCTTATGTTCTAGGGAGATGGCTGCATTCCACAGCACATGGCAGCACAGCAGTGGGGGCCTATGTTGGTAGGTGGGCCGTGGCCACCTGGATGATGCCTATGGTGTCCCCTGTTGGTCCTTGACTGGTGCCCTTGGCAAACAGGCATGTGACAGTGGTCACCGTCATCTCCGTGGACATGGTATGGCTCTGTCTGGTGAGTGCCTGAGGTCCACATTACACAGCTCACAGGGCTGCCTCAACATGGCCCTGTTCAGGTGGTACTAGCCCACAATTTCAGTATCACTCTGGTTCCCAACAAAGCTACGGGCATGGTACTGTGTGTGTTGGGCATGCTGCCGCCAGACCCTTCGTCGGCCACATAGCTATTCCTCCTGCCACCTCACACCCCTCATTACTGCCGCCATTAGGGTGGGTGCACTCTCCATGTCTCCTACCATCCACTGTTCCCCTGGGTGGTTGGCTGCTGGCTGTGTGCCACCCTGCTACACAGGCTTTGTGTCCGTGTGTGTGTCTGTGTTTCTCACTCTCTGTCCCTGTCTCCCTCTCCCACACCACCTCTCTGTCCCTCTCTCTCTGTGTCTGGTCATGTGTCTGTCAGTCTCTCTGTATCTCTCCCTCTCACTCCCACTCTTGGCACAACTGCTGTCTGTATTTTTGCACCCTATTTTACTAGGAACAAGTGTGGTCAGAGCAACTTCAATTTTCTCCACATTTGTGCCATGCTTTCATGGTTGAATATGCCACTGCACTGGAAATTCATGTGACCGCTCCCTGCACTTGCGCCTGCATACATTATAGTTGTGCATTGGCGCAATGGATTTTGTACTGCGCAATGGCTCCCGCTGAATATGGCTCCTTGACACAATTCCACACTTGCACCAGGGCAACTCAGTTGTGCCATGTGCAACTGCTCTGAATATCTTGGCCTTAATGTCTTTGTACAAAGCCCCAATTTTCCAGTTAGCTGTTATAGAAGTGTAATCTTTCCCATATTTAAAAAGGATGACCCAAATGATCTTAAAATGTACAGGGCAATAAGCCTGATAGATGTGTCATAAAATAATTTTTCCAAAATGATATTAACTAGATTGTTGACCTAGTTGATGGAGCACTCAATAATCAGTGAATTTCAGAATGGTTTCAGAAGTGGCAGATCCACAATTCAGCATTGCTATGTGTTAAGTTTTTTTGGTTTGGAAATATGTAAAGTTTAAGGACAGTAAATAATATTGCTGTTTTGTGGATTTCTCGGCCACCTTCGATAGTATAAACCAAAATTTATTATGGCAGAAGCTGGAAAATCTAGGACTAGAGATGGTATTATTGGATATATTGATCAGACTTCACAGAAATACATGGGCCACAGTTCAATATAATCAATACAGTCAAAGTACTTCTAAATTTTTAACTAACCTTGGAGTACATCTGGGTTGCCTGATGGCACCACCATTATTTACTATTTACATTAATGAAATACTGAAAAGTCTCTTCAATCCTGATTTCTACTCACTGAAAATAGCCTATAATGAATAGACTGCTTGGCATATGCACATGATTCAGTTTTGACCTCAATATCTCCATTAGGCCTGCAGAGGAAACTAAAGCTGTTTGCAGACCTCTGTTGAAATGACACATTAAAGGTTACTAAGGAAAAAATCTAAGATCATAACTTTTGGGAATAAAAGTAGAGCATACCACAGATTTGGATAAATAAGGATAACATAGATGTAGTAAAACACTGTTATTATCTAGGGGTCAGATTCTCACAAAACAACACATGGAAAGAACACCTTAAGTTGATTCAAACAAAGTTGAATACGGCCTCTAATGCTTACAAGATTTTTAATGCAAAGATGGGAAGGAGCTTGGTTACTAGGATATTGCAGGTTCTTGATGCAAAAATAAAGACAAGTGCCCTTTAAGTAAGATTAGAAAATGGGAAAAACACTATCAGCTCTCTGATTGGCTGGGAGCTAAAACAGGGGGTACATTAAGTTTTGATAGACACCCGCTTTGAAAGAAGTGCCAATTTGAGGTGCCCCATTACCTAAGAATCTCCGTGGGCACCTTGAATTGGCATACTGAGCAGCCACTATTTTTTTAACCTCGCTAAGCGAGCGACACATCGTCAATCCCTAATATGTCATGCACCACCTCCCCCCCACCTGCCGTGCCACTCCGTATGTTTAAAATCATTCTGCAATTTTCTTACTTGAAGCGTCTCTTTCTTACTATACCGTGCAGTTTGTTTCTCTTCCTCTCACTCTCACAGGTTTGACCCTTTCTCCCGCTGAATGAACCCTCGCAACCCAGTCCCATCAAAACAGTCCACAACTTAGCACAGCTATAATGGATCACTGGCAAAACAATGCTAAATAAAAAATAAAAAAAAACTCTTTCTCCTCACTCCACTGCTACCAGTTTTCTGACTGATCTTCCACGACCGTTGCCTTCGTCACACGCTCGCTCAACTTCCGGTCACCTCGCTGGCTACCCGCTACTGCCTCTTCACCGCCCGTTTCATTTAAAAACAGAAGTGAATGTAATACAGGGGAAACAAAAAAACATTTCAGTCAGAGTGATTCTTCCTTTCCCAATACTAATTTCCTATTCTACCGCCCTCTACTGGTAGCTGTATCAAACAGGATAGGCAAATCTTACAGTCAGTGACTATTTGAATATAAAACTTTTTTTTGTATTTTTAACATGTTTTTCCTTTATTCTGTACCTATTTTTTTGACTACTAAACAAATATTATTCTGATGTCCATTTTCTAAGCACAATAATGCCTTCCAGGGTGGATGGTATGGGCAATACTGGACCGTCCAAGGGCTATAAGGCCCTCCGATTGTGGCATTGGGCCTCATTACACCCCTGGCCGGTCCAGTATTGCCCAATACCACCCACCCTGTCAGGCATTATTGCTTGCATGGATTATAGGAAGTCTGTAGAATGTTACTGAATTTTGATGAGTGACTTACATATAGTTATTGTGAATGTTAATACTCATTTTGTATTTTGTACTTATTTTTTTTTCCAATTGTTTAACCAGTTGAGACACACTAAGCTGAAAGCTTGTTTGTAGGTGCAACCTGGAAGCACAGGGAAGTTAAGTGACTTGCTCGGGGTCACACAGTATACAAGTGGGGGCTGTGGGATTCAAACCCAGGTCTCCAGATTTGTAGCTCAGAGCCTTAAACACTGTGCTATACTGCCTCCCTTAGTGTTCTTAAATGTATAGGCAACTTATAGAAAACAGGACCATCTTGTAAACTAGGCCAACTGGCCTAAACATTTGTTTTTCCTGTATAAAAATAAAGTTTGTACTACTACTTTATGCGGCAGAAGTTTGGGTTCAATAAACATAGGGACTCTTGAGATCATATTTAATAAGCTACACAGATATATTCTAATGGTTCCACAGGCAACTCCATCAGTCATACTTTTGATGGACTTGGAACAATATTCTATCTCTACTCTTGCTTTGGAAAGGCAAATTTTGTTCCTATTGAAACTATTCCTCCTACATGAGTCTTGCCTGCTTCGGGGGTGCCTTAAAGAAGAAATTAGATATTCAACAGAAGGTTTTGATTCTCCTTATATACTGTTAATTAAAAAAGTCATTTTTCCCAATGGCTTGGAACATTTGTTATTGTACATTTACTGAAAGCCATGGGATGGAGTAGTTACTTCTGTTAAAACTAGGTTAAGAGATATAGATAAAGCCAATATATTTGCTCATTTGTCCAAATTAAAACTGTTCAGATGGTTTAAACAAATCAAAATTGTACAAGGATTAGAACCATAGTTAATAAATTTGACTAATCCCAAATCACAAAGATTAATAACTCGATTCAGGTTAGAAACATATTCAGCTCAATATACACAATTTAAACAAGAAAGACCAGGAATAACTTTTCACTATTTTGCAAATGTGGAAATAAGTTGGAAGATATTAAAAGTTGTGCTAGGAGTTTATTAGATGTACAGTAGGCTTTTGACCTGTAAACGTACATCTCCAGCAAGGCTGGGAACTATTTGCCTGAATCCTGGAGTAAGTATTTATCAAGTTTAGATCTGAAACTATTAAAGGAATTCACATCAACTACATGTCTTGGGAGGGAGTTCCATATACTGTAGGTATTATTCTTTGTGTGTTAAAGAGTCTTCAACTGTTTCCCTTAGGATATATTAGCATTATTTAATAGCTATGCCTTCTTAAGCAACAGTCCCTTATGTTCTTTATCAAACCTAGATAGGTCATAAGTTGTTCATCACTGGATATGTGGAACATTTGTAGCAGGTCCACCCTAGTTCTTCTAGTTCTCCTAAGTGCCAGTGGATACAAATTTAATTCAGTCAACCTTTGCTCATGATTCTTATTGTGCATGCCACCTATAAATCTGGTGACTCTTCTCTGGACACCCTCTAATCTTGTAATATCCCTTCAAAGGTAAGGGCCCATAGAAGTGAGCAGTAGTCCAAATGTGACCTTACATATGCCCTATAAAGTGACAGGATGCATGCCCTTTTTCTAGTGAGAATGTCCTTTTTATGCACCCTATCTAAAATACATTTTATTAGATTGTCCTTTATATGTTAAAAGCAGAACATATTGGTTAGGGGATGATATGAGTGGTCTTAGCCTTCCTCCCGAACAAGTGGTATCTTTTTTCTTCACTGCAAATGATACCATTTTTTTTTACAGAAACGGGTTGGCTTTTTGACCACAGTACATTTTTAATGCTGCTGGACTAAAATATACTCCTCAAGATAGGACCATTGATTGTTATACAAAGATGGATTATAAACAGTTCAAACTAGATAATGTGTATTACCGTATGTACCTTTTATGGTTTTAGATGTATTCTATTGTAAACTGTAATGGCATTTGCAGATCAATAAAGAAATCTTTGAACTTTGATTCTTCTTTTCTCTCTTTGTACACCAGTACCTGTTCTTCTGGTATTTGTCCAGCTCATGCAATTTATTTGTCAATTACATGTGAAGGATAATTTTTACTGGTGATTGCTCCTTGTAGTGTTACCAAATTGTTGTTCGGGTCAGACTCATCTGTGCATATATATTGATATTTTAATGCCTGGCTGCAGACTATTGGTCTTTTTGTAGGGTTTGGGTGAGCACTAAAGTAGTGTAGTATTTCAAATGATACACTGGTTTTCTGTATATTGATGTTTCTACTGTATTTTGCCCTGCTGTAGTTCAATTGTGGTGTCAAGAAAGCTGATTTTTTTTTCTGGGAGTACTCTATTATCAGATTGATTGAGGGATGAGATTTCTTGAAGGCTCAGTGAAGCTCATGTAGTTTGTCTTCACTATCTCTCTTTCTCTCCATACAAAACAAATGTCATTCGGAAAACAACTGTAGATTAATGGTTTTGTTTTCTTCTGTGATAGGAAGCTTTCCTCTAATTATTTATTTTATTCATTTACTTATTTATTTATAATGTTTTACCAAGAAAAACATAGTGAGATGGGATAGCAGCTCATTTTCAGATGTGTCCATGGGGGTAGGGTACAAGGGATAAAGAAATGCAACAAAATAAATAAATTGAACAAAGCAAATGACAATAGGTAAACTTATACAGAGATAAAGGAGAGTATACGCTATGCACAAGAGGAAGAGCAATATGTGCAAAAATAAAATCACAAATTACATTTTTGAAATTGTATGTACAAGTTTGTGATAGCAGTTCATAGGGGAAGTGACTGTAGTGGTGTTAGTCTTCCAGAAAGGCAAGCAGATTAGACATATTGCAAAAACTCAGGGAAATACATAGGTAACATATGACAATTACATGGAGCTGGGTAGTGCGGTAATTCAAAAGAAAAAATGCCAGAGAATTGGGAAAGGGACAGTAGGGGAGAGGAATAGTGTGGGGGAAGTGCAGAGGGAGAAGGGAGAATCAGAAGCACTTGCAGGTGCATGAGTATAACTCTCAGTGGTGATGTGAGAGTGAGTGGAGAGAGGTGGCAGAGTAGGTGGCTAGGGGGAAGGAGTCCAAAGTTTATGGAAATGGTAGAAGAATGCCATCAGGCCAAGCTGCAGTCGACCTAGGTGGTAGGGTGAGGGAGCAAAAGTTAGAGGAATGGGGGTGAAGGATGAGATGAGAAATAGGAGGAAAGGTAGGAGGGAAGAGAGCCAAGTCAGTGTTTGGCCAGAAAGGAGTAGCAATGCGTTAGACATCTGGCCTCAATGCAGGAAAGAGAGAAGTCAGAGTTGAGGGAGCAATGATGAGTGCAGAGGGGACAGTCAAATGCAAAATGGCAGAAAGAGTGGAAGAGGGGACCAGTCTGGCCAGTGTAGACTTAGGAGCAGTGCTGTAGACTGTGTCTCCATAGTCAAAGATGGGGAGAATCATTCTCTGTAAGATGGCTATGTGAGCCAGCAAGGGGATGCACTTATGGTTACAGTACAAGGCACTGAGTTTTTGGTGCAGCATTTTATGGATAGCCTCAACATTGGTTGAGAAGATCAGGTGTTGGTCAAGCCATACCCCCATGTACTTGAAGTTTGGGTTATACTGAAGGGGAGATTCATCAAGAGTGTTAAAGGATGGGATGGTTGTAAGTCTGGAGATATTTTCATGGATCCAAATGTCATTGAGACTGTCTTCTTTGCATTTAGGGTCAACTGCTTTGACTGGAACCAGTGCTGAGCGTTGTCAAACTCCAGCTGGAGTCTGGTCATTAGATTAGTGGTAGATGAGCCAGAGGCAAATGGTTCTGTGTCATCAGAATACATATGGATGGACGCTGAGGTACAGACAGTGAGGAAGGTATTTAGAAAAATGGAGACGAGAATGGAACCAATTATGGAGCCTTGGGGGACTCCAGTGTTGATAGGAAGGGGTGGTGATAAGGAGAAGCTAATTTTAACCAATTGGGTTCTGCCCAGAAGGTAAGACTGGAACCAGTTTGTGGCACTGATCGAGAGCCCGACAGCAGAGAGTTTTGCCAGAAGAATGGAGTGAGCAATGGTTTTGAAAGCTTTGGCTAGGTTCTCAAAAATGGTGGAAATGATTTGGCCCTGGTCAATCCCAGAGAGAATGGAATCATTAAGCCTGAGGAGGGAGGAGGAAGTGGAATAGGATTTGCTGAAGCCAGACTGAAATGGATTGAAGAAAGAAGATGAGTTTAGGAAAAGGGTGAGTTGAGAGAAGACTAAGTGTTCTTGGAGTTTAGCAAGGGTAGGTAATAGAGAGAGATAGAATGACAGATGCCTGGGGCAGAGATGTCTCCACCTTCAGGAATGGGTATTACTGTGGTGTGCTTCCAGACAAGCTGGACTGAGGCAAGGTAGAAGGAGAGGTTTAAAAGGGATGTGAGGGAAAACATATTGCAGGGACAAAGAGATGCAGGAGTTTAGGGTCTGGTCCATCAGGGCTATTACCCTTGAGGGGGATTGAGAGCCAGAAGGGTAGTAAAGACATTAGTCAGGAGAAACAGAAAAAGGGAAAGGAAAGGTTAGAAGAGAGCTTAGGAGGGGCAGAGGGAGGAGTGGAAGAGGGGAAGGATGATGAGGAGGAGGGAGGAGGGAGGATGGGTAGAGAGGAGGGAAGAGGCACAGTTAGTGAAGATGTTATTGAATTCAGCAGAGACAGGAGAGGAGTCAGAGATAACTGTGTCCTTCACCTTGAGGATTGGGAGGGTGGACTGGGCTGATCATGAGAAGAGGGCATGGATATCTTTCCAAAGCTTTGATGTATGGTTAATATTGCTTTAGAAGGTATTAGAGAAGTACTCCATCTTTGCATGGCTAACTGCTTTAGTGCATGCATTCCATAAGGTTCTGTAGGCAAGGAGGTCAGGAGTGGAGCATGAGGCCTTGTGAGTTTTCCAAGTGAGATCCCTGTGCACTGGCAGGCTAAAAGTTCAACAGAGACCCAGGGGAGATGGCAGCCATGAACCCTAGTTTTTCTGATGGGGGAATGGTGATCTCAAACAGACAAGAGTGTGGTCTTAAAATATAGTAGCGTTGAGTCCATGGAAATAGCAGTGGAGACAGTTGAACAGTCTGATGTTGCTAGGTCCTACAAAAAGGAGGATAGGTCAAGGAATGAAAGGAACAGAGATGGAGGATTTTTTTTGAGGGGGGGTTTGGTCGGTGAATTTTACGTACATAGTAGACCCTGTGGTAGTCACTGAGGGCATCAGGGAGGGTGGCTGATGCAGTAATGCGATGGAGTTAGGCGGTAAGGACCCAATCCAAGAGGATGTGATAGCGGGAGTTGTAATACAGCCATGAAGATGATAGCATATTGAGGGGGCCATTCTTGTGCCCATGGCTGTCTCAGTTTTCATTATGTATAGTTTGTTGTTACAGGTAAAGTAGCCAAGTTTCAGTAAGTAGTCAGTGAGATTTAAAACTGCATCTCATAATTGTCTGATCATTTATATCTCTTTGTATGAATGTTTTGCATGTGTTTAGTCTATCCAAGTGTGGTATATAGGTATAGAGGGACTTTACATCTACTGTGACCAGAAAAGAGTTGGTAGGGAGTGAATGTACCTCATTAAATCTGCTTAGGTAGTCCATTGTGTCCAAGATGAAGATTTGAATTCTTTGTGTCATTGGTTTGAGGGTGCCCTCAACCCAACCTAATATTTGTTCAGAAAAAGTTGAAATACCTGAAATAATTTGCCATCCAGGAATTCTTGGTTTATGTGTATTTGGGAGTGTATAAAATAACCCCGTTTTTTGGATTTTAAGAAATTAAACCAGTTTGTTGTGATTTGATAGTGGATATTTATCACTCAAAGAAAGGAGTTCCCTTCTAAGTTTTTATGTTGGATGCTCCTGAAATGGCAGATGTAATTCTATATCTGACAGTTGTTTTTCTGCTTCCATTGTGTACTGTACATTGCTTATGATTACAACTGCTCCTCTTTTGTCAGTAGGCTTGATGGTGATACTGTCATTTTTCTTTAGATCTTGAATTGCCCCTCTTTCATTGGGTTCAGGTTATAGTTACATAGTATTTGTTGGCAGATAAAAACTCTTGGGTCCATCTAGTAAGCCCTATAGAACCAAAGTTCTGTCATTTCCTAGTATTCCACAGTAGATCCTGCTTTATCCACTTCCCTCCTTCCTTCCCTCCCTTCTTATTTCTAAGCCCACCCCGTGTCTATCCCATGATGTTTGAATCCCTCTACAGTGCTTGAACTTACCACCTCCACTGGTAGTCTGTTCCAGTCATCTACAATCCTTTCCATGAAGAAACACTTTCTGACATTTCCTCTTAGTCTCCTCAATACCAACCTCATTTCATGTCCTCTTGTCCTAGGGCATGTCCTTCTCTGAAGAATGCTCCTCTCCTGTACGTTATTGTGCCATTAAGGTATTTAAAAGTCTGTCATGTCTCCCCTATCTCTTCTATCCTCCGGAGAGTACATATTTAATTCCTTCAGTCTTTTCTCTTAGCTCTTCTGTTGTGTGCCCCTCACCATCTTGGTTGCCCTCCTCTGTACCACCACGTCTTGATCAATGTCTTTCTTCAGTTGTGGCCTCCAGAACTGGATGCAGTACTCCAGATGAGGCCTCACCAAATATACCAAATTTAGTTTCATTTGCTTAAGATTTGTGAGATTATACAGTGCCTAAAGGTGTCGATATATTGGTCCAAATTAAGGTGCCATCTGTTGGCGGCTTCCATTATGGTATTCTCTCTGTTTTGTAGACAGTTTGGTTTTCAGTGGTTTGCCTACAATAGAAGAATTCCCACAGGTTTAATTGATGGAAAAACTGTCAATGTTCCCCACATACAGTAGCTCTATATAGAACTACATGAGTTCCACAAAGCCTTCAATAATACTCATCCCTCAATCAGTCTGGAAATGGAGTACTCCAAGTGAAAAATCAACTTTCATAGAAACTTAGAAAAGAAACATAGAACTTGTTGGCAGATAAGGACCAATTTGCCCACCTAGTCTGACCATTTTCCCTGCAATTTTCCCCTACAGATTCTATTTGATCTCTGGCCCATTCACCTCTTGTCTTTCCCTATGATTCATTTATGCCTATCCCATACATTCTTGAATCCCACCACTGATTTCATCCTCACTGCCTCTGCTATAAGACTGTTCCAGGAACCTACCACACATTCTGTCAAGAAGTACTTCCTCACATCTCTCCTGAGTTTACCCACTCCAGCTTCTTATCATGACCCTTGTCCATTAGCACTATTTTTCCTGAACAATATTTCCCTCTCGTTTCCCCATGAGGTATTCAACGATCTCTACCATATCACCACTCTCTCTCCTCTCTTCCAGGATGTACATAGTTAGGTCCTTTAATCTCTCCTCATAGGGCTTGTGATGCAGACCATGCATCATTTTAGTTGCCCTCCTCTGGACTGTTTCTACTCTGTATATGTCCTTTCTGAGATGTGGTCTCCAGAACTGGATACAGTACTCCAAGTGGGGTCTTACTAGTGATCTATACAGAGGTAACACCACCTCCTTCTATCTGCTGGTGATACCCTCCCTATGCACCCTAGCATCCCATTTGCCCTCCCAACAACCTTGTTGCTCTGTCTGGCCACCTTCTTGTCATCCAATATGATTGCTCTAAGGTCTCATTCTTGCTTGGTGGTCATCAATACCTCCAGTCCCATTTTGTACTCTGCCAAAGGTTTCTGTGCCCCAAAGTACATTACTTTGCACTTCTCACATTGAAACCCAGCTACCATACCCTTTACCACTTCTTGTTTTTTTTTTTCAGGCTGTGCTCATCCTTTCCACCTATCATGGATTGTCTATCCTATTCACAGTTTGGCATCATCCACAAAGAGACAGACCTTCCCTTCCAGCTCCTTTGCAATGTCACTCATAAACACATTAAAGAGGACTGGTGTCAGCACTGATCCATGAGGCACCCCACTGGTCATGGTCCCTTCCTCTGAGTGAACTCCATTTACCTCCATCCTCTGCCACCTATCCTTAACCAATTTGTGACCCAGTTTACCAACTTTGGACCCACTCCTAAGCTGCCCAGCTTGTTTTCTAGTCTCCTATATAGAACAGTGCTGAATGCCTTACTGAAATCTAGGTAGGCTATGTTCACCACTACACCCTGATCTAGTTCCTTGGTCACCCTGTCAAAGAACTCTATCAGATTTGTTTTCCATTACCTACTCCCATGAATCTCTGCTGCCTTGGGACTTGTAATCCACTGGAGTCAAGATATTCCACAGTCCTTTCATTTCAGCGGTGACTCTATTAATGTTCCCACCACTTAAGTCAGACTGACTAGCCTATAATTTGCAACATGCTCCCTGCTACAACTTTTGTGAAGTGAGATTACATCTGTCCTCCTGCAGTGCTCCGGGACAATTCCTGTTTCCAATGAGCTGTTAAAAAGGGACATCAGAGTTGCAGCCAGCATCTCCTTGAGCTTTTTTGCACCCCATCTGGCTTCACTGCTTTGTCCACTTTCAGATTTGCAAGTCCCTTAAGGGCTGTCCCTCAAAAATGGCCCAGTATCCACCTCCCTCCCTCAAATGCTTCTGTTACATTTCTATTGCCCCTCCCCATCACTTTTCTCTGTGAACACTGAGCAAAATTATTTGTTCAGTATATCTGCCATTTCCTGTCCCTCTGTTCACAGTATCCCTTTCCCTTCTTAACCTTACAATCTTATCCATAGTCTTCATTTTTTTGCTTATGTATCTACAGTAAAAGTTGCCTTGCCCCCTTTTGTTACTACCTTTGCTATTCTTTCTTTAGATTGTGCCTTTGAACTCCTTACGGCTCTCCCTGCTTCCTTACTTCTCCTGATACATCTCTACATCCTTTTCCCTCTGCATATCCTTATATCTTTTAAATGCTACCCTTTTAGCTCTTACCTTTTCCACCACCTATTCTGAGAACCATACCAGTCTCATTCTCCTCTGTCTTTTGCTCCCTTGCTTGATGTAGAGGTTTGTTGCCTTCACTATTGCCTTTTTTAGTTTCCTCACTGTTCCTTCACCCACCCAGTTCATTCCTCCCCATCAGGTCATCCTTAAGGCATTCACCCATCTTTTTAAAATCTGCTCTTCTGCAGTCCAGGAAACTCACCTATGTGTGACTTGATTCAACAACTTTCCTTATATTAAATCACACTGTATGATGATCACTGGTCCCCAGGTGGCCCCCCTCCTTGAAATTTGCAACACTATCCCTGGTGGTGAGTACCAAGTCCAGCATTGCCCCATCATGAATGGGTTCATTGACTAGTTGCCCAAGGAATGCCCCCTGCAGGGGGTTCAAGATTTCCCTGCTTCTATCAGAAACCACAGCTGGAGGCTCAAATTTACATCTGGCAGATTGAAGTCCATTACCAACAGCACCTCCCTCTTGTCTGCCGTCTTGACAGTTTCTTCCATTAGTACTTTATTTAACTGATCACCCTGTACTGAAGGTCTCTAGATCACACCATTGCAAATAGGAGCTACATTCCCTGTCTCCAGGGTGATGCATAGAACCTCTGCCCACCATAATGGTTTCTGAACACCACAATTGAACTGCAACAGGGCAAAATAAAAATATCAGTATACAGAAAGCCAACACATTGTTTAAACTAACTATGCCATTCTAGTGGACACCAAGCATACAAGAGCAACAGTATATAGCCAAGCCCTACGATACCAACATATACAGAATGCACAGAAGAGTCAGGCAGGGACAACAGTTTGGAAATACTACAAGGAGACTTCACAAGGAAATAACTACCCCTCACACATAATTGACAAACAGATTGCATGAGCCATACGTATACCAGAAAAACAGCTACTTGCATACAAAAAGAAAAGTACAGAGCAAGATGAAGGAGGTGCTGTTAGAACTTTACTACTCTACTGGGACTTAAGAACTAGTACTCTACTACTGGGCCGTTCAATTTAGGGTAAAAACAGACAACAAAAAGAGTTAGTGTGTTTGTCTGAGTTGGGTGAAGGGAACTGTTATCTGTACAGTTAGCTAATTGAAGAAGGAAACTGAATTGGGGGAGTGGCTCAGGCAGCTGGAAGCCAGGTGTTTGGATTTAAAACTACCCTAGATAGCTTTTGGCAGAGAACAGCAAGAGGAAGGAGGTGCTGTTAGAACTTTACTATTCCACTGGGACTTAAGAACTAGAACTCTACTACTGGGACCTTCAATTTAAGGTAAAAACAAACAAACAAACAAAAAAAGAGTTAGTGTGTCTGACCTGGGTGAAGGGAACTATTATCTCTGCAGTTAGGTAGGTGGAGAAGGAAACTGTGAATTAGAGGGAGTGGCTTACAGTAGGTAGCAGGAAGCCATGTGTTTGGCTTTAAAATTGCTCTAGATAGCTTTGACACAGAACAGCAAGAGGAAGGAGGTGCTGTTAGACCTTTACTACTCTTCTGGGACTTAAGAACTAGAACTCTACTACTGGGACCTTCAATTTAGGGCAAAAACATACAAAAAAAAACAAAGGTTAGTGTGTTTGTCTGAGTTGGGTGAAGGGAACTGCTATCTGATCAGTTAGCTAGGTGAAGAAGGAAACTGTGAATTAGAGGGAGTGGTTTAGGCAGCAGGAGCCAGGTGTTTGGATTTAAAACTGCCCTAGATAGCTTTTGGCAGAGAAGAGCAAGAGAAAGTAGATGCTGTTAGAATTTTACTGCTCTACTTGGACTATATAGCCTTCCCTCCTCTCCATCCCTCCACCCTTAGCCAGTTCCACTTTTATAGGCACAGGATTTGACTGACAACAGAAACTTCCTGTTTGGGAGCAGCAAGGCAGGGATCACAGAGGCACAAAGACTCACCATCCTAGAAGGAAAAGAGTAGCTCTCCGTCCCCCCCTAGCTGCTGTAGGTCTAACTCTGAGCAAGTAAGAAGGAGACTACTGAGGAATATAGGCACCTCCTGTCCCAGAACAGGAAGAGCATGAGCTTTAATGGTACGGAGGCAGTAGAAAAGTAGGGAGAAAAAAATTAAAATAAGAACATGTGGTGCAGTTTAGTGGCTGTGGAGTGGCAGTCTTCCAGGAGATGTTCTGGAGGATGCGGTGTTGTCCATCTGCAGGCACTTCTCTGGGCTGAGGGAGGAGGTTGCTTATCTCTAGGCTGAGTTGTCCAGGATTTGGGGGACCTCCTCTCCCACCTAGTGACCACAAGGGCAGCTGATGCTGCATCAGAGGTTGCCAAGAAAGAGGAGCAGTTGGATCACAGTGGGCTCAAGGAGGGTGAGATTGGAGAAAGAGAGGCACATCCCTCCAGTTGTACCTCTCCCCAGTTCTTATGTCATTCTGTCAGAGTGTGGTTTCTCTATGGAGGCACCCATAGTGCAGACCAAGGAGGATGCTGGGAACCTCCACAAAGGAGACCCACAGGAGGGTGGCATGGGACCCCACAGGGGAAAGAAACAACTCCTGGTTGGGGACTCCATTGTTAGGTGGGTAGAACTTGGGGAAGGGGGGAGAGGAAGGTAAGGTGCCTGCCTGCTTGGCACCATAGCTTGGAGGGACAGGGATTGAATCCCCAGGGTCACAGGAGCAGCTGCATGTAGGAGGGAGCTGGATGTCATTGTCCACCTAGGGACAAATGACCTGGCTGGGAAAGGGATCAGAGAAGTGCAGGAAGAGTTTGTGGAGCTGGGGAGGGGCCTTAGACAAGTGGCACACACGGTAACCTTCTCAGAGGTGATGCCTGTCTATGGCATGGGCGAAGCTAGGGTGCTCTGCACCATGGGATTCAATCAATGGTTGAAAAACTGGTGCAGTGCTCAGGGGTTTGGCTTCATTATGGACTGGGGTCCACCTGAGAGATGCAGGCCTATACTGGCATGATGGTCTGCATCTGTCCAGGAGGGGAACCATAATCCTAGGAGACAGGTTTAAATGCTTCATTGGCAAGCATTTAAACTAGACAAGGGGGGAAGAAATGAAAAGGAACAGGGAAATCTTAGCCAACCCCCCCAAAAAATCTGGGTAGTTAGTGAGGTAAACACCATGATAGAGAAGTCAATATGGAGATGGGCAGGGGTAATCGGAAAAAAAGGCAACGGCAGTTAGGACAGGGATGGGGAAGAAAGGGGTTAGGCCAGGGACCCAATTTTTCTGTGGCACATCAGAGCAAAGCTCTGCCGCACTCAACACCAATTTCTGCGGCAATTCTGTGGCACATTTTTACCCTTAATTTTTTTCCTTTTTTTATTCTTTTTGCCATGTCTGACACAATGCACGCTCATAACACAGTCATTTTATGAGCGTTTGTCACCAAGTTTTCAACATAGCCAGTTTAAGACCTCTGCTCAGGAACGGTATCACTGTGATTTTCTTAATCTGTCCCAAACATTGATTTCGCATAACCGACCGCGCCATTGTGTGCTACATGTGCGAAAACACATTTTGGGTGAGATGAGATAAATGACAGTTGTACTGCTCATAAGGAGGTGTGGTAAAATAGCAATACTGAAAATCTGGAGTGAAAATATTAAAAATGCTCGAAGTTATGAGCGTGTGTAGGAACTGCACAATGCACGCTCATAAAACAGTCATTTTAATGGGCATTTGTCACCAAATTTTCAACATAGCCAGTTTAAGAGCTCTGCTCATGAACGGTATCACTGTGATTTTCTTAATCTGTCCCGAACATTGATTTTGCACACTGACCGTGCCATTGTGTGCTACATGTGTGAAAACACATTTCGGGTGAGATGAGAAAAATGACAGTTGTACTGCTCATAAGGAGGTGTGGTAAAATAGCAATACTGAAAATCTGGAGTGAAAATATTAAAAATGCTCGAAGTTACAAGCGTGCGTAGGAACTGAGCAATGCACGCTCGTAAAACAGTCATTTTGGGGAATATTTTCACCAAATTTTCTAAATAGGGTTTTTGGGAGCCTACCTCATGAACTGTGACACTGTCATTTCATTACTCATTGTGGAAAGGTGGTTCTGCGCAGTGACTGCGGAACCACCTTTTGGGATGGATTAACAAAATAACAGTGTCACAGTTCATGAGGTGGGGCCACAAAAACCCCATGTTGAAAATTTGGTGAAAAAATTCCCAGAAATGGCTGAGATATGCACTAAAGTTGAAAAAATCCATTTATGCCATTATACAGCTTACCAGCATTTCTTCAGTTCGCGGTCGGCTTTGAAGAGTGCAGCGTGTTCCGGTCCACGAAGATCATCGCGCTGGGCTCGGGGTAAGTATGGGTCTGAGGTGGGGTGAGATGGGATGTGGGAGGTGGAGTGCATGAGAGGGTGGGTGGAAGGGGTCAAAAGAATCAACGAGGAAGGTTTTTGCTTCAGGTTTTAGACTCAAGAGGGACTTTTGCCATGCTGGGGTGGGCTCCCAGCATGGCTAACAGGGGAGGCGATGAAGCAGATGGGGGATTGGGCACCCCCATCAGCAACAAGCTTTTGCCACACTGGGGTGGGCTCCCAGCATGGCACCAGACAGCTTGGGGGGACAGTGAAGCCAACGGGTGATTGGGCACCCCCATCGGCAAAGGAAGCTTTTGCTGCACTGGGGTGGGCTCCCAGCATGGCATACAGAAATTTTGGTAGGGGACAGTGAAGCAGACAGGGGAGTGTGCACCCCGTCAGCAATGGAAGCTTTTGCCATGCTGGGGTTGGCTCCCAGTGTGGCACCAGGCAGCTTGAGGGGACAGTGAAGCTGACGGAGGATTGGGCACCCCTGTCGGCAAAGGAAGCTTTTGCCACATGGGGGTGGGCTCCCAGCATGGCATACAGACATTTTGGGGGGGGACAGTGTAGCCGACAGAGGATTGGGCACCCCCGTCGGCAAAGGACATTGTTCCGCGGGCGGCCGTGAATTCCGTGGGTGACAGCAAATTCCGCTGATATTTCCACGGTTTGCCACACCTGCAGAATCGCAGAAAACTCGGGGCCTATACTTATGGTTTCTGATGTGTCTTGTGTGCAGTACTGTTTTCATGATACTGTACTTCTGACTTACTGGGTTACTGGCACTAAGAGAATGTTTACTGTACCTGTGTGTTCCTGTTGTGTCCATTTTGTTCTATGGGACCTGCTCAGCTATATAGCCATATATAACTAATGCATGTATGAGACCACTGTCCCCGGTGTCCTGTATAATACAGGACACACTGTGGATCTTGGAGCCTTGCACCTGCCATAACATCAAGGTTATATGCTACCATGGTGACATGTGCTCGCTGTCCATCAATGGGTGCTTTGTCAGGATTAATGAATATATCATGTGACATGTGGTCTACATATGGCTCAGGTGGCAGGTTTACCAAACAGAAATTCACAGAGGTCACTGTGTGTTCAGTGTACATGTGCTATGTGGCATGAATGCCAGTATGCATATGCCACGAAATGCATGGTATACTATTATTGTGGAGTGGGAATGCCATCTCTTAGTCCTACTGTTTTGTTGGGCTATACCTATTGTACAATGTCCATCCCTACTAGTGCACAGGTATATTTCCTGTGTCCCAGTTGTATGTAGCCTGGGCTACTTCCTACTGTGTACAGTAAGGTGTACATAGCGTGTAGCTGATATGCATTGGAATGTTGGACAGGAGTAGTGAAGACAGCTGGATAGGGACACTACACAGGCCTTGCATGCACAGTGCTAGTCCATAGCTACAACACTGGTATGTAACATCGTGGCTGGGCTTGGGTCTTAACACACATGTCTTTGTGGGGTGCCAAAGCTGTGCACAATAGCAAGACATGACTCTGTATATTCCTGTCCATCCACACCATGCATATGTGGCTGCTGGTGCACAGTACCAGTATGTAGGCATGTGTAATGCTTAGGGTTTATGGAAATGTGCCATGTGTTCTGCTGCATGCTATTAATCACATCTCCTTTGTCCTCTTCCACAGCCACCAGGGCCCAGCAGGGCCAAATCAGGACCTGGGAGCAGGAGCAGGGCCACCTGGACCAGCAGCAGTGGGAGGATACAGCTGGCCATGATGGGGTCTAGCATGGCCAGATTACAAAGAGATGGCCCACAGACACATGTCCACATAAGTATGCTGCATTGTGTGTTTTTCTGTCTAGGTTGCAAGTCTACAGTATGCTGCGTGCTTCTGCTGTTGGAGACACATGTTCATGTGTGACTTATCTGGCTGTATACATGCCTGTAGGGGCAGCACATATGCAGCTGTTGTTTGGGACACTCACCTGACTCTTGGAGTGTTGTCCCATTATTGACACTGTGGTGTTTCAGGGTCTGTGCAATCTGCTGTTTCTCTTACCTTGTGACAGGCATGCTGCCTTGTGTATGTACTGAGCCTTGGCATGAATTAGATTGTGCGGTGACATGTCTCCTCTGTTGAAGACCTGGTATACTAAGGCATTGGCAGTAATGCTGACAGCCACAGGTTGTACTCCTGCCATTGTTAATTGGGTCTGTTGTGCCACATGGTCAGGACCAGGCATTTGTATCTGTTTTTAGTAGGCAACAGCCACTATTGTACCTGTACACCCCTGTGACATGCTATGTGTGTCATACAGTGCCCATGCAGTCTGCCACATCAGTGCCATCTTCAGTGTCATATTACTGGGTGTCATGCCACTGTTTCTCACCAGAGCTGTCCTTATGGGCATGGTGTCCATGTCAGGGCAAGGCATTGATGGGCACTGAATGTACCTTACCATATCTGATCAACTTGTGATGCATAGGAGCCAGCCATGTTTTGGGGGGGCCAAAGCATGGATCACCTAACCTCCTACCATGCTGGCGGCTCATGTTCGGAGACGAGCATGGTTGCCTAGGGTCAGCCGGGGGGAGACTTGCAAGAGGATTGAGAAACCACCTAACAGCTCTTCTCTCCTTCATTGTGGTGGTTGGCCATGTTGACTCTTGGCTGCCACCACATGGAGGACTGATTGTAGCCCATAGAAGCAGCGGGAGGTAGACAGAAGTCAGGGGGTGGAGGAGGGAGTCATATTACCAGGATTCATGTACACCTCCATGTGCATGCATTACCTGAGTATTCCATGACTATGGGCAGGGATGGAAGAATCCAGGAGGAAAAAGGAAGGCATGGTAGGCACATACTGCATGATGTCCACACACCACATTTCCACCTGTCACATCGCTGGGGTACCTGGTAGTAAATACTGAAGTAAGGTATCAAAGGAGAGGACTGCACTCCCCGTCCTGACCCCACCAAGGTGGGAAATCTGTTGAGGCACTAAGCCTCCAGGAGATGCTGGACAGTGGGAAGTAGGAGCTAGGCAGATGGGAGCCTCATGGAGGGAACTGTGCCATGGAGGATAAACTGAATATGGAAAAAGAAGGAAAAAAAAATGTATCCATAGTTGGTAGAGTCTTACCAATTCAATAATGTCCAAAGTATGATTATTCCATGGTACACTGGTAAGGTCATACATACATTATAACACAACTGGGTCTTCACAGAGCCAGTCTCCTGCACTGGATCTTTATCAGAAAAGGCCCTCGGCCTAGGGTGGAACCAGCATCTGCTAGGATGGAGGGGGATTCTAAGTGGCTCTGCATCTGACACTGGTGTTGTGTTGACTGTGGTATAGTATTTCAGGCATCCACCTGTGTGAAACACCTCTGTACTCATGTGTTACCCTGCCTGCTGCACACAGTGCTGAATAATGGTGTCATCCACATACAGTTGTGCTTTGTGTACCATGTATGTTTTTGTGCACCTGGGCCAGACCTTGCTTTTGACAAGGGTTGCTCATGGATGTTGACTGTCCTGCACACTTCCGTTGGCCAGTGTGCTAGATGCCATGTCTGCAGGGTGTATATGTGTGTGTGTGTGTGTGTGTGTGTGTGTGTGTGTGTGTGTGTGTGTGCACATGCGTGCATGACTCTTAGACATTTGGTCCATTATAATGCCTATTTTGCACTGGCTTGATGCTGCTGTTACATGTTCAGTGTTTTCATATCTAGCAAGCCTGCTGCTTTGTATGTCCCTTGCATGGCTTGGTCATGCTCTGTTGCAGCATAGCACACACATTGTGGGTGTGGTCCTCTACTGTTCAGGTATGCAGTGCTGTTTTTGGTATGTCATGCACATTCCATTGTGGCTGTTCAACTCCCTCCACGAATGTGTGGCATGGTGGCCCATCTGTCATCCGGTTGTACTTCCATTATGCATGGTATGTCACTCCTCTGTCCCTCCACCTGTGTGCACCACCATCTGAGTTTAGTCTGTTTCTTTCCATAGGTTCCCAGAGGGATTCAGGAGACTGGAGGGATTGGAGACACATCATGCTGCAGGAGGGACAGGACAGCAACTTAGGCGCCAAGTCCACTTTGTGCTGTTCCTAGTTTAGAAGGTGGTGGATTGCACCTGTGCAATCTAGGGCCTACCAACAGCCGTCATCTGGTAGTTCATAGCCGACACCATCACCATCACCATCCGCAGCCCCTTGATGGTGCATTGAACATTTTTTTACTTATTTATTAATGAGTGGGTACTCTTTATGCTTTTATTTCTTAAGGGGTGAGTGCCCTTTTCATTTTAATTCTTGGTGGGCCAGTGCCCTCTATTTTTTATTACCTCATGGGTGTTGCCCCTTTTTTATTTCATACTGATGCATGGGTGCACTTGTTTTATATTTATTAATTTGGGGGGATGCACTGCTTTTTTATTTTCAAGGATGTGTGTCCAGTGTTTTTATTTTCATGGGCAATGCACGTTTTCATTTGTTCCCCCTTTATATGGTCAGTTGACCATTTTCCTTTGCACCCTTTATATGATGGTTGTCCTTGGTATTGTTTATAGTTTTATTGTGTTATTCTTGTTGTCGTTAATGGGGCAGTGCCTATTTTATATAGTATAGTTTCTTTCTGATACCTATGCTGCTGTGTTATGTGTCTTTCATTGGTGTCCCTTCTTGCAACAAAAAACAATTCTTCTGAATATCCTAGTAGCAGTGTAGTGGCACTAGGACAGAGCAGTAGCTGATGACTGAATAAAGGGTGCATGGCATGGTGGGAAGGAAAGGTTACACATAGCATAGCTTTTTGGGGGGAAACACAGGCATCTGTAAAACCAATGGCAAGTTTGGTGAGGAAGTCAGAAACCTTGCAAAGTCTTAGTGAAGCGCAAAGTTCTTGACTTTGCATTAACTTCACTCACAATGTGAAACTTTGTAACATCGGAAATCCTAATTAAACTAAAAATAATAATTTTAAAAAGATCTATAATTATTTTATATTGCATAGGAAAACTTTCTTTTTACAAAATATAAAAAGTAGCAGCATTAAAGCTGAAGAAATCAGGTAAAACAACTTTTTAGATGGTTCCAGTAATATCAATTAATTATTCAAGGCCATGTTGCAATAGAAAGTCTCTTGAAGCAGCATAATGGATGCCTTTGTGGCACAGTAGACACTTTTGGCCCATGCACAGTGAGGCATTACCAAGGGCACTTTGAACTGCCCATAATGGAAGCAGCCACACATTATGTTCTGCAAAGAGGTTTGTGAAAAAGCATTGCAAGCACACATGTTAATAAGACGACATTTCGTTACCATGTGCATATTGTGATAATAAAATCTTGTGCTTAAACAAATAGCTTGCCAGAGCAGTGCTAGTAAACATGAGCAAAAAGCACTTCTTCACAGAGTGCAAAGCACCAGCCACCATTACGATTCCCTCCCACTGTGCGATGGTAAAGGGTGCTTTAAGCTCTATGAACCACACCCTAGAGGACAATTAGCATCCCTGACATCCAGTGGACCACCTTCCCTCCCCCAATCCCTGAATCCCAAACATCATATTATCTATGTCATCCAGAATCCTCATCCCACACCTGATGCCCAAACCACACACATTATATTATCCCCAATGTCCATTGGTCAGCCCTACTTTACCGTATCCCTGATTCCCTTTTAAATAAGTTACTGCTGGCATCAAGTGTCCCTTCCTCCACCCAGGTAGGCCCCACCCCTATTTTGTGTACAATACTATTAATATATGAACATTCCCACTACCCTAGTACCAACACTGAGTGATATATCATTCCAACTCCCACCAACCAAGGTCCCATTCAGTGAGTAACCCTTCACCCCACATAGCCACTGGCACGCCACACCTTACTCCCCCCAAAATACCCAAAGGATACCACTCCATCTAAAACACTGTAATAATGAAAATCATTCCCCACAGTAGTGAGCAACAAGCCACTTGCATTACTGATTCATTCACACTGACTAAGTCGGCATTGCCCTGAGCAGAAACAGCTGATTGGTCTGTTTTGTCCAAAACCCAAACAGGTTTTGAGATGTACTCTTGGAGCTTCCCAGTGTCACCAGACAATCAGCTATTACTGCTCAAGGCATCATCAATTAATTCCATGTGAATGAATACATGATGCAAGATGCTAGTTACTAGAAACTGCAGGGTCTGTTTTCTTTATTACAGGTTCCCCTGCAGGTTGGTATCCTTTGGGCATTGTAGTGGGGTGCTTGTTACCAGTGGAAGTGTGGGATTAGGGTTTTACTCATTGACAGGGACTAGAGTAGCTGTACTGCAGTATGCTGCAGTTTTGCATTGCACCCTGGCCAGCACCACTGTATGTAATTCAGGGTTTGTAAGAAGGAGAGGGGCCACTGAACGCTAGAGTTAATAATGTATATGTATGTACTTCAGGGATAAGGTGAGGGTGGGGAACCACCTGATGTCAGATACATCTGCAGATCTAGGCAGGCATAAATGCTGTGTGATGTGGCCTTGGTTGTACCAGCAACAGTGTTTGCCACAGGCTGCAGTGTGGAGCGTTCAGCCGGCACCAATCTGGATGAACAATTTTTTTTTTCCTAATATAATGAAGGTATCCTGACATGCAAATGTCTTCTTTTTGGCCTGTCTGTAGGTAAAGTTGTCATTTGCATGTCACAGTTCCATTATGAGGTTCTGTGTCTCATGAAAAAACAAATTTGCCCTGTGCAAATGCTTGTTTGCTCTTGTGACTGTGAAGCCTGCTCAGGCCTTTGCAACAGTTGTGCTTTCTTCCTAGGCCAGCAGGGGGATTTGGATTTGAATTATTTAGAAATTTATTGCAAACAAACAGAATCTAGAGGTTGAATTTCAATACATCAAAATATACCACTTAATGATCTATAAACATTCATGATAATAATACTTTAAGCAGACTAAAATCTGAATTGTAATACAAAATTTACAGTTTTCACACTGATTCACAGTTTTCAAGACAATTTTGTTTCCCTTTTTAAAGTGGACCATCACAGGGCCACAAGACATTAACAGATTCACACTGTCGCACTTTGCTCCTTCACTGTTGCGTGCTCCAGTGGAGTATAATGGAATATACTTGGTATAGGTAAACTTTGTTCAGCACCTCTTCCATTATTATACAGTATAGCCATGGGATGCATTCGACTAATCAGTAGGTAGAACAACTGTACCTCTTATTCTGTGTACAGTTGTCTCCTTGTGCTCCCACATCCTATGACCTCCACACCAGCGCCACCAAATATCTTTGAGACTCATTATTGCTCCATCTCACCTAAAAAGCTCAAACCTTTTTACTTCTTTACTATGGCCTCACACACCACATCAAAGAGATACGCCTACAGCCTTGCACCAATGTGACAAACATAGAGGGACGACAGCTCACTGTGCAGGTACTCACTAGAAGATGTCTGGCAAAGCCATTTTATACACACAGGAGAATAAAAATGCCATAAAACTCAAAAATGGAGATTAGAAAGCACTCCATCTACATATTATCAGTGATCCATTGCTATGCAATATGTATATGAATGTTGTTACTTTTGTCTTTTTTGGTTTAACAAGGGTATCTCACACTGATTGAATAGAGAACTGCTAGGTATGAATCGTGGTCCTATTACTCAAACAGAATGAGAGGCACTTGTTAAAGCATAACAGACAAGTTGCAACAGCCATCTACAGTACACATACTGTATTCCACTTTGTGCATTTCAGCAACTTTGCTCACCAGCAGGACTCTTTGCCCTGCACTTTGCTCCAGCTTCAAAAATGCTGCCCTTGCTGTTTTAAATATGGCAGGAACTAACCAATCTTGGTTAAAATCACCCATGACAAAAATGCCATGAGTAGTACAATAGGGGACACTGTAGGGGGAAAAGTTGATACAGTCTTGATGGAACTGATCTGGGAGTAGGATAAACATCCAATCAGTAAAGAAAGCTATAACTTGATTTTTTTTAATTTTCAAAATAATAACTTCACAACATTCATGTGGCAAGTCTCTATTCTATTTGGATACTGTAAATCTTTTCTTGAGATAAATAATTATGCACCCTTTTATCTCTCTTCGATTCTGTCTATGAAGAACATATTGAATGAACCCATAGATGTAGGTTTAGCAGCAGTGTTGTGCTATATCTAAGTTTGCAATAACATTTGTATATGATGGTAGGTTTAAAATAACCCACTCCTTAATCAAATCAAATTTGGGTATTATCAACTTTATGGCTGGAGCCATTTTCCATCCCCTCCCCCGCAGATATCACATGCCATGTCACCATGGCACCTGCACACAAGGCATGCCTAGCACCTACAACAGAAATGTCTGCACCCTCTGTCAGCCCTCCAGCCACACTACCACCTGTGGTCACCCAGGTGGCAATACTGAGCTGAATGATGGTGACCTTCTCCCCAGAACAGAAGAACATCATATGGGTTTCTCAATCATCCTTCCACTGGGTGACCCTTGACAACTCAGACTCACTTTTGAATGTGAGTTACTAGCTTCACTAGCAATAGCTCTACTGCTGAACCAATGGTCCGGCCTGCATTTCCAATTCTTATGGTCAAAATCAACAACCCAGTTTTTAATATCAGTGTCAGTGGCTCAGTAGGTAGCACACTCACGTCTGAGGCTGGGAGATCAGAGAGCTGTGGGTTCAGTTCCCACAACTGGCACTTGGGTTAATATCCCAGTACTGAGACTGTAGTGCAGCATGAGAGGGGTACTGCACTTCTGAGGTGCCGTATTTCAGATGAGACGTTAAACCGAGGTACAATCTGCCTGGATTGGTGGTAGTTCAGGTGGATGTTAAAGATCCCATGGCACTTATCGAAATGAGTTGGGTAATTTCCCTGGTGTCCTGGCCAAATTTCCCTCATTCACTAAAAATACCACAAAGAGCTTAATCTAGTTCAAGGTCAGTTGGCATTCGTCTGTATCCCCCTCCCCTGGGTCGTGCCTGAAAATTGGCAGGATTTGTCTAGTGCACTTACCCGGCCAACAAAAAATAAATAAAATAAATAGGAACAGTGATAAGACATATATCACAACATAGTGGGATCATTTCCCTGAACACCTTTGTCCATCCCAGCAGTCCTGTTTTTTTTTGTGTGTGTGTGTGTGTGTGTCAACTGTGTGCACATGTCTCCAGAGCAGCTACAAAATGTTAAGGGCAGGATTTTAGAAACCCTCACTGAACTTTGTGGCATGATAGTGCTGCATTCCTGTAATTATGATCAAACATCAGGCTGCCTAAAAGGTGATCTATTGTTGGAGCACAGTTGTTACAATTTATGGTACTTTTGGTCCCACTTGCATCAGAAAGGGGTCACATGCATCATCCTTTTAACACTATCTTCCACAGTTCTTGAAAACTGTCCAAAATCTGCAAAAAAAGTATGAAATGGCTTTGACGCATTTTGCCAGATTATTTTTGATGCAGGCACAGTCCAAAATCAAGGATTACACCTCTGCCAAAAACTTTGCAAACCTTATCCCAATTATGGTTAGCACACACTTTAAGTAAGTCTTGTTTTAATGTTGTAAGGTACTGAAGCTACTTTTGAACAGTGAAGTAGCTACATTTTAGGCAAAATTAATCAAAGTATACACCACCCTATGTACCTGTGTTCCAGAACATTTGTTTATGAAGTCATACATAAGAGAACATAACTCACGGATGCAAAGTAAATTACATCTCTAATACTGAAGGGTTCACCTGTTATGCACAAACATTTGTATGCACTTTTCTAGAAGCACAAACATCATAGAATAGGGAGCATGGTAATTTATGGCTTACCTATTCTAGTTCCTAATCATGAGCTAGCAAATATTTCTCCTGTTATACCTAAGGTAGAACCGAATAAAACGTTTTTCATTTTATATATAGTAACACTCCAAAGACTGACCTCAGTTTATCATCTCTGTAATCTAAATGCTAATGTGTCTACAAGATATATCTAGTATCTCAAAGATGAAGAGTTCATTATGAAATGCAATTCCTGTACTGTGCCACATCTGTCACTTCTGTCTTTTAAAGAGCATGCAGTCAAAATGCTAACTGTTCTTAATAGTCCTCTAGTGCTAGCATTGGCGGTCCCAATGCTGAATCCATTTTTTTCACCATTTTCTCTTCAAGTGTCCCTAACCCCCAATGCTGCTCTGTCACAGAGCTCTAAGTGCTAGTCCCTAAACCCATGATATAAGTAGCACATTTCAGCATCTGGCCCTGTACTTCATTCTGTAGAGCATCATTCCCACTGTGTTCTTTAATTTGATACAAATAAGCAACTGCTTCATCGCTGGGAGAGCAGTCAATTTGCCACATGATAGCAAGACAAATACCATGCTGTGACTGTGGCAGAAGCAGCTGCTGCAGTATTCTATGTCAGATTCTCTGTCTCAACTTCAGAGACTAAGCTTGCCGTCCCTCCAGTATTCTTTACTTCATACAGTGGGGTTGCTGTGTGAAATTAGCATTATTGTGTCTGATTGGAATTATTGTGTTCAAAGGGGTGATTACTGTTCAAGTTTGCTTCACAAAATGTGCATAAAAATAAAAACATTGATAGCATACAATAAGAAAAGATTATTCAGCAGTCTTTATAAATATCAAAAGTCGTGTGGATCAATATATAAAGCATTCTGATGACACATTGGCATTAAATAGTAACAGAAAAGCAAAACTCACTATTTCAAAAGAAACATAGTATTATCATTTAAGAGTTCAACTACAGATGATTAGTTATTAATTTATTACATACAGTAATGTTTATGTAAAATGTGCACAGCAAACAGGTCAGTACTTTCATTTCTAAAAAGAAGACTGCTAGACAATTCTAACTTACCATGACCCTCAAATGATAAATTAATGGGGATATCCATTTCTGTCTTTCATTGTTTAGCAAGGTGCAGTCAAACAGTAAGTGGGAGACATTTAATCTAAGATCCTTATTACAGGCGCAAGGGGTATTTACTAAGTTAATGTGCTGCATAGAGATACCATTTTTTCCTGACTTCAAAATTTCTAGCATAAACTTACAGGTGTTTTTTCTATGCAAGCTTTTTTCACAAAAGTTAAGATACTGTTCTGTACCAAATGACCACTTATTGGAGCTTTTTTTTTTTAGTTATTGTTTAACCAGGTATAGCACACTAAGCTGAAAGCTTTTTTACAGGAGTGACCTGGGAGCACAAGGAGGTTAAGTGACTTGCTCAGGGTCATACAGTATGCAAGTGGAAGCTGTGGGATTCAAACCCAGGTCTGGTCTGCTAGATGTCACCAGATTTGCAGTTCAGAGCCTTAGACCACTGCGCTGTACTGTTTCCTGACAAAGTATAAGCAAATACGTCCTGTATCTACCCAGGTAATTTTGCATGATGATAATAATTCTTTGTAAAGTCTCATTGACAAATGTGTCGGGACTCAAATAGGTCCCAAAATGCCTATGTTGAAAATTTGGAGAGCAAAATCCAAAAAATAACAGTGTTACAAGCAAGTGTTGTGCAGTTTCCATGCATGCTTGTAACTTTGAGATTTTTTTAATATTTTTTCTCCAGATTTTCAACATTTCCATTTGTTCACACCTCCTTATGAACGGTATGGCTTCATTTTCCATATCCTGCCCAAATTGTGTTTTAGCACATCTGGCACACAGTGTCACAGGTCGCTGTAAGAAAACAATGTTTGGGACACAGTGAGAAAATTACAATAACACTGTTCATGAGCAGAGCTCCCAAAGTGCCTATGTTAAACAGCTGGTCCAAAAATTCCACAAAATGACTATGTTACAAGCGTGTGTTGCCCAGCGTCCATGCACCATCATAAGTTTAAACATTTTTAATATTTTCACTCCAGATGTTCAACATTGCCATTTTTGCACACCTTCCAATGAAGAGTACAGCTGTCATTTTTCACATCATGCCCAAAATGTGGTTTTGCACATCTGGCACACAATGGATGGTCGCTGTGGGAAAACAACGTTTGGGACAAATTAAGAAAATCATACTGCCACTGTTCATGAGCAGAGATCCCAAAATGCCTATGTTAAAAATTTGGTGAAAGAATTTCAAAAAAACAGACTGTTACGAGTGTGTGTTGCCTAGTTTTCAAGCATGCTCATAACGTCAAGCATTTTTAATATTTTCACTACAAATTGTTAACATTGCCATCTCTTCACACCTCCTTATGAATGGTGCAGCTGACATTTTTATGTGGTGTAGAATGGTGTGGTCACTGTGGGAAATCAGCGTTTGGGGCACATTAACAAAATCACAGGGACACTGTCCATAAGCAGAGTCCCACATGCTTTCAAGAGGTGGGGTCACAAAACGGCCATGTTGAAAATTTGGAGTGTGAATACCAACAAACACCCAGGGTGTTAAGGTTTCTAACCATAACATCCCACCCTGTACAGACTAACAGGCATCAGGATGTGCCTTTGCATTGTTGGCTGTAATGCTAACGCCATTAAACCACCACCCTGCAGCCACTGACAGGCATCCAGGGGTGCCTTGGATTCTTTGGCTCCAAACTTCACCCCATTCTCATGTGCTGCACCCATCTCAACATATTTCCTTATGAAATGGGGTGAGTGTAAGGCCTGTTGATCCCAAGGCACAATACAACATTTGTCAAAGTCTGTAGGGTAGGGTAAAGTGAAATGGCATTAGCGATATGGCCAATGATCCAAAGGCACACCCCAATGCATGTCACTCTCTGCAGGGTGTGCTGGGGTTCATGTCAGTTCTATACTTCACTGCCATTCCTATTATGCATTTCTCTAACTTGCACTACCAATGCCAACGCCAGCAAGACAATATTCGGCATTGACAAATGCTTGTTGACTAATGAGACACTCACTCTTGCTGTCCATAGATTTGAGATCACTAAGCTATAGGAAATTAAGTAAAATAAGTAGAATTATATCCATTTCTTTGAACAGAGTAGAATTAACATTTGTTTTCTATGAATTTATTAAGGTGAACACAGTTCTAATATAGTTCTAGTAGTGATGTCTAACTAATCTGAATACTTTGGGCACAATTCACAAAGGGGTTCAGACTGGCGCAAGGGACTTGTGGTAGTGGGTTTGAAGCAAGGGATGACTTGAGTCAAACATTGATGCAAGTGTAGTTCAGCAGGGATGCTTGCCTCAAACCCCTAGACACATGTCACTTGCACCGACTGCAAAATGTTAGACCACCTTTCCTCTGGTTTAACGTTGCACCACTGGGAGAGCCATAGGATGGGGCCTGTGTCACAGCTTTGGTGCAAGCTGCCATAAGGTGGGGAAACAGTCACAACTGTGCCATTCCTTCATGAATCGGGCCATGAGGCACAAAAGGGCTTTGGCATAATTGTACCTAACAGTGCCGATGATGCATGACATGGTACAAGCCTTGTGCCAACTTCTCAAATTGGGCCCTTTATCTTTTGCAGATATCAAAGAAGGTATTCAGTTTATGACTCCTTGGATCCAGAATGTAGAAATCAGCTTTGAAATCTCAATGCATTTTGTATTTTTGGAGAGGTGTTTTTAACTTTTTGTATATTTGTTATGTGTCTTTTTGTACTTTAACGCAGCAGTGCAATAAATGTAGTCAAACATTTGAACCTATTGTACATTTTCTCACTATAAAATATTCCAGGCATCTTCTAGTTTTATTTGGTGATAAGATGTTCTAGTTCTGCCAAAATCTGAGTATTTTATAAATGTTTTAATTAAATTTTTTATCAATAAAAAAATGGCTGACACATTTGGCTTAGAAGCACCATTGTAAACTATTTTTATTAACTGCAGCTGAAACAAGTTTTTTTGGGGAAAAAAAAACATTTTTCATTGCACCTCTGCTTTAAGCACATGTACATTCATTGCACTGATAACTTGTATATGGCTGCCCCTTTAAGTGCATACTATTTACTGTGCACTATAGGTGGTGACAGGCACTCTTGATAAAGCTTAATTTTGAAACATACAGTGTTTTTGGCTGGTGTGCACCATCACTTCAATAAACTTTCAGCAGCCATGTTTTTGCTGTCTGTAGTGTATTCATTTAAGCAATTGTATTATCTATCTGGCGACACCCAAGGTCCAGCTGTGGCTTTTTTGTTTTGCTTCACAGTAAGGGGTGGCTCATCTGCCCTGGGTATCCACTGATTACACAAGGGAGGCCCACAGGAAGGAGGCAGAGGACACCACAAGGAAAGGAAGCAGCTTCTGGTGGGGGACTCAATTATTAGGGGGATAGAACTGGGGGGAGCAGGGAAAACTGAAGTAAGGTGCCTGCCTGGTGCCATGGCTTGGAGAGACAGGAAGCGCATCCTCAGGATTATGAGAACAGCTGCACGGGAGTCTGAGCTGGATGTCATTGTCCACCTAGGGACAAATGACTTGCCTCATCATGAGATTAGAGCAGTGCAGAAGGACTTTGCAGAATTGGAGAGGGGCCTAAGACAAGTAGCACACACAGTATCCTTCTCAGAGGTGCTGCCTGTCAATGGCATCAGTGAGGCAAGGGTACTTTGCACCATGCAGTATAATGAATGGTTGAAAAAATGGTGTGGAGCACAGGGGTTTGGCTTCATTGGGGACTGGGGTTCCACCTGGAGGGACACCAGCCTATACTTGCAGGATGGTCTGCATCTGTCCAGAAAGGGAACAAGTCTTTTCAGCAATTGGTTTAAATGCTTCATTGGCAGGCTTTTAACTAGTCAAGGGGGGAGGCACTGATAAGAAACAGGAAAATCCCAGCCTCTCCCTACAAAACAGGGTACTAAATAAGAAAAAGACTGAGGTAGAAAGGTCAGTGGGGGATGCTGCAACAGAAGGTAAAGCCATCAAACAATGGAGAGCAATGAGTACCAATGCCCACAGTCTGAGTAACAAGCTTCCTGAATTAGTGGCCTTTTTGGAGGAGGAACATCTGGATATTGTGGCAGTCACGGAAACATGGTACACACAAAACCATGAATGGGATGTAAACATACCAGCATATACTATCTACAGGAGGGACAGGGAGGGTAAAAGAGGAGGAGGAGGAATAGCTCTTTACATAAGGGAAGAAATCAAAGCAACCAATCAAAAGGGTAAACAGGGAGGAGAAGAAGCACTGTGAGGAAATTTGGAGACTGCCAATGGCACCGCAATCCACACAGGGATTGTATACAGCTCCCTTCTCAGAGGAGGAAATGGACAAGGAAATTATAGAAAGTATACTTAGAATGTCACAAAAAGGGGAGATATTGCTGATGGGTGATCTGAATATGCCAGATGTTAACTGGAGTGCAGTTGCAGCAGCCACTTCGAATAGTGGGGTTATTCTAGATGCCCTACTGGGGGCATGCCTTAGACAACTAGTATTGGAGCCCACTTGAGAGGGAGCAATCTTAGACCTGGTTCTCTCAAATGGAGATGAAGAGAGGATCACAGATGTAGAAGTGGGTAGCCATCTGGGAACTAGCGACCATCGAACAGTATGGTTCACAATAAACACAGCAATAGAGTCAAGCCTACATAGGCAAAAGTACTGGACTTTAGGAGGGCTGACTTTGCCAAAATGGGTGAGTGCCTAAGGAATGCACTAGCAAATGGGCAGGAAGGAGGAGTGGAAGAACTATGGGGAATAATAAAAACTGCCATCACAGAGGTAACAAACCTTTGTGTGAAGCAAATAAACAAAATGAAAAGAGGTAAGAAACCACTATTGTTCTCAAAGGAAGTGTCAGTGAAGGTTCAAGAGAAAAAAAAAAGCATTCAGGAAGTCCAAGGAATCACAGAAGGAGCAGGACAGAGAACTGTATCAGTTAAAGCAAAAGGAAGCAAACAAGGGGAGGTGGAGTAGCCATATATGTAAAAGCTGGTTTAGTTGTATCCTGTACTGCTGCAACATCTATGCCCAAGGAATTTGAGTGTCTATCTCTAAAAGTCTCTCTCCCCAATACAGCAGCTTTCCATTCAATTGGATGCTACAGACCCCCCTCTGCTGAACACAAGCTCTTATCCCACCTGGGAAACCTGGTCAAGTCCTGTACTGAAGAAGTCATTATCACAGGGGACCTGAATTTCAACTGGCTCACCCAGGCAGCTACACCTCTGGTATCATTCTGTGACACCTATGGGCTCACACAGTTAATTAATGAACCAACAAGGCTAAATGCAAGGAATAGTAGTAACAGTACTCTACTTGACATCATACTAGTGAGTAAACCACATCTATTCACACAGCTGGAGTGCTCCTATCGACATAAGTGACCACTGCCCCATAGTGAGGGTAAGATCCAACAGCATTAAAACAGATCCTGCAAAATTCTCATGAGGAGATCAGAAAAACATCAATATTGAAGGATATCTGCATGATCTAGCCTACTCTCCACACTGGCAAAAGTTATATCTTGCACATTCTGTAGAAAAAGCTCAGCAGGTGCTTAATAGCATTATATTAATGCCCTTAACACCCATGCCCCAATCTCTAGTATCGAATAAAAACAAATCCTGTTGCTGGTTTTCAGCTGACCTCAAAGCTGCACTGCTGGAGAGATAAACTTTGGAAGCAAGAAAACTAAGAATATCATGGACTGGATGATCTTTAGGAAAGCCAGGAATAAATGCACTAGGAAAGTTAGGGATGCAAAGGCTGCCTACTACCTGGCCCAGCTCGACTCCTCCTACCATAATACTGCTAGTTGTTGGGGCACCATCAAGGGTATGATGGGCCAGGATGTTAACAACCCCCTTCCAACCCATTTACACAGTAACTATGGCCCCATTACTGGCACATTGGAAATCCTGGATGCATTCAACAACCACTTCACAACAGCTGGCCTTGCCTTTGACTCCTCCCAGCTAACCTATTAAGGGATCATCTAAGCTCCACTATACTGGTGAACAAAGAGTTGACTCCTCCTTTAGCTTTGAACCTATACTGTTGAAACAAGTTGAGGATCTATTATGGCATCTAGATACCAAAAAAAGTGCAGGAGCAGATCTTCTGGACCCATTCTTTCTAAAGATTGCGTGTCATGTGCTTGCAGTCCCCCTAACTCACCTCTTTAACCTTTCCCTACACTCTGGCTCTATTCCCACACTGTGGAAGACAGCCCAAGTGGTCACCCTTCTAAAATCAGGGGACCCTATGGATCTTAATAACTACAGGCCCATTTCCATCCTATCTGTGTTATCCAAGATGCTGGAGAAATTAGTGAGTATTCAGTTAAGGGAATATCTGAACAATGCTAATCTATTAAATCCAGCTCAATCTGGATTCAGGGCCAAACATAGCACTATCACTGCATTAGCCAAGGTCACCAATGATTGGTAAACCGAACTGGATAAAAAGAACAATGTCTGTGCAGTATTCCTGGACCTGAGCAAAGCATTCGACACTGTGGACCATGAACTGCTACTCTCATCCCTACACTCCATTGGCCTGGATCCATCCTCCCTTAAGTGGTTCAGATGCTACCTCTCTGGTAGATCACAGCAGGTAAAAGCTGAAGGTGACCTCTCCCCATTAAGACCACTGTCAAGAGGAGTCCCCAAGGATCTATTCTGGGTCCTATCCTGTTTGCCATTTATATAAATAAAATTGATTCAACCTTACCAAGTCCTCAGTACATCTCTTTGCTGATGACACTGTACTGTATGTCAGCAACCCTTCACCTAAAGTTGCTCATGAAATCCTACAAGCAGAATTCTCCCTGTTACAACATCAGCTTCTCGAGAAAAAGCTTCTGCTAAATGCAAAGAAAACCAAAGCAATGATGTTCACAACCCAAAACTCCACCAACACATCTTCTTCAATCAGTCTCCCCCAGATATGCACTATACTTGGAGAAAATCTGGAGTATGTTGAAAATTTCAAATACCTAGGTGTGTGGATTGACAACAGACTTAACTTTACTCAGCATCTAGAACAACTGCTGAAAAAGCTTCGCCTAAGGCTTGGCCTCCTCTACAGATTAAAACTCTTCCTTAATAGAGATTCAAAGATGAGATTAGTCCAGACCATCTTTCTATCAGTCATTGACTACGCAGACTTCCTCTATAGTCACTGCTCCACTCCCTACCTTCAAAAGTTGGATACCTTATACCATAGAGCAATAAGGTTCATTACAGACCTGCCATATAATACTTACCATTATTCTCTCTATGATTCAGTTGGAAGGGTTTCCCTTCATGTCAGGAGGAGCAGAAATGCAGCTCTATGGATCTACAGAGCTTTATCAAAAAAACTCCCAAGCTATATCCTGGACTGCTTCAACCTGACCACTCCCAGCTCCTATGCCCTAAGAAGCAACAATATCATCCTGCTCAAATTGCCCAAAGTCAACACCAAAATAGGAGGACAGCAATCAGCTACTCTCTAGCCATAGCATGGAACACCCTACAAAATCCTAAAAGTGTCCATTATCATTCCATTTACATCCTTCAAGCAGCACTGTACAGCCTTCTTCACAGAGAAATGCAGTTGCTACCACTAGAGATAGAATAGTCATCCCACAAAACCTTATTCCAATCACATATGGCATATTCCTTCAGCCAGACACCACCAGTATATGGCACCCAATATTCCCTTCACCATCCTTGTACTCATTATGTGAGTGACTGTCATGGCCCTCATTGTGATATATATGTATTGTACATATTGTAGATGTTAGTTTAACTGTCTCTTGCCAAGCTTTAACATGTGAATTCTCTGTATATTATTGTGTTATAAATAACATTTTCTTGTTTCTGTATGTATAACTGTCTCATAAGTATGTGATGTAATTGCTGTGCACCAACTCGAACCTTGACCTTATCAGGTCCATCTTGTAAATGAGCCTTGCTCAATGATGATCGCCTGAATAAATAAAGATTTGATTGATTGATTGATTGATTGATTGAAGATGGGAAGGCAGTCAGAACAGCAAATGCCCAAACTGATGAAAATATAGCCAACTCAGTTAAGAAGGGGGATAAAACCTTTTATAGGTACATCAGGGAGCGAAGGAAGACCAAGGAGGGATAGTGAAGCTTAATAAAGGGAGGGAGGGTGGGCAGAGCATGACTGTGAAAAGGCAGAGATACTAAACAAATGTTTTGCTCAGTATTTACAAAGGAACAGGGGAGGTACCTAAAACAAACAGTAGAAACACTCTGGATACAGAAGTTGATACCAGCCCATTTATAAAAGAAAGGGTTCTGAAAGAACTCTTAAAACTGAAGGTGGACAAAGCAATGGGGCCTGATGGGATTTTCCCAGAATTCTAAAAGAACTAAGGGTAGAACTAGAGACACCACTGACTACCCTCTTTAACAAATCATGGGAGGATGGGGTGGTACCCGAGGACTGGAGGAAGGCAGATGTGATTCCCCTTCACAAAAGTGGGAGCAAGGCAGAAGCAGGAAACTACATACCTGTTAGTTTAACCTCAGTGGTAGGGAAAATAATGGAATCCCTTCTGAAGGAAAGAATTGTTGAGTATCTAGAGGTCAGAGGGGCACAGGACCCAAAGCAGCATGGATACACAGTGGGAACATCATGACAGACAAATCTGATAGATTTCTTTGACTGGGTGACCAAAGTAATTGATCAGGGAGGGGCAGTGGACATGGCCTACCTAGACTTTAGCAAGGCATTTGACACAGTCCCACACAAAAGATTAATATACAGGTTAGCCAGCCTAGGAGTGGGTCCCAGGATGACAACCTGGGTAAAGAATTGGCTGGAAAATAGAACACAGAGAGTAATAGCAAATGGAATCCACTGTGAAAAAGGGGGGTTACCAGTGGGATACCACATGGTTCAGTATTAGGACCAGTCCTCTTCAATGTCTTTATAAGTGACATTGTAGAGGGACTGGAAGGAAAAGTATGTTTCTTTGCAGATAACACAAAGATCTACAGCAGAGTTGATGCACAAGGTGGGGTGGAAAGGATGAGAAGGGACTTGGCAAGGTTACAGGAATGGTCAAATGTATGGCAGCATAGATTCAATGCTAAGAAGTGCAAGGTAATGTACCTGGGTAACAAAAACCCAGGGGAAGAGTACACAATGGGGGGTGAGATACTAACAACAACAAAAATGGAAAGGGACATGGGGGTAGTCATTTCAGATGACCTAAAGGTGGGCAAGCAATGTGAGAGGGCAGCAAGAAGGGCTGGGGGGATACTGGGATGAATAGGGAGAGGCATCACCAGTAGAAAACAGGAAGTTATTATCCCTCTGTACAGACAGCTGGTGAGACCCCATCTGGAGTACTGCATGCAGTTCTGGAGACCCAATCTCCGCAAAGACATAGACAGTATGGAAGCTGACCAGAGGAGGGCAACTAAAATGGTGCAGAGTCTGTACCAGAAGACATATGCAGAGAGACTTAAGAAGCTTAATATGTATAGCCTCGAGGAAAGGAGGGGGGGAAGGGACATGATAGAAACTTTCAAGTACCTCAAGGGAATCAACAAAGTCCAAGAGGGTAGCATCTTTTAAAAAAAAGAGGTGTGCAAGAACAAGAGAGCACAATTTGAAGATGGGGGTGGCTCAGAGGTAATTTAAGGAAGTATTTTTTCACAGAGACGGTTGTGGATGTATGGAATGCCTTCCAGAGGAGGATGTGGAGTCAAAAACAGTGGTGGAATTCAAGCATGCATGCGACAGTCATAAGGCAATTCTAGGGGGGGGGTAGGAAGAAGTAGGCTGCTGGTTAACTAGGATCTGCAGCTTATCCATCAGGTAGGGAGATGGGCAGACTGGGTGGGCCAAGTGATCCTTATCTGCCATCAAATTCCTTGTTTCTAAGAGATGCTGTCTGATTCTGAAATTTCACATCCTGGTTTCAGTCATTATAGGCAAGACAGGGTGGGAAGAGAAAGGGAGGCAGATCAATAATTTATATTAGGAACAATCTGAAAGCTACTCCCATTGATTCCTTTGGAGGAATCTCTGGCTATGATATGACAATAGTTAATATTCTCCTAGGACTCAATAAACATCTCACTATTAGGTCATTATTTATCCCTCCTGGATGTTTTAAATCAGGTTGGAATTTGGTGTTTAAAACTAAAAATAATCTTCCCCCTAATAGTGAATGAGTCTTAAAGAGTGATTTCAATAATAATGGGGCTCAAACTTAAACAAAGATCTTCAAGAGCAATGGTATTAATTCTTTAATGCAAAATTGTTATAATCTTTATTCCTTAAAGAGCTAGTGTACTGCTTGGAATTAATAGTAATTTTCAGTTGAAGTCGGCTATCACTTCCAGTATCTGAAGAATTTTTTTTTTTTTTCTGTTAGCTAATTAGAAGATTTACCACCTGGTAGTACTGAGGTGATGTGTGGAGCAGCAATCTGTCTGGAGGGAAAAGAAAGTCAATTCTGTTCCTCCCACTACATCGTCAAAAATGAGACCAAACACCTTGAGGCACTACAATCCTTGCAGCACGAGCAGTGACTTTCACAAGCTACCAATCAAAATGAAGGAAATTGTGATATCACTAGTAACCAGGGCGAGCCAGTCCCTGCTGCTTCACGTGAAAGTGAAACCTGGCAGTGAGAAATGGTTCTCATTGGTTACTAGTGATGTCATAGCCAGTGTAGTTTCGGTGTTGATGTACTGGGAGGAACATAACTGACTTTTTTTTCTTCCAGACAGAATGGTGCTCCACACATCACCCCAGTACTGTCAGGTGGTAAATATTCTAATTAGAAAACAGAAAAGAATAAATACTTGAAATATAAGACATGATACCTGACTACATCTGAAAGTTACAATTAATTGCAGGCAGTTTCCAGGCAGTACACTAGCTCCTTAATAATCAATAAGGTTGCCCCTTAAAAGATTAGGACTAGAACCCACACAAATAAATCAATCATTGATGAGTTTGTAAGACTTATGAGATGTGGAAATAAAAGCGTGGAGGAAATACAAGATTAGTAAGTATGTCTGCTCTCTACAAAATTATAAGATGTTAAGGAACCAGTGTAAAACAGAAAACAGGAAAGTTAAAAAAACAGTTTTTCATATCACAACAAAGGAAATGTTCTGATAATCAAAAAATAGCGGCAAATCTTAAACAGCCTACTGGGTCAGGAACAAAAGGATTCAACCATAACCCTAGAAATTCATGATTTAATTACCAGTGACCCCAACATTGTCTCTAGTTCCTTTAATGATTTTTTTGTAAACTTGGAGAGCTACAGGATACCCTTTACTTTAGCTTTGACACCCAACTCAATGGTTAGTACTCCCCTATCATGTCTGAATTCTGCTTAAAGAATGTTATGAAGGAGCAGATTGAGGAATACACACTAAAAATGAACCACAGGCTTATCATTGCATATGATAACATCAACTTTCAATTAGATAAACTGGGGATTGATTCCTTTTCCTGTACACTTTCACTTATCTTTAATTTTTCATTACAGTCCTATACTTTTCCCTCCATTTGGAAAACGGCCACAATTTAAACCTATATTAAAAAATGGTAAATTATCTCAAATTACTATTGTCCAATACCACTATTATCTCCACTTTCCAAAGTCTTGGAAAAGATAATACTGGATCAAACTACAGAATTTCTAAATAGTAACAATCTATTATCAGAGTCCCAACATGCATTCTAACAAAAACACAATACCAGGACAACCTTGGTAGGGTTCACAAGCTGCATACAGAGCACCCTTGAAAAAGGGCACTCAGTTGCAGCTATATTTGTAGACCTCACCAAGGCCATCAACCTTGTTGAACATTATCATCTTTAGTTTTTTATGAATTCCATTTTTCCCAGGAGGTCAAAATTTGGTGTAGTAATTACGTTATTAATAGACATCAGTGTACAAAGATAGATGGGATCTTATCTCCTTTTCGGCCTATTAGTTGTGGAGTCCCTCAGGGCTCCAACCTAGGTGCTTTGATCTTTTCACTTTTTATGAATTAAATCCTTCAAATTTGCACACAGAGATCTAGGACTTTTTTATGCTGATGATGCAGTACTTTATGGTATCTCTGATGACGACATCTCTGCATCAAAGGTTGCTCAAGATGATTTTTCTCATGTTCAGAATTGGTTTACTTCCCAGTATATGGTCTTGAATTCCTCAAAGAACACATTTATGTTGTTCATGGGACCCAGGACAAAACCCAGTTCTTATATAAATCCAATAATACTGTAGATCTTAAAGGCCAAGTCATTGAGTGGGTTGACGCCTTTAAATATTTAGGAATTTTGTTGGATTTTCACCTGTCTTTCAAATCTCATATCTCTTCTTTATGAATAAAAATTGAATCAAAGCGTTGGGCTATTGTACATGGTTAGACCATTTTTAACAAAGGAATCATGCATATTATTAACTTCAGTGTTTCACTTAGTTTTCTCGATTATGGTTTAATTATTCATACTACTTCTTCAAACAAAATTCTTGACAATTTGAGGGTTACATACAACACTATCCTTAGATTCATGACAAGTTCAGCCTTTCACATTCATCACTGCAAACATATTAAGCTGTCTGGCTGCCTTTCATTATAAAACAGAATACTCTGCAAGGTTGGGCTATTTTTTTTGTAAGGGTACCAAGGGTCTGTTACCCACTTTTATATATATTCACTATTTTCAGGGGCACTCGAAGGGTGTGGAACCAGAACACAAAACAGGTTAACCTCTTCCATCCCATTGTTTCAGAAAACCTCTGAACAAAGGTCAATACTATAGAAAGCTCCTCAGTTGTTTAACATTCTTCTGTTGAATATAGTTAATAGCTCTTCTATTTCTTTGTTCAAGAAGAAATTATGACAATGGTTCCATGATTCTGATAAATGCACCTGTTTCTAGGTCTAGATTTGACTAATTCATCTTATATGTTATGTTTATAGATTTTATATATTTTACTGTTTGGTATTTATTGTATAATTATTGTAATGTTTTCTGTTTTCTGTACACTTGTCGCAAATGAAAATGGGCAGACATGCTCATTGTGTCTACAAGTAGAAAAAACACAATGAAATGAATGAAATGAAATGAAAGTCTGGGCCACCCATAAGGCTTCTAGTACTCATACTGACTGTCAACAGTACAGCAGGTTCAGGAACCTACTGCATGCACCAAGATTATCCAGAAAGCCAGAGATTCTTAACTGCTACTCCAAATGTATCAGGGAATCAACATCCCCATCCAAATGTTGGAAAGTAGTGAATAATATACTCCACCTATTGCATCCTGCCTCAAATATTGCCAGCCTAAGGCATATCTTGAGAGTAGTCACTAACCCAAAAACAATATCTGATACCATGAATACCAAATTTGTTGAAGGATTCATGTAACTCCCCCACCTCGGTTATAGCTGTCATCTCCATCTATCTCATCTGAGGTTCTCCCAAAGCTTTATGATATCAAACCAAGTTATCACCTTGGGCATGACTCCACAGGCTCCCCAGTGGAATACAAGACAATTTCCCTACACCCCTTTATCTGTAAACTATTGGAGATGCTGGATGCCAAACAATTATCCACCTATCTCTCCACATAATTGTTGTTCTCTGAATACTAATTTGGGTTTTGTTAAGCACATTCTACAACTACCTCCCTACTCAGAATAACTGATTTCATTCTATCTAACAGGGATATGGGTGTACAGATCCGTGTTATTTTCTTTGAATTTGCTAAAACATTTCACACTGTTGACTATTCTCTTCTTCTAAATAATCTCACAGCCTCTGGTTTCACCTGCTGTACCATAACTTGGTTCTCATCTTACCTCTCTGGCCACACTCAAGCTGTTTCCACTGACCTAGCTTTATCTGACCCTAGACAATACACCATGGAAGTCCCATGAGGCTTTGTTATATGGCCCCTCTGTTATATCATTTTTGTAACTTACTTGTTGCACTCTGTTAAATCCTGTAATATTTACATGTATGCAAATGACACCATCCTTATCAAATCTGGATATTGCTGTTTTGCTATTTTTGCTATGCTGCAATCAGACATTGACACAATGGCAAGCTGGTTTGTTTTAATGCTAATCGATTAGCTTCACATTGAGCCCAAATTGTCGTTATGCTTTGGTACCAAAAAATGTATTGCTACCACTCCAGCTTTAAGTACTAATACCTTATATAGTGCCTCTTTATATTTTATGTCCTAATATAAGTATCTTGGGATCATATAATTCCCTCAACATTTCTCTGCACATCTAGATACTAGTTTCCAAATTGCACGGGAATCTTGGAGCCCTCTAGCAGGTGGGAGACTGCCATTCCTAGGACATTCTCAAATGCATGATTGAGCACGTCCTCCTTCTAAATATTGACTTTAGGGATATGGTTTATGATGTTACCCCAGAATGGCAGCTAACAAAACAAAATGCCCTATTTATTTATTTATTTGTTTGTTGTCTCCAAGAAACACCTTTGAGCTAGAAGCTCTTTTACAAAGGTTCTATGTCATAACAAGTACAGGCATAAACAACATAGTAAAATACAATCAAAGATACAAAATTTGTGCAAATCAATTGAGAGCGATGTATAAATAGACATATACATATTTAGCACATACATTTATGAGAAGACAAGTGATTGACTTTGTTTGGCAGAAGAAAGAGCAGGAAGATAGGGTTGGAGGCAGTCAGGAACTGTCTTTCATAAAGAGGAGGGTGGGAGGGTGGGGTGAGGCAGATGGGTCATGATTGGTAGGGAAGGAGGTAGGGGTGGGTAAGAAAAGTAGAGTGAGAGAGAGTGGGGTTATTAGAGGAGGTGATTTGGGTAGAAAGTGTAGGAAGGGTGGGGAAGAGGAAAATCGAGTTGGTGAATGGTAGTCACAGTGACTAAGAGAGGAGAGGTGTTGTAGGAGTTTGTTCTTAAATGGACCTAGTTTTTTTTTCATAGGTTATTATGGGTAGGAGGTCACTGAGACAGCTGGGTACTCTATAAGCAAATGATCATTGTGTTTGTGAGGTGCAGTAAAAAAGGGACTTGTTGTGGGTTTCTTGCTATACCCCTTGTCGGTACTTGTTGGTAACTTGATTAATTAGGTTTTGTAAGGCTATCAGAATTAAGCAAAGACAGTTTTTTTTTCCCTATGAGACAGATCTCATATTTAATTCTGACCTGCAGGTTTAGCCAACTGATTTGGGTGTACAGATGGCAAGTGTGGGTTGGTCTGTGAGCTCCTAAGGCTATCCTTCAGAATTTACTTAAGGCCATTCTGATTCTTTTGAGGGTTGTGTCTGTGACTCCACCATATGCCACAAGCCCATAATCCATAACAGAGAGGATTGAGCTTTTAACCACAAGCAACAGTGCCTCAGATGTCATACTATGTTGGTGTCTGTACAACAGGCATGTTCTAGTATTGATACCCTTAACAACATAATTGATGTGGTAGGTGTAGGAAAGGGAGCTATTGAGTGTGACTTCAATGTACTTAAATGTATGTACCTGTTCTAATGGTGCTTGCATGTTGTTATTTATAGCCAGTGGATATGATTTATGTTTATTGTGTGGGTTTGCAAACAACACTGCCTTGGTCTTTTTCTAATTCAAGAGCAGTTTGTTGTCAGAGAACCATGTCTCCACTGCGGAAAAGTTCTTTTGGAGATGGGTCTCCAGTGATAGTGAGTCAGGATTGCGGGCAAAGATGACGGCATCATCTGTGTATATGAGTATTTTTTCAGTGTAGGCTGTAGGGAGTTGGTTAAGGAACAAGCTAAAGAAGAAGGGATTTAGTGTCAACCCTTGTGGCATACCTGTTATTACCAGTATGCTGTCATAGACAAAACCATTTATTTTGACCTGTTGTGTTCTGTTGATGAGGTAGATTTTGACCCATTGCAGAGTATCTGATGAGAGACCAGTGGAGTGGAGTTTGCTGAGTAGTAAGTTATGGCTGACCATGTCAAAAGCTTTAGTGAGGTCGATGTATATCGCTTCCACAAGCTGGCTCCAATATAGGGCCTCATGAAAAGTGCTGCTGCATTCAAATAAAGCTGTCAAGGTACTAGATCCCTTCCAGAATCCATGTTGCTGGGGGCATTGCAAGTTATACTTATCAAGGTAGTCTACCAGTTGGTCACAGACAATCCATTCTAGTGCTTTTGAGTGGGGGAAGAATTGAAATGGGGTGGTAATTAGCATGGCTAGCCAGTCACCCCTTTTTCAAACAGCGGTGACCACCATGGCTTTCCATCTCTGGAGGAATTGTCCTTGTCTCGGGGATAGACTGAGGATTTTATTGAGTGGGGATAGTACTTCATCCAGAGTTAAGACAATCAATTGTAGGTTTAGTGTGTAATTACTATGCCTTGATTTCCCAAGCAACCATTCGAGGTATGTTTTGGCCTGAGCACATGATAATTCTTTAAAATGGGGGGGGTCCATGGGCGCTCACTGTTTGGTAGCCCTATCATCTCCTTAGATGCTCTTGGCTACATCAATGAATTCTTTTGGGAGTATGCCACTGAGGTCAGAGAATGCAACATTGAAAGTGTTAGCAGTCACTTTGTGGTCTTGGGTAACTTCCCCATTTACTAGGATCATAGATGAAGAGGCTTTGCAAGCTTTGCCTGTGAGGTCCTTTACATTACCCCAGAACATTTTGCCATCACCCCTGGTTGTAAAGAGACAGTCCTTGATGTGCTGTGTTTTGACTTTTCTGATCTCACATGCAGGTGTTTCTTGTAGATCTGTACTGCTGGGTGTCAGCCTTCCTGCCCCTGACTTTAACTTTTTTGCCAAAGGTTGTCCCTAGTTCTTATAAGGTCCAGCAGGGCCTGGGTGATCAATGAATTACTATTCAATGTCCTCTCTAAATTTATGTTCACTGCCCTTGCCAAGATGCACTATTATGTTCTATACAACCATCTGGGCTAATCTTCACTGTCTCGCAGATGTGTACAATATGTTTCTTTCTATGGGTTCAAGTACTGGCTTGATAAGCTGCCAGATCACTTACGTACCTTCCTCACCCCTGCTGCTTTCCCTACAAACCACTTTCACTCCCACTCTGGTAAAGATTCACTGTCCCATGATGCAAATTGAATTCTGGGCAACTTGTTTTTAGTTACAGACTTCCTCAGTTGTGGAACAAATACAGTCTTTCTTTGGGTAGCAATTTGCCCACCAGTATTGCCTCTGCTAAATTTATCCTCAAAAATCAGATTGTGTCCTACAGTGCCTGCACATGATTTGCTGTTAAATTATTTGTCTGCCTAACTACCAACTGCTGAACATGTTGATTATTGTAACCTTCACTTGTATTCTGTTATATTTATATATTTTTGTGCTTTGTACTTATGTGGTGTTTTTTAGTTTTTGCTGAATACTTCCTCTTCCCATTTCCCCAAGTCACATCTTAAAGCAACATTTTTATATGTCTTTGTATGTCTACCTTGAGAAACATTTTAAATAAACAAATGTTTGCTTTAAATATTTCAGCAGGTATACCATCTATATAGGTCAGTGTATTATGTTTTTGTTCAACAATTGTAGGTTTTACTTCTCCATTAGGTGATTACTGTGTTTTGGGGAGTTTTCTGCATGCAGTAGTAGATTGCTTTATGTATGAGGTAGGATACTACGTATAGTGACTGTAACTAGAGATTTTGCAAAATTTGTATTCACTGATGAAGTTCTGGCAAAGTTGACAAATTTGCCTCCATGGGGTAATCTGCAAAGTTTTGCAACAAGCCTCAAAATTCATCTCTGTGACACTGGCATTCTTTTGCGTAATTTTGCCACACATGGTAAAATTACATCCACAAATGGCGCAGAATTTGACCCACAAATTATGGAATTTTATTAGCGAATGATGGAAGTTTACCTGTGAAAGGTGAAATTATGCCATTTGTGGTGAAATTCCGCACTTCAAGGGCAAAATTCCACACTTTGCAGACAAAATTCCTCACTTTGTAGGTAGAACTTTGCACTTCATGGATCGCTCAAAACTCTGCAAAATTGTACTAAATTCACAGATGAATTCACAGCGCAAACTTTCCCAGTTTTGGCCATCTTGAATTATAACTGTATGCTATTGAGTCAATGCGTATGATGGGAGACTGTGCAATCACTGTTGCATGGTATGGGAAGCTGAGTTTACTGACTGTGGGTTGTACAGTAGGACTTATATCCATCCTCATACTTGCCAGCTAATGGCCAGGCATCCAGTCACCAACAGGAGTTTGTTGGGTATTGATGTCAGTGTTCATAATCCCATTTGGTGTTGCAACAAGAGGAGATAATCATTCATTCACACGTACCTTTCCTAGTTGGAAGATGAGCACACCATGGGAGAAGGGACGTGGGGGCTAGTAGATTTGTTAAGCAAGGTATTGGGGTGAAGTATTGAACTCTTGGTGCATGGTTGTACAAGGAAGGTGGAGCTGGCAAGGGATCCTTAATAAGCTTTGGTGGGTGTTGGATTTTTTTTTAATTATAGAAGTCCTGCTTTTATTATAGGAACAGTGAAGTGCAGACTGTGGATTGCATTTGCTTACTTCTGGGGCTCTGGGGGGGGAGAGAGGTTGGGTACTAAAGGGTGGTTTGAGTGTGGGCAAAATCAATTAAAGGGTTGGAGTGTAGGGTCCTACACATGACGCTGGGTGTTCTGTTTTTACAGTGGATGCCAAACTGGATTAGATTTCCAAAACCATGTCCAATGCGGTATCCTAAAATTTAGGATTTCATATTTTTGGCTGCTTTCTAGGAAAATCCAAAATTTTTGCTGTAATCCAAAGTGTCTGTATTTTTCAAAATAGACATCTGAGTGCCTCTATTTACTGTATTAGTTAAGTTTTGAGCATAAAGACTCAAAAGTAGGAAAATATGACATCTGGGCTGAGGAAAAAGTAGCTTGAGCATTGGTTAATGCATGGTGGTGTGTTCTTCTGGGTTTGAATGATTGCATGAAACAGGGTAGATATCACCCTAACTTTGGTATTGTCTGTCAAGGCACAGAAAAATAGTTGCACACCAGTGCATAGAGAGAGGGTGCCAAATGTAGGCAACACCAATTCTGTAGCATGTGATCATTCAAATTCCAAGGAACATCTCATCATAGATTTCTCAAAGTTCAGCAGACATTTTATCCTAATGTTACATTTAACTGATGCAGTAATGTAGTTCTTTTTTACAATTGATTTCCTTATATTATAAAAAAGATACATAGCAACTGATGTGCACAGACTTACACTGACAACACCACAGTTTGGCTAGGATTGTCAATACTTTTAATGATAAATGGTTCCTAGATGGAGGCACTATCAGTAATTGCAATGACAAATGGTATTCAGATTGATAATATCACCTTGACAATCTATATATTGATGAGTGAAAACCAAAAAAAGTATTTGAGTTCAGTATAGAAAAGACTGACGCTGGGTCAATCCACTGTATGTCAAAATAGTTTGGCTAAAAATGCCACAGCAAAACAGCACTGGACAAAAACAGAGTCTGGCAAAATACTGACCTGTTCAGCACACAGCACCCATTGAAAACAATGGGTCTTCATTTTTTTTGTTGGGCGCTTCGCCTGACACAAACCCCGTGTGAGGGCCTTTACCTCCCAACACCCCCTGGAACTTAAATAACTAACTCGAGGGGGGAGCTGCAGGGATAAGGATTTTTTTTAAAATCTTGCAAAACTTTTGTAGGGGGGAAGACTGGGGGAACAAACCACGGTCCCAGGTCTCCCAACTTCACTGTGTGCTGGTGCCCTAATGACTCCTCCGTGGTAGCAGTTCAATCAGGCACCCAGAACATGACAACTTCTCCACCTTTCCATTCTGTGTGCAGTGACGGGGTAACAATATTCCTTTACCACGGTTCTACCGCTGTCACTGTAAATCCAGGTGCTCACTATACAGTGCGATTAAAACAACACTGTCTTACATGAGCGGTATTAACCCAGTACCACAAAGATCCATATTCAGAGCCAGTCACAATCACATTGCAAACTTTTGTGCAGCGCGTACAATAGCATATGGCCGGCTATGAGTGATATTCATTCAGTTATCTCTCATCAACAGAGCATCACTAACTGAATATCAAGCCATCTCAGAACACTGCTAAGTGGATCTGTGTAACCACAACATGGACAATGGCTGCATATGGCCCACAGGAGATAGTACTGTCTGCAACAGGATATCGCTAGACCTCCTGTGGGCCATTTTCTGCCCAAGCATGTAAATGAGCTCCTTGGGCATGCAAGTCACTGAGGGGCACTCTGCATGCCTGTTATGGACTCATGTGCATGAAGCATAGTAGCCCTTTACTACCATTAATGTCATTACAATTGTTTCACTGATTGTCTAATGGTCTGCCATCAGCCATCCTGTGTGGCAGATGTATGGCTTTGGTGGTCTATTTGCCCCTCATCACCTGACTGATCACAACCCCACCACCTGCCCACATGCCAAGGATCACCACTCTGCACCCCCATCACCACTCAGTGTTATGTTGGGGTTGGGACAATGACTTACACAGTCCACTTACCTGCTCTTCCAGCCAATGTCTGATAGTCACGAGAGCAATTACGTATGTGAATGAGCTTAGTGGCTGTTAGACATTGGCTGGCCAAGGAAATGAGAAGAAGGTTGTGCCACCCTGCCCCCAACATAATGGAGAGTTTTGATTGGGTTGAGGGATGCTGCCCCCATAGCACCCCCGATGCATGTTGGTGTGTGTGGGTTGGGGTGGGGTGTTAGGGTAGGAAACCATAACCCCACATTTCCCTGCTTTTGTTGCTGGTACCCTAACTGTTGCATTAACAACATTTTTTGCAATGAATTGCATTACTTTTTTAGATAGCATAATCATTCCCAGATTTGTGCTCCCATCCCTCCATAGATGAATATATACATGTAGCTGTGGAATCACAGGGCCCTCTGGGCCCTGCACTTCCATTTATAAAACAACACTATCTATCTAATCTAATCTATCTTGGGACTGACTCCATTATGTATCCAAAACCTACTCCTACCGAATCCTGGCTTACGACCCTCCACCAGATCCGAACACCAACCTTTCCTGGTTCCCAGATGCTGGACCGCACAGGGTTAAAGATCTTTCACATACAGGGCCCCGACATGGTTCAATGCTCTAAGTCCACCTACTCTATCCTCAACCTCACTTGAAGCTTTCAATACCATGCTCTATGCCCACCTCACTACCACTAGCAACTGTGATTGCACTAGATAAAGACTACTACTCCTCATGTCCATCCTCACATCCCAGGCCTCTCTCCTTGTCTAATGAGCCCTCAGGTACCACTACTATTTCCTGTCTGCCACCCAACTCACTCCCCCCTTTTTGTCCCCTCTCACTTACTTACTGCCCACCACCTTTCCCTCCTTTCTTGCCTCCCTTTGGCTCCAAATGATCGCCCTCTCCCTGGAAGTTTCATTATCTTCCGAATTGTCTACTCCCTTGAAACTGTTATAAGCATGTTTTATTATGAAACTTCTAAACTTTACTGCCTTAAACTGTTAATAGCAAATTTATTATGTAACTTTTCTGTCTGGTATTACTTGTAAGGTGTATTGTGTTTGTTAGATGTTCTTTGTGACGTGGAACCTTTGTAAAAGAGCTCCAGCTCAAAGGTATTAATTCCTAGACTAATAAACTAAACTAAACTAAACTAAACACTGACCAAATAGTCAGCATAGACATCTTATTACCCCACCTAGTGTACCCAATACAGAGAATTTTTGAATCCCCACTAAAATGTAATTCTGCACAACTGCAGAACCATTCCACACCACAGGTGTAAAAACACATTTTGGGCAAGATTTGAAAAATGGCAACTGTGACATAAATGAAATTGGGTAATAAGAAGGCTGTGTTGAAAATCTGGGGTCAAAATATTCAAAATTTCCAAAGTTACGAGTGGGCATAGTGAAATTGCAACAAATGGTCATAACATTGTAATTTTTCCATATTTTGCCCCCAAATTTTGAACAGTCATCTTATGACCTCATCTCACAAATGCCACTGGTAAAAATGTTCAAATCAATGCCAAAATGCCATTCTGCACCATAGGTGTGAAAACACATTTTGGACAGGATGTGAAAAATGACAGCTGTGCTCTTTATGAGGCGATGTGAAAAAATGTCTATGCTGAAAATGTGGATAGAAAATTTTGAAAATTACAAAAGTTATGGGCATGCGTAGAAAATTGTCAATGAATGCTCATAACTTGGCCATTTGTAGGAATTTTTTCACCAAGTTTTCAACATGGTCTTTTTATGATCCCACCACATGAAAGCTGGTGGTGAAATTTTGTTATTCAGTCCCAAAAGGAGATTCTGCTCAGTAACCATGAAACCACCTTCCAAGCCCAATTAACAAAATGACAGTGCCAGTGTTCATGAGATGGGGTCCCAAAAAGGCAATGTTGAAAATCTGGTGAAAAAAATTCCTAAAATGTAAAAGGTATTAACTTATGTCAAAGTTGATATATATATATATATATATATATATATATATATATATATATATATACTGTGTGTGTATACTATTGGTGATGCTAGTAAAGGGGGGCAGGATGGAAGTGGGGAAGGGTGGAAGGTGATTACCCTTAATGCTAGGAGCCTTGGGAGGAAAACTGCAGCATTACAGGTGCTCATGACAGAGGGAGAAGTGGACATTGCATCCATCACAGAAACATGGGCCACCCAATACAATGACTGGGACCTGTCGCTACCAGGGTACAGGTTATTTCTTAGGGACAGGGTGATTCAGAAATGAGGGGGTGTGGCACTATATGTGAAAGAAAGACTGAAGTGTGTAAGGGAGGAAAGTGAGGAAGGTAATATGGAGTCACTTTGGATGCAAATCCAGGATTCCAAGAATAGGATTCTTAGAATAGGAGTGGTGTACAGGCCTCCATCTCAGATGGAGGAGTTAGACAGGGAACTATCAGAACAGATCAGGAGGACCTGTGAGAAGGGTAGTGTGGTGATTGTGCAGGACTTCAACACGCAAGGAGTGGACTGGAGTACCCCAACAACCAAGAACAGAAGGGAGCAGGTACTGCTGGATGCCTTCCAGGACAGCTTCTTGCTGCAAATGGTCAGTGAATCAACCAGGTTAGGGAATACTCTTGACCTTGTGCTGGCAAATGGAGACTTTGGGACAGAACTTACAGTGGAGGAACCGCTGTCAGGGAGTGACTACCACTCAGTATGGCTTACATTGGATATGGGTAAGGAAGGAGTGGAATCTGGCACAGGAGTGCTAGACTTCAGGAGGGTCAACTTTGGGAGGATGGGGGAAGTGGTAAAAGGGTACCTGGCCAGAATTCAATCTAGTATAGACACTTACCAGAGGTGGGAGCTCATAAAGCTGGGGATAGTGGAGGCAACCCAAACCTTCTGCAAGGCCCAGAGCAAGAAGGCTAGGGCTAAGAAACTGAGCTGGATGAGCAAGGAGGTCATGGAAAAGGTAAGGAGGAAAAGAGCTGCTTTTAGGAAGTGCAAGAAAAAAGGGAGGGGGAGGACAGGGAGGAGTACTTGACAGAATTGAAGGAGGTGACAACGGCAGTAAGGGGAGCCAAAGCATCAATGGAACTCAGGCTGGCACAAAGAATTAAGAAGGGGGATAAGGACTTCTTTAGGAACATCAGGGAGAAAAGCAGCTGTAAGGACCACATAGTAAGGAATAGGAAGGAGGGAGGTGAGTGGAAGCAGGGTGCGATAAGGCAGAAGCACTAAATGAGTACTTCGGCTCAGTATTTACTAAAGAGAAGAGGGGGTGACACCCAATAGGGGAGAAATGGCAGAAACGCGGGGAAGGAGTGAGAGAAGGGGAAATCTTGGAAGGCAGAGTTCAGGAGGGTTTGAAGGCTGTGAGGGTGGAAAAGGTGCCAGACCCAGATGACATCCACCCCAGGGTACTGAAGGAGCTGGCAGAGGTCCTTGTAGGACCTTTGGCAGACCTATTTAATGCCTCACTACATTCGGGGTGTGTACCTCAGGACTGAAGGATGGCTCATGTGGTGCATCTTCACAAGAGTGGCCCCAAGGATGAATGTGGAAACTACAGACCAGTGAGCCTCACATCCATCGTGGGTAAGCTAATGGAGACTGTCCTGAAGGAGAGGCTGGTGACCCTCCTAGAGGCCAAAGGACTACAGGACAGCAGACAGCATGGCTTCATATGGGGCAGATCCTGCCAAACCAACCTAGTGGATTTCTATGACTGGGTAACTAGGCAACTGGACATGGGCCCTGCAGTGGATGTCCTGTATCTGGACTTCAGTAAGACATTTGACTCGGTGCCACATGGAAGGCTAGGAAGTAAGTTAGTAGGCACAGGGGCGGGTGCAATGCTGATGAGATGCGTAGGAAACTGGCTTCAGGGAAGGCAATAGAGGGTGGTGGTGGGTGGGGAGCTCTTACACCCAAGGGTAGTGACGAGTGATATTTCACAGGGCTCAGAGTTGGGACCAGTGTTGTTTGGGTTATTCACTGCAGACATATCATTGGACATCAAGAGCAAGATCAGTCTGTTTGCTGATGATATCAAGGTAGGTGTAGTGGTAGATGACCTAGGGAGATGGCAGGAGTTGCAGGATGATCTGGCAAAGCTTGAAACCTGGTCAGGCACCTGGAAACTGGGCTTTAATGCCAAAAAGTGCAAGGTGCTGCATTTTGGGATGAAGAACCCAAGGAGGAGTTACCAACTGGGGGTAGTGCAGCTAGCTCAGACAGAGGAGGAGAAGGATTTGGGGGTGCTCATTAAAGGGTCAATGAACAACTTGGCACAATGTAGGAAGGCAGCTGCAAAGGCCAACAAAATGCTGGGTTGTATTGCAAGGAGTATATCCTCGCGGAAGGAGGAGGTGATTCTGCCACTGTGTAGGTCATTAGTTAGAAGGCACCTGGAGTACTGTGTGCAGTACTGGTGCCCGTATCTGAAGTGGAACATTAAGTTACTGGAGGGGGTGCTGTGCAGGGTAACAAAGGTGATCAAGGGGCTGGGGGACATATCATATGAGAGGAGGCTGAGGGAGTTGAACATGTACTCAGTGGAGGAGAGGAGGGACAAGGGGACATGATTGAAACCTTTACTTATATTAAAAGAATAAACAAGACAGGTACAGCGGGGCTGTTCAAAGTAAGGGAGGGGAGGGACACCAGGGGTCATGATATGAGACTGGAGGGAGGAAGATTCAGGACGGAGATGAGGAGACACTTTTTTAAAGAGAGGGTGGTGGCAGAGTGGAATGCTTTACCTGCAGAAGTGGTATCCAGTAAAACAGTGGACTGCTTAAAAAGGGGATGGGACAGGACAAGAGGGAGGGTTAATGAAGGGGAAGGGTGGAAGGGAGGGGCAGCTGCAGAATAAGGGGTGCTATCTGCACATTCGAGCAGACTTGATAGACCTCTAGGCCTTTACCTGCTGGCAAATTTTATATGTTCATATGTATATATGCATTAGAGGCAAAAAACTTTGTTTAATGCATCAGTTAGGGTTGTTCCACAGTGAAAAAAGTGAGGAAATTCGGTGTTAGGGTTGAAAACCCCCCTTGGACTCTCCAAATCCCACCCCCCAACCGACATCATGGTGCGCCATGAGGTCATCAGCCCTAACTCCGACCTCATCACATGTGTAAAGAATATGAGGTGTAGAAAAATGGGGTGAGAATTAGGACTGATGACCCCATGGTGTACCATAATGCCGATTGGGGGGGTGGGCTGTGTGGGGGTCCAAGGGGGAGTTTCAACCCTAACACTGAATTTCCTCACTTTTGTTGCTGTGGAACAACCCTAACTAATGCATTAAATGGAGTTTTTTGCCTTAATTTCCTTCCTTTTTTAGAATTATGATGAGAAATAGTGAATGTAATGCGGTGGCGGGAGTGCGGGGCCCTAAGGGACCCAAACTCCAGCCACATAATGTCTTGTGACATAGTAACAGGAACAGCAACACAAACAGAAGTGTCAACAGTGGTGCATATTGTAATGCAAACACAAATGGTAAAGGAAATGTTAATAGAAATGCATGTGCAATGTGACTCCAAAGCAAAGAGTGATGCAAATGGACATTGAAGCACATACGAAAATGCAACTGGTAACATAAACAGTGATGGCAGCAGTATTTAAAATGGAAATGCTAAGTGTCACAGCCAAAGACATGAAGGGGACAGAGTGACAAGCAGGCCAAGGTGCACGTATGAAGTGCAGGGCAGAGTGGCTGGGCAGGTGCAGGACTGTGGTACAGATGAGTGAGATGACGGATGAAGGTGACAAGGCGGACAGGAGGCGCAGAGCACAGGCCGGAGTGCACATGCGGACGCAGTGCAGGATTGTAGGATGCAGATGGTGATGGTGGCAGCAATAGCACGACAGGCAGGAGTGCAGAGGGAGTGCAGGCGCGTGTGAGCACGGACCTTGATGTTGCACGGGCAGGAATTAGAGGACTGCTGGAGTACAGATGAGTGGAGTAACAACAAGGGAGGACACAAAGCAGAGGAAGTGGAGCACAGATGGAGGACTGCCATGAGCAGAGTGAAATGTGCAGGGTGGCTTGAGCAAAAGTGCTAAGAGAACAGTGGCGTAAATGCAAATGGTAACAGTGACGAAAACACAAGCGAAAATGACAACACAAAGGGTAACGCATACGGTGGCGTATATGGGAACGTAAATGCAAATGGGGACAGAAACGCAAGTTGAAACAGTAACTGCAACAATAACAGAAGCACATAACCCTGTTTTGCTGAGCAGGTGCATAGAGAAACACAGTGTGGACAAAGAATGTATGCATAGTAATGGGCATCGAAGCTGATAACAAGCATTGAAAGTACTTAATTGCTAATATCTCAGTAACCGTACTACGTAGGAAAAAAATTAAAATTTCACAAAAGTCATGATTTTCCTGGCTAGGATTTTGCTATTGCATAGCCCAAATGGCTATGAATCTCCCAACAAAAAAAATCAGTATCTTGCATCGTTTTTGAGACACAAACCCCGAAAGACGTGGCATAGGCCACCATGTTAGTCTATGGAACAAAATGCCAAATTTGGAGTACCGTAACTTTGCTGCCATGCAATATTTTTTCACCAAACCACTAAAGGGCACATCTGTAAGATGTTGGCTGTGTTCCCTCCAAATTTCAGGCAAAAAGACCTAATCATTCTTTTGCAGCAAGGTGGCAAAGAACTCCTGTCATTTAGGCCATAGTGTTGCAAAGTACTTTCGTGATTTGCGAAAGCTTTCGCACAGATTTGCGAAAGTGTCATGAGCAAGAAAGAACTTTGCAAAAGTACTTTTTCCAGAACTTTGAAAAACATACTTCTGGGGTGTTTAACCCTAAAATAAAGACATGGCTAGCAGCCTCAGGCTCCGACTAGGTGAACACAAAAAGAATTGTGTCCCTAAATGGTCCCATTTTTAAATGCCAAGCATTTTTCTGATCACCAACTGAAAAAAAAATGGTGGATTTGCAAAAGTATTAGGGCCACTTGCCATAGTAAAAAGTGCATTTGCGAAAGTGTCAAACTTTTTGTTAACGTTTCCCATTGACTTATAATGGTAACGTTTTTGAATAACTTTTGAACCGGTCAATATTTTTTTGATGAAATCTTCAAAAGGCAAATTGGGCACCCTGGCTGGACATTCCCTGAAGTGTTTGGACTGCTCACACAAGCCGTGCGACCTGTAGGCATGAGCAAAGAATTCACCATATAGCGTAAACATGCATGCAAATCATGCTTAATAACTCTGCAGCCATATATCCAACTGGTAAAAAACTTGGCAGGTCCCAAGGTGTATGATTCTTGATCATGCATTCCAAGTTTCAGGCAAATCTGTTGAACAGTTGCAAATATACTGAGGTGTAAAATGTGTCCCTTTAACCTTAAAAGGGCTTCTCAACCCTATATACTGCGTGTGTGTGTGTGTGTGTATATATATATATATATATATATATATATACACACATTTAGAAATACATGATGGACAGGGTGTGATATGGAAATATCTTCACTCCTGCAGAGTAACTCTGGATACTCACAAGTGCACGCAGCATGGTGAGAAATCCAGAGCTCACGATGCAGGAGTGAAGATATTTTCCATAACACACAATCTGCACATAACGTGTTCGATTTATACAATATGGGTACACGTTTCAGAAGTATTGTTATGATTTTTTGTGTTCTGTTACTGTTTCTGTGTTTGTTGTTTCTGTGTGAGATTTTCTGAATGGGCGGGCAGTGTTACAAACTCTGTGGTAAAAACTGAGTGTGTCTTGCAATGCTAGGTAAGTTAGCTTGAGGCAGCAGTGAGAAAGAAAATGTTTTGAGAAAGGTGTCTGTTTCAGAATTCTGGTTGCAGTCAAGCTGAGAGGATCACAGCAATGGATAGGGAGTGAGTCAGAGTATAGGAAACACCTGAGAATGTTTTGCCATGGTAACTGAGTCTGAGTTGGGTGCAGGCAGCAGTGAGAAAGAAATTGCTTTGTGAAGCTGTCTGTTTTAGAATTCTGGTTGCAGTCAAGCTGAGAGGATCACAGTAATGAGCTGCGTGTGAGTCAGAGTATAGGAAACACCTGAGAATGTTTTGCCATGGTAACTGAGTGGGCTGCAGGCAGCAGTGAAATATCACTCACAGTGGTGATGTCACAACATGATTTATCTCAAGTCGTGATGTCACGGCATGAAATGTCTCATTTGGTTATGTCACCACAGTGAAGATACATGTTTCTATCACACTCATTTATCCTTCACCCCTATTGTATAACCAGAAATACCTGCTGAGCAGTGGCCATGTATGGGCTCTAATAGCCAGATTGCTTCTGTATGCCCCATAGGAGTCTATTGGTTACATATCTCCTCAGGCCAGTAGGGGGCTTGGGTTTGCAGGTGCAATCAGGCTATTGCCTGGCTGGTATAGTGGAATATGTCTTTAACCCTGGCAATGCTCATCAACATATTCCAATGGTGTGGTTTTCTCTGGGCACTAATTTGCTCTTGGTGTAAACATTTAGTGTGTGAAATACTGAGCTATGAATGTCCTGGCATTTGTGTAAATTTACTTTAAACTACGCTAAGGTTCAAGAGGCAGTTAAGTAGTTAAGGTGACGATTTGGTGAATACCGTCAGGAGCCTGGTTTGAATCCCGCAGGTTACTCTGAGAACAAAGCCAGTCACTTATCCAGCAGCCTAAGTCTTAATCTTAGCTGGAGCTGCTTTTGGGTCAAGTGTCAAATATCGATTTCTGTGCTGTTTGAATGTCTGATTTCTGAAAATCTTCTCGTCCCTCACCAATATGAAAAAAACAAACTTTTTTACTCACTGCTCAGCTATGCACTGCAGACCACAGTCTAGGAAAAGAGAGAGCTTTTTTTTTGGTTTATATGAAGCACAGCTAGCTTCTCTCTTCTCTCAGCCTGCTTCTCTGATCTTGCAGAAAGTTATGGCACCAACTGGAAACTACTCTCTATCTCTGCCTGTTTGCTTTGCCTTGTCTTGACTACAGTACTGCCATGCCTTCAGCCTGCCTGCCCTACTTATTGGCATACAGTAAGTGCTGCATCCCTTAAATTATTCTTCCAGTAACTAGTGACCAAACATCTGAATGATGGTTTTAGATGCCAACAGGCAAAGCTTGCAGCACCTCTTCTAGTCATGCATACTCTTCTCTGCATTTATTTTTCTATTTATTTTTATTTCGTTTTTGTTTACCAGAAGGGTGCACTAGTCAAGGTATGACTGTTTTCAAGCATGACCTGGGAGAAATATAAGGTCAAATACAATACAGCAAAGTAAGAGAAAACAGTGCAGGATAATCAATTAAAAAAACAAGTTACATAGATGGATAGTCTATTCAGGAATCAAGGAAATATTCAGACGTAGTAATTAAAATTAGAATGATACAAAAAGAAAAATAGTTTAAATACAGTATGTTTAGACAGGGTACACATAATTAAGACATTTCAACAAAGAGACACAGATAAATCCCCAGCCACTGTGCTTCCTCTGTTTAGATCTGGTTGAGCAGATCATCCACTGGGATAACATTCAGTTCCTTTATAATTTTAGGTCCTAAGTCCAGGGTTTCTATCATCAGTGTCCTTGTTCATCACTGGACTTGAATCCTTATTGGATCTTCTGTGTCTATAAGCAATACCTCCCAGTCTTTCCTGGATTTCAACAAATTAAACAGAATATCCAAATAACAGAGCATGTACATACAGACTGCACCACTACCACAATGCCACTAACTTGAAACATAAAGTCCTGATTTATTTTTTCGGGTTCTATCTGTACAATACATTATCTTTTGGTTCAAACCTTAGAAAACATTTTACTTTCTTTAATCTACCACTTTACAGTTTACAACAGTTTAGTTCTGGTAGGCATTCCTCAGCACCATCGGCCCTTCATTCAGAAATTATGTTTCTGGGGTTTTGAAAAATGTCTGGCCTAACCGTTAGAAAGATCTCATGACCTCTTGTAGGTCTGGATGCCATGTCCTCATCTGAGTCACCTGTGACCTTCTTCGAAGCTGGATCTTTGCAGTCCCCAACCAGTACCATATCAGATTGAGGGTCCGTTTCCTGGTTATACCTCCATTTCTGACCCCAAGACTTCTTAGGCTTCCCTTCCAGACCAAATAGGTCAGAGTCAGCAGAGGGAAATACATGTTCTTGTCCCTCTGTCTCTGTGGCCTCTTGTGGGCATGAACTTTGTTACTGTTCTGCATGAAGGCATGAAACCCATCCTAGTCTTGTCCAAGGACAAATTTTCAGGCTAAGGGTTTGCAAATTATACCCTTTATTATTTCTGCCCAGTTGCCTACTTTTAACCATACTGGGTCTCTAGTGTATTTACAAGTATTCATATGCACCCGGGTAAAATTTATGGGTTCTCCCCACTGACCCAGGTTGGGTCCAACCACAGATTCTTTAACCAATGTCTGCCCAGTTTGAATCCACCTGATCTGTAAATGGCTTTGTGTGTGTGTATATGTGTGTGGTGGTGGTGGTGGGGGGGTGCAGTGCATGTGTGTGGTGCAGTAGCTATGCACTGTGCAAAATCAGTCCATGCAGTCACAAAATTTACAGATATGTCCCACGTTACCACAACAAAAACAGAAAATGTTACTGTCAGATCTATGACGTGTCACCCCACATTTGGGTAATCAGATAGCTAGGTATTGGGAATGAGGAAATGACACCATGCCCTAGGGTTATACCTTTTTGAAGTAAAGAGGTAAGATATATTTCAGCACTTGACCACTTACCTTTAACAGCACATTGTTCACATGCCCCTAAAGTCCTTTTTCCCTTCCTCTGTGGGGATCTTCTCCTTAGAGTACTGCCTGAGGTTCCTTGTGGATTCTGCATTTCTTAGTGACCTCTGGTCTTTCAGCTTACAGGTAACATTTCATGATTTTCATTTCGGAAGCCAAAGTACAGGGCCGGCATCAGCACATGGGCCACACGAGCACCTGCCCAAAGCCCTGACAATTGAGGGGGCCCACGCCACAGGGCAAGTTAGAGCTGATCCAAAGTAATATCTGAAATGTGTTACGTGCAATTGGTGACAGGCATGCTCTGATGGAGGGACCAACACTTGGAAATGGGAATCTTGTGGTGTTTTTCTCTTGGTTCTAATGATTTTCACCAACTAGATAATGTGAAAGGCTGACATGGGCTTATTTATTTACTTATACCATCGAAAGTATATCTAGTAGGAATCTAACATAAAGATGAGGTTACCTCTGGTATACAGTTCAGACGTCAGACTGAAATTATACTGTGAAGGGACAAGTTAAATTAATAGATCTTGAATTGATTTTTCTGATATTAATAATGATCAGGCAGAAAAACAGCACTGCTCCAGCAGTTGTGGCTGGAGAAGCCAGCTGGCTGTGCACCCCCTCCTGCCCACCTCGAAAAGTCCAGCAAACTGCCATTAGAGCCATTGATTGGGCAGAAAAACAGCAGAGGTCATGGTTGGAGAAGCCAGCTGGCTGCACGCCACCTTGAAAAGTCCAGCAAGCCACTGTAACAGCCCTTGAAGGGGGTAGAAAATCAGCACCACTCCAGTGGTCACAGATGGAGAATCCAGCCGGCCATGTGCCTCCTCCTGCCTGCCTCGAAAAACCCAGCAAGCCACTGTAAGAGCCCTTGATAGGGCAGAAAAACAGCACAGCTCCAGCGGTCACAGTTGGAGAAGCAAGCTGGCCGCATGCCTCCTCCGGCCTGCCTAGAGAAGTCCAGCAAGCAGGTAAGCTCCACACAGCTTCAGGAACTTGTCTCTGGGACTCTGATTGGCTGAAGACACTCAGGGTCACAGCCAATTGGTTGCCACCCATACAGCTTTACCTGGGATAGGCCACGGCTTTTCATCTGTCTCCCATCTTTGTGCTCGCTCGCTTGCTATCTAGAAACTGTTATTTCTTTTCAAGTGCCAATGTGGGGAATAGTACTATGATGTTAATTTAATGATGCTTTTGGGAGTAATGTTTAGGATTGCTAGAATTTGTTAACTGCGGTTATCTTACATTGACCCAGTGCCTTCAGGCGATCCTGCTCTCTACCCTCTCTAACTTGCCCATTTTCTTATACCTCCCTACTGATCTCCCTCTCTCCTAATTTTTAAGCAGCATTTCTTTTCTTTTTTTCTCTTTTTACCTCAGGCAAGAGCAGCGCCACTCCTAATACACATTGCCATCTGTATACTTGCCCTTCCCTTCCCTTTACTCAGCCTACTTGCCTTACTATTTTGTCTTTATCTGGGCTCCCCCAACCCCCAATTTAGCATCTTGCATTTTCTTTGTCCTCCCTGCCATTATCTAATCCCCCTGACTTTGCTGTTCTTTCAGCCGTAGGAGCCCTTGATCTGGCAGAAAAACAGCACCTGTCCAGCAGTCATGGCTGAAGAAGCCAGCCAGTCTTGTGCCTCCTCCTGCCCACCTCAAAAAGTCCAGCAAGCCGGTAAGCTCCACACAGCTTCAGGAACTTGTCTCTGAGACACTGAGAGGCTGAAGACACTCCGGGTCACAGCCGATTGGTTGCCATCCATACGGCTTTTCCTGGGATTGGCCACGGCAATTCATCTGTCTCCTGGCTTCTTGCTACTCACTCGCTTGCTTTCTGGAAACTGTTTTTTGTCCCACACTGACCGCCCTGACCCAGGCGTCTATTCAGTGCTCCTTCTGCAAGAGGAAAGCCAACCCCTCTTCACTTCCAATGTTCAGCCCACAGTTAGGCCCACCAAAAACTACCCCCCACCCCAAATTAGCCTTGCCTCCTTCTCTCAAGCTCCACCAATGTAGGTTCTGCTACCTGTGCCTGATCTGCCCTCTAGCAGGTTAAATTATCTGAAATGATGCCTCGGGAATGCTTCTTCCTGCTCAACTGAACCTTTTTTCTTATACACATACCAGAGCATATACCAGCTGCTCATTCACACCCGGACCTGTGCTCATCTCATGATGGACACCCAGTCCTGCACCCTCACAAAGGGACTTGGCTCCCCACTTCAGGAACGACTTCTCCTGACATCACCCTTCATCAGGCTTTGACTAAAGAATATCATAGAAAGCCTTGGAACCTGTCAATTAAAACAGTCCTATATGTCTTATTCTTATCCAGTCACTCAAGTAGCCTTTGTCCAGCATCCACGAAGCCTCTACATGCCAAACGGCGTAATAAGTGCTTATTCAATACACTAATAAGTGGCCTTAGGAAACTACTCTTGCTTCTTCTACTCGCTTCAGAAATGTAGAGCTAAACCCAGGCCCACCGGCTTCTATAAACCTCCCTGCAGACCTCCCCCGTCACAGGGGCATCAGCTTTCTCCACCTGAATGTGTGTAGACTACTCAGGAAGTTTGACCTGATTCAGACATAGTCATTACATGTTTCCCCCAACTTTCTAATGATATTGGAATCATGGGTTAAGCCACTGACACCTGACAAAGCTATCAACCTTCCGGGGTACATCACCTACTGGTATGATAGACCATCCGGGGGGGGTTGTAATCTATATTAAGAACAAATTCTCTGTGACAGTCATTGATTGTACCTCCAAGGCTAAAGAATTTGAATGTCTTACCCTAAAACTGTTGCTTGCCAATGATAAGGATCTCTTCATTGCTGCATGTTATCGACCACCCCTTGGCGACATGGCCCTTCTGCCCCATCTTCAAAGTTTAATAGACACTGCTAACTCCAAGTGCATTCTAATGAGAGACTTCATCCTAAATTGGAATGACTTGACCTCCAAGAAGCTTAAAGACCTCTGTGATACATATGAGTTGGCCCAGTTGACCCCTGAAGTCACCAGACCCAACAGAAAAAACCCAGAGCATAGCTCCCTCCTGGACCTAATGCTAGTTAACAAACCCAACAACATTTTGAATGCTGGGGTATTCTTCAATGACCTTAGTGACCACTGTGCCATTGCCTGCATCAGGCATGCTCCCCAATTAAAATCAGCCCTAAATATACACTAAAACGATGCCTGAAAATGTTTTGCCAGCATGCCTTCCTGAATGACCTGAGCAATATTAGATGGCAAGACTTCTACCTGGCCTCTTCCCTCAATGAGGCATTCAATATCCTTCATAGCCTACTAGTGGGCCTTCTAGACAAGCATGCTCCCATAACACTGATCAAATCCAAGAAAGGATCTCTTGGATGGTTCTCCCCCATCCTAAAGAAAGCCCTCAAAGATAGAGACTACTGATGGAAAAGAGCTAGGAAGATACACTGTGATGCCAATCAGCTTGCCTTCCATGTATCTCGAAATACCTGCACCAAACTAATTAGGACTGAAAAGGCTAGATTCTTACAATCAGCCCTGGAAGGCAACAAAAACAATGCTGCCAAATTCTGGAGTATTCTCAAAGGGGTTGAGGGCCATACTTTCGATGCCTCACGTCCAACTAAACTAGTGTCCGGGGACACCACTTTCACGGAAAGAGTGGATATACTTAAACAACTTAATGAACACTTTGCCATGGCAGGGCTGGCATTTGATGTCTCTTAACTCAGTAAGATCAGTCAACACGGGGATGTGACTGATGCCACTAGACCCACCACTTACACCAATCAGAGCTTCCCCTTCCCCTTCAGCTTCCACCCTTTATCCTTTAAGCAAGTAGAGACTCTCCTACTGTCCTTAGACACTAAAAAGACTGCTGATGCTGATCTTATTGAACCTTTTTTTGTAAAACTAGGCCTTTACTTTCTAACTGCCCCCATAGTCCATTTTTTCAATATCGCTCTATATCAGGGGGAGCTACCCATACCGTGGAAAACTGCTCACATCATCCTGTTGCTCAAGTCTGGGGACCCCAGCGACCTGAACAACTACTGGCCTATTTCTATACTATCCTCCCTTTCAAAATTATTGGACAAAAATCATCAACACCCAAATCCGGGAGCACCTGGACTCACAAAAACTGTTAAATGCTGCTCAGATGGGTTTCAGAGCCAAACATGGCACAGTGCCTTCCCTTGCAAAAGTAACCTCTGACTGGCAAACTGCTCTGGATGCTAAGAAGCATGTATTTGCACTCTTCCTTGACCTTAGTAAGGCATTCGACACTGTGGATCACAACATTATGCTTAATGCATTAGGTAACATAGGTCTCGACAACTGATTCACCAGCTACCTTACTAATAGACTACAGTGAGTCGAAGCTTTGGGAGATTTATCTTCTCTGAAAATACCACCAAGAGGCATCCCTCAAGGTTCTATTTTGGGCCCTATACTATTTGCAATCTATACCAATAACCTTGATTCACACTTGTGCACTGCTAAAGTGCACTTATCTGCAGATGATACAGTCCTGTACACTGTTAACTCTTCCCTAGGCATGGCCCGTGAGGACTTACAGTGAGATTTTATCTCCCTCCAACATAATCTTATGAAGCACAAGCTGCTGCTTAACTCCACAAAGACTAAAGCCATGATCCTCTCTGCGAGCACCTCCTTAGGGCCTATATGCAACCTCAAAATTCTAAAATTGTTAGCTGAACCTCTGGAAACCATTGCCATGTTTAATTACCTATGATTCTGGCTTAACAATTAGCTTAATTTCCTATGCCACTTGAATGAACTATCGAAAAAAACTAAGACAATGCTTGGGTATACTCTACTGCATTAAATAGCTTCTTACCGTCGAAGCCAGAATGAGGCTAGTACAATCTACATTCCTACCCCTCCTAGATTACACTGATTTACTCTACATTAACTGCTCTTTTTCAGTGCTCCATAATCTTGACACTCTTTATCACAGGGCCCTGTGGTTCATTCTTAACCTTCCTCTTCGCACCTATCACTGTCTGCTGTATCTGCTGTACCAAGAGTTTGAATTGACCTCGCTCACCACAAGGAGAAACAGAAATGCCCTCCTTTGGATACATAGGGCCTTGTCCGACAAGCTACCAACATACATCTTGAGACTATTCGAGCGTGTCAAGGGGTCATATGGGTGGAGAAGGTTCTCATTAATCTGCTTCCAAACACCCAGAGTAAGATCATCACATGGCTCAGCTGCTATCAGCTTCTCCTTTCCTTCCATTTGAAACACTATGCAAAGGTCACTGAAGCTCTCAACCCACCCCGGTCCCTTCACTTTCATAGCACTGATCACAAAGTACCTTAATGAAACCTGTAACTATTATAGATGACCAGTGTGACCCTATTCACTTGTTATATCCCCTGATAGATGACCACTGGGACTTTACTTGCTTGTTGTATCCTTGACTCTCAATTTACTTGCAGCTTCCACTACCCCTACCAAGGGAACCCCAGCACTTCTCACATTTCCCCCCAACTCCATCTACCCTACCCTACCTACTTCCCTTTCCTTTATACCTCCACAGTCTATACCTCTTTTTCAATTGAGCCCGATTTGTGGATAACCAACAAAATACAATAGCACTACTCCTAGTCTGAATAGGTTTGTTTTCTCAGCATTAGTTCTCAAATATGTTAGCTCAAGTAGCTAAGGTCTTTGTTAGCCATGCATATGTTTAGTGTTTCCCTTTTGTACTGTACTTTTATGTAATTCATGCGTACATGTCCAGGACCACTTTGAAGATGAGCTTGCTCAATGATGTTATGCCTGGTTAAATAAAGTTTTGCTTGATTGATTGATTTACCCATAAGCACTACTATATAAAATTGTAATAACCCAGGACTGACTAACAGTGCAATATGTATATATGTGTATATGTCTAACTACCCATTTTACACAGTGTATAATATTTTTATAAGTGATTGGGAAACTGTATGTATATTTTTTATAGTCTTTAGTTGTTGGATGACTGTAAAATGCAATTTTTTTGTCTGTTGTATAATGACTTTTATTGGAACAGATGAACTAATTCACTTACTTAAAACAAAAAGGTTGGGCTTCCCTCTCAGGACTTGTTGACATCAAAGAGACCTCTTGAGCTCTGCTCGTGAGGTCTCTATAATGTGATCAACCCCCTCGATGGAAACACAACCTTGTTGTGGATGGTCATTAATCCTCTCTTCTATATCTCTCTACAGGCAGCTCAGCAACAATAATCTTGGCGTACAACTGCACAATTGTTGCTGTTGCAGATGGAACTAGTGGCAGGTAGCCAGACTCATTGGCACTTTCAAAAAGTAAATATGACATGTTACTGGCATGGAATCACCATGGAGATCCCTGCCTGAAAGTAAAAGTTCTATTGCACTCACTCTTCACACATATGCAAAGAGATAAAAGACAGGTGATGATTCTGAGGTTTGGGACTATTTATCGTAGATTCAGCACTGTAGTCCAAATTAACAACCACAAGCAATGTCCCTGTATGCATGCACAGTTTTATTTTTATTTCTTTAATAATTTAAAAATGACAATGTCCTCAAATAAAAATGGTCAAAGCAACACACACTTAGCACTAATTCCAATAAACCTGAAAGTTTCGGCTTACAGCTGTTAGTCATTTATAGACATCAACTGGTTTGCTAGGCACCAAACAGAGTCTGGAATTGTTAGTATTGGCCAAGAATATTTTCTGGCTAAAAAGTTACCAGACAATGATCATAAGCAAACAAACAGGCTCCAGTGCCCCTTCCCCATGGTAATTGTGAAAAGTAAACATCTAAACTGCCTGAATTAGCTATTTTCTTACATTTAGCTCCATGAAAAAGGGTTTTTCTTAGTGTTCCAATTGGAATTGCGATCTAAGCAAGCCAAACCACCAAACGCCAAGATGGAACCCCACGGTTTGGTTCTAACCATGAAATGCCTGCAATGGCATCAGCAAGCATGCTGCCTCAGTGGTGATGCGGATGCCTTTAACATGTTGAAAAATACAAAGATCTGAGACAGGTATTTGAACAATTGATTTGTATCTAAAAAGGGAAATGGGAAATCCTTGTTTAAATGCAGTAACATACTGTATACTTGCTTATTGTCTGTTTGTAGTGGAAGTGCGGCAATGTTTGCAGTCAGTGACAATGATACAGAGAATGACACCTGCAGACATCGTCGGTGTCATGTGTGATCAGAGGATCAAAGCAAAATAAAATGATGAATTATTAATTTATCGGGGTTGTTAAAATCAAAAGTGGAAGTTAGCTTTAGGTGAGGAAAATCTTCACAGGAACACTGCATGGTTATCAGTTTGTGTACAGTTGTCTTGGGGAGCAATAATTTGCAGTCTGGGAATGTGTCTGCTGGGAAGAAGTCAGAAACATGCAGGTAAGGGATTAGTGAATCTCATAAATTAAATTCAGTGTTTGAGGAACAGTGATGGGGCATTAGTGTTTGTGTAACTTGTAGTACTTTCTGTGGCTTAACTCTATTCCCACACTTGAGTAGTAGGAACTTGTAGGAAATAAAAGACCCATGAACAAGGGTGAGAAGAGCACCGAGAAGTAGGAGGGGTGCATGGTGGTGGACAAAAAATGCTCCCTAAGCAAGGAAGGAGTGTGAATGATGGGAGTTAATTAGAGGTTCTGGGAGGAGCTATTCCCCATATTGAACCTCAGGCTTAAGCCCTTCCATTCAATGCTTAGAGAATAGTGATGGGGTATTAGTGCTTGTGTAACTTGTAATACTTTTGTGGCTTTACTCTATTCCCACCCTTGAGTAGTAGGCATGTAGGTAGGAATTTGTAGGGAACAGAAGGCCCAAAAAGATACCTCCTATAACTCATGGAGAGTATGACCACTGGCACTCAGGAGAGGAAAAACCCTCAGTAGAGAAAACCTCTGAGGACCCATGGTCATTGGTCTGCCCATCCTCTGGGCATACTAAGAGGAGAAGGACCTAGCTACTAGTAACCATAGCTAGTTTGAGGAAGGTGAACTTCTTGGAGAGATGATGGTTCAGCTTCAATCCATGGGTGATGATGTAGTTTGGAGGACAATCCTAAGGTTGAAGAAGTAGGTCTTTTCTGAAGAAGCAGTAGAATCCTGAGTGTGAAGCAGATCCAATTGAAGAAGGGCAAATGAAGTCCAGATTTCCAAGGTAATGATGAATGATTGTCCAAATGGATTATAGGGATGCAATGAGCAGGGGGATTGATTTATAAGCTACCAGACAGTGAACTGTGGGACATGGGTTGATTTGTGAAGTCATACATGAATGATCCAACTTGTGGAAGGTGTGACATTCACAGTAATGTCTGGAGGTTAGAAATTCAGTGGTGAGCGATAGTTGCAAAATAAGTTTCCATGAAGTGGAAGGAGGAGTCTAGCAGAGTCTTTGAGAGGAGAGCATGATAGTAGAAATGCCATAAGTGATTTGTAGACAAATACAGGAAGATTGACATATGCAGTCCAGATGGTAATTGAATATATATAGAGAATGAATGGAAGTTCAGTACAAGGAATTGAATAGCTTATTTGGATATTGATGTCTTAACTATACTTGCAGATGTTCTGCTGGTTCACTGCCTAAAGAAAATATGGGTATTACTGTGAGTAATCATCCATGAGATGCACTGAGGTGGCAATGGATGGTTAGGTTTACTGGTAATTCGATTCCTGAATACTTGAGGGAAGCGGACATATGGAAGAGTCTATAGGATGGGTTGGCAGTGTGGTTGAGTAGTGTGGAATGCCAGATGACCCTTGTGCTATGGTCGGGTGAGATCTGTTGAGAGGCAAGACTGGGATAGTGAATTCTCCATAACAGTTGCAGTTTCCAGACTGAGACTCAGAGGAGCCTGTACTTAGTGAAAGTCTTCACTGAAAGGATTAATTAAAAATAATTCATGAAGGAAAGACTAGAAGGACCACTGGATGGGCAGCTAACTTGACTGCTTGTAATAAGATGAAGAAATGCAGATGATTGTATGAGCTCTGGTGATATTCCAGAAGCTAGAAAACAGTGGTGTGGATAGTATGGTGTTAGTAAAGCTGCTAGGTGCAGGAGATCCAGTGATGGAAGTTCTGTGGAGGCAGCTGAGAATGTCTTAGGATGAGCAATAGCTGTTGAGAAAGTAGGAGTTGAGTAACGTGTCAACAGAATCGATGTTGGTAGGAGAGGCTGCAAAAGGTAAAACAGATACTGTCTGTGGTGCTATGAAGTATCTTGCAATTCCCGATATCCATAGCAACCATAATCATTATGGAGTTGGAGCATAACAGAAGAATCGAAGTCCTTTCCATGTATGAGGATAGCCTGTGAGACATGGTAGATAGGGAAGACACAGAGATTGAATAGACAGGTTTCATAGAGAGTAGCCAATAGAGATGGATGAGTTATTTCTGTTGTCCAGTTGAATAGTATTCCAGGTACGATTCTACAGAGCTGATTGGGTGGTGTAGAAAACTGTATGATGATGATACAAGAGTCTATAATGCATGTTATCTAAGGGATGTTTTCTAGAAGTAGTTTTCCTCAGGTGTAATGAACAAGTGATCTAACGAGTAGTGGATAGGAGCTGTTAGAATGGCTAGAGTAGGAGTATGTGATGGATAAATGGGAGGAGTAGTTGACTGAGTGGCTGGAGATAAGGTAAAATGCCCAAAGGGCCACAGCAAAGAAGATGAAGCCCTGAGCCTGCAAGGTGGAGATGAAAAGGCAGCCATCCAAAATGAAATGAAGGTCCGGAGTGAATCCTAATTGACAAAAGAAATGATCCAGGGAAGGAGACGGCCTAGGTAAAGCCAGATGACATACAGTTCAGGAAGGAACAGGACTGGGTCAGCTCCTCAGTGAATGGTAGTGGACTGTGGAAGGCTAAAGCAAGTCACTAGAGGATGATCCACAGAAGGTCAAAGAGCAAAGCCAAGTACCAAGAGCAACTGAGTTGAGAAACATGAGTCCCACATCTTATGAAGGCTTCAAACGATGAGTGGAAAGGACAGAAGATGCTGGAGTGAAAAAGGACGAGGTCGCCACATCTGAAGGAGAAATCAAACTCATACAGTAGCTGGAAGGGGTGGCCTTCAGCAAGGAAGTCCATGAGGCAGTCGAACTACAGTGAGATAGAGACTGAAAAAGCTGGCAAGATCAAATCATATGGGAAAGGAGGCCAAAGGGGGTCAAGTATGACAGTCCATGGAAGTGCACAATGGAGACTGGTGAGGAAGGATCCTGTTTCTGGAGGGAAGCTGTAATTGGGCAGCAAGTAGAAAATGAGATGGGTGAACTGTCAGATGCAGATGCAGGCATCTAAGCAAAGGACATGACACACCAGAGAAGGTATGATGATAGAGGCAAAATCGGTAAATGGTTCAGGCCCAGGAGGGAGCAGCAAGCACTGGTCCAGTAGAGAGCATACAAAGCTGAAACAGATGATTGCAGAAATGAGCTTCCAGTCCAGGTAACTGAGGAGAGATAACCTGTATCCAATACCAGCAGGCATAGGTAGGAGGATGGAGGCAACTGAGTGGATAAGATCCCACTCCAGACAGGAGTGGTAACTGGGTATGAGCCATAGATGGTACAGAACTAGTAGAATCATGTAAACAGGCAACCAAATTAGGTAGTTAGTGCATGAAGACCTTTATACGATGCCAGTAGGTAGAGTTGGGAGGTGGAAGGCAAATGAGGTATAGAGGCCCTGATACCAAAGGGAAGTGGCAACCCACATCAGGTATAGGATGCAGAAGGGGAAAACAAGTGAATGCAGAGTCAGGCTCCCAGCCATAGAAGTTAGTGTGATAGGACCATAAATCAAGGCTACAGACAAGGTAGGATGGAGAAGGCAAATTAGGTAAAGTCATGTTCCTGAAGGGAAGCAGTGTCTGGGTATCTAGCTCAGAATGCATAAAGCTGAAGCAGTGGAATGGAGATTCAGACATCCATTGGTGATGACTGAGGTGGAATGATCTTGACTTGAGGCAGCTAGGCACAGGTAGGATAATGAGAGTACATGGGGCAAAGATGTTCTGTTCCTGAAGGGAAGCAGCAACTGGTATGAGGTAGAGAAGGCATGTTAATACTTAGTAGATTGTAGACATGATTCCCATCCCTGGTAGTTGGAGTGAGCTAACCTTCACTCAGTGCTGTTCAGCATAGTTAGGGACGTGAGGATTTCAGGTTGGTAAGTAGTAGGAGATAGTGAATGAAATTAAATCCCATCCCTGGTAGACAAAGGAAGCATACCTTCACTCTGCACCTCAGAAGGTGCAAGTTATGGATAAAGTCCAGAGCACTGCTGGTTTCGGCTGGCTGAAAGTGCAAAACACTGCAGTAGAAGGAGAGTAGATTAGGGAACTGAGATGAGATAGCATGATGAATAGTATACAGGTATGGTAAGATATACATAGCATGATGGGAATGGCAGACGCAGAAACAGGCATTGCTGTAGAGAAGTTCCAGAGAAGTTCCAGCCGTGGAGGCAATAACAATGTAGGGGAAGGAAGCTCCTCCGTAATTTGAAGCAGAAACCAGGGAAGAGAAGTAAGTGGGTGCAGGTGACTGAGGACATAGTCAGGATGAACGGGTAGGCTAGGACAATGAGGTTCAGAAGAATGGGAACATCCCCCATCCCCAATGTCCTGAGGCAATGCAGCGCAAATGTTCCAACACAGGGACGGATATGATTAGCAGCCAGCCAAGAGATAGGAGATAGTGAAACAGGAAGAACAGGACAGGGGGCAGAAGGAGACAATCGCAGCACTGCAATAGAATTAGACCCAAAGAGCAATGAAAGCTACTTTGGCTGGACCTTCTTCTGACCCCACCCCCACAGCACAATGAGCAAGCTGAGTGGCTGTAACAGAAGCTGAACTCCAGCCACCGCGTATGATACAGTGACACAGTCAAAATAGAAATGCAAGTAACACACGTCATGTAGTCTTACAAGTGAAGTGACAGAAGCATACGTCCCCAACCCCCCGTTATAGTTTGTGGGAACCCATGTCGGGCAGACAGAGTAGAGCATGTGGCTTCCCAACTAGGACAGGCAGTAGCCAGTTGAGAAACAGAAAATCCGGGCCCTCACTGACGCAATTGGAGGAGTGAAACAGCTGCGGCCTTTGGTGGGTGAAAGGGAAAGGGGAATTGTTTAACTTGGAAAGGCACACTAAGCTAAAGATTGATTCTGAATGTGAGCTGTGGTAGGATTCCTTGAAGAGTAGCCATAGTATTTCAAATAACAGCAGAAATCAAGATGCAGGCATAATTATATTGATCCAGTAAGCAAGCAAAAACATGGAAGGTACAGGGTTGGATCCCAGTTCCATGGGCCAGGCCATTGACTATGGGAAAGGGCTGTACAGAACAAGGGTATAGTGGTACTCATTGTGTAAATAGAGCAAACGCTTGCCACAGCGAAGTATTAGGGACACCTGACAGAAAATCATCAAAACCAGGAGAGTGGGGATCCCACCGATACTGCATGTCCTGTTTTGCGGTTGACCCTGCAGAGCCAGAGGAGTTGAGGAGGAGAAGGGACGCTTACTGGGGATGGACAGAAAATGTGCATACCTCTGGAAGGGGCCAGAGGGGAAGTCCTGGGAAAATGGTGGGGCAGATTCAGGGACACCTGAAAGCAGGGATGGAATGTGGAGGAGAAGCTCAAAAAGGAAACACAGAGGAAGGGAAACCCAGGCAGTATCGAGAACAGAAAAAAACACAGGAAAGGAGAGCAGAGGTGGAACAGAGCTGCCCACCGAGATAGTGGACACCAGCCATGACAAGGACAAAAAGTACAAAAAGCACAAAGAAATGGGAGAAATAATGAAACAATGAGAGGTAAGGGGGAGACAAATGGGGAAGGGGAACAAACCAGACAAGCAACAGGAGGTAGCACAGACACACAAGCCACACAGGGAGCTCAGGGAACAAAAAACACTCCCTAAGCAAGGGAGGTATGTGAATGATAGGAGTTAAATAGAGGTTGTGGAAGGAGCTATTCCCCACATTGAACCTTGGGCTTAAACCCTCCAAAAAATGCTTCATGAATATATGTAATGAGTTATTAAAATTTTACCATCGAGGCCAAAACGGTGGTTGTCACTAGATTCTTCCTCCCAATGATTGACTATGGCATCCTGGCCTGTAGGGCTATCTCAGAAATAGTTCTAAACAGGGTCAAGATGGCTCTGAATAAAGCATATCACCTTGTCTCTGGAACAGCCCAAACCACCCACAAACTGATATCCCTTACTAGCAGCATAACATACCAGACCTTACTGATGAGAGCAAAAGCACTCCTGGCACTCACCTCCCCTGGGATACAAACTCTCCTAACCACGTCACAAAATTCCTGTGCCACCAGGAACTCAACGCATGGCTACCTGTCTGTCTCATGCTGCAGAACTAACCAGGCCATGTGCTCACTTTTGACCAGGGCCCCTTACTGTCTAAATTATCTGGATTTGGATATGCCACTCAAGGGACTCTTGGAAATTGGTCAGTTCAAAAGAGTACTACTAAGAGCACTCTTGCCTGCCCCATGTAGTTGTCCCTAGCAATCACACCCCCTGATCAGTCTAGCAGTACTGCAGGCTATTATGCCTTGCATGCCCTGTCCTGTGTTCTCTAACAATGCCTACATTGGTTGCTTCTCTCTTTCCTGTTGCATACTATAACCTACCTTCTGTATACACCCTGAACCATTACCTCTTTGAAACTGATGAGGAATCTTTGTAAATAATCATTAGCTCCACTCTTGCTTGTTGACAGTTGTAAGTTACCAACCATATAGGCATCCTTTTATTAAGGCCCTGGGGAAAGGGTGCCAACAATAATGGTGACTCGCTCCCTAGTGCATCCCTATAGGACTATGGTAGGGTAGGGCTGCCAGATGAGGGGGTCGGCAAGTATAGCGACAGGATGTTGCTATATGTATGAGCGGGGGGGGGAGCAAGCAAGCACAGCAAGGGATGGGAAGGGATTTGAGGGGTTGTGCCATGGTGGGTTGCCAAACTGACCCCGTGGCATGGTGGTTGGGTTGCAAGTGCTGGTCGACTGGGTACGGGTCACAGTACTGGTGTTATTTTGTTGTGCGAGCCCAAACCTTTTATTTTTTATCCCCCCATGCACCATGCACCTATCTGGAGTTGAGTCCTTAAGTAGGAGGGTGTGGGGATGAAAGCCCACTGGGGAGTCGAGGTGCAGCCTCTACATAAAACATTAAAAGTAATTCCCCGGTGCCATTTTGCTGTGCGTCGAGGTGTCAGAGTGCCGAAAAAAATGTTCGCCACTCTTGACATCTTGATAATGGCGATTACCTTTAGGCTTTTGCCATTATAACATAGAACTTCTGTATATACCCTTAACTGTTGTATTGTAACCTACCTTCTGTATATTCCCTGAATTATTTGTACCTCTTTGAAATTGACAAGGAACCTTTGTAAATGAGCATTATTACTCAAAGGTATTTATCCGATTTAATAAAATAAATAAATAACTAAAATAGGAGATGATCATGGATTGGGAAAACTAGCACAGGGTAAGTATCCGTGTTAACCTTTGCAAACTATTGTGAGAATCATCTTATGAGCTAAAATTAAGGAGTAAAGTATAATCTCTTGGCCTGGGATATTGTTTGAAAATCAATGATGAATTTTTTTATGCAGAGGTACAATGTTCAATATATAATGTGCCAGTTTAGAGAAACTGGGCCCAAGTTTCAAAACTCAGTTCAAGCCACACCAAAGGTGACTTGCACCAACTGCTGGTGTGCCAGGGACCCTGCACTTAATTCTATATCTGGTAGGGTCCCGGTGGCAAATTCTCACAGGTTCTGGCAACTGTGGTCATGTGTCAAACAGACAGCACATCTGGATGTGTTCCCACAAGCTGCGGGGTGGCCTTGTGCCACTCTATGAAATCACTGGTGGTTTGCAGTCCCCCCCAGCCCCAAGCCCCTTTTATTAAAATCAAACATGCCCCTGATGGTCTTCTAGTCCCTCCAGCTCAAATCCCCTATTATTAACATCAAAGACATCCCTGGTGGTCTAGCAGACCCCCCTTCCCTGATCCCCTTTTATTAATATTAATCCCATCCCTGGTGGTCTGGTGGACCCCCCCCATCTTGACCCACTTATATTACAATCAAACACATCCCTGATGGTCTAGCAGACACCCCCAGCCCTAATCCCCTTTTATTAAGTATAAACATGTCCCTGGTGGTCTAACGGACCCCCCAGCACTGATCTGCCCACATAAGGGTAGATATCATTCTGTGGTGATCTAGTGGACCCCTGCCCTGACAGGTAGTTCTCCACCACCCTACCTCCATCCCATACTCAAGCCTGGTACAGCCCTCTGCCATCCACCACAGTAACCTATTGATTGAGTTGTCACTGAGCATGTACTGTATGCAGTATGTGCTCAGTGACTGACAGCTCACTGAGCTGTCAATCAGTGAGTGTGTGCTGTATACAGTATGCTCTCATTGACAGCTCAGTCAGTGGCAGACCATGGTGGAGAGTGGAGGGCTGTGCCAGTCACTGTCTCAGGTTCAGGATGGGGGGCAGGATGGTGGGGTTCTGCCTACCAGAGTGGGTGTCCACTAGACCACCACAGAATTAGTGTATATCTACTCTTATATTGGCTGGGGGGTCCACTAGACCACCAGGGATGTGGTCATATCTAATATAAGGGAATCAGGGCTGGGGGGATCTGCTAGACCACCTGGGATGGGAATAGTGTTAATAACAAGGATCAGGAATGAGGGGGTCCACAAGATCACCAGGAACATGTTTATATTTCATGAAAGGGAATCAGGGCTGGGGGTGTCCGCTAGACCATCAGGGATGGGATTAATATTAATAAAAGGGGATCAGGGCTGGGAGGGAAGTCCACTAGAGTACTGGGGATTTTTCTTTTGCTTCGACTCCAGGACTGCACCCATTGGTCTGTACTACACATTACTCCATCCCGCACTACCACCACAGGTGACAGCCCCGAACACCCCTGGCTTGCTCTAGGGGCTGGGCTGCTGGGGGTCCCTGTAACCTCCCCCAACAGAGACAGGTGGGTAGCTTGGGATCGGAAGCCCAGGCAGCAACATGGGGTCTGCTCTGTGGGGCAGATATCTAGTGGAGGCAGAACCTCCAATGTTTCCATTTGTAACCCCCTGGTGGTGTGGTGTGCAATGACGTGGATGCTTGTAGCACTATCTTTTTAACTCATTCCCACAAAGCCAGTGCTGGTCAGTACTGATCCCCAGCCCCCACCAGGGATTGGTGTTGTACCAGTCACACACTGCCCTCTCCCCAGAGAAGAAGAGCTGTCACCTGGATGCTTCATCCTTCTCCCCCCAGGCAAGATCTCTGACTCATGGGTCTCTTCCCAAACCTGGAACATCAGTGTCACATACAGAAGCCCTATCACTGCACTGGTGGGCTGGCAGGGGATGCGTTTTATTGTAATATAAAGGGATCATGGCTGGGGGGATCCACTAGACCACAAGTAATGGGATTAATATTAATAAAAGGGGATGGGGGATGGGAGGGTCCACTAGACTACCAGGGATGTGTTTATATTTTATGAAAGGGGATCAGTGCTGGGGGGGTTCACTAAACCACCAGGGATGGGATTAAATTAATAAAAGGGGATCAAGGATGGGGGACCATGGCACATGTTCCCTGCCACACAGAGAGGGCTCCAAGAGGGATACAAGTGCACTAACCTTCCCAAAGGGTGAAATTCTAAGTACTCTTAGACCAACCCTAGCTGGTCTAAGACTACTCAAACGTTTGCACTCTGGGTGGTTTTATAGAATCCCAAATTAAAGAATATGGTAGCTTGCACCTGTTGCATACTCCCTAGCACCATACAGCAGCCCATTGTGTGCCACATGGATGGTGCAAGCCCCTTTTGGTGCACATAGCCTGTGGTCGATGCAGCTACATTTGTGAATTGCTCCTGGCACATCTGTGGTTAAGCCCCTGACACCAAGCTGGGAGCTTTGAGAATTGGGCCCATAGAGTTGAAGAATGCTACAGGCTGGTCAAAAGTAGATTTTGTAGAATTTTCAGAAAATTCTATGAATTTTGTAAAATTTAATGGAGTTTTTCAAGTTTTTAAAATTATTTTTTGGTCATAACAGTCATTCTTGCAGCTAGAGATCTGATAATTGGTATGCTTACTGCATTAATAAATCCTAAGGGGATGCCAAGTTTCTTGATATTTGGATGAATGGTTTTTCAACTTATTAAGGTCTAAAAGTCTGGTAATTTATTTTATTTTGCAGATATTTCTTAAAATATTTCTCTGCTTACAGCTCGGCCTCCTTTGGTGTTAGAAACCTGACAATTTACATTTCCATTTTTGAAGGACCTTGGCAACTGCTAGGAAAGACTTGGTGAAGTATGTTTCAAACTACACAGGTTCATAATTTCACAATTTCATTTTTTGGTAAATGTTTGAGAAAATGTTTGTAGCATTACTGCTATTGAAAGTATACACTCCAGGTTTAGTGTGTATACCCAGTTTCAGTGGGTTGTGGAATCTAACCTAGCCAGATCATTTTTTTAATAGTTAATACTTTACAGTAGACATTTCACAAAATACTAATTGGCATTATTTGATCATAAATTCACAGAAGTATGCTAAATAATGCCACTAGAATTCTACTTGTGGAATTTAACTTTCACAAAGCACATATCATCAATAAATCAGTGGTGCTGTGCTGAACTGTTAGCAGTCCTCTACTTGTTTTTTGGATGGCTATGATGTCGCCCACCCTCCTTATTTCTTTGAGATTGACCAGATATAGTTAGGACCTGCTATCAGACTGATTTCCTACTTGTTTCTCACAGATAAGTTCCCTTTAAAAGAGAGCCAGATTTTTCTTTTCCTGTAGGACCTGTCCCTTTGGAACAGCCAGAATTTTTCCTTATTGGTGATCTAGTATTTTTCTTATCCTTCCAGGTCTCTGTGAGTGCCTCTAAGTTCTGGATTTCCAGGTGAATTGAGCTCTCAAGCCAGTCAGTTTTGCTGGATGGGATTCTCATATGTGCAGAAAGTAAAAAAGTCACACCAACCTCATAAAAGCAGTACAACACACAAATTGTGATTTCAAAATCTTTAATGTGCTAAACAAAACACATACGTGTGGCAGAGAAATGTGCTGGAGCTATTTTAATATATTTCCTATCTTGAGATGACCAATACTAATTTGAAATTTACTGTACATTATAGAACAGATCTTGTACAATTTTTGGATGTAGACATCATCCGGATACCAGATGGAACAGTGGAAACGGATTTGTTTTGGAAATCCACATACAGTAACAGTCTCCTTTTGGCAAATAGTTGCCATCCTCACCACACCATCAGCAACATCCCCAAGTCACAGTTCATGAAAGTCAAAGGGAATTGTTCACAGATGCATATATATGAAAAGAGGAGTGCTGAATTAAAACAAAGATTTTTGGATAGAGGGCATAGTGTACCAGTGATGGAACAGGCACATCAAACAGTTAACATCACACCCATACATGATTTGTTGATATATAGATCAAACATTTGGGGTTCAGATATTTTATTATTAGAACATAAACAAATATTACACACATAACAACCAACAATATACAGTACATAACATTCCGTATATGCATAGATCTGATACATATAATCCAAAATATTGTACCCCAGTGTGATACAGGGAGAAACTACAACTCTTCTTACACACAGTAATCCAAAAGTGTATAATACATTTTTGCCTTAAAGGGGAAAACCTAAGTATTTAAGTGTAATACAGTTATCAAGTTAAAAAAAAACACATGACTTTATACAACTAAAAAACAGTGCAATCATGGAATCTAAGAACTTAGAGGACACACATTTGGTCTAGTTTTAAAAGGGATGGACAGGTATGGACATACATTAAATCTCCTGGCCTGAGGCAGGCTGCTGGTCAGCCTCAGACTGACACAATACTGAGTCCAGAAATGGGCCCCAACACTTGTAAATATATATATATTCCTGGAAGCTATATGTGACAGCCTTTTGCAGGTGGCTACCTGTCCACTGTTGGCCAAACCATTCTTGAGCAGAGGGGCAATTGGTGGTGGACCAGCATATCAGGATAAGGTGCTTGGCTGCAGCCTCTGCCTCTGTGACCCATTGTGCCATTGGGTGCTTCCTTGTGATATGCTCAGGGCAGCAGCCCAACAGAAGCAGCGGGGTTATCCACCTTCGTTTCTTGGCCCACTACCTGAAAAAATATCTTAGTGATGTCTGCCTAGAATGGTTTTATTAAGAAGAATATTTAGCAGTTGGGCTTCAAGTTGGCCACATCTCCTGCAGCAGTCGGTAGAGACAAGACCCAAACTCTTCAGCTTGAATGGGATATAATATCACAGATGGAGGGTCTTATTCGTATCGAGTCCTGCCATCTCAGCATGCTCAATGGATCCTATCCCAGGCATCAGCCCATTGTTGATCTGATATCTGGGTGTTCAGCTCCATTTCCCATCCATGTTTGGATGAAGTGGGGGGGGGTCTTGGTGGGCATCTCTAATATCTCTGTATATCTGGCCACTAGCTAATTTAGCCCATGTCACAAGGGTGGGGGCATTCCATAAACCCTTTGTCCTTTAACACCTTTTCCCAGTGGTTAAGCACCTCCCAGAGTTATAGGTAGCACCAGAAGTGACTCAGAGGTAATTGGAAACAGGTTTTGATTACTGAGAATGAGTCAACTGTCAATAAACCTGTGAGAAGGGGATCTTGAATCCTACAGATAACTTGAGCTTCCCATAAAGGCCAGTGTATGGTCTCCCCTCCAATAGTGAGAACAGAGTTCTTCCATAGTGGTGTCGATAGCCACATGGTTGGTGTTTTACCCAGCAGTTTATGAGCTTTTTTCCCTGTAAGAGACAGAGAGTGCTGTGGAAGGATGCAGATGTGCAGCTGGGTGCCACGCTGAATATAGTAATCTGGCTGGGATGGGACACCCCGCTAGGACTGTTTCCTGCTGTAAAAAAGAGGGGGATTGTTTGGGGGAGTTTCAAACCATTTACAGGTTTCAGCCATGATAAAAACCATATGATAGCCAAAGAACCATGGTAGCCTTCATCCCCCTCTACTCCAGTGTTGTTGGAGCTTAAGCCTACTGTAACATGGCTGTTTACCCTCACAGAGCAAATGACTCAGAGCAGAATACAGCTTTTGAAACCATTTTGTGGGGATTTGGATAGGCAGATGAGCCAAAAGATGCAGGATTTTGGGTACCGACATTAGTCAGATGGCATCAGTTTTGCCAGTCAGTGAGAGATATAGTGCCTGCCATCTATCTAGATCTACTTGAGCTGCTTGTACAACTTCCTGAAAGTTTAACGTCATCATCTTAAGCAGGTCTCGGTGGAGCCTAATCCCCAGGTAGGTGATGCCGTCCACAGACCATTAGAGGCCTAGCCTCTGAAAAGCTTCAACAGAGCGGTGAGTATTTAGCAGGGGACTTTGGTTTTAGACTGGCTGACCTTGAGCCCTGATACCTTAGCAAAGCAGGTCAAAAGAGGTGTAATCCAGCTGACTACTTTGTGAGCCTGGAAGAAAGTGATAAGCAAGTCATTAACATATAAAAAGTTTTGAAGTAGTAGGGGCCAATTTGTAGGCCAGGGAACCCCTCATTCTCCCTGATGGCTATGGCCTGGGGTTCAAAGGCCAGGACAAAATGTAGTGGAGAAAGGGAGCATCCCTATCTGATGCCTTTTTGTAAAGGGAATGGGGAAAAAATGTGAGCACCAAAACCATCGAGGTAGAATATAAGAGGTTCACACAGTCACAGAAGTCCCTGCCAAAGCCCATCTTATGAATTTATAGCCATCTGAAAAAGCCATTTGACAGAGTTGAACACCTTTTTGAAATCCTCTGCTGGGGTAGCTCTTGGGGAGCCTGGTGTTGAGCCTGCTGTATGAGGGAGGTCAAGGTCCATAAGTGGTCTGACTCCATCTGCCCCTTGATGAAGTCTACTTGAGATGAGTGAATCAACCTTAGAAGGGAACCCTCCAGCCTAGTAACTAGGATTTTTGCTAATATCTTAGTGCATGTGTTGATGAGGGATATTGGTCTATAATAACATGTAGCTGATGGGTTTTTACGCTTTTTAGGGAGATCTGTTAGAACTACTTCTCATATGGTGGTGGGTAGTATACTCTTCCCCATGGAGTCCTGGAAGGCTGTCTGGATATAAGGAGAAATACTGAATCTCACATCATGATAGAAGTCAATGGGGAATCCATCAGTCCCTGGGGCTTTGTGGGGATTTATTGCTCTAATGGCACTTTAGATCTCCATCCTAAATATGGTGCATCAAGAGTAGAAGCCACCTGCAGAGGGACATCGGGGATGAGAACATTGCAGAGGAAGCTTAGGATTTCCTCTAGAGTGGGGGGTGTGAGTGATGAATGAAGTTTCTCATGAAACTACGACAGTCTTGTCTAGTCCCATCTAGGAGGTGCTTACCTTCTTGTTTGTGTCAGTCCCACAATTGTTTTTCCAGACTGTCTATTCTTGAGCCTGTATGCCAAGAGCTTACTTGACCCCCCCAGCCCCCTCCCAGTAAGAATGCTTGACCCATAATAAGTCAAGTTCTGCCTTTCTGGTACAATGTTCATTAAGTTTGTATCTAATGTCATTCAGATGAGTTAGGAGGGTTTGAGGAGGGTGAGTTGCAGTGCAAGCCTTGTATTGGGCTTCTAGTGCTGCCAACTGTTTCTGTAATGACTCCTTCTCTGCGTGTCTTACCTGATGCCTGTTCGCAGTGTAGGCTACAATTTACCCTCTTTGGGTGACCTTGCATGCCTCCCACAGCGTGAAGTCAAAAATATCCCCTGTGTCATTAGTGGTCTAGAAATTCTGGGCTGCTGGTTTCAGCCACGCAGTGATGTAAGTTATATTTAAGTAATGGGTTGATGTCAGGCAGTCAGGTGTAATGATGGACTTCATTAGGAAAGAAAATGTGATAGTAACTTTTATAAGGGGCTGCTGTTGGTAAGGTTAAGGTAGTTATGCCTGTGATAATGGGAATATCAGGACAGTATGAGGTCTATACAGGAGTGGAGTACAAATATGCACTGTATCATAAGTACAGTGGTGTGAAAAAGTATTTGGCCCCTTCCTGATTTTCTCTATTATTGCATATTTGTCACACTGGATGTTTTCAGGTCTTTAGACAAAATGTAATATTAGATAAAGGGAACCTGAGTGAACAAATAACACTTGTTTTTTTTTTTTATTTCACTTATTTAAGGAAAAAAAGTTAACCAACACCAATTGGCACTGTGTGAAAAAGTAATTGCCCCCTTACACTTAATAACTGGTTACGCCACATTTAGCTGCAATGACCGCAACCAAACACTTCCTATAATTCAATATCAGTCTTTCACATCGCTCTGGAGGAATTTTAACCCACTCTTCCTCGCAGAACTGCTTTAATTCAGTAACATTTGGTAGGTTTTCGAGCATGAACTGCTCGTTTCAGGTCCTGCCGCAGCATCTCTATTGGGTTTAAGTCTGGACTTTGACTAAGCCACTCCAAAACTTTAATTTTACTTCTTTTTAGCCATTCTGATGTGGACTTTCTTTTGTGTTTTGGATCATTGTCTTGCTGCATGACCCAACTTCGCTTCAGCTTCAGCTGACGGAAGGATGACTGGACATTCTCCTTAAGAATTTTCTGGTACAGAGCAGAATTCATGGTTCCTTTAATTATGGCAAGTCATCAGGTCCTTAGGCAGCAAAGCATCTCCACACCATCACACTACCACCACCATGTTTGACTGTTGGTATGGTGTTCTTACTGTGGAATGCTGTGTTTGCTTCTGTGAGACATTATGGATCCATGTTGTCCAAAAGTTCCACTTTGGACTCATCTGTCCATAGAACATTTTCCCAAAAGGCTTGTGGATCATCCAGGTGCTTCTTGGCAAATGAGAGACGAGCATTTATGTTCTTCTTGGTTAGCAGTGGTTTCCGCCTTGTTACTCTCACATGAAGCCCATTTTTGCCCAGTCTCTTTCTGATTGTGGAGTCATGAACACTGACCTTAGCTGAAGCAAGAGAAGCCTGCAGTTCTTTGGATGTTGTTTTAGGATCCTTTGAGACTTCTTGGATGATTTTACACTGCGCCCTTGGAGTAATTTTGGCAGGCCGCCCACTCCTGGAAGGTTCACTACTGTTCCAAGTGTTCTCCATTTGAGATTATGGCTCTCACTGTGGTTCGATGGAGTCCCAGAGCCTTAGAAATAGCTTTGTAACCCTTTCCAGACTGATAGAGGGCAACAAAATGTTTTTCTGATCTTTTCAGGAACTTCCTTTGATCATGGCATAATGTGCTTGTTGAATCTTTGTGCTGGCAATGTGACTCTGATGGTAAGGGCCAAATAAGTGAGGTTTATATTGAGCAGGGCTGGCTGTAATCAAGCCTGGCTGTGTTCAATCAGCTGACTCTAATTATCCCTTTAATTGGGTTGATTTAACTAGAAGTACTTTTCACACAGTGCCAGTTGGTGTTGGTTAACTTTTTTCATTAAATAAATGAAATAAGTAAAAAAAAAAAGTGTTATTTGTCCACTCAGGTTCCCTTTATCTAATATTATATTTTGTCTAAAGACCTGAAAACATCCAGTGTGACAAATATGCAATAATAGAGAAAATCAGGAAGGGGGCAAATACTTTTTCACACCACTGTATGTGTTCAGAGTGCAGGCAAATGTGATATGCAGGTTTATTTTACATATACAGTAGCTAAAACTAGAGATAGATGCAATTGATAGACATATAGATAATTACATAGATATACATACAGATAGGAAGACAGAGGGAGAAGTTATAGTCATGACAGTCATTGGAGAGGCAACTGCCCCTAGAGTCACAGTTATGTTCACTAATTTGGGTTGAAAAACTTTTCAAGCAGCACTATTTTGCTGTCAGCAATCGCCTATGGATTTAAGCATGTATTGGAATGTCTTAAAACAGTTATAGTACAGGAATTGTTTTCTTGTTCAATGTTTTCTAATACATACTTCTCTAACTTAAAAGAAAAAAAACACACTTTATCATCAAAGACAGTGTTCACCAAGTACTATGCCCATGATTAAAACAGATTGAACCCCCTCCCCCCCAAAGTGTGCCCTGACATGAAACTGCATGTTTAACTGTAAAGTTAGTTAGAGAGGCAGTATAGGGCAGTGACTTAAGGCTCTGAGCTGCAAATCTGTTGACATGCAGCAGACCAGACGAGGGGTTGAATCCCACAGCTTCCACTTGCATACTGTGTGACCCTGAGCAAGTCACCTAACTTCCCTGTGCTCCCAGGTCGCTCCTGTAAAAAAGCTTTCAGCATAGTGTGCTACTCCTGGTTAAACAACTAAATAAAAAAACAATGTAAAGACAATTACAAAAACATATTTCTAAATGCATTACTAACACCAATGCTTCATGACTAAAATAATTTGAACTCCTTCCCCAAAAAAATGTGCCCTGACAAAATGCACTCCGGGAAGATTGCCTGGGACAAGATGCAATAAAAAACCTGAATAACAGGTTCCATGGAGTAAATGTTAACATCCTGTTTCTAGTGTCCCTGATAAAAGAAAATAAAAAATACAGTTAAGATATTTTTTAATATTAGCTCTGATCAGAATAGCTTTTAAAATCACCAATTGTTTTCTTTTTCAATATTTTCTAATACACACTTCTCAAACATAAAAGAAAAAATACACTTTATCAGTGTCTGTATTTACCAAGTACTGTACCCATGATTAAAATACTTTGAACCGCCTCTCCCCAAACATGTGCTCTGACATGAAACTGCATGTTTAACTGTAAAGACAATTACAACGTGCATTTCTAAATGCATTACTAACACCAATGTTTCATGACTAAAATAATTTGAACCCCCTCCCCCCAAAAATGCACCCTAACAAAATGCACTTTGGAAAGATTGCCGGGGACAATATGAAATACAATTTCTGAATAACAGGTTCCATGGAGTAAATGTTAACATCCTGTTTCTAGTGTCTCTGAAAAAATAAAATAAAATAAAAAATACAATTGAGATTTTTTGAATGTCAGTTCTGATCACAATAGCTTTTAAAATCACCAATTGTTTTCTTGTTCAATGTTTTCTAATGCATACTTCTCAAATTTAACAGAAAAAACACTTTGCCATCAAAGTCTGTATTTACCAAGTACTGAGCCCATGATTAAAATAATTTGAACTCCCTCCCCTAGAAATGGGCCCTGCATGTTTAACTGTAAAGACAATTAAAATGTGTATTTCTAAATGCATTACTAACAGCAGTGCTTTCAAAGTTTTGAAACTACTAAAACTAAAAAGACAATTTTTATATATATATATATATATATATATATATATATATATATATATATATAAGAAAAACCTGTGGCTCTTATTGTAAATTAAAATGTGTGTCTAGGTCTCCTTCTGAGACCCCAGGTTGCTCTGATAATCATTTGTTCCAAAGGTTTTTTAAGTCAATCTAAAGGCATTAAATGGCTTCTGTTCTCCCAGTCCATAATAAAGGCATTAAGTAACTTCTGTTCTCCTAATGCAGGGTCTTCACTACTTGATCACTGCACAGACTTGTTCTGTTGGTTGATATGGATCCTCAAACTACTGTGTCTTGTTACAGCATGATAGAGCCACCTCATGCCCCTCCCACATGAATCAGAAAAAAGTTAGGGCTGGAGCTTTAGGAGCTTCTTGGGAGGAGGTGGAGGTGGAGGTAGATCTCACTCCACAAAAAAATCATAATGCTGCCTCCCACTACTCAGATTCCAGTTCTTGTACAACCCATTTAAGAAAGAAAATAGTACCCTGCAACAAATGACTAACATGAAAGCATATTTATTAGAGTCCATAAAACATTGCTTGGTGGAGGGTAAGGTGGAAGAGACAATTTACACCTTCAGTCAGTTCCATGGACAGAAAACATGACATCACTCCTTTTGTACACGTAAAACGTCTGCAGGCTTCGCCCACTGCAGCCATAAAAATTATAATAAATCCACTTTTTAATGCTTTGTGCTAGGTGGAAATTGTAGACATGGAGGAAAGGGAGGAGGCTGATTGATGAGTTGGTAGGATTGCATGCAGCGCAACTCAGCAGCTCCTTATTTGGCAGACAACAGGCAGCTCAGCATATTGAAAGAGTCACTGCTGTATTAGTGCAGCAAGGTCACTGATTTGTCAGCACTGACCACAGTAGCAGTCGAATAATTGAGCGGTCCACACTTCAGTGACAGCATGGAGAGGGTTTTCAGATCGGCAGGGGCCATGGTGGAGGGCAGGCATACAAAACCATTCCCTAGAAATGTTGGCATGCTAAGATTTATTAAAAAAGAATATGGTGCACATTCCACATAACACAATCATATATGCATTAATCTCACATGACAGTGGCAGTACTAATGAAGAAGAACATGAACAGTCTGATGTTCTCGGCATTGGCAAAATGCCTTCCAGTGAGGCAGATGAAGCAGTAATGGAGAAAGAATGTCCATCCTGGCATGACTCCAATCTGGAAGACTATGAGGGCTGCTTCATAAATGAGGATGACTGAAGCATAAACTCAACAATGTTGAATCTTTTCCTCGTCAGCTGAATTCTTTTCTGTATTATTCAATTTTTCTTGTGATATTTTTCCCAAGCTGTGCTGCTGTTCTGTAAATCATTCTGATCACCTTAATCTGCTCTCTCCTATGTGAAGCCCACAGACAAAATAGAAAATCCTTGAAAGATACATCATTAGATGCCAAGTTTGCTTCCAATTAAATTGGCCACTGCCACCTCAACTGCATGCATTCAGACTGAAAAACCTGGACTCTTAAGGCAATGTAAATGCCATTGCAAGCCATGCATGCATGCATCCACCAGCAAACAAGACATTTCCTACTCCTCCTCCTCCTCCTCCTCCTCTGGTCTGCCTTTGTCCTTCACGTCCATCAGCCACATGGGTCACCACTCCCTCCACCTCATGCATCCATTCCAGAATGAGAAAAAAGGATGCTTAAGCCAGCAGAAATATCGTTGTTGTCAGCCATGCACACCATGCATCCAAACAGAAATCAAGAGAACACATACTCCTTGTCTTGCCCAATTGTGGCCTCCACATCCACCAACAACCTGGGCCATCACTGCATCCACCTCATGCATCCAGGCTGATAAATTAATACTCTTAAACCAGCATACATCCTGTTGCCAGACAGACCTCCAGACAGCCAGATAGCTTGCCAGCCCTCAAACTTGAGTTTCCAGGCAGCCACCCCATCAAGGCAGCAAGACCTAAATTGCAGCAAGTGCCAATTTTGTCTAAAGTGATGGTATGTTACTTTCACTATTTTCCACACTCCTTATCCTCAGTGTTGGTGAGGAGTCCGTTTTTGCACAGGAACAACTTCTACCTTGTTTACAAGAGATCAAAATGTGTTTCTTTCTTTCTTTTTGCATCCCTCTCACATCAGATAGCCCCCACAAGGCATAGACTTAAGTTGCCTCTTCCTCCATTACTCTCCTCTCTGTGGCAGCATCATGCCAGTACATGACATGGCCATCACTAATTCTGTTTTTAAATTTAAATTTTCAGTTTTCCTTTCATGGCTAAACAGAGATACAGTGGCCATCCATGTCAGGCTGAATAATTTCTCTTGTTTTGTTCATCACAGGTGGCGAGTTTAGTAAGACTGTGAGTGGGCAACGAATATACCGTGCAGTCACCACTGTGGGCAAATCATGCTAAATGACATCTCTTATTTTTTCACACATGACAAGTATAGTTAAGACTAGCAGTGGACAGTGGATATGCCATTGGTGTGGTCACTCAGAGAGGTTTCTTTAGTACAGTCTGATTAATTGTTGGTTGTCTTCATAGGTCTCCTTCTGTTTTGCTGCCTTCTCATCCAGCAAGCAAATCTCCTCTGTCTGGAGTAGCCTTGTGACATTATAAGGCATGGCCATCACCAAGGTGATGGTGCAGTGGATTTTTCTTTTTCATTTTTAGGGCTTTGGGCTAAACCTACAGCCCTATTGGGATCAGATTGTAGCTCTAAAAATGGCTGATCATAGAACTCCCTTTTTAGGCATTTGGAAGTATTCCTCCACAGCTGCAAAAAAGTGCACTTCTCTGATTTTTTTCTATTTGCTGCTCTATGTTAAAGGTATCTGAAAGGAAGTGGGATGCTACTGTATTGTACCTCTGGACTTATCAAGATATTAACAAAAAAAACATTTTGAAACTGTTGTTTCTTGCTTCTCAATTAAACCTTTGTAGGGCGGAAGACTTTCTGCAACCTAAGGGTTAACTCAGTATCTTTTGTACTGGAATTTATTGAAGCTTTAAAACAGTCAGGCAGACCACAGTGTCAGATTATTGACAGTTCAGCTGCAGCTATTTTCTTCTGTTTTTTTATATTTTTCTATTCAACCTTTGTATATTTACTATCCAGTGCTAGCGAAAAGTGGGGACTTACAACACCTCAGTTTATTCACAGAGTCAGGTTCACTGCTTACTTTTCTTCTCAATGCTCATACAAGGTACAGTTGAGATAGCACTAGATGGTTAACTAAAGCTCTTTGTTTATCCACAGGGACAGGTACTGTGCAGCCCCCCCCCACCCATTGTGATGGATTTAATGCTGGTAAAAAGTAGATAAAGCCCTCAGTTTATCCACAGGTGCAGTACTACAGTACCATGTGGGGTAGGCTCAGTGCAAACTTACCCACACTGTGACTGATTTAGTGCTGGTAAGAGGTAAGGGACTGACACCACTTTAGCTTTGAACCCTTGGATAATCCTCAGAGATAGCTACAGTGTGGGGGCAAGGTAAGCACTTGGTTTCTACACTCTCTGCATTTAGTCCTGGTGAATGGAGAGAGACTACCAGAACTGGGGACTATAGCATTTTGTTTATCTGCAGTGACAGGTTGTAAATACACACACACACACGCACACAGTAGCAGCATGTACACTGACTAAATAAATTCAAGGGAAAGAATTGGCAGCATTCCAGTTTTTGATGATTGTCAGATTACAGACAGTCCAGCTGCAGCTATTTTCTTTTTTTACATATATTTTTCTATTCAACCTTTGTATATTTACTATCCAGTGCTAGTGAAAGGTGGGGACATACATCACTTCTGTTTATCCACAGAATCAGGATCACTGATGACTTTTCATCTCAATGCTCTTCCAAGGTACAGTTGAGATACTGTAGCACTAGATGGTAAACTAAAGCTCTTTGTTTATCCAGATGGACAGGTACTGTGCAGCCCCTCCCAACACTCACTCACTGTGATGGATTTCGTGCTGGTAGAAAGTAGATAAATCCCTCAATTTATCCACAGGTAAAATACCATGTGGGGCAGGTTCAGTGCAAACCTTCCCACAAGGTGATGGATTTAATGCTGGTAAGAGGTAAGGGAGTGACAACACTTGGGCTTTAAACCCTTGGTTAATCCACAGAGACAGCTACAATGTGATGGCAGAGCAAGTGCCTGATTTCCACACTCTCTGCATTTAGTCCTGGTGAATGGTGAGAGACTGCCAGAACTGGGGACTATAACATTTTGTTTATCTACAGTGATAGGTTGCATACACACACACCCACACCCACACACACACACACACACGCACACAAAAAACAGCATGTACTCTGACTAAATAAATTCAAGAGGACTGAATTAGCAGCAAGCCAGTTTTTGATGTTTGTGACCAAACAGCACTATACGGCGCCAACAAGTAAAAAATAACTTGCTATCTGAAATGTATATCAAAAATAATATTTGACTGAAAACATGGGAAACATTTTTTAATAACTTATTTTCAGTATTTGATCATTGCTTCTTAATAGCCAAATAATATTACTTCAATATGTGGTATACATTTTAAATATTTAAGTTGTAAATACTGTTTATACTTGTTGTTATGACCATGTCATGTACAACAGCAAAAATAATCTCTTTCAAAATAAAAACTCAAAAAGGGAATGTGTTTGCATTGGAGATAGAGATATTGTAAATATATAGTGTGCCAGTGATGTTGGTAAACATCTGGAAATGTCACACTTCCCAAAGCTTTGCAAAGTTCCCAAACCTCTTATCAAGTTCACTATTGATTTCTGAATGTTAAAAAATATTGTATTCACTTTGCAAAATCTCCTTTCAGGACAAGTGAAAAAAATTACACAGTCACGCTTCATGAGGAGGGGTCCCAAAAAGGCATGTTGAAAATTTGGTGCAATACCTCAAACAAATGACCATCACACCCAGGTGTTGTATAATTTCCATGCATATTTGTAACTTTGGTCATTTGGTAGCTCTTCACAGCCCTATCGGTTCTGGCTAGATCTTTTTTATTTTTGGTTTCCCCTAACAGGTGTAACACTATAGGGAGTGTACTAGTGTCTAAATAATTTCTGCCTTGTATTCACAGGCTTCTTACATTCTATAATCATAATGAATGCCTCCACCTACAGCAAGCAGGTCATTGCCATCTTCTCCACCAGATCATCGATGTGGTAAGCTTTACAGACTCATGCTTGGACCTTCTCCTCCAGCTTCTCCACCACTGTGTGTGGCTTTATTAAAATCTTTTGCAGTTACCTTTCCTGTTAGGATACTAAGAGATATTCAGTGATCATCATCTGGATCTGCACCTGACCCAGTGGTGCTGAGAGTTGAGGCGTACACCTCGCACCACACCAGAAACCTGGCTTTGGTCATGGACTTGGAGAGCCAGGGATCAGCAGGGGAAGGAGAGGATGGAGTTTTCTGAGGACAGGTCTCCTCTCCATGGGGTGGGTTCCAAGGCTGCTCGGTGTTCTGTTGACCCTCGATGGAATTCAGGGGTAATGCAGATGCACCAGCCAACATAGAGGCAGAGTGCAGCTGATTCTAGCGGAGCAGCTGTGCAAAGGTATCATTGCAAACTGCACTCTGAGGGGACTCAAAACTGAAAAATTCCTGGCAGCTGGGTGAGGCTACAATGAGGTCTCCCAAGGCAGAAATCCCCACATGGCCATTGCTGCCAATGATCCTGAACCTACCCTCTTGGGATCCTTGGCCTCCTCCCATATGAGATGGGTTGAGAGGAGGAGAACCTGATACTGATGCTTCAGTTGGAGGAGTGGTTCAGGCAGGTGATGAAAGGGATGGGTGTTGAGTGAACCTGCCTGAGAGATGCTCTGGACTGTCAGGTGAAGAAAAAGAGTCAACAAAAAAAATAATAATTTGGATCTGTGCCACAAAATGGCATTATCATTTCATGCAGACATATATAATTGTTGGTCACTAAGTTCTTTATGACAGTTACTGTGCTATGAGACTTGCACAGGCATAAAAAGCATATTTATTCTGGGAGACCATCTCATTTTGTTTCCTCATTTGAATATTTCAAGACAGAATGCCTTTTTTTAATGAGAGGGGGGGAGTACTAAACTTTATACACCAAAGTACATTACAAGAAGTGTATTAGTGGGACTACTTCACAGTGCAGCACCATGCTTCAGCATGTAGCAACCTGATATATTTATTCTGGTAGTTCAGACAAGTTCTGGAAACCCAGAATTGATGTATGCTGTGTTTTTCTGACAGTTTCCCCAAAAGTGTGTTACAAGATATGTGGTTGCAGGAACTGAATCAGTAATGTATCACCTTGTAGCAGCATTCAGCAGTCTAATATATTTATTCTGGTAGTTGAAAAAAATCCTTGGAGCACAGAATGTATTCAAATTGTGCGTTTCAAATCAGGTCATTTATTTTGTCAAGATAGCACACTTATGCCCATACATTCTCCTCCTCCTGCTCTTTCTCCAGCTTCTCCACCACTATGCATTGTCTTATTGAAGTCAACCCATCCTCTGTGTGGCCTGATTTACAGTTATCAAACAGCTGAGACTTAACTTGAAATGAGAACAACAGGAACAGCAAACAGAGATTGACATACAAATAACATTTTAAAAATAAAGAAACAAAAAAATGAAACAAAAAAGAATATCTGCCATCCCTGGCAGGAAACACTGCTAAGTGAAATAACCAGATCCAGGCCTGAACCATGCAGCAACCAGGATTTAAACACCAGAGGGATAAACACCTGAATAAAGGAAAACAGGAAAAACGTGATTAGAAATATTATACACAGCCCTACCAAAACAAAACTAATTTAAACCTGAAATACTTATCTTTGCTGATAGAATACAAATCAATACTTGAAGATCATCATCCAGATTGGTGCCATAAAGGAGCATTATGATTTCAAGAAAAAACATCCAGAAGATTGGTTAACTATGTTTCATCAGGACAGGTTCTGCGGTGCAATACTTGCACAGCACAGGAGCAGCATATTATTTCCTGATGAACATCTCATTTCTAGAGCTGTGCAGAATGGGAAAATTCTGAATTTGTGAAATTTCAATGAAATCTCACAAAATTCCGTGAAATTTTGTGGAATTTCATTGGAACTTCGTTGAATTTTTTTAAATTTAGTAATTTGGTCATAATGCAGCTATCATTTATGTTGGAGCTCTGGAATTTGGCATGTACAGTCTTTGGAAGGAGGGCCAAAAATGGCCTGACATTTGGATGGATAGTTTCAAAATTATAGGTGCTCAAAGTCTGCCATTTATCTTTTGTGCGTAATTTCATGAAAATATTAGTCTGCACATACCTTAGTTGTGTATTGGATCAGAGATCATAAATTTGGCATGATTTCTTTATGAAAGGTGTTCTAATAATGTGCCAGATTTCATGACAATATGATACATTGTCTCAAAATTATATGTGCTCAAAATCTGTCATTTTGTTTTTTGTGGGAAACTTCATGGAAAAATGTTCATCTGCATATAACTCAGGCACCATTGGAGCTAGACGTGTGTAAATTAAGAGGAATAACCTTTTTGTAATGCTTATAGAATGATCTAAATATGGAGAGAATTGGATTAGAGAGTTTTAAGTTACAGGGATTCAAATCTTTATTATGTAAATACTCGCAAATGTTTGTGAAAACAATCTCGTGCCTTCTTTTTGTACATTACCTCTACTATACTTAGTCCTATGATAGTTTTTGTATGTTGTAATCTGTTGATTAATTGCAGCATGTGTTGGTGAATTTGTGTTTTTTTCTTTTGGAACCTCTAATAAATTATAGTGAATTCAAAAAAAATTTAAACTCTCAAAAATGAGGATATTTGTAACTTCTATGCTCGTGCAGGCATAGACTTAACATTTGACATGCATATTCATAGTCAGTGTATCCTGGTGTCTAACACAACTGGATAAATTGGTTTAGTAGTATTAAATTTGTAGTAGAAATAAATATTGGTAACTTTTTCTCACATATTTGTAGTAGCATATAGATGAAACATCCAGAATTCTTGTTGTGGAATTTAACATTAACAATGCATGTGTCACTGCTTCATTCGATAAGCTGGGCTGAGCTTTTTGGAGTCTTGCTCTTCCTCTCTTGGTGACTACCCTACCACCTTTTCTTTTGGCATAGCCAGATTAACTCAGTAGAACTACTGATCCCACTGATATCCTCTTTGTTCTTTACAGTGACAAACTCCTTTAAAACATGAGTCACCTACTCCTTTTCCTTTTGATCTACCCCATTGAAATAGTCAGAATTCCTTCCTGCTGCCCCAGACATTGTCTTCCCCACTACATCTTTTTGAGTACCTCTAAGACCCAGACTTATTTGTACATCAGGCTCCCTGGATCATAAATTTACTGGATATGATCCTTAAATGTCCTGCATTCAGGTTGGAATTGTTAAAACTATGCGCTTCCTTGCTCCAACCTGGGGGTCTACCACTGTTGCACTACTGAGCTCAGCTGTCCATTTCTTGGTGAACCTGTGCATCTAACTCCTGGACCAGATGACCTCCTGCACTACCTGCCTCTCATACCTGTGTATTTTAATTAGAATCCTCCAGATAAGGATGAGTGAAATTAGCAAATTCAAGTTGTATGTAATTTTTCATGAAATTCTGCAATTTTCCCTAAGATTTGTGGGCTTGACTTTAAGTACAGATGTTATTTTGTAAAGCTGTGCAAATACTTTCTTCGAAATATTCAGTATTCGGGTCTCAGATATTCAGTATTCAGCATTCAGTATTTGACATATGGCCAGGAAAGTTGACTTATTAGAAAATTGCTACATAAGTCCTTAAAATGACGTCAGGAGGAGAAGGAAAGGTTATGGCACTTTAGCTTGTACACTGGTGCCAGAGGTTGTTTTGTGCTGCTGGTGCTTCAGGAAGAAGATGCAGCAGTCATGGCTTTTACACTGGTGCCAGAGGCAGGCTTGTGCTACTGGTGCTTCAGGAGGAGGATGCAGAGGTGACAATCTCTGTATGGCTACAAAGGTCCCAAGAGGCATTACAAGAATAACAGATGCCACACCCTTAAATAATTGTGGCCATTAACAAAATCAAGTAATAAAACATAATGATTCCCATAGGCTAACACTGGAACTTCAACAGGTCATAACTCTGCCAATATTTGGAGTTAAGTGACAGTCTCTATATAGCCACAAAGGTATCATGGGGTGCTACAAGAATAACATATCCTGCACCCTGAAATAATTGAGGCCATTAAAAAGCAAGTAATACAATATAACTACTCCCACAGGATAACACTGAAACTCCAACAGGTCATAACTCAATCAATGTTTGGACTTAACTAACAGTATCTTTATGGTCACAAAGGACTCAAGTGGCACTACAAGAATAGCATATAACATACCCTTAAATAACTGTGTCCATTAAAAAAGCAAGTAAGCAAGCAATAATGCCCAACAGGGTGAGTATTATTGGGCTATACCAGCCCACTCAGGGGCATAATGAGGCCTGACACTGCAGGCATAAGGCCTTATAGCCCGTGAAAGGGTGGGTATAGCCCATATTAACCACCCTGGAGGGTATCATTGCACTTAAATAATGGGCTACATGTTATATTTTCATTTATCAAATACAAAATGTTGAGAGAACAGAAGATCATTTGTATGAATGTAAGTTTGTTTTTCACTGAAAAATACTCACTGCACTGGCATATTTGGGAGTAGATGTAACTGCAGTCTTTATTGCTTACCTACTGAGACATCCCCAATCCACTGATTGTGTCTCAGAGCTGTTTTCTGTGGGATATTGTACTGCCCCCGACAGCCAGTTGTCATTTTTTTTGCTGACATCCCTATGTTAGCACCCCCCCATGCTGCTGGAATTGGGAAGGGCAGTAGTGTCTAAAATCAGATAATGGAGGAGAGAAGAGGCACCTTTTTAAAACAAATGTAGCAACCAGTTTGTTTTTGCATGCTTTCATTCACCAGGGGAAAGACAGGAGGGTGGTAGAGTGGGAGCTGCTCAGTAAGTAGCAGAATGGATAGGTAGAGTCTAGCAAATTGGGTACGACAGCAGGGTTGGGATACTTATATTTAATTGAAAGTAAGCATGGTTGTGGTAATGGTGTTTGTGCCCAGTCAAAGAGAAAGTACTGGAGTTTTTTGGGTGTTGTTCTTTTTTATGTTCTATTGGGTTTCAGTTAGAAAAGGTCAGAGCATGTGAGGTGACCAAGTGGCATCAGAAGGAGAGACCTAGCTTTGTGAAGCTGTGCTTGCACGCTTGAGTGTTGGAGCTGACATTTATAGGTGCGTGATTGTGGGATATTTTTTGGTGATGGGGCATCATAGGTTGGTACTTGTTTTAGGTGGGCATTGTTGTGTGATAGATGCCCACCTAAAGGAGTGTATTAGCTAATCAGATTTCAGTATTCATGTTACCAATTTTCTAATAAAACATAATGATTCCCATAGGATAACACTGGAACTTTAACAGGTCAGAACTCCATCAATATTTGGAGTTAAGTGACAATCTCTGTATGGTCACAAAAGTTTTAAGGGGTATTAGAAGAAATAACAGTGCTGAAAATGCAATAGATAGTGGCACCAGCACACAGTTCTGAAAGTAATTGTGGAATAGACTTCTTATACAAGCATACCTTGTTTTTGTCACCACAATGTGCATCTGCTTCATCATTTCCTTGCTGTCAAAGAGCTTCTTACCAAACTGGATCAACAGATTGCTGTCAGAACAATGTGCTGGTGCTGCTCATTAAGTTTCAAGAAGGGTTTCTGCTATTCTGCTGGCACCTCAATCCTCCTGTAATATGGCGGATGTGCGGCTTCCACTGAGCCTTTGGATTCCCCACTCAAGCTTCTTTATATATTGAACTCTATGCTACACACTTAGAGTGAGGAGATCACATGGTGTTCCTGGCTGTGAGCTCCAAAAGTAGCCTCTGACTGGCCAACAAAGCTCTGTGAGATTTTGAAATTGAACCCACGGAAGAGTACATCCCAAATAGTGGTTGAATAGTGGACTATCCAGACTGTCCATCCAAATATTTGGCAAGCCTGCTAGTCATAGTATTTCGGAAATCCTTTTTGGTCCATGCACAGCCCTATTATTTTGCAGTTTCTGGCAGCAAGCAATTAATAAAACTGTTACACACAGTCTCATTTTAAGGTCTAAGAATCTGCCAAATTTCAGGGTTTGCATGCTCTAGTTTTAAAGTTCCAGGGGCTTCAAAACCCAACTGCTATTCCTTGGACCAGTTTTCTAGCCTCTTCAGATCTCTTCTAATTTTTTCAATACCTTCGTGTGTATCTACCCTGTTGCACAGCTGTGTATCATCCATGAACAGGCTAACCCTCCCTTCTAGACCCGCTGCAATCTCTCTTACGAAAACATTGAAGAGCACTGGTCCCAGCACTGATCCCTGTGCAACACCACTTATCACCATTCCCTCCTGTGAGCTAACCCCATTTACCACAACTCTTTGTGTTTTCTTACTCAACCAGTTTCTAACCCTTGTCCCCACCCCTAAATTTTCTAGCTTGTGGATTAGTCTCCTGTGTGGGACTGTGTCAAAAGCCTTCCTGGAATCCAAATAAGCCACATCTACTGCTCTCCTCTGGTCTATTTCCTTTGTCACCCACTCAAAGAAATCAATCAAGTTGGTCTGCCATGACCTCCCTGCCATGAATCTATGTTGCCTTGGGTCCAACAGCCCCCTTGTCTCTAGGTAGTCCACCAGCCTTTCCTTAAGCAGGGTTTCCATCATTTAATATACTATTGAGGTCAAACTGACAGGGCAGTAGTTTCCTGCCTCCTCCTTGCTATCACTTTTGTGCAGGGGCACCACTTGTGCCCTCCTCCAGAACCACACTGTTTCCAGTGATCCACTGAACAGCTTAGCCAGAGGTTTAGCCACTTCCTCTCAGAGCTTCTTTAGGATCCTAGGGTGTATCTCATTGAGTCCCATAGCTTTATCCACCCTAAGTCGTTCTAGTGCTCTCTTTATTCTGTCCTCTGAAAAGGGTCTAATGTCCACCCATTTTCCCTGTTTGCCCTTCTCCATTAATGAAGGACTGATCTCATTGTCTTCTTCCATGAATACAGAACATAAGTATTTGTTGAGGATAGTTGCCTTATCACTGTCTTTCTCCACTACCCTGCTTTCCTCTTCCCTAAGTCTCACAATCCGCCCATATTCCTCCTTCCACTAATATACATAAAGAAGGCATTCCTTCCTTCCTTCACCGATTTAGCTAGCTTTTCCTCGGTTTTGGCCTTTGATGTCCTTATTGCCTTGTTCACTTCCCTTGATTTTGCCAAGTATTCATGCCTGTCCTCCTTGCTTTGTGTTGCCTTGTACCACAGAAATGTCATCTTTTTTCTCTTACTAACTGCTACTCTCCTCAAGAACCACAGTGGTTTCCTCTTTCCTTTGCTGTTGCGGTAGGGCCTGGTACAGTGGTTTGCTACTTGGTGCAGGGCTTCCCTTATCTTATCCCAATTTTCCTCCACTCCCCTTATGTCATCACATCACTTCCTAAATTCGTCCTTCATCTAACTTGAGAGAGACTTACACCTGTGCCAGCCTCTTCAGTAGTGAATACACATCCCCAGTTGACACCTGGTGAATGCTGATTAGCTATTTATCTACCTGACAATACCCCTGGTGAATTTTTTGACTCCTACAGCTTTCCTTCAGACTGCCATTTTTTCCCCACCATCAATTGTTAAGTTTTTCTGGAAAAATCTGAGAGTAACAGTTAACTCTAAACAGGTCAAGCTATAACATGGCCTGTGTCCATCATTGTATATTTTTCCTGCATCATAGATGCAAAGGTTCAACCTTTAATAATGTGATTGGGATGCCTTCTGAGAGTTTGGTAATGAAGGATTGAAAAGTTTAAACATTTGTCAATGACTGGAGAATTGTTAAAGGTTGAAGTTTTTTTATTTTAGTTCACGGTCAGTAATTTCATGATATAATTATAACCAGCACTGTAACTGTTGGCAGATATGGAAATAAGGCATACTGTATTCTGTAGCCAGCAATGTAGTTTCCTTTTATTTGATAATTATTAAAGGTAATTGTTGTAAGGGGATAATAAAACACAGTCATTTATGCACTGCATCAAAAGAAATTTATATTTTTTACAATATGACAGGAAAATCAAAGCCAAAATAAATATGAATTATCAAAAGTGTACAAAAGCAAAGAATTAGCAAAAATATGTTGGGCATAGCCAAGGCATTACACCTTCAACCATTTTGTTTTTTTTTCTAATTTTTGTTAAGTGGGTGGGGGTTCTTATTCTTGCTACAGGTGATGCCATGTGAGTTTCAAATATTAGTACTTCAGAAGCATCTGACAGAACATCTGACAACTTGTTCTTAGCACTCTGAATCAAAGAACTGTTGTGGAAGTTGGACTCCTCTGGTTCAGAAGCATTCATTTCTGCTAATGCACTGATAAAATTATCCTTCCCCCTAGGTTTTTATATCATCAGATGTGTGGCTTTGTGAAGTAACAGCCTTGACTAAGTCATACATGTGAGACCTTTCAATGGGCACATTGTGATATATTAATTTACCATGGACATTTCAGTCTGTAACACTGGCAAACCTTTTCAGTTTGTGTAACAATACCTCTGTGAGTTTTCTGGCATGTGCAGAAATGCCTTTTAATATGTCATTGTAAATGTCATCAGTAGCAGACAGCAGTGCTGTGTTATCTTGAGGCTGCATGAGCTCACTCTGAGTCAAAGATGACAAATTTGCTGCACCTTTTTCACCCTGGCATACAACTGTAAGAAAGCATTGTAATGCACTCCTACTGTATATACTTTGCCTTATCATATTCAGAGATGCCATTCTTTTGAAGAACATCCTGCAATACAGCATCCAGCATCCACTCTGTATGGCTCTTCAAAGGGGTTGATGGCCTGTTTGCAAGTCTAACTGTTTTGGGGTAACCAGACAGATTTTTTGTGTATAATCCATGTATTTTTCCCCAGCTTGCTTGATGACTAGTTAAAAAGGATATTGTCACATTGACCGATGTGCTTATAAACGTTCTAGTCTGTGTTACAGGATGTTTTTTATGTTTAAAAAACAGCTTTCTATTACTTAATTTTTTTACAATATTGCATCTCCTCTTCAGCATCTTAATCTGGTATGGTGTGAGAAGTGTAGTCCCTTTAATAGCATTGAGTGCCACCTCAGCAATTGTAGCTATTAAATAATCATAGGCTGAACAGAGAATAGCATTTCTTTGCTGCAGTGGCCATTTCATCAGCAGCTTAAGCACTGCAAGTTTTTTTTTCAGATGTGCTGACCATATCACAGTACTGTCATCATCTGACTACAATGAAATATGTACACATTTCTTATTTTTGAGGGGCACTTTCATGGTGTATGCAACAGGTAAATCAAGTGGAAACAAGTTTGGCCTTATGTGGTAAGCTTCAGGTGTTGTACGTTTTAGATCCAGCAAAAGATGATCATAGTCCTTGTGGGTTATATCTCCAAGGGCCTCTTTGAAATATGTTGGTCTTTTCAGGACATATCTGACAAGCTGGTGTAATGACCTGTGGCTTATCTCTGTTTTTTTTTTTAAGTACAATATAAATTATATTTAAGTTGATGATATGGCTTTTCTTACCCTGGACAAACACATTTTGCATAATATACATTAAAGGGACACTGTCAACCCCCTTAGGCCTCAAGTTATCCCATGTTAAAAAATCATTTTGTGGTTGCTTACATTCTATACAGATTGCTAATTTAGTTGGTTGTTTGATTCTGATTCTTTTTTTCTATTGAAAAATCATAAACAGACTGCCCACCATACTGGTGTTACCATACAAAAGAAGTGTTTGTTTACATTCATTCATCAAATTTCAGTGCATCTTTCCTGGACTTGGAGAAAACCCCTGCACAGTCTAGCCATTTATGATGCTGTGGGAGGAGACAAGATGATTACATCATGAGAGGCTGCACCATTTGGGACATTCCTAATGTACAGAATGTGTGCATCATAAGTTGATCAAGGGTTTGAAATTAAACAAGGTTGGTTACAATTACACAATTACCATACCATTTCAGTTCTGCTATGAAAGGAAGCAGAACAACCTGTAATATTAAAGAAGACACATGAAGAAAGACTTAAAGAGCTTAATATGTAATATGTATAGCCTCGAGGAAAGGAGGGAGAGGGGGGACATGCTAGAAACTTTCAAGCAGGGCCGTAGCTAGGGCACCTCGTAACCTCATGGGCTGGGGCCCCCCTACGTAGCGGGCTGCAGGCAGCACATGTAGCGGGTCTGACGAGCACCAGCAGCAAATCATTAACCATACCAGCAGCATACTTTTTTGTCTGGCCCACCCCACTCCCTGCCTGAATCACCACAGCATCCTAAAAGAAAAGAAAATACTGCCCCCCCACCAGATCAACATAGCTGAGCAGCATTAGTACCTGGCAAGCCCTTGTGCCCCAATTTCCCCAAAGGAATGCCAAACCACACCATGTGGTCCACGCCACCATCCTGCCTTCAATTCTATCCCCAGGCAGCTTTGTTTAATGTTCCCCATGTTCCTCTATTGTGCTACACAGAACGTGCTGACGTAGGGAGGAGGTTCTGTGCTGGACCCAATCATAGGGCTCCAATAGGTCCATCACTATTTATAGCACCTCCTCCAACTCAGACTTGAAAATTTATGCCCCCCTCAGAAGCATGTCTGTAGCATAAGTATGAGGAGCTGGAAGTCTGAAGAGGTAGAGAGCAGCAGAGCAGAGATAAAAAAAAATATTGCAGTAGCTGGAGAGGAACATTTTGTGCAATTATATTATTTGTATTATTGCTCTTAAGGTCATTAATTTGTGTTTGAGGCTGAGTCTGACAAATTATGCAGTAGTCGGTGGGGCAGTTAAAGAAGGTTTTTTTTTTTTGCAATTTATTCTATTATCTGTTCGAAATGTAATACTTCTAGTGTCTCCAGGTCATTGTTGCTGACATATTGTGCAGTAGTTGGATTTATGTACAAAGATTACTGGGGGGTTTGGGGAAGGGGAACGGGGAAGGGGGTTCATAGAGAGGGCCCAGGGAGGGGGTGCAGGGGCCAATCGAGGGGCCCATCTGTGGGGCCCCAGTAAATGAGTTTGCTGGGGGCCCCCAAAGTCCTAACACTGGCTCTGCTTTCAAGTATCTCAAGGGAATCAACAAAGTCCAAAAAGGTAGCATCTTTCAAAAACAGAGGTGTGCAAGAACAAGGGGGCACAATTTGAAGATGGGGACAACTCAGAGATAATTTAAGGAAGTATTTTTTCTCTGAGAGGGTTGTGGATGCATGGAACAGCCTTCTGGAGGAGGCTGTGGAGTCAAAAACAGTGGTGGAATTCAAGCATGCATTGGACAGTCAAAATGCAATTCTAGGGGGTTGGGGAATTAAGAAGTAGGCTGCTGGTTAACTAGGATCTGCAGCTTATCTATTAGGTAGGTAAATGGGCAGACTGGGTGGGCAAAGAGGTCCTTATCTGCCATCAAATTCTATGTTCTATGTTTCTATGTTTTTGAGAAGTTAAGCATTCACAAAATGTGGATTTAAACTAGAAATAATATGACGCAAAAAGGGTTGACTGTGTCCCTTTAATGTTTCTATGGTTACATATGATATGATTTTTATTTTTCAGTTTCACCATTTTCAGATGTAGATTCCATTAAATCATCTACAATTAAAAGATTTACTGTTTGGGATGGTTGCAGCATATTATCGTATCTGGTGCTAGGAATACCCTCTATAAATTTCAACTAAGAAAACTTACTAATTCTGAACACAAAGGTTGCCAACAGCTATTGGTTAAATCACTGTTAGTCACATCCAATATGGTTTTAATAAAATAACCTTTCCCAGAGTTTGATGGTCCAGCCAAAATCCAGGAAAGTGAGTGTTCTAAGCATATATCCATACCAATGTCAAAATCCTTACCCTTTTGTTGTAAACAGCCCTGAAGGTTTTCTTCTCTGGCTTGTTTTCATTAGTACTGCTCTTGTTTTGCTTCACAATTTTTTTTAACTCTATAGTAACTACTTGTAACCAATCATCTTCACATGCTGCACTGTCCTATCAAAATGCTCTACTAGTGATTTGAGACAGCTGTAATTAACCTTTTTACTATTACTGACATGCAGTGTAATCCCTTTAGCCCTTATACAGATTAACCATTGGTCAGCTTGTAGCCACAGATTTTAGGGCCACCAGACACAAACTCCAGAATGTGTTCATTGGGTGGGAGTTTGTTGGTCATATCACCCAAATAGTTATCCAGTGGCAAATCCCAATCACCTGGTCTGCTAATAAATATAACAGAGCCTGTGTCATGGTATAAACAGTGCATTGCTCCAGTAGGAGTTTGAGTAAATGTACAGTTTATGTCTGGCAGAGGCAGTGGTAAAGGCCACCATAACGGCACTGCTGGTAGAATTAGCATTGTGATGTAAAACATATTTACAGTGTACTAAGGCTGTATCATCATTTTCAGCAAAAGAGTTCTTCAGCATCCTTAACAATGGCAGTGTTCATCAAATTGGAACACATGCCACATTTTCACCGCAGAGAATTCAAAAACAGCTTTGAAATCTGTCTTTATTCTGGGTTGTACTCTGTATTTAACACCTTTAAAACAGCAATCTCCTTAGCATAGTACTGGCTGATACATGCTTTACTTTCTTCACCAGAAGCACATCATTTGGATACACTGAAGATTTCTTTTTCCCCATTAGATGTAATTTAATATAGTCTGGAAAAAGTCAGTCTGAACTCTATGGTAATGTCAGAATTCATAGAACTCAGCCACCTTATACCTTTTCACTAAAGCAAGATTTAGCTTTGCTGAACACCATGTGCCCTCCAGGGATCACTAATCATCTGAATGGGTACAAAGCTGTTACTGTTGAACTGTCTAAGCACATGTGCTATGCAGTGTAAATATCTGGGCCTGATATTCAAAAATGGGCAACGTGGAGTGCAAAGTTTTGCTCTGAGCTTGCCCAATGCCCACAACCTTGAGGATGCTATATTCAGACAGACAGTGACTTGCGTTATCTAACTGAAAATAGAGGAGTGCTGGTACAGCACTAAGCTGAGTAGTTTTGTCCCAACATGGAACCAGGCAGTGCAGTGAACAGCACCACCAGACCTTATAGCACTGGTACCTCCCAGTGTGGTACTCAGATGGCCCCATGCAAATGAGCCCATTGGGCATGCAGAGTGCTAATGGTGCATTTGCAACCCTTTATGGGCTCATCTGCACTGGAAGTAGTGGAAGGTTTGTGTGCCTGTGACCAGCCTTGCCCTCACTCCGAGACTCTTTCCCCATAGAAACAAATATGTCCCTGGCGTCCTGTTATTCCAGCACACCCTCCAATCACCACTTGTATATTATATTTTCCAGTTTTGTGCCACCCTCTGATCACTGTCCCATAAATTATAAGAGACCTCAGAGTAGTCATCACAGATGAATTAAAGGTTGGAAAACAGTGTGAAAGTTGCATCCTTGGATGCATTGGTAGGGGAATTACAAGTAGAAAGAGCAAGGTTATCACTCCTTTCTACAGGTCCTTGGTGAAGCCACATTTAGAGTACTGTGGTCAGTTTTGGAGGCCCCACCCCCAAAAAAACATAGACCGCCCGGAGACAGTACAGAGAAGGGCTACAAAGATGGTTAATGGACTGTATCATGAGCCATACAAGGCAAGCCTCTGGGAACTAAATCTTGAGCAGAGAAGAAATAAAAGGGACATGATTGAAACTTTTAAGTACTTTAAGGGAATCAACACAACACAGACAGGAAACCTCTTCCAGCAAAACAGGGATGTGCGTACAAGGGGCACAACTTGTGTCTGGTGGGAGGCAGGTTCAAAAGCAACCTCAAGAAGTACTATTTTGCAGAAAGGGTCATAGACACATGGAAAATCCTACTTCAGGAGGTGGTAGAATCCAAGACGATACACAAATTCAGTCTCACATGGAACAGACATTGTGGACAGACCAGAGTGCAGTCTAAATTTGGAGGGGGGCAGAAACACAGGCAGATTAGATGGATCTTGTGGTCCCCATCTGCTGACATAATTCCTATGTTCCTATATTCCTATAATCTAGTTATCTGGTGTCCAGTGGTTCCTCCCCCTCACATCACCATCCTGTATATTGTAATATATTTTCTGGTGTCTAGTGGTCCCCCTCCATCCTTCATTCACTGTCCTATATAATATAATATACTTCCCTGATGTCCAGTGGTCTTCCCTACCTTCTGGTCACTGTTTCCATGATCCCCCACCCTCTGATCACCATCACAGTAATGACATATCCAGCTCCTGGTGGCTAGTTGTACCTTCACCCCTCGATCGACATTCTCATGAAAAGAAGGAAGTCACTGGCATCTAGCATCCCCAGACACCCCCAGTACTGTACAAACTACCCTGCCACCCCCAACCATTGACACTAGTGCATTGGGTCCAACACAATGACCAGCATACCCCTTCACTCACCTTTTTGGCCAGCTGCTGTATGAAATGACAGGAAGCGAGCATCCTATGTACTTTACAGGGGGCATGTGACCTGTATGCAGTACAATGACTCTGTGGCCTGTGTACTGTACAGTACACAGGCCTCATGCCCCTTGCACAGTGCACAGTCTGAGTGCTCCCTGTATAGTATAGAAGATGTGTGTTTCCTATTATTCCATATGGCAGCCAGCTGAGGAGGTGAGTGGAGGGCCATGCTGGTCACCATATCAGAACCGTGGCATCAGCATCAACAGTCAGAGGGTTGGCAGGTAGTTTGCATGGTGCCAGTGGTGAGGATGGGGGCTTCTAGACACCAAGGAGTGCTTTCTTGTCATGGGAATGATGATCAGGGGTGGGGGTGCCACTAAACACCAAGGGCTGGATAGGTCATTACTGGGATGGCAATTGGAGGGTTGGGAGATCACTGGACACCAGGTAAATATTCTATCATTTTTGGGCTAGCGACGGAAGATGGGGGGATCCACTGGACACCAGGGACATATGTTTTCAGGTATGAGATGGTGATCAGAGGTTGGGGGACTGCTGGACAACAGAAGCAGATGTTTTCAGATACTGGATGAGAATTAGATGATGGTGGGGCCACTGGACACCAGGGACATATGTTTTCAGATACTGGACAGGGATCAGAGTATGGTGGGACCACTGGCTATCAAGGACACATTTTCATTTTATGGGAATGGGGTTCAGGTTATGGGGACCACTGCACACCAGGGGGCAGGTGTTCTTCCCCAACTGACAACTTAGTTGTTAGCTGCAGTTGCTCTGCCAGCTGCTAGGGTTGCCTGGAATAAATTGAGCTTTTGATCAGTGGTATTTGTACTATGCAAAGTGTCCTGTGCTTACCCCTTTGCACAGAACACAAGTGCTGAATATATCACTTCACTGATATTCCTGCCCCTGTCCCCCCCTTTGGCTACCACATAAATAATCTTTTTTTGAAGATATTAATCCTGTTAGCGCATGCTAAAGCACCTCTGAATATTGTGCATGAGCTCGAACCCTAGGCAAACAGGGCATGATCAGTGTTATCTTGTGACTATAGTGCTTCAAAAACAGCAAAGAAAGAACCACACTGTGTGAATTATGAACAAAGTTACAGTGACAGGGGTATAAGAGTGGACAGCAAGTACCGCTATCCCTGTCACTGATATCCACATTCAGGAAGCAGTTAAATGCCAGGCTGAGCCACTTCCATGGTGGCATGGCTAAGTCACCAGGACACAGCAGCAGTGGAGACCTGGGACTGTGATGCAGATCTTCCAGAGGTCTCATGGTGTTGCAGTTTTTGTTTTTATTAAAAAATAATTTCCCATCCTCCTGAAGTTCTCCCCATTCCCAAAGTCCACCCCCTTCCCGAAGTTGATTATGTAATGTCCCGGGGGGTGGGATGCGTCATACCTCACATAAAAGAAAATCTCAGCCAGCCCAGTGGCGCAGAGTACTGAGGTGCTGGGTACCTCACCTCATGGCACGTGGGTGATGGGTTCGGGAGCGAGCCTGGTTCATCAGAGGTCCGCACAGGAAGGGAGGGCAGGCATAGTAGGATGGAGTAGCTCTCCTCTCCAGGGAGGTGGGGTGACATCCCTCACTTACTGCTACCCCCTGGTGGAGGCCAAGGGGCTGTGCAAGTGAGGGTGCCGGTGACAGTCCAATGGGGTGGGCAGAGGAGGGCTGTTACTGGGACTGTAAGGCACATGCATACCTCCACACGCATGCGTACTTTTCCTGGGGTCCTCAGCCAATAAGGGGAAAAAATGGAAAAAGGAAACCAGCGGCAGGATGGTGACTGACTCTCCGCAAGCATCGCTCCTGGACCGGGCATAAGGTAAGCCATGGTAATCCCTGGGGACGGGGGGAAGGGAGTCGGTTAGATGGGGGCCGCATGGAAGTGAGGAGAAACAAAGTGGTGATAAAAAAAGAAAAGAAAACATCCATTGATTTCAATATGGTGTGCATTGTTCTTTTGTTGCCGCTGTTGTGCCTGACATTATGTAGCAGCATGACATTGCATCTGCAGCATTGTTTGCTGTGCTGTTTTTGGGTACAGTGACATGGCCCCATGCAAAATCAGTTTGCCCACTTGGTAGTGTTTTGAATACCTGTCCCAAACTTTCCACCAGTCCTGCTGGGCAGAATAGGCTAAAAGAGACCACCTGATGGATACACTAGCTCTTATAAGCCACACATAATGTCTGAGATCCTTGAAATGTTCATTTATAATCACTGGGTGCTCTATGGTGGTTTTCTTGATCTTGTTCATATAGGGATATGAACTGGCAAAATCATAATAAGGGATATGCTCACCAGGCTGTATGTGATAATATAAATGAGGAACATTAGTGCTCCTTCCATAAGGTGATTGGGGGGGACCACCAGCTCTGGGAAACAGGTTTATTTCTAAAAAATGTGCAGCTGTGGCTTCTCACACACCAGCTGTTTCTGTTCATGCTCCCACATAACCCTAAGATTTATTCCATTTTTCATGTCTAAGATAGTTTCATTTCTTGATGGTTAGATAATATAAGTGTCTGTAGGTTGTACTTAGCATTGCATTAATCTAATCTGCAAAGTAATACACCCTGAACTGAGACAAAAACACTGAAAAAACTTAAAGGCTGTGGGGACAATGTCTTTTACAGCAAAGTCATCAAGAAAATAACTGGTCTACCCTGAGTTGAGGACATCTGCTGCCAACCAGTGAGGTGGGGTTCTGGCATCTATTTGGATGTCTCCTGCCTTGGGAGGAAGAGCACCTCCTTCCACAACTGTCCCTGGTGGCCCAGAAGTAGGCTGAGTCAGGTGTGAAGGAACTAGTGGTCCCTCTGGAGTGGCCTGACATCACATGCACTTATTCACCTACTGAGTGATGTGGAAATGTCACATGCCTATAGTGGTGTTGGTAGTGAAGTTCTGGAGGTAGGATGCAGATCACCCACTCTTCCAATGGCCCTGATAAGTGATCTCCTGGATCTCTTCTCAGGACCATGCACTGGGTAGGGATAAGGGAGGGCTTAGTGGGGGGGGGGATATACCAGCAACACCAGGCAGATGAAGCTGCCCCACCCGCCACACTACAGGAGGATCCTTTTGACTCTTTTTGAGCCACACTAGCTCCTCCTCCTCCTCCCAGGCCTCAATCATTGAGTGAAGTATCCTCCTACTGGCTTGGTGAACCGGGGAGGGTACCACCCACAGAGGATTAGTTGTGGGTTACACTCAGGGTGTCTGGATAGGATATTAAGCAGAAGCTGATTGTAGATTAGAACTTTCGAGGACTCCTGCAGTGAGCAGAACAGCTTGGAGAGGAGGAATGAGGACCTGGCAGCTGGTGAAGAGAAACAGGGGCAAAAATAGTAAAACAAATAAATAAATAAATACTGGTCTACCAGCACTTCTCCACCATTGGAAGCATGCTGTATGGATTTTTTTTTCTTCTATTCATATGAACACGAGCCACTGTATGACAGGTGTGGAGCAACGTATACACAGGCAGCGATAGTTGTCAGCAGACATAATCCCTATGAGTGTTTAGCTTTAAAAATGGAAACCAAAACATGGCCATGCATACTGATGCTAAGGTGATGTACAGAAAGTGGCCAGTTCAGCCCATTTCCTCTGCACCATCTAGAAAAATCCCCCCTGCACAATCTTGAAACATTTCACTAGGCTGTTTTAGAATCTCTACATCTGACTTGCAGTTCTGGTGTAATTCTTTTTAAAATCAAATATATCTTCTTTATGCAATTTGTATCACTGCAAAAGCTGTTTTATTTTTTTTATCAGCCATCATGTATTCTACACTGCTGTCTTTTTTGCAGTCAACATTCTTGATTTTCTGGTTTATAAAAAAAGTGCGGAAAGAACCCTTTCCACCCTCAAAACCCATAGCCTGGGGCATAACTAGAATAGGTATAGGAAGAAAGTTTAATGAATCAATAAAATGGATGGTTAACCTTTTTATGGCCACAGACATCAGTTTACTTCCTTGAGTCAGTAACTCCACTTTCATGTCCTCTTTCGTAAGCTGGTTTAAGATGAAGTGGTTGTGATATCCCTTTGCATTTTGTGCTATAAATGTGTAGGTCTGAAACCCTTTTTGGATAGTTTTCTAAAATTGTGCAATGCATTCAGTGCCTTCAAATTTCCACGTGTGACCTTCTTTAGTGGAATAGATATAATTTGGAATATGTCTAGTGTCTTCTGCACTGATATCTTGCCTGCATTTGAAACCATAAAATGTACAGCTGGTTGAAAAGCGTGGTGACTTTAATGGTGGAATATTCCATACGGTGGAGTTCAAAAGGGGTCATACCTTTGCAACAATTGTGGTACTTTGGATGAAAACAAAGATGGAGTGCCCTTGAGGTTTTTCACACAATTTACACAATGACAATCAAGGTAAGTCAATGTACGCTGCCTGTAACAGACTGTAGAGCTGCTGTATTAACTACAATCAGGACACTGTACTCCCTCACTTTATACTTCACTGCAGCCAAAAGAGTTGCATGCATAGCACATGTGTGTCATCCTTTCTAAGCAAGTAGGGTGTGACAATGCTCAAAAACATTTCTGCCCCTCCCCCCAAAAGCCATTGAGATGTTTAATACCTTAAGAATGTTTTTTGTATAACAAAATAAATAGTGAATTTACCCATTAGGAGAACTAACATACTTCTTCCATGCACCTGCTTTGTTCATAAGTAAACATAGATGGTTACATTTAATTCTGTGTCAGATAGGTGTATTTCAATACAAAGCAACCATTGTGCATTCTGACAAGCCTACCCTCTTCTGTAAATCTCTAGCTTTTGCTAATATCTGATGATCAATGAATTGTTGGTTTAGCAAAGCAATTAAGCTCTACTGTACCTGCAAAGCATAATGCATTATATTGATTCACATTATTGATCAATATAGTATTTACAGCCAATCACAACTCTTCTTTATGGATCACATGAAGCACTCTTATAGCCATAAGAGAACTTCATGCACATCTAGCTTCCATTCTGACACTCACACTGCAGTACAGCCAAATGGAAAGTCCATTCAAACAGCACTTTCCTGTTGCTGTGGCAACTGTACAAGAAAGCGCATTCCTGATTCTCACTGTCTGATAACTAACAGATGTGCAAGCAGTTCTGTTAGTTCAGTGCCCCACAACATAGGCAATTTGTAAAGTATAAATTAAATGTCAGTACTTACAAAAATCTGTCTTCACAGTTAGAAGCAGTATAAATCTCCCTCCAGGAGCAGAAAACGCTGTTTCCGGATGCTACAAGGCACAGAGGCCTTACCCTCCTCAGCTCACTGCTGACCACGGCAGCACCCAGACAACTCACACTCCCTCCAGGATCAGAAAACACTGTTTCCAGATGCTACAAGACACAGAGGCCTTACCCCCCCCACAAGCTCACTGCTGACCTTGGCAGCACCCGGACAACTCGCGCTCCCTCCAGAAGCAGAAAACGCTGTTTCCAAATGCTGCAAGACACAGAGGTAAAGGCTACCTCTGCTCTTCTGCTCAACTACTGCTGTGGGGTGCTACCTGAGTGTAGCTTTAAGACACTTTTCTGTCCCCACAGGTGTATAGATTGTTTTTGACTCTGCTTTTATCTGTATTTATCTACCTTCTACTTGCTAAACACCCAGGGTTCCTTAAGAGTTTGTTTATATGCTGTGTTAGGGCACTATTGTTGGACCTGTACCTGCTAGCCATAGTATTATTACATAGTTTAAATTGTTTAGGCTTACCTTGCTCTCCAGGGTCGCCATGCTGGGTTGATGCGCATGCGCAGTTGGGGCTGAGTCGGGACATAGCCCACGCATGCGCAGTACTGTGTCTGCTGAGTGTATTAACCATCCCGCTGTATACTAATTTGGTCCTTTGTCTCTGCTCCTTTTTAGGCCTTACCCCCCCACCAAGCTCACTGCTGACCGTGGCAGCACCTGGACAACTCGAGCTCCCTCCAGGAGCAGAAAACGCTGTTTCCAGACGCTACAAACACAGAGGTAAAGGCTACCTCTGCTCTTCTGCTCAACTACTGCTGTGGGGTGCTAGCCCGATGACGCTTCGCATCATCTGCCCCGCCCGCCCTAACCACCCACCCACCCAGGGGCGGCAGTCAATTTATTGGTCCACCCCTATGACATCACTTCCTGGTTGCAGAAATTCTAAGTCCCCACTTTCCCATTTGCAGGTTATACCTGCTCACCACTAGGGGTCACTCTGTTCCCCTCTCTAGATACCTTCCTTGTCCTGCTCTCTCCCTGCTCTATCACTGCAGACTCTCTACTCACCTACACCTCTCTCTCCCCTTCCGTCCTACTACCCTATAGTTCAGTTCTCTGGCCCCTCTGCTCCCCCCACTGTTTCCCCCCCTACTAGTAGGTCCTGGACCCATTTTTCCTTCCTCCCCTCTCCAGTCTACTTATACTGTTGGCCACCAGGAGTCGCAACTTAGCACTCTAGTTTTGTGCCCACACACTGCTAGTGGGCCACAGCTGGACCGTCATTCACTGCCACCTTCCTGGGACCTTTTCTATCATCCCAGGCAAGCATTGAACCCGGTACCCTGTGCACCTGAGGTGGGGGCTCTACCACTGTACCAAAGTGGCACCTACACTTATGGGTAGACCTTTCACCCTCTTCTACCTGTCTCTTTACTGCTATCAGCAGTCCCATCCTAAGATGACTGCCCACCCTCTCTTGATGTGCCTCTCCCTCCTCCTTCTTACGTGGCCTCCATCTAACCCATGTGTCCGCTTGGCTCCACAGGTCCCCTACTCTGGGGCCCTGGAGTCGCCTCCCTCTTTCTCTACTATCTCCTTGCACCCCAACCTATCGTACCCTCCCCCCTGTCCCCACCTAGCTTCCCACCTTTGCACCTACGGGCAACTTATAGTACTAGCCTGCCCATCCTGTTCCTCTCTGCCCACTCCTTGTGTCCCTAAGCTGTCCCACTCCTGCTATATCACTCAACATAAAAATGCCTTCCACACCCACCTGACCAGGGCTGTACTTCTTGTCCTACTCCTGTCAGGGAACATTCACCCCAACCCTGGCCCAACCCACAATAACTCCTTGACTAGATCCCCTGGGCTTCTTATTGCTTCTATGAATATCTGCAGTCTCCTGAAGAAATTTGACTCGATTCAATGTTGGGTCACTGTCCACAATCCTGACTTCAACTCTCTAGTTGAAACCTGGCTATCTGACTCTACCCCCGACTCCTTTGTCTCACTCCCTTGCTACTCCCTTTTTTGAGAGGACCATGTAGGGAGATGGGGTGGAGGCTGTGCTATTAATATCAAAGACTCCCTTCCTGCAGTAGCCCTCCCAGCCCCTATCCTTAACCACAGGGCCCAGGCCCTTACCCTAAAGCTTACCCCGGATCCCTCTAGAGGACCCCTCTTTCTAACCTCCACCTATATTCCCCCCAAAAATCAAACTGAGGCCCTGGTCCACCTAATAGAGTATCTCACCTCTCTACCACACTCCCCTGAGCATATCCTCATGGGTGATCTAAACATCAACTGACTTAGCCCCTCATCCTCCTCCTCCTCCACCTGCGACTCCCTTACTTCTATTGACCTAACACAACTTGTTACCCAACCAACAAAAGTGAACCCCAGAATGGGGCTGAGCACTCTCCTGGATATAGTCCTTACCAACTGACTTAACCAAGTTTGCAATCTACAAGTCCTTCCTGATGGAATCAGTGACCACTCCCCTATTCTTTTCCATTGGATCACGTCCCTTCCCAAACCCACTGTACAGGCCAACCTACGGCGGTGGTTGCAACCGAGTGGGCTGAGAGTCCTGAAGCATGTTGTAGCCCAAGTTGACTGGTCTCCCATTGAGACTGCCCCCAACCATGATTCAGCCCTGGCCTTCTTCACTTTAATGTTTAACAAAGCTTGTGATATCTTTGCAGCCCTAATCAAACTTCGTTCCAAGTCATGACATGCTCCCTGGGTTACTCCTTCCCTGATCCAACTTCTTAGGCACAGGGATAACCTGTGGCATAGAGCCACGGAAACTGGCTGCCCTGCTGATAGGCAGGCATATGCTGCTGCATGAAATAAATGTACCTGGGCCATACGCAAGGCAAAGGCCGATCATTATCGGGCCTCACTTACCTCATCCTGGGGGATTATCAGAACTTTCTGGGATAACCTCAAACAACTAAATGGTGGTACACGCTCTCCTCCGCCTTCCCAAATCAATATTGAGGGTACTATTTCTACTGATCCTACCCTAATTGCCAACCATCTCAATAAATCCTTTACTGACCTTAGCTCTGTACTCCCTAGCAACTTGTTTGACCCTCCCCCCCACTTTCCTGACCCTGTTCTCTCATACCCATCTTTCCACTTCCACCAGGTTACTGTCAATGAAGTCAGACCATATCTGACCAAGGCCCTAAGGAGCAATACTACTGGCAGCAACTCCTTGGATCCCAGACTCCTTAGCCAGGCATTGGACCAGGTCATCACCCCTATCACCAGCCTCTTCAACAAATCACTCTGTCTAGGGCAATTCCCATCTGCCTGGAAAATTGCCACCATCACTCCCATACATAAGGGTGGAGATAGGACCCTTTCTGATAATTATCGTCCCACCTCAATCCTCTCACCTCTCTCAAAAGCCTTAGAGAAAGTAGTATCCTCCCAAATATCTGAGTTTCTTACCAAATACAGTATCCTCTGCCCTGAACAACACAGCTTCCATGCTGGTCATAGCACCAACACTGCCCTCATCGAGTTCTCTAACTTCCTCCATTCCTCCCTGTACTTAGGCTCTCTAGCTGGTGCAGTGTTCATCGATCTGTCAAAAGCCTTTGACACCGTATCCCACCCTCTCCTGCTGGATGCACTCAGCCACTCTGGCTTTGTTGCAGGGCCTGTCTCCTGGTGCTCCAGCTATCTGTCCACCCGATCTCAGCGAGTTAAAATCAATAGCACACTCTCTGACCTCTGCCCTATCTGATCTGGGGTTCCCCAGGGCTCTATTCTTGGCCCCTGCTCTTTTCCCTTTATATCAACACCATGCCAGGTGCCTGTACTGGTAACCTCCTCCTTTATGCAGATGATGCTTTTATCCTTGCTTCTGACCGTAACCCCACCACCCTCCAAGATTCCCTGCAATTATCCTATAAAGACGTGGATGCCTGGTTTAAAGAACATAGGCTGGTAATTAATCTTAAAAGACCAAATCTATGATCTTCTCGCACCCCCAAAACAAAGCTAGTAACTTCCAACTTCAAATCTTCGCCAGCTCTATGTTCCCACTCAAACAAGTTTACACATACAAGTACCTTGGGATAACCTTTGACCCTGCACATTTTCCATTCCCACATCTCCGCCCTAGCCTCCACTACCAACATTAGGTTGGGAATCCTTTATCGCCACAAACACTGTCCCCCCGATGCCCTCCGACTCGCAGTTATGTCCTCCATTCTATCACTAGTAGACTATGGCTTACCAGTCTACTGGGCTGCTGACCAGACCTCGCTAAACAAAATCCGCCTCACCTTAAATAAGGCCTGTAGACTAATCTTAGGTGCTCCCAGACTTACACACACCTGCCATCTTTATTCCCAGGCAAATCTGCTCAATCTTGACGAATGTCTTAGGTACCAAACCTGCATCCTCACAAAAAAAAACTCTACTTGGGCTCTCCCCTCCTGGTTTGTCTGCCGTTATCCACCCTGCAAACTCACTAGCTTCAACATGGTCCTCCTGTAAAACTAAGTTGAAGGTACCCAGGGCAAGGACCTCTCATGGACAACGGGCCTTCCTCTACCGTGCTCCTTCTTGGTACAATACCCTCCCTGCCAGTATCTCTGACTCCCCCACAATCTCCTGCTTTAAAACTACCCTCCGGAACCACCTTTTCACAACTTGCAGCTGCTGCTGTTTCTAAGCTATCTTGCTCACTATCTGACAAAGCCACGAATGGCTGCTCAAATCCTCCACCTTCTCTACCCTTGGTTCCTGTTTCCTCCCTGTTGACACAGCTAGAACACGCTGTATTGATACCCTATGTTTTTGCTTGATGTTCTAGTTATTTTCCTGAACATTGTTAACTTCACCAATCCTGTATGTTTTAAATTGTTGATCTCATATGTTCTCCTGTTTCCTCTAAAACTGTACACTGTTTTTGTACCAATCCTTTATTACCATATTGTCCTCTCTGTGATGAGGTACCTTTGTAAATGAGCCTCTGGCTCAAAGGTTGTAAACTGATGCTTAATAAATAAAACAAACAAATAAATAAATAAATACAGTAAGTGAACAGGCTAGCAGTTTAAAAAGAAAAAAAAATGCCACAATGGACCATCCAGGAGCTGTAAAAAAACAATATATGGCACAGCGATAAGGAGCTGCATGCCAGATGAATACCTCTGTGCCCCCCCAAACCCAAAAGTAATGAATCCTAAACTTTGCAGACACAAATGAAGATTGTTGTCTAAAATGCGTGTGTTTTTTTTTCATTTAAATATTGAACCATACTAATGTGTGATTAATACAGGTAAAAAATGTAAAAAATCAAGCAAATCAGCAAACCAGTTCTTGTAGAAACTGATCCATAGCAACAAGACACAGAAGGCCACAACTTGATCTAAATTCATTGACCCACTCCACAGTGTGACTGAAAGTTATTACTGTGCTTTCTCACTTGAACAACAGCAGATGCTGTGTTTGTCAATAACAACCACAGAATTCAGCAAAAAATGAATAACCTTCAGTAACATATTAGTAACCATGACATAGTTTCACGTCAGTGATAACAATGAATTTAAATATTTATGCACTGATTGTTGTTGCTTATTTTACATAACACAGGCTTATAAATTCTGTCAGAAAAGTTAGCCATGGCAGTCAAGCGTTGACCTACAGTAAGTCTAAGTCTTGGTGAGGACTTCTCTGAGGAGAATCTAGAGGACCGTAATGAAATAGAGCAAGCAGCATTTACTCTTGACAGTACAATGGCTGAGTCACATGTGACGGGTCATTTTCCAATATTAACAGCTGATATGTTTATATTACTGTTTTATAAATATTATGCTGTTATTCATAATAGTTATTTGTTTAAAAGACACAGGACATGTTTTTGGCTTTAAAACTTAGATCTATATGAGATTTTGCTACTACTACTTTTTTCTTATTATTCCACCATTTATTAGGGAAGAGGTAGTTGCTTCATATAGTGATTTGGTGAAGTTTCCTAAAGGCTAGATCATCTTTGATTATGTGTCTCAATGTAAATGGGATTCATAGCCCCACCAAGCATTCCCACCTACTGCAACTATTTCAGAGGGAAAAAACAGAGGTTATCATTCTTCAAGAGATGCACGTGTCTCCTGCCAAACAGGATAAATATACAAAATTGATTTTTCAGATGGTGGTGGCCTCGGCTTATGGATTGGGATGGAGACGTGGGGGTTGATATTTTGATCCCGAGGGAAATTCCTTTTAAGTTGCAGGACAAGTTATTGGATCCTGAGGGATGCTATGCTATAGCAGTTGGTAAATTATATGCCCAGCAGGTTACTCTGGCATCAGTCTGTTTTCCCTGGGATCCTCTAAGTTGTTTGCACAAAGGTTTTTTTTAATCAACTGTTTTCAAAATTACAGGGACAGCTGATCATGGGGGATGATTTAAACATGATGCTTGAACCAACTTAAGATGTGTCCAAACCTTTATCCCACTGGATTAATCCTTTACAGAAATATTTAAAATCAACAATTCCCACTCTGGGTATTGTGGATGTATAGTGCCACTGCTTTCCCACAGTTAGGGAATATACCTATGTAGCTACCCAGACTGAGGTGGCTTCCTGATTGGACAAGATGTTTATAATGATTGAGCAATTGGATACTCTGCAAGTTGTTTGGCATGGCAGGACTTTGTTATCGGATTATGCCCCAGTATATGCAGACATTAATTTGGGAGCTCTTCCACGAGTTTCTCATTGGCACCTGAGTTTGGCCCATTTGAGGGCTCCAGAATTTAAACAATTAGTGCAAGAAGTGGTAGCTAGGATTTTGGAAGACAATTCCTCTTCAGAAATGTCACCTACTGTATTATGGGATACTTTGAAAACAGTTTTATGGGGAATTATCATTAATTATTCAGTCAGAAAGAAGAGGGAGAGGGAGAGAGAAACCAAATATAGGGACCTGCATGAGGAGTTTCAGAAGTTACAGTCATTATGTATCCAGGGCGGACAAGATGATAAAACCTCACCTATTAGTGGTTAAGCAGAGGCTACAAAACAGGATGGACCAGAAGGTGGAGCAGTAACTTTTTATTTGAAACATCTGAGTCATGAGGGGGGCCAAGGGGACTAGAAATTTGGCAGTAGACTGTGCCTATATAAAAATAAGGCATGTGTGACCAGCCTTTATCATCCTACTACTGGGACCTTGTTGTCCCACCCATATTAGATTAGGCCTGCCATGGCACAATATTTTCAGGACTTAAATACTGCAGAACAATATTCTGACAGTTCTCTCTTAGAAGCATATTTAAAAAAAATTGCACCTACTGATATTGACTTCAGATCAGGTAAATATCATTTTAGCCCCAATTTCTTTGGGAGAAATGGAAGGCGTACATAAAAAAATCAAGACCTTTAAAGCCCCTGGTCCAGATGGATATCCATTGGAATTTTATAAGGAGTTCTGGGAAACATTATTTCCTACATTTCTGGCAGCTTTTCAGTCGGTTCAAAAACGAGCTTCTCCTCCCCCCTTCATGGAGGTATGCCATAATTGCAGCTCTCCCTAAGCCCCCAAAAGACACCAGATATCCATCTTCCTATTAGCCTATTTCTATGCTGAATTTTCATTACAAACTTTATATGAGTATCTTGGCCCATAGGTCAAAGGATATAATCCCTTCTTTGATTGCCCTGGATCAAGTGGGATTCGTTAAAGGGAGGCAGGCCCAGGATGCAGTCAGGTGCATTTTTCTGATCATAGATTATGACCGCACATGGAAAATCCATTTATCTTTAGTGGGACTTGATGCCGAAAATGCCTTTGACAGTGTCGCCTGGCCTTTTCTCTGGGTGACCCTGTCATACTTTGGCTTTCCACTGGGCTTCATAAAACAGCTTCAGAATATATTTCATGTTCCTCAGGCTTATCTGAAGCTGGTTTGCTCTCTATATGATCTTTCCTCTCTCTCTTGGGGGATGAGGCAGGGCTGTCCCCTCTTCCCCTTGTTGTCCACTCTGTACCTTGAGCCATTGGCTGTGGCCATATGACAGCACCTGTTCATAGAGGGTATTCCAATAGGAGGAAGCTCCCATAAGATTTCCCTCTTCACCAAAGATATATTGTTGTCTTTAATTGTTCTGGAGCAAGCCATACCAGCAGTATGGGAGCAAATCACCCTACTTTGGAAAACTGGTTGGTTACCGGGTAAATGAACAAAAAACTGAGGTCCTCTTATATAGTTTGTCCCTTTTTCAACTTTGAGGCAGGGCTACTCTTTCAGGTGGAACAGGACAGCAATTTGTTATTTTGGGAATTCAGCTTACAAGACACCCAGTGCATGAGGAGCTCCTTAATTATGAGCAAGGCCCCTAGAATTCTGCGGCCACAGAATTTTGTGCAGAACTTGCAATCTATCAGAACTCACAGCACGCAGAAGTCACTCTTTGGCGATTTTTATTAATATTTTGTTTATCCATAGAATCTGGTTCCCTTCCCTTCTTTTTATATCCAAAACCCCCCATATGCTCGGAATATGATGTTATCATTGCTATATAATACATTAGCTATTGAAACGGCTGCATTCTGTAACAGAAATGCAGTCACTTATCTACCACAGCTCCCACTGCCAGAGACTGTGGCACAGCACATCATGCATGGTGATATTTGCTCAACCTGCACTACAGCCTAATACAGTTTTCAGTCTTACATTATTGCACTAGGGCCAACTTAAACAAAACCTTGTCAGTAGCACAGACCTGTTAAGTCCATACCTCACTTTGTACAAACCTATTTGTGCCTTTAAGGTATAGAGATGCCATCTGAAATTAATAACTGATAAAATTAATTTAACTGTCATTTTTAAGAAAAATAAAGTAATTATGCCCAGAAAAGTGGAATATAATAATGTGTAGACTTGTTGAAAGAATAGACCTGTTAAATAAATAATTGCACTGTACACATTTTTGCCAGGGTTATTGATTACATACTGTCATTGGTTGATAGAATTACCTAAAAGTTATGGAGAAATGTTGTGTGTAGGGACAACTGTTGGGCCAGAGGGTAGCATGTTGTGTTTCCATGCTGGCAAGTCAGGTTCAGAGACTAACTCTGGGAGCTGGTTGGGCAACACAAGGATTGGTGGAACACATCACTGCTCGGAGCCTGGGAAGGTATGGTGCAGTGTTCTGTCACATGGTGGACACATTGTGATGGGCTGGAGAGCTCTATCTCACAATTGGTTCACATGCATGTCATGGCCTGATGGTGTTACGCAGTGTGTCAGGGAAAGCAGGCTGTCATGAAAAATGAGTTTTGCAATAACTTCTCTATTCCATTTCCAATGGGACCTGCATGAAAGAGGATGCAAGTTCATGGAAATTAAAAAATATATATATATCTTCACACACACACACACACACATACAGTATGTGTCCCACCACACACACACACACACACACACACACACACACACACACACACACACATATATTTGTATGTATGTTACAGATTGCATATAAATATATAAGTGATACACAGTGGGAACCTCATGAGTGGTGTAGAAAGCACATACATAAATATATAAGTGATAGACAGTGGAAATCTCATTAGTGGGATAGATAGCATGCATATAGAAATAGCTTATTTATCACATTTGCATATGTCATTTATGCAACAGGCTCGGACCTTAAGGGAGAGACATCTGTTTTGCATTTTTAGGCATAAAATTATTTTTATAAGTCTGTTATTTTTTGAACTAGTGTTACTGTGCTTTCCACCATCCTGATTGCTATAACCACTGCCATGAAAGTGAAGTCAGGATGACAAGCTGATACTGTGATGTGGTAGTTTGTTAGTGCCACAGAACTTCCACAGAAATTACAAACCACCGCCACAGAAGTTCTGCGGCAAATGGTAGTCTTACCACAGAACTTGGTCCCACTGTGCCACAGAAAAGTAGGGGCCCTGCTTATGAGCCACTGACCCAGTAGCTTGCTGAGGACCTTAATAGGTGGTCACAACTCCCCTTCAGTTTTCTGATCCAGGTAGAAGTAATCCAGCAGAATATTTTTCCACAGATTTTATTTTTCTTACAAACTTTTCTTGTGGTTTTTGGTGAATTATATTTCCGGTCCTGGGACAAGCTGACCTCTTAGTTCATCTGGAGAGATAAGCCACCTAGGGTATGCTTTTCTCTTCTTCAGCTCCCATGGGAATGGGGGGTTAAAACTACCCAATTTACATCAGTATTCGCTAGCTACACAGTTGTGTACACTTCTATGTTGGCTGAATCCCTTGTATACTGCCCACTGGAAACAATTTGAATTTAATTGGAGTGATTTAATTGATAATTTCTCAAAAGCTAAAGCACACGCTCACCCATAAGAAGTCGGACACAGAGCTTTCACCATTAAAATCCAATTTATTTAGCACCCAGATGCACTTGACGCGTTTCGGACTAAAGGTCCTTTATCGGTCCTTGACCGAATATCTTTTTGGATCTCTGCCCAAATATAATCCCCTTTCTAAATTCCTTCGATATACCAGAGAATCCTTATGTTCTTGTCCTAAGATATTAACTAAGCATTTTACTTTTGCAGAAGCATTGTGCCTCATGACCTTTGAGGTGGACACTTCATTTATACCCAATAAGAGAGACAAGACTTTCTGTAGTTGGGCAGTTAGGAGTTTTAAATATATTTTTCAACTAGTGAGCCCCACAGGGATCTCTTCATTTGTTTCTCTTCAATCTGACTATCATCTCCCCAGAATGAATCTTATCAGGTACCTCCAACTAAAATAATTTTTGCAACCATTTGAAGAGGTCCTGTCTTCCACAGCTGAAAAGCCTTCCATTTTAGTGTTAATAATTAAGGCTTGCATTTCTGGTATGTCAAAGGACCATCTGATTAGTTTATTATATAGGGCTCTCAGGGAGAAGCTAAAGAACTCATCTGACTCCATTACAGTCAGATGGTCTCAAGACTTGGGTGTGGATATCTCTGCCTCCGCTTGAGAGGGATCAGACTTATAGGCTTATAGGGCATCTTGCCTCCCCTTATTGGAGGGAATATATGTGGAAACTCAGGGTACATTTCTTTCATCCTGCTACTTCTTCTGTGTTCATGTGACTTTTGTGCCCATATTTTAGCCAGGCATCTGTCCCCCAGGGATGTATACTCCAACTCTACTCACATAAGCCACCCTCTATCACCACAGCCTCAGTTACTGACTCATCCCCTGTCATCGATAGCTTGCTTGGAAAGGAAACAGTGCCACCTATTAGGTGACTACATATTCTCACTACAGATCTCATCCATGCTGCTTTCTGTTGGCTATTAAAAAAATCCCTCATTCCTTTGTCTACTGATTTGGATTGGTGATGACATTGAAACAAACCCTGGTCCACGATCATCCCCGAACAACTGATGCTAATCCATTGTGGGTAAAAGGAAGAAGGCTAAAGATTGCCCACCTAAACATTTGTAGCCTACTCCCTAAACAACAAGAATTGGAAATCAGGTTAACATTTCATAATCCAGATGTCCTGGGCTTCATAGAAACATGGTTTAAGCCGACTATCCCAAATTCTCACTGCCACATTAATGGCTACTCCCTTATCAGGAACGATAGGCCAGGACCAAAAAAAGATGGATGCTCTTCTACCTCAAAGGCCACCTAACTGCCTCAGTCAACTCCTCAAGTAACTTGACAGAGTCTTGTCCGGAATGGATCATTGCAGAACTGATCCTTGAGTCGGTGAAGAAAGTCTATCTGGGGTGCATTTACAGTCTCCCTAAGGGTGGGAAGAATGGTCTCACCCAACTTATCAGTGAGATTGTCAGCCTGTCCTCTGCTAGGGACCTTATTTTGCTCATGGATTTCAATCTTACTTGGCTTGAGGACCGGCAGCTCGGATACACAGAATTCCTCAAGCAAATAAACCTAGCTCAAATCATCTCTTCCCCTACTCAATTCAATGCAAAATCTTCCAATCATATCCTTCTTGACTGGATATTAACAGACAGGGTAGACACAGTAAATATCAGCAGGGGTGCTGTCTGACTCTATTAGTGATCATTCCTCCACCTACTGCACTTCGTCCTGTTGCAGCCCTCATCCACCACCCAAGCTTATTTCTTTTAGGAACTTTTCCAAATTCCAAACTTTGGGTCAATCTACTAGGCATGAACTGGTCCACTCTCTCCTCATTAACCAATGCAGACACAGTCCTTGGTTTCCTTACAGCGGCTCTATCTACAATACAGGATAAGCGCTTCCCTCTCTGTTCATGGTGCATTAGGGGAGGCAACTCTAAATGGCTCACTAAAGAGCTGTTGTCACAAGTGAAGCAGTGGGAAAAATCCTGGGTCACTGTCAAAGCCTCTCCAACCTCTGAAACCTGGAATATTTATCAGAGACTCCTAAATCTTTGTAAAGAAGAATCCAAACTACTTAAGGCCCTCTTTCTAAAGTCCCAGAAAATCAAACCTTTTTGACCCCTGTTTCTTCTGGGCCTCGGGTAACTTTATCATGAAACCCACCCCTAGGCAGAATACTGTAAACCTACTCACAGAAGCAGGATTTCAGATTGAACCTTGAACTGTTGCTGACATCTTGAACAATACATGTATAAATCTGGACTCTTATCTTGCCCAGCTTCCATCAGAATCGGCAAGCCCTCAGAAAGAGAAGCCAGGTCACGTGAAGTCAGATTGCCTCACATTCTATTTTGAGACACTTCCCCCTCAGAGGTTCGATGTCACCTATGGGCCCTACCAAGCTCGGGCTGCACTGGGTGTGATGGACTCTGCCCTAAGTTCCTTAAATTAATGGCCGATTTCTTAGCTGAACCAGTCCCTATCATCCTCAGCCTATCACTATCCACATCAACCATCCCATCACTTTGGAAGCATGCAAGAACTGTCCCCATATTCAAGTCAGGGGACCCCTGTCTTTCTGAGAATTACAGACCAGTATCTACACTGTCCCATATAAGCAAGATCCTTGAGAAGATAGTATTTCTTCAAATTTTGGACCATCCGTTGAAATATAACCTATTACCTCAACACCAGCATGGTTTTGGAAGGGTTCTAGTACCATCATGGCTCTAGCCCATTTCACTGACCATGTACTTAGGGGAGCAGACAGGGGCAGTCTCACTGGTGCCACCTTCATCAATCTTTCTATGGCTTTTTACATAGTAGACCATGACATTCTCCTCAGGGAGCTTTCCTCTTGTGGGTTCTCTCTCAGTTCCTCAAATTGGGTCAGAGATTACCTTTCTAATAGGACCTAAATGGTCCGTATTGGAGGTGTCTTATCTAGGCAATTATAAGTACATACTGGGGACCCTCAAGGGTCCATTCTTGGTCCCATAATCTATTCAATCTTGGTTAACTCCCTTCTTTCTGAACCATCCAGTTGCTGCAAGATCATGTATACTGATGATCTCATCCTATTCAGAAGCAACAACAGCCCCAGAAATTTATCTCACACCCTTACAGATGACTTCTTATCCATGGTACACTGATTTACAGCACACATACTTATAGTTAATGCAAAGAAAACAAAATCTATGTTATTTGGCTCTAAGCACTGACTCACTAGATGCTCCTCGAGCCTTATTTACTCCCTACACATCCTGGCCCCTGATGTGTACCCACTGAAAGATGTCACCTCTTTCAAATACCAGGGAGTCACACTTGATCCACCCCTCTCCTTTGCAAATCATAGAGGTTAAATCGTGAAGCAGGTCAACCAACAACTTGGTGTTTGATACCTCCTGAAGCACCTTATGGTCCCAGAAGTGAGACTGGCTATAGGATAATTACCCTTCTACCTCTTCTTAACTATTGTTCACTCATCATCTCCCTAACCTCACTTTAGCTCCTCACTCACCTCAATACAGCCTTTAACAACATCTGCAGGTTTCTCACACAAGCCACCTTCAGCATCCACCATCGTACCCTTTATTTGTCACTCAGGTGACCTTCCCCCCAAACCTGTAGGGACTTACTGTTTGGCTCACTTACATTTAAATCCCTCCATGAAGGTGCCAAATCCCCATTATCTGGACTGCTAACTATTAAACAGGGCTCTCACCACCTGAGGTTCTCCAACCACTGCCTGCTGGTCTTCTTCAGGTCCTATATGGATATGGGACAGAGATCCTTCTGTATTGCCACTCCTAAGCTCTAGAATGCCCTACCAGAAGAGCTACACTCCTCAGGGTTACCCCATATGTTCAAGATGCACCACAAAAATGCACTACTATTGAAAGCGTCATGCAACTGCAACCCATGATCCCTGCCACCTTATATACTTCTTATGCTCCCACTGCTGAATCTCTGTACTCTAATTTGATTGGCTGCAAAATGAATGCTTTTCTCTTTTGCTATGTGCTGTTAACTGCTAAGGTGTGAAATATGTATTTTGTAAGTTGTCTGATCTTGTAATACCAAGAATGTATCTTTCTGATCCATGTACTGTACCTGTATACTGTGACTGTTCCTGTATGTCTCATGTCCAAAGTTGTGCTTTATGTGCCATCTAGACTTCCCAGTTCATGCCAAAAAACAGTCCCTGGGGCCAGTGTACTTATCCGATTATCAAATAAATCAATCAATCAATCAATAAATAAATAAATAAAAGTGACTTAAGCATGTCTGCATCATCTCATGTCCCCAGAGCTGTGCACATACACAGTCTGTGTTTAGACATCTGCATGAGGAATAATGATGCAGAGAAGAAATACTGCTCATGTAGGGCAAAAGTAATGATAAAAACACCCATAAAAGTACTTTCTGCTAAGTTGAAAAATGTGTCAGTGTACTATTGATATACACTACGTTTATTGGTTATGCCAGAGGGCCTTTTATGGCTATAAGAGTGTTACCTCTTGAATTCTTAGGACATCAGTGGCCAGATATTCACAAGTTTGACCAGTGGACAAAGGCCACCTTGCACTGTACAATTACCACTCAGAAGAAGCCCAATTTACTCCAGGCAACCCTAGTGGCCAACGGAGCCACTACAACCAACAACCATGTTGTTGGTTGGGGGAGCACACCTGCTCCCTGTTGCCTAGTGATACCCCACCCTCTGATCCCCATCCCCATGAAAAATGAATTTTCCCTGGTTTCCAGTTGTTCCCCTTTCCTTCATCCCCAGCCCTAGTAAAATGGAATAATTCACTGGTGTCCAGTGGTCCTCTTGTGCTCTGATCCCTGCTTCTGGTAAAATTGAACCGTTCCCTGTTGCCCAGTGGTTCCCCCCATCTCTTATCCCCATCCCCAGAAAAAAATAACCATTCTCTGGTGTCTAATGGTCCCCGCATCATCTGATCCCTGGCACCTTAAGAAGAAAGCAGTCATTGATGTCTATTGGCCCTCTCTACCTTTCGATCTCCCATCTCCATTAAAAAGAGAGCAACCCCTGGTGTCCCATTGTACCCCACCCTCTGATCAGTGGCTCCAGTAGAAACAAAGTCTTCCCTGGTGTCCAGTGTCACCCCTGACCTTCCAATCACTTGTTGCAGTTTCAGACAAGAAGTAGATGGTGTCTAGCGGATCCTCCACAGTGCCCACACTGGGCACAAAACTCTGTCACCCTCCCTTACTATACTTGCTTGCCAACTGCATGGGGAGCAGCACAGCCCACCTCTCACCACCTCATTCAGCCACTTTATACAATGACGATAGCATGTATCCTGCATTCTGTAATGGAAGTGTGCATACTGTTTAGAGTACACATCTATTGTGCTGGAACATTTCATTAACATTTTATTGTAGAGTTCCCATGATAGCCACTGTAGGATTTTTAAGTGAAACTCAGGTCATCATGACCTTTACATTTAGCTGACACATGATTTATTTATTTATTTATTTATTGATTGATTTAATTTTGTTGACCCGGTAAGCCCACTGGGCCTATAAGTCCCTTTTTCAGGGGTGACCGGGCAGGGGGGGATACGGATGGTAAGCAACTGAAATTGAACCAGATTAAACTGTTAGCTTGAGCATTTTATTAAAATGCACTTGTGTTCTGAGCTTAAAACTCAAACCATGACCAGTTTTCTGTCAAGACAGCTTGTGTGTATTGCAAGACAAATTGAAAATCTTTTTGTAGAATGTTAGATAAGCTAAAGCCTTTTACTAATACAGAAAACACCATTTTATACAGATTTTTTGACATTGTGCAAGTATTTGTCATGCTTTTTTGTGGGTCCAATTTTCTTATAAATCAGAGATTAGCTGAACTGATGAGAGTACATAATACATCGTTTTTAACTGTAAAAGGATGCATGTGACCAAAAGCTTTAGAGGCATTTTTGCATTCCAGCGAGAGTGTTTGGTTATAGAAATTAGGACCTTTCCTCTCCCCAGGTCACACCTGGAAACAATCCTCAGTTCAGTGTGCCTTTCCTGGTCACCAAACTTTTACATAAATTAATAAAGAAAAACATTATTTAAAAAAAAAGAGCTAAAATAAGTACAGCACATTTGAAACACTAGAGGCAACTTAGATTGTGACAAAAAAAAAGGAAAATTATGAAACCAGTGAGGGCAAAGGAGTTATATGTATTCAAATGTATTATTAAGCAGTATAACTGTGAAGAACAGCATTTTAAAAATATGCAACCTTACTACAAAACCTTATTTTTAAACATTGTGAAGGCCTCATTTAATCAAAAGATTTACCTATTTATTTATTCTTGAAAAAATATGTAATTACATCTCATATTGCTCCCTCTGACATGTCTTGACAAGCCTGAACAAGTCAAGATCTGCCAACCCACAGCTGCGTCACAACCCAGATCTGGAAAGAGGGGCTGTGTCATATCTAGCACACCCAGGACTGGAAGGGATGGGTAGCCCTACATTTTATCCCGAGGGATCATTAAAAAAAACATCAGTTGTTTTGTCGCATAGTACGTAGTGATACTACTTTAGTGCTAGTAACATGTGGATTACAATAAGTGTTTTCCCCTGTTCTTTTCACGTAACTCTATTCTAAAAGCTCATATTATTGCCAGTGTTTGCTTTTACCATTTTAAAATGTTGCAGCTTTCCACATTGTGAACAACTCTACTTGAAATGAAATTTGTATATTAATTATTGTCAGAAATGAGTTCTGCCAGTAGTAAATGACACTTTGAAAAATCCTAAACCTGTAACACATTTGACACAGTTTCCATTGAATGCACTTTCTACACACGATTATTTGAACATTATTTAAATGAGCACATACATACAAATTAATTGTTCTTTTTAAATTCATGTGTAGCATTCATGTCACCACCCCCTGACAAAGCCCCCTACATAGGGCAAATTGTATATAATGTAACTTCCTGATATCAGGGACAAAGCAAAACAAGTAAATGGCTTATGTCACCAAAATGATAATGTACCACTTTAACCAATGTGGAAATGTGGGGCTCAAATAAGAGTACACTATCAAGAGTGAGGACCACATACTTTAACATTAAAATGTATTCAATGAATGAACCATCCAGAGTGAAAATTAAGTAACATTATCCCGAGGTACCGTGTCCTGGGATTTAAACAAAAAAAAAAAACATGGATTTTGTCTTCAACACATGAAATACAATTTTATGCTAGATAAACCAATTTGAAATATCATCAAATCCCTGCTGAAAAGTTAATGATAATACTTATACCCCTTTGCATACTGAAAGTAAGACATTTTAAAATAAACTAAAAAAGATGATGCCCTAAAATGGAGCTTTGTGTGACATTTCTGTGTTTGGAGAACAAAGGGAGTAAGCATTTTCAATCTTAGTGCACTTAAATTTTCCACACAGGTGTAACAAGGTCACTGCATAACTTTCGGTTTACTACCCCTTCCGTCTGGGCTCAACACGGTTATGGGGTCTGGGTTCTGGTTCTGATGGAAAAGGGGTGTTCTTTCCCAGATAGAAAATAAATAATACGGTGCCTCCACCCAGAGTAAAATATAGTGGGCCAGTTGTTTGTGTGGTACAACCCCTGGAATGCTGTACCTACCCACCTCCCCTTGCAGTCACCCCACATATGAAACACCATATACCAACGCAATACCTTGGACTACATGCAGTTAATTTACCAACAATTTATTTACCTGGGGTAGGGTTAGCGAAAGGAAAAAGGATGTAGAGGATATATAACTTTTAGCATTTTGTTAACACCAGTCACTTTGTCTGTAAACCCAGAAACATCTCCAGTGCCTGCCTCTCACCAACATATACATCAGAACAGTCATTAGCCCACTTGTTCTAACACATGTCCCAGTTTCCAACTGGTACCAGTCTCCCCCTAGTATCTAATTTGGGAGCTCACTCTTTGTACTCAGTTTGGAGCAGCTGCAGGCCTGATATTGTAGCAGCTGGTTGGCTGGCGCTGGTGCACTTTTGGGAAAAAATAATTTAAATTCAAATCCCTTTTTTGTGCTACCAGAAACTATTTGTGGAAACATTGTGACTATCAGCCTAGTGGCTCACACAGCAACTGGCAGAACCTTTGTACAACATTCCCCCAGATACAGGGCAAGCCCTGAATTAGTCACGATTTTGTAGAACAGTATCTAGGCTGGTCTAACTGAAAACTTTCAAACTGAGACTTGGGGGTAAGGAACTAGTAGAAACCTGGAAACTTGGATAGCTGGAATAAACAGCAGGCTCTTGCAGCATGGACCTTTTTGCATCTCTGGCAGCTTTAACTCAATGGAACCTCTTAGCTTCTCTTGTAGCTTTCAGGATCTTTAGCAGCTTGTCACCTTCTTTTCTGTGGAATCACAAGGCTGGACAGGCCAGTACTGGAGATCAGGGCTACATGACTCACCCCACCAATCCCGGCATCTAGATGTTGGGTAATGCCTGACTGTGACATTACCTGGCCGATTCCCTGGACTGCCCTCTGCTGGCAGTTTCTGTCTTTCTGGAACTCAGGTTGTAGTTGGCTTCAGCCACACTGCAGCTGGTAGCTTTGGCTGTCACTCAAACGAAACATAATCTTTGGGTTTCCCCATCAAGGTTAGCAGGAAACAGTCTTTCAGCTTCAAACTTTAAACATGAGGATCTAACAGAAAATGGATTTCATCTTCTCACTGACTTTCCAGCTATTGGAAAATGACTCAGAAGGCTTTCATCTTCAATCTTTAGATGCTCAGACTTGAACAGGAGATGACTTTCATCTTCTCATTAATGTTCCATCTACTGGAGGCATTAGGCAGGCTTCCCTTGGTTGTTCGACTGTGCAAACCCTGCATAGGCCTCCACACTTCTCCCAGACCTTGCAGCAGAGTTTTCTCTCCTTCTGAAAACTCTAAGACAATTGCCTTGACACTGGTCAGCAAAACAAGACATTACTTCTGGTACCAGCTCCTTCCAGCTATTGGCAGGCAACACATAGAACCTCCGGGGCTGGTGGCTGTGCAAGCCCCCAGGCAGGTATTCTTCATCTTATTGGAGCAACAGCCAGAGCCCCCCTCCTCAGGGGGCTCTGGCAGAACTAAACTCTTCTGCAACTTCCCTCAGGATTTGATGAGCCCAGTGCAGCATCCCATTGGTTAAACAGGTGTCCATCAATAAAAATGAATATGCATTAGGCTCACTCGACACTTGATTAGTTGTCTGTACTGGCACCAAAACATTGTCTTTGTCTCTTCCCAGAAGTCCCTTTGTTGTAATCCTTTGAGTTTCCATCTTTTCCATTGGCTGCCTGGCAGGACAAAGGTGGCAAATATGGCTGTTGCAACATATTTTAAGCAATGTTCCAACTTTAAAAGCCTTTTGCTGACAAACTAAATGGTTTTAACAAATGATTGCCTCGGCATTTGGAAGCTGCCCTCTGCTTTGGTAACTGATGGCAAAGGGGACAGAAAATAGGACTTCTCTTTCCAGTCACAAGAACTGTAGCACTGTTCCCCAGGCAACAGGCAGAGCCATAACATTCACAGCAGCCTTGGCTGCTCTTAAATGAACTGTGCCCCTTTACAGTAATGGTTCTTAATAGTGCTCTTTGATAACATTTTATTTCTTTTCCTCCCAAGTGCTTCTGGACCACACAATTGGCATTTCTGGGGTCCATGGGTTGAGGCACACAAAAAGGGACCAGATACATCCAGACAGAAATTAATTTCTGAGCGTATCTGTGCTGTAGCGCTAATATAGCACTCAGTCGGTGGCTGACCGTGGAGGTGAGAGGTGGGCTGTGCCAGTTGCCAGCAGGAGATGGGTGGGGGGTGTTGGGTGGGCTGGCACAGCTGGATGGGGGGTCACTAGACTACCAGGGAATTGGGATTTATTTTATAATATGGGAATGTACAGTTCTCGGGGGCACTAGACTACCAGGGAATTGGGACTTATTTTATAATATGGGAATGTACAGTTCGGTGGGCCCTAGACTACCAGGGAATCGGGAATTTAATTATATTTTATGGTTGGGGGCACTGGACTACTGGGGCAGGTGATGTGCCGCATATGCGGTGGGAGCAACCCAGGGGTCAGGGCATGGGTGGGGGGTATACTTGTGACCTGTGGCAGCGGGTTGCGACATGCTGGCCAGGTACGCCCTCTGCGCGGCATACCTTGCCGCATGTCTCAAGGATTATGAACTTTGCCAATGACCCTGCCCTTCTAGAAAAGGATGTAGGTAATGTCACAGTTGAGGGTGGGCGGGTTGCTTCGCAGTAACCTGTGCCACCTTTCTAGAATCGAGCTCTATATCTTTAAGTATGTTCAGTACTTCAATTAGTTGTTTTTGATGAGTAAAAAAAGGGTCTTAAAAGCATATTATTTCATGTTTGCAAACTTCTAGATCTTTTCAGTCTCTATACTGACCCTTACCAAATCTTTTGGCTCCAGAGAGAGCAGGCGAAGGAATATGACTGTCAAATATTATGCTATTCTGTCAAGGACAGCCAAGTTATTAACCCGTGACAATAAATAGTTGTTGTAATGTGGATGTGCCTTCTCAACCTTAACTATATCCCACTATAATTAAGATATAAGCTAGTTTAGCCGGCCCATCGGGCAGCAGTTGGATTTCCGCTCACGATGCCAGCTACCCCGGTTTGGGAATGAGCCTGGGAGCTAGAGGGCCAGCTGTGGGGAGGAGGCTTGAGTGTCCCATGGACAGCTCAGCTCCTCCAGGGGGAGGGGGGGCACTCACAATCGGTGCTTGAGTGACCCTGGGTGGAGACCCGAGGCTCACCAAGCCCAATTGCCAAAATTGGGGCAGACATGCTGGATGTTGGTGCCTTAGGTGCCTTGACATCAGGGTGCACAGCACACCTTCAGGAACACTGGCACAACACCTCTTGGCACCATGGCCCCTATCCCCAATGCCCCCACCAGCTCCAGAGATGACAACCCCATGAAAGATAGACACATTGGGGTGTAAGGGCCCTCACCCCATACCCAACTGGGGGGGGTATAACCATGGCTCCATGGGAGTTGAATCACTCTGGTTGTCAGGTAAGTGAACGGGGACGTAACAGGCAGCAGGTGTCTTACGAAGTAGGGGAATGCCAGGGGAGGACGAAAAAATGAAGAAAAAAAAAGATCTAATCTAGCTTAAAAATGCATTCTTAAACTTTTTCTGAATTATGGTTCTTCTTCTGACCATGTCATGGTTAAAACTGAATTGATGATCTTGCTCTGTGGTGCTACGTGACTTCTCTGGCAGGCTGGTGACCTGGTTCTCTCTCCCTAATACATTAAGAGTGCTGACTGTCTATGGAGTTGAGTGTCTTTGAGGATGCTTTCTTCCCCAGGTATTGGTGGCTAAATTCAACACTCGCAGAGCATCACCTATGGGTGACATGTTGAAAGAGCCAATGGCTGCACTGGTGGGTATATGCCACCAGGCATCACCCCACTGGGTAGTTGTTAGCACTCATACAATGCAGGTATGTGAGTAGTCCTTAAGGGATAAAAACATTCCCTAATGGACATTGAATGATTAGTGGGCTACCTTCAGCCATGACTCACACCCAACAGACATATTAACATTCTGTCCCCTCCCACATTACTACTCTGCTGCTACATTTTGCTATCTTCCTCTGGCTGTAGCGACTGCACAAGAAGGGGAGTCCATTCTCAATAGATGATCTGAGGGAGCCTAGTGGAGCAGATGGTGGTTTCTGTGTTGACAGTTCCTAGACAAGCAGTGGAAATGCAAAGTGAAAGGCAGCAGATGAACATGTGTGAGCAGAAACAAGCCAGGTAGATGGGTGCATAATCACTGAATTAAAACAAGCATTTGTCAATGCCGAATGTTTGCTTGCTGATACAGTATTATCATTGGAAGTGCAGGAGTTAGACAGATGCAGAATAGGAATGATAGTGAAGTATTGAACTTCACACCAACCCCACCTCCACCCTGCAGAGATGGACAGACATTGGAGTATGCCTTTGGGTCGTCACCTATAACGCTCATGCCATTTCACCTCGCCCTAACCTGCAGACACCAACAAGTGCTGAAGTGTGCCTTGGGAGTTTTCAGCTATACAGTCACCCCATTCCATAAGGACATATGCTGAAATGGATGCAGTATAGGAGAATGGGGTGAACTCTGGGGCTGAAGAGTCCAAGGCACACCTTGATGCCTGTCACTGACTGCAGGATGGGGGTGGAATGGCATGAGCATTACAGCTGGCAATTCTAAGGCACATCCCTGATGCCTGTCAGTCTGTACAGGGCAGGACATTATGGTTAGAAACCTTAACTCCCTGGAGTTTGTTGGCATCTGCACTACAGATTTTCCACATGGCCTTTTTGTGACCCCCACCTCATGAAAGCATTTGGGACCTCTGCTCATGAACAGTGGCACTGTGATTTTGTTAATCTGTCCTGAACATTGATTTCCCACAGTGACCACACCATTCTGCGACAGATGTGCAAAAACACAGTTTGTGCAGGATGTGTAAAATGACAGCTGTACTGTTCATAAGGAGGTGTGCAAAAAGGGCAATGTTGCAGATCTGGAGAGAAAATACCACAAATTCTCATTGTTATGAGTGTGCGTGTAACTGCACAACACACACTCATAACATAGTCATTTTGTGGACTTTTGTCACCAAATTTTCAACATAGGCATTTTGGAACCTCCACTCATGAACAGTGTCACTGTGAATTTGTTAATTTGTCCCGAATATTGATGTCCCACAGCGACAACGCCATTGTGCGCCAGATGTGCAAAAACACATTTTGCACAGGATGTGACAAATGACAGCTGTGCTGTTCATAAGGAGGCATGAAAAAAATGCCAATGTTGAAAATCTGGAGTGAAATTTTAAAAATTCTCAAAGTTACGAGTGTGCGTGGAAACTGCACAATGCACACTCGTAACAGTAATTTTTTGAAATTGTTTCACCAAATTTTCAATGTAGGCATTTTAGGACCTCCGCTAATGAACATTGTCACTGTGATTTTCTTAATCTGTCCTGAACATTGATTTCCCACAGTGACCACACCATAGTGCTCCACATGTGCAAAAACACATTTTGGGCAGGATGTGAAAAATTACCGCAGTACTGTTCATAAGGAGGTGTGAAAAAATTGCAATGCCGAAAATCTGGAGTGAAAATATTAAAAATTCTCAAAGTTATGAGTGTGCATAGGAACTGCTCAATGCAAGCTCATAACACAGTCATTTTTTTTGGAATATTTTCACCAAATATGCAGTATAGGCTCTTTGGGAGCCCACCTCATGAACAGTGACACTGTCATTTCATTAATTGGTCCTGAAAGTTGATTCCATGCAGTCTCCGCGAAATCAACTTTCGGGACTGAATAACAAAATGACAGTGACTGAGTTCATGAGGTGGGGTCCCAAAAACACAATGTTAAAAATTTAAAGCCAAAAGTCACAAAAATGGCCAAGATATCCACCTAAGCTGAACTCCCCCCCCCATTTATGCCATTATACAGCTTACTGGCACTTCTTCAGTTTGTGGTCGGCTTTGAAGAGTGCAGATGTGTTCCCTCTCCACCAAAGATCATTGTGCTGGGCTCCAGAGGTAAGTATGGGGTGAGGGGGCATGTTGGGTGGTCGAGTGTGCAGAGGGTGGGTTCTGGTTGAGGGAGGGGGAACCGGAGACAGTGAAGGACCGTTTTTTTCTTTCACAGGTTAAAAAAAAATATCACATGAAGGTTTTTCCTTTACAGGTTTGTTTTTGGCACACTGGGGTGGGCTCCCAGTGTGCCACCTGTATTATCTGGGGAGAGTGACTGAAGCTGATGGGGATTGGGCCCCCCATCAGCACAGAAAATGGGTCTGTGTTTTGGGAGTGCACATGATGCTGAGGGGGATAAGGCACCCCTTCGGCATACAGAACTATTACATGGGGTACATTATGCCGATGGGGATTGGGCTCCCCCATTGGAAAATGAACTGGGGAAGGGGCATGCCAACAGGGGGACTGGGTACCCCTGTCAGCTTTCATGGGGACTGTGAGTGGCAGATGGCAACAGCCGCCGCCATGTTTACTGAAATGTTACACCAGACAAGGCACTGCCCTATAATGACTGGTCGCTCCCTCATTGCAGTGGCTAATTTGTTTTAAGTTGGTGGCACACTTGCTGAACTAGTGTCAGCAGCAGCATGCCACCGCATTGGGTAATGAGGGCCAAGCCCAAGAACTCAGTGGTGGCAATGGCCACCACAGTGCCGCACCTCCAAAACCCATTTCTCTCCTAAGCTGCAACATATAGAATAATGGATAGGGAACTGTGCACAACAAGGCTGTGTTTCCATCGAGAGAGTTGATGACATCATAGACCTCGAGAGCGAAGCTCAAGAGGTCCCTATGATGTCATCAACCACCTGAGATGGAAACACGCAGTCTTGGTGTGCACAGTTCCCCATCTATTATTTTATATAGTATATGGTTGCCCCCAAAAATGTGACCTTTTTAATTTACATTTAAGGATTGCGGTACAGTTTCCTACCATGTTGTGTTCACACTGCGCATCCACCCGGTCCTCGCTGCCGTGCCATCCTGAATATCTCCATACTCCTTGCTGCAGTCCCGACTCCATTTTTACCGTAACTGTGCCAGAGATTAAAAAATCAAGACAAAAAAAAAACAAATGTAAATTGATAGTTTGGAAACACGGAGCCGATAATAACAGCCAGTGTCCAAACTGTCTGCTCGCCCGCCCGCTCACTAAATGGATGCGCCATTTTAGAATGCATTTTTAAAAGCACCGCCTGTTTCCAGCAATCAGGTAGGAGCTCAAGGGGCAAAAGTTGTTGTACTATCGATGTGACATCAGAACGATAGTACAACAACTTTTTTGACCTTTGAACTGTCCTACAACAGGATTTGGAAAACCATCGTTTTCCATCCACAACAAACCCTAACCATATACTATATAATGTTTCTTGCACATGCGCACAAGCAAACATAAAAAGGTGCAGTGATGTTCATTGACATACAGTATATTGAACTGTATCAGCACATGAAAACTGTAACAATAGGATTTAACCATATAAATCTGACTGAATCTTTCATTTGCCAAAAAAAGAAATCGAGTCATGCCACTTCCAAAGTAGTTGACTTTCCTGCAGTTCAATATACTGTACATCAATAAACATCATTGCCCCTTTTTTAATTGTTATTAAATGGGTCAGTAGCTACCTCTCCCACAGACCCCAGAAAACAACCATCAATAATAACTTTTCCACCGACTGCCCAAATAAATATGGGATTCCTCAGGGGTCCATCCTGGGACTGCTCTTTTTCTCCCTTTTCATAAACAACCTCCTAGATATCTGCCACTCTAATAAAATTGTGCTGTATGCTGATGATACGGCCCTTTACTACAGTGACAACAACATGGACACAATGTTTGGAAATCTGCAAGCGGATTTCAGCAAGCTACATGCTTGGTTTTCTACTAAGGGTATGGTCCCCAGTTCCAAGAAAACCAGGTTTATGATCTTCTCTGGCCCATGAAAAAATGAAAAACCATAACCTCAAGCTTAACCCTCACAGACAGTCTTGGAAACTCTATATAAAAAGTGGAAAATTTAAATACCTGGGACTGTTCCTCAACCCACACCTCACTTTCAATATCTATATTACTAACCTCATCAAGAAAATCCACACGAGGCTGGGTCTCTTATACCTCTAATCAGAAAGTTCCTAATCCCCGTCTCCAGACTACATCTGGCTAGCTCCTTTCTCTTACCCCTCCTTGAGTATGGCTCCATTGTCTACTACACCCATACCACATACCACCTCTTCTCTAAACTCAGAACCACTTATAATAGCATTGCACGCTTTGTCCCAAGCCTCCCGTGGAATACCCACCACTGTACCCTTTGCAATCCTCTCAACTGGCTCACTCTTAAAGGTAGGTTCCATTTTAAAATGCTCTGTTTCTTACAAAAGATGAACCTTAACCTACTGCTGCCAAGTGCCACCTCCCTGTTCCCTAAATCAATCCCCAAGTGCAGTACAACAGCCCATCGCATCTTTGACTAGACCCCAGAGCCACCGTCGGACCGTCGTAATCATGGCCCACAATTCAGGGCAGTTGCAATTAGCTGGAACTGCCCTGAGTTGCAGCCGGAATTCAGTGCAGTCATATTTCTATCAATGAACGGCAGTGCTGGAAGGAACTTCTCATGCACCAGTCTACTCTTCCCTCCCGGCTCTGCGCACCCTAACAGTCTCCCCTCCATCTCGCCCCAGCCCCCTTCACCACCAGTGCCCAATGCCAACTGCTCAGGTAGGCATTTTTTATTTCTTATATTTGAATGCATAGGCTCAGCAAGCATCTACATCCATCTGCCAATCAAATTGTTGCCCTGGCTCTGCAGAGCCAATACAGTACGCGAGGGGGCAGAGCTAGGTAGTTGTGCGCGCTGCACATGAGGCCAACCTGTGATGGGTAGCAGAGAAGAACAAACTAGGCAGAGCAGAATGCGAATCCAAGTGGGACGGCAGCTGCAGTCATTGTTTTGCGCAATGTGTGGGGTTGGGAGTCGGGATTTCCTTAATCCACTTGTGTTGACCCACCGGAGACAGCAAGAGGACAGACCAAGAGAGAAGAAGAGGGAGAAAAGACTAGAGAAGAGTCGGGTTCAGGGTGGACTTCAATGCAGGGCCTGAGCAGTCGAGTGAGGGAGTGCCTGGAGCAGGACAAGGCACGGCGGTCAGCCACAAACTGTTGCACTAGTGCACACACTGAGGTGAGGTGACTTCACAGTTTTGGAGTTGGGACAGGTCAGTGGTACTGCCCTTGCAGGTGTGTGAAGTCATAATCAGAAAAATTATAAAAGGGAGTGGTGTGGTGGGAGGAGATGGAGAAAAAAAGAATAAATGCTCCCCCTTCCCAAACTGGAGCGAATGCACACAACTGAGGTGAGGAATTGGCATTTGAAATAAATGTCAGAACTGAACTGCCTTTAGCACTCCAATAAAAAATATGTGCCAACAATTTGAGTTTTTTAGAGTCTGTCAAGGCTGCTGGTGGGAGGAGTCTGGAGATAAATGTGCTGGTATATAAAGGCAGTGATGTGGTTCCAACAGATTTTAATTACACTTAAGAGTTGTGCTGCAGACACCTGTAAGCTGGTAACAAAAAGTAGAAACATGTATTTGTTAAATTACAGAATCATAAGAATCATGTTACCAGCAATGGTTAAGTTATATGTTAATATTTACTAAATGGGAGAAAATTCAGTGATTTCTGTGAAAGAAAATGCAATCTCTTGTGACCCTGTGAGTGGGACTCGCAGGAGGGTTGGGCAGAGGTGTGGTTGTAGAGTCAAAGGAGCCTCGCTCACCTCGGTACAGTAGTAGTCCAGCAGCAGAGAGAGTGGCTGGCAGCAAAGTGGCTGACAGGCACTGAGTCAGAGGGGGAGCAGGCAGCAGAGCAGAGGGCTGAGGATCCAGGAGGATTTGGAGGATTAGCAGCTTCAGAGACTTGAGAGAGAGAGAGAGAGAGAAAAATAGAGACAGAGAGAAAACGCACGCGGTGGCTGGTGTGAGTAGAGTCCAAGGCCTAGTAGCAGCTACTGCAGCAGGATCGGGTTGGGCATCCTCTGTAGTTGGTCGTCGTGTTGTAGTGCTGGGCGCAGCCTGGGTCTGTGCCACTGACAGGTGGCACCATGGCGGTATTGGTGTGTGGCCTGCCTTGCCCTTGCTTGGTGGGACTCTGGATGGAGCCTGGAGGAGCCATCCTAGGCTGTTGCACAGCGTGCATCTCCAGCGTCGTGGAGGGAGTGAGGAGTTCACTTTGGTCTGTCTGGTGGAAGGAAGTTCAGAGGGAGAATCCAGATAAGGATTCTGAACTGAAAAAGTTTACACGTGCTGCAGTGCATAATTTTACAGGTTAAAGTTGCAGGCAGAGAAGAAGGAAAAACAAAGTTTACTGTGTAGTGCATGAGAGGGAGCTCAGGCAACTCATCTGTGGTGGTGGCAAAAATATGAAAACCTCAGCCTACCCCATCCCCTATTTATTTTGTTAGGACAGTGCATGAGCATCCCACTTTGAGACTCCTAGTCCTCTCCCTGACAGACTCCCATTGGCATATTTTTTTCAGATTCTATAGAAAAGAAATAAAAAGAGATCTCTTTTACTGCTGACCCAGGTTTACATCAGTGGTAGAAATAGAATAGAACTTGTTATCGTGAATTGATTTTGAACACCCTTCTTGTAGTGAAAGTGCTTAAGGTACATGGTTTTGGCACAAGTGCTGTTTTTCTTTTTCTATTGGTGTCTGAGTCTCCCATTGGCCCATCCTGGTCTACTCCATCTTCAGTCATGCTGTGTGCCACTCTGCTGAAAAAAAAAAGTGGCATATACCAGGGCAGCAAAACTGCAACAGATTTGTCCCCTTTTGCACACACACTCTGCTCATATCCTGGATGGACTCTCAGAATGAGTGGGCTGGGGGGGTCAATTTTAACATAGTTTTACTATCCTGAACCCTACTGTAAATTGAGTAGGGCAAGTGCTGTTACATAGAAACTGTTGGCAGTTAAGGACCGCTAGCTGCTAGGCCCATTTCATCTGCCCATAGGCCCAATACATTGTATGTGGCCACTGGCCCTATGTGATCAACGTCTTTATCACTCCCTCCCATCCCTCTCAAGGTTCTCTTGTGCCTGTCCCAGGCATGTTTAAACTCCTCCATTGTGCTTGCCTCCACGACCTCCTGTGGCTGACTATTCCAAGCGTCAACTAAACTTTCTGGTTAGAAAAACCTTCTCACATTACCTCTTAATCTACCCCCCTCCAGTTTTATATTGTGCCCTCTTGTTCTAGTACTTTTGCTACATTGGAAAAGGTCCCCCACCTGCACCTTGTTAATGCTCTTGAGGAACTTGAAAGGTTCAATCATGTCCTCCTGCGCTCTCCTCCAGTGAGTACATATTGAGGTCCCTTAGTCTCTCCTTATATGTTTTGTGGTGCAAGCCCTGCACCATTTTTGTTGCACTTTTCTGGATAGTCTCTACCTTATCTATGTCCTTGCACAGGTGTGGCCTCCAGAACTGCATGCAGTACTACAGGTAAGGACTTACCAATGTTTTCAACAATGGCATCACCACCTCCCGCTAGTGATACCACTGTCTATGCAATCCAGCATACCACTGTCTCTCCCTGCAGACTTTGTGCACTGCTTTGATGATAACCCTTAGGTCCCTTTCCTCCTTGGTGACAGACCCCTAACCTGTAGCTCTCCCCAGGGTTCCCTCTACCCAGGTGCATTATTTGTACCATATTAAGACCAGTGTCCCTCATTTCCCTACATTTTGAGTGTCTGTATCCAACATTTCAGAGACAAAATGCAAACTGGTATACAGGGTCTGCCCTGCAGGTGGTGGATTTTACCACAGTGTCACCATAGCTTCCCCATCCAAATCTCTTAACTCTGTTCTTTCCCTGGACACTACTACGGGTCAGACTCTGAAATGACCATTCACAGATCCATAGCTGCCAATGCTTGAAAGTGTAGGGGGTCCCCAGCTCTTAAATGGATCAAGGCAGCCTACAGTTGTGGTTTTGGATACTGTGGAGGGTTTCAAGAGGGGCTGTGACAGATATAGGGGAAGGTGCATCTAAATGGGATCAGCATTGGGGGCTGCCAAGGCAGGGGAAGGGGGAGTGGGACCTTGGGGGGGAAGGGCAGAAAATGGTGCCCTAAATGGGCACTGATCCCCGAGCAGACTCTATAGACCATATGGCCTACTCTGCTGGCTTCTTAGTATGTTAATATGTTAACACTATCCATATAGTCCCTCCCTACATTCCCACCTTATTCCTCCCAGCTAAACAAAGTTTTAGATCATGTCTGGTCCCCCCCCAAAAAAAAAATCTTAATAAAATACATAGTTTGAAAGGTTAAAATTAACATTACAGAGGTGCATAGATCATACTATATAGAAAAAGAGGTAGCATAGCATCATGCCTGTGCACTGTTTCCCATGGAAAGGATGAAAGGACACTGTTTAATAAAAATGTATTTTTGTTGGGTCAGAGCATAGTGAAATCAGTGCTTTTAAATATAAAAATGTCATAGTTTTCTATTTCTAAAACCCCTTAGGTTTGTGAAGCTCCCATCCAAAGAAATCTTAGATGTACTCCTGGCTCACTGTACAAATACTTCCAGAAGTGCATGTGTCTCCAGATGACTATAGGGTAGGGGCTGAGTGGTGTGTCTTTCTCTGCCAGGTTCTGTTCATTGTCCTGTGGATGGTGGTGAGAATGTGGTGAGGTGCATGATGGTATCAGCTGTTGTGTGTGCAGAGCTATGTCTGCTTGACTGAAGATTTGCTGTCGTGATGTCCTCTGATTTGGGGGGTTGTGAAGAAAGAGGAAAATGGAAGGCTGTGGCACAAAATAATGTGGTTTTCACTGTATGTGATGGCATTGCAGCCTTTTTTTTCAGATGTGGCAGGAAGGAATAGGGAAACATTATAAATGTGCAATAATCAGAGTATTTATTGACTTGAATAGTTTCCTGTATAAGTGATTACAGTTTGCCATTATAATTGTGGGTTACTGCAGTCATTTGTGGGCTACTGCGATTTTAAATCACCTTACCCTGCTGGCTAGAGCAAAACAAGATTAAGGTTGATCCCTGTGAGTGGTTGTGATGTGTGTACAGAATTGGATGTAAAACAAAGTGCGATCTAATAAGCAATGCTGAGGCATGATTAGTGATTAACTGTTAATTGCCCCCAGTGGTGTAATGTGGCATGAGCTATGAAGTTAAAAAAGTGACAAACTACTACATAATAAAATTCAACAATAGTGAAAGTTGAAAACATTGGTTGGATTTTTTTCAGTTAGTTGAAGTCATAAATTTCTAACTAGTTGGAAAAATCAGTCATAATGTGTGGTAAGTCAGTCATAATTGTTTTTTTTTTAAACTGACTCCGGGGTCTGTCTTCAACATCCCTTTCTGTCATACCTCTCATGCGCAGAACTCAATTACCTACAAGGGCCCCGAGTCTTACAACAATTTGCCCCTGACATTCTTGCTTGTAACTCAATCAGTTCTTTCCACTGCACCATCAAGGTCCACCTCCTCAAATCTTCCACCTGTGTGTGCCCTAGACATCCTCCCCTCTGAATATACTAAAATGTTGTGTGTTTTCATCTCTCTCATCAACTACTATGTATTATTTTCCCTCTTTTCAAACTCCCCTCTTTCTTTCCTCCCACTTCCCTGTTTCTGCCCCTATGTCTTCATCAGACCCCAGCACCTGCCTCAAATACACTCTGCTAGGGAGTTTTTTTCCAAGCTTGTTCTCTATGAACATCTGCCTCTGTATAAAATGTTTTCCCTGTATGGTAATGAATCTGCTGTAATCATGTATATTAATGAAGTATATATACTGTATTATTCCTCACTTCACTGTGTGATGTTTTAACTCATTCATTCTGTATTTTTGTGTCAAGTTGTTTTGTAAAAATATCTGTACAACTGGTCATTTGTGAAAACAGGCATTTTTGCTCACATACCCTCCAGTATAAAATAAAAACTGATGATAGATTGATTAGTTCAATTATGACAGTCAAGTAGAGGGGGTCGTTGGTGCTCTGGAAATTAACAGCAGGCCACCCTAGCTGAGATGCTGTACCAGCTGCAGTACATAATCAGCCTGGGCCACACTGGAATCAGCCACCTAATCTAATTGGGGAGGTAGTATAACACAGTGGTTTAAGGGTCTGAATTGCAAATCTGGAGACCTGGGTTTGAATCCTACAGCCCCCACTTGCATACTGTGTGACCCAGAGCAAGTCACTTAAGTTTCCTATGCTCCAAGGTTGCACCTGTAAACAAGCTTTCAGCTTAGTGTGCCACTGCTGGTTAAACAATTTGAAAAAAAAAAAAATCTCGCTTCTGAACTCAGGTTGTGGGATTCATAGTGCCTTGTGCAGCCCATGGATTACCAGGTGACCTAATGTTTTCTCTATTAACAATGTGTTTTTTTATTTATCTGGATATTTATTTAACTAAAATGACTTAAGATAAGCTTAGCCACATGCTATATGTTTTGAATGGCACCTGTTGACATGAACCAAATGGCTGTGTCTAGTTTTCCATTTATTAGAAGAGGCAGGAGATTTCCTAAAGTGTGTTAAATTCTGCCACGTTGCTGACAGTTTTTTGTAGCTCCTGTTAAGGGGATCTTCCATTAACATTCAAGTTGTAGACTGCTACTATGAAAGTTCACATGGACCCAAACAATGCTGTCAGCTATGATGTAAAGCAACACAATTTTGTATCCTGCTTCTGGGAAGGGCCTGACATTTAAAAATGATTTTGTTCAAAAATTGCCTTTATTCAGACAGGGCTGCATGGTTTGCAAAGATGATTTGACAACTACATGTACATTTTAAACTGTCCAGGCATCCAAGTCTCCTGTGTGTTTCACTATAAAAAATGTAATGTATGTGCCATAACTGTAATAGATGGTATTGTGTTTTGGTTTTACTGTATGTTTTAACTGAATCAGATGACTAAATGTACATATAGAGTACAATGAGATCCCATTTCTTCCTGAGTTCATAATGGTGAGTTTACATGTACTAAGATATTGATGTAATTACTAGAAAACAACACAAATGAAGTCCCTTCCAGCAAGTGTGGCGATACAGACAGAATTTAAAAAAAAAAAAAAACAAAGAGCATACTGTACTATTTAGGTTTTAAAAGCACAAAGCTTATCGCTAGAAAATGGAAAGGCACTGTCATGTTTTTAGAAATGGAGTTCCATTTCAAAACAAGTACTAGGTAAAAATATGTGTTTATTTTATTTACTTATTACCAAATTGTTGAACATTAAAGGCAGGCTGAACAAAGACTCAATCTGATGTGTGACCCAAAGGGGCTGATCCAAACAGCGAATACAATACAACTAACAGTCAGAGTGTATAAATAAAACATGGATAATAAGGTAAAAAAAAATAAATAGTGGAATACCTGAATACTATTAAATAATTTGAAGTAATATACACAGTAACATGACTAAAGCTGCACTTATGCAATACGAACTGGGCAGGCACACAATTCACTGGAAATAACCACTATTGTAGTTTAGGTGGCCAAATGGGAGAGGGTTGAGAAGGAGGTGTATACAAACATGGGGGGCACAGAGTGAAATAATTGTTGTCCCCATAATGAGCATTTTGAAAACAGTAGTTGTTCAGATAAAGTAAAAGGGTTAAATGTGGGAGGAGCTGAATAGTTGCAGGGCTAGGTGTGAGTGGAGAGGTTAGAGAGGAGGACTCTCAAAAACTAGGGAGGTAGAGAAGGAATGGATATCAAAAGGGAGGTTATTCAGGAGGAGAAATATGTGGGAGAGAAAATGCGACTGCCCCACATAACCTTTACATCAGAGGATGGGGATGGAAGACTAATCAGAGGGAAAGATGAGACAATGATGACTATGAAAGCAGTGAATGGACTGAAACTTAACACTTTTAACTGTGATTTCAGCCCAGTAAAAACCTTTGGGCCAAATGTGAATGATTTCAATGTTTGGTCAGTTAATTAAAAAACACTTTAGCTCTTCCCTGTTGGTCAAGGCTAAAATGCCATTACCAGGTGTCCACCCTTTAACTCCCCCGGTGACATACCACCCTTCTAGAGTCACATGATGTGATCGACTAAGTAGCAGCATGAGGTAGTAGCTTCACTGAGAAATAGTCTTAAAATAATTTAAAACTTCAGCAATCCAATCACCATGAAGGGTTCAGTCATGACATATAATTACATGCATGCCTAGAAACACCAACGAAGGGGAAATTGCTTGAAATGGAGCTTGAGAAGGAGAGAGGGGGAGTCTTTGACTACTTCCCCAGACTAGCAAAATGAAATCATGGGCCTATACACACAGCCCAGCAATTCTCTGGCATCCCTGGAGGTACAGGAACCAAAGACTCAGAGTATGGAGATGTTTGTCTGTGAGCTGGGAAACACCAAGGAAGATATCCTTGACATGGCCAGCAACCTAAAATCAATTAGACTGGCTCAGGAGAAACTGACATGAAGAGTCAGGAACATGAGAGCTCAAGTAAGTTGAGTGGAGAATCAGCAGGAATGACTGAAGCTGAATGTGGTAGCCCTTAGAAGGAAGGTAATAGGTTAGAGGAACAGCTACAGGACCAGGAGGGTCACAGCTGTGGAAATAGCTTAGTGTTACTTGGCCTCTTTGAGAAGATGGAGGGTGATTACAACCTACAGTTTGTGCAAGAGCTTATACAAAAGGTAACAGGGACTTTCCGATGTGGTCCCTTTGCATATTATAGAGAGAGGGTCAATCATGTGCTGAGATCCCTCCCGACAGATGGTGACCACCCATGACCCATTATATTTCACTTCCTAAACTACCTTTAAAAACTCTTTTTTTGACTAAGCTCACAGAACTCAAAGAAATTCCATGAGAAGGCAAGAAACTCTTTCTTTTCCAGGACCTGAGCCGACAGGTGTGCTTAGAACAAGCAGCCTACCATGACATTAAAGCTAAGGTGCATACTGCACAAATCCAATTTAAAATCCTATATCCTGAGCCAGCCCAGTGGCACTGAGGGTTGAGGTGCTGGATGCCACACTTCGCACCACGCCGGTGACCCAGGTTCAGGAATGAGTCTGTTCTGCTGGGGGTTGGTGGGGGGAAGAGAGGATTGATCATCTGGAGGACTACTTTCCTACCTCCGGCGAAGGAGACTAGTCATCCCGTCCACTGACTGCCCTCTAGAGGTGACTGGAGGACAGTATTAGTCAGAAGGCTCAGAAGCCAATGTGCTTATGTCAGAGGGGAGGGAAGGAGAAAATGGAAAAAGTTTGGGGCTCCACAGATCTGTGATGGCCTGACCACTCCAGCAAAGTCTCCCCCCCACCCTGCCACCATATTTGCCATACTGGGCGACGGGTGATTGCCAGCATACCTCCACCTGGCCCTGCCATGGAGGAGCAATCCACAGGGGAACATCTGGGGGCAGATGAGCTAGGGGTCGGGCAGCAGGATCGGAGAGGCAGAAAATGTTATGGTCGGGGGGACCATCTGAGGCTGTTACCCTTGTGGATGTTTAGAAGTAGATGAGCAAATAGTGCCTCATCTAGAGAGATATCGGAAAATGATACATCAAAGAAGGAAAAACAGAGAAAAGCGATGGAGGAGGGAGAGGATGCAGATGGTAAGAGGCGGGGGGACAGAGTGGTGGACTGTGGAGCAAGATTAGGGAGAGAGGGGGGAGAGAAGAACCAGAGAAGGTAAAGTATTAATTAAAAATAGATGTGACCTTAGAAGGGTCAGAAATAGCAGAGACTTCAGGTATGAAGACCAGGGTGGCAGGCTGAGAGGAAGGGTATAAACCAAAGTAAATAACCTTCCAGAACTTAGTGGGGGCATAAGGTGAATCTGGTTGTTGGCAGTAAAGTAATTGCCCTTGGCTTCCCTGATAGCTTTTGTACTGACATTTCACAGATCTTTGTACTGCAGCAAGTCCTCATGAGAGCCTGAGGCCATGTATTGGTAATACACAGAGCTGCATTGATATTACTGTTGTAGATTCCAATCTTCTGAAATAAGGCATTAATGTGGTAATTACTTTTCAAAAGCAGTAGGAAAAATAAATATAAAAAAATGTGAGTAAGGTTTAGTTGTTCCATATTTGCAAGAAATATGACAGCATTTTATATCCTGCTAGACAGGTTCCTCCTTATAAAAGCATGTTTTTGTGACCTGATTACAGATGTTTCTGATGCTCAAGCAGCAGACCAACTCAGCCAAAAATGGTTTGTTTTTCTGGAAACAGGTACAAAACACAGGTCTGACAAGCTCATATGCACATTCAGTTCAGTTATGAGTCTTCCAGTATTAATTTTTTAGAACTACATGACCTTCATACATTTTGCCCATGAGAATATAAACCTTTGAACAAGGAAGTCTTTGAGTGTCTGAATATTGTATGTTCAAAATTGCTTGACTGGATAGTAAGACAAATAAAAAGTGAAAAACTCTCCTAGTTCTTCCTTAGTGCCAATGGCTAGTCCCTTTATCCCTCCTCCCAAAAACCCAGTGAGTTTCTGCATTCTACCACCTCCTCCTACATATGCAGTACACATATCAATTGCCAGCTCCGTGCATACTGCCAGGAGCTTAGAACAGCTTTTTTGATATACTAGCCATTGTGGAAACCTGGCTATCTCCCAGCACCCCGGATCATGCGGTCTCGCTTGAAGGCTACAATCTTTTCAGACTCGACCGGGCAAGCAAGAAAGGTGGGGGCTGTGCTATCTACATAAAGTACAACCTCTCCTGTCAATGTGGCAGCTTCACCCCCACAAATACGCAGATGCAACTCCTCCCTATCAAACTGCTTCTTGGTGCACAAAACAAAGTTCTCACAGTGGCCGCAGTCACATCCTCCAAAAGACCACCGTGCCAGTATTAAGTCTGTACTTGATTTTGTTATGCAGCCCTCTGAAAATGAGCTCCTCCTCGGGATTTCAACATAAACTGGCTCGCCTGACACTGGCTCTTACAAAGATGACATCCTAGCAGCAAACCTGACTCAGATGGTAACCTCCCCCACCCAGAAAAATTACAAAACTGGTACAAGCACCCTTATTGACTGGGTTCTCACAAATCACCCTGACCGGATAAAAAACATTAAAGTCCTCCCTGACTCCCTCAGTGACCACTCCCCAGTGTCCTGTACCTGGTCTAATAAATTTCTCAAGCCACCCCCCAAAGTTATAACAAGCAGAGTATTGCCTTATGGGAATCTTATCAAGTTGAAAACCCATCTCCTACAACAGGACTGGACGCCAATCCTTGAATCAACTGATATTAATACCGCACTAGAATACTTCATTAAATCTTTCAACTCTGCATGCGACTTATATGCCCCAGTAAAAAAACGTAAAATCAAAGCGATATCAAATCCATGGATTACTGCCAAACTACTTGCCGAGCTCAAGGTTCGGGACCACCTCTGGGCAGTTGCCAGAGACACAGGCTCACCTCATGATACCCTAAAATACAAGCAGGCATGAAATAGATGTACCTCACAAATTAGGCAAATGAAAGCGCCTGTTTCAAAATGCCTTGAATCCACCTGGGTGATGGAAGAGCTTTTTGGGACAACATCCCAAACATAATGGGTAAACAATCAAAATCGTCACCTACCATTATGAAAGTTGATGGATCCACCACTCTTGACCCAAAGTCTATTGCAGATGTGCTTAATAAGACATTCACAGACCTTAGCGGGGTCCTCCCCCCAGATTTCTTCTCGGACTTACCTGTGCCTAGCCTAGTATCACAAAACACCCCTCTTGACAAACCACAATTTTACTTCAAGAAAATCAAAGTGTATGAAGCACACAAGTACATAAGAAAGGCCTGCTCCAAATCCAGAACAAGTAGTGACACGCTAGATCTAAAAATCCTGTCTCTCACCCTGGATGAAGTAATTCACCCCCTTGCAAAAATTCTTAATCTGTCACTTTGCCAAAGTCAATTTCCCAACAAATGGAAATCTGCCATAGTTACGCCAGTGCACAAAGGGGGGGACAAAACCTCAGCAGGAAACTATCAACCAATATCAATACTCCCTTCCCTCTCCAAAGCACTTGAACGAATAGTGGCAGACCAACTCTCTGATTACCTGGACAAATACAATCTACTCTGTAATCAACAGCACGGCTTTAGGAAAGGACATAGTACAACAACAGCCTTACTTGATTTCTCTGGAGAAGTCCACTCAGCCCTGGACAAAGAGTGCCAAACAGGTGCAGTCTTTATCGATCTTACAAAAGCTTTCGACACAGTCCATCATGGCCTACTTACCTCCCTACTTTCTAGCCTAGGCCTGGCGAAGGTCCTTGTGCTTGGGTAAAAGTTACCTGTTCAATCGGTCACAGGCTGTAAAATCTCTAATGAACTCTCCGACTTCAAACCAGTTCTCTCGGTGTACCACAGGGATCAATTCTTGGACCGCTCCTCTTTAGCCTGTTCCTTAACTCCTCCCAGATATCTGCCAGGAGAAAATAATCTTATACGCTGATGATGCTGTAATTTTCTCTTCCCACAAGGATCCAAACTCCCTACGAAAAGCCTGCAACTTGCTTTCTAGTGTTGAAAGGTGGTTCCTGGATAGTAAACTTGTGCTAAACCACAATAAAACAAAAGCCATGCTCTTCTCCAATCACCAAAACAAAAATATGCATACTCCACTCACCATACAAACCTCTGCGGAATTACACTGGACCAAGTAAATACTTTCAAATATCTTGGCATCACTTTTGACCAAGGGCTCACCTTTGCAACCCACATTGACAACACTGCGAAACAGTGAACCAACGCCTTGAATACTATTCAGAACTCGAATTTCTAAATCAAGCAGCATTGAGAATAGCTATACAGAGTTCTATAATCTCAATCATTGACTATGGCCTTATAATTTATGGCTCAGCTACCTCCACTGCTCTAAGGCGTATCTCAATCACTCTAAATAAGACCTGCCGGCTCCTCACAGGGGCTCAAAGACTGACTCACACGTGTGATCTGTACTATTAATCAGGCTGGTTGAACCTATCAAATCGTCTTATTTATCTCACCTGCACAATGGCAAAAAAATCTATCTTGGGACTGACTCCATTATGTATTCAAAACCTACTCCGACTGAATCCTGGCTCACGACCCTCCACCAGATCTGAACGCCAACCTTTCCTGGTTCCGAGATGCTGGACTGCACAGGGACAAAGATCTTTCACATACAGGGACCCGACATGGTTCAATGCACTTAGTCCACCTACTCTATCCTCAACCTCGCTTGAAGCTTTCAAATCCATGCTCTATGCCCACCTCACCACCACTAGCAACTGTGACTGCGCTAGATAAAGACTACTACTCCTCATGTCCATCCTCACATCTGAGGCCTCTTTCTCCCTGACTAATGAACCCTCTGGTACCTCTACTACTTCCTGTCTCCCACCCAAACTCACTCCCCTTTTTCCTGTCCCTCTCACTTACTCTCCCACTCACCACCTTTCCCTCCTCTCTAGCCTCCTTTGGCGCCTAATGATCACCCTCTCCCTGGAAGTTTCCTTAACCTCGAAATTGTTCACTCGCTTGAACCTGTTATAGCTTGTTTTTCTATGAAACTTAAAAACGTTACTGCCTTAAACTGTTAATAGCAAATTTATGATGTAACTTTCCTGTCTGGTTTTACCTGTAATGTGTATCGTGCTTTGTTAAATGTTCTTTGTGATGTGGAACCTTTGTAAAAGAGCCCTAGCTCAAAGGTATTAATTCCTAGAAAATAAACTAAACTAAACTAAAGTAATCCCCCCAAACCCTCTACCTGGTCTCAAAATACTAGTATTTAAGAGTTGACACCCCCTTCCCCACTGACTGCAGTCCATGACTTTTTTGGGGTGGGGAAAGGGAACTAATAAACTACACTAACTAATCTAATCCCCTCGTCCTGTCCTCCTATACTGTAAAATGCATTGCTGGCTCCAGGCTCACCCCCAAGCTCCCAACATACAGTAGCTATGTTTTAAATTCTAGTTTCCCCATTTCCTGACCCTGACCCATGATTTGGGGGGTATGTTTAGTGAAGCTTGAAGCAACTGTAGCTAGTTGGGTCCCGCTCACCCACCACTGCATGCCATTCCTGTTACTGTAATTTTACAGACTGTGTCAGTGCACTCCATGCATGCACCCAGTAGACTGGGAGAGGTGGACCAGTCTGCATAATTGATAACATTATCAGTGGCACGGACCACTCTTCCACCATCTCTCCCTGGTGCATGCTCAGTGGACTTAAACATTGTATATCACAGTAGTAACAAAAATGCCACACAGCAGGCAGAGTGGAGGACCCAATTTGCTAGCACACAATTTGACTAAAAGGGGCCTCCATGAATTTTGAATCAAGGGTTGGAAAGAACTTTAAAATACAGGCATTCTGGGTGTTTAGGTTAGAGAGGGGGGTTTGCTAAAATATTTTTGTTATACCTCTACTGTATCTTTGCACTTTAAGACTGCTAATGTTGATTCATTTGATTGTAACTGCCGCTGTTTGTTTCAATTTGCCCCTTACCCCGGGTTGCACCTGGAAAAGAGCTTCAGCTTAGTGTGCCTTTCCTGGTTACCAAACTTTTAAATAAAAAAATAAAATATCAGCACCTTAACTGTAAATGGCATAATTTTGGAAGAAACTGCAGCATCTCCAGTGTCTTTGTGTGACCAGTAGCCAATTGGACTGCCATTTTGAGTGGCAGCTTCAACCCAATAGGAACTACAAATTCAGTGATGGGAGTAGTGTCCAGAGGGGTCATGAGGGTTCTACATAGAAACATAGAAACATAGAAGTTGACGGCAGATAAGGACCGCAAGGCCCATCCAGTCTGCCCATTTCTTTTTCTACCTTATAAATGTGCCATCGGCCTTTGCTATGTCAGTGACCTATCTATTCATAGTCATTTGTATTGCTCCCTTATGCCTATCCCATGCCTGTTTGAGCCCTGCACTGTATTCATAGCCACTACTTTTGTGGTAGTCATTCATGCATCTACCACCCTTTCTGTGAAAAGAATTTCTCACATTCCCCTTAATCGGCCTCCCTCTAATCTCATGCTGTGTCCTCTTGTCCTGCTATTTTTCTTATATTTAAACATGTTAGACTCTTTCACCTTGTTTATGCCCTTAAGGTGTTTAAATGTCTCGATCATATCACCTCTCTCCTCCTTTGCTCAGGGTATACATATTGAGCTCCGTTAATCTGTCTCATATGTCTTCTGATGCAGTCCCTGCACCATTTTGTTGCCCTTCTCTGGACTGCCTCAATTTGGTTAATGTCCTTGTGAAGGTGTGGCCTCCAATACTGCACGCAGTACTCCAGATGGGGCCTAACCAATGTCTTGTACAGAGGGATTATTACCCCTCTTACGACTTGTGATACCCCTACTAATACACCCTAACACCCCCCTAGCCTTACCTACTGCTTTAGAGGTCTGCTTGGATGATTTCAGGTCATCAGTGATGATGATGCCCAAGTCTCTTTCTTCCTTTGTGACTGCTAGCAACTCCCCTCCCAGCCTATAAGTGGCATCAGGGTTTCTCTTCCCTATGTGCATGATTTTGCACTTCTTTGCATTAAATCCCAGTTGCCACTCTTCTGACCATTCTGCTAGTTTATCCAGATCTCTTCTCATTCTGCCCACCCATCTGGATCATCTACTCTGTTGCAGATCTTGGTGTCATCTGCAAACAGACAAGCCTTACCCTCTAGTCCATCTGCTAGGTCACTAATGAAGATGTTGAATAGGACTGGCCCCAGGACTGATCCCTGAGGTACCCACTTGTGACTTGCATCTCTTCTGACTGTATACCATTTACCACCACTCTCTGTTTTCTGCCAGTCAACCAGTTTGCCACCCAGTTGACCAACTTCTGACCCACCCCGAGCCTACCTAGCTTATTTATCAATCTTCTATGTGGAACAGTGTCAAAGCTTTGCTGAAGTCAAGGTAGGCGACATCAACTGCTCCCCTTGGTCCACCACTCTGGTTACCCAGTCAAAGAAATCTATGAGATTAGTTTGACAGGACCTTCCTTTGTAAACCCATGCTGTCTTGGATCCTGTGCCCCTATGGATTCCAGGTGTTGCACTATCCTTTCCTTAAGGAGTGCTTCCATAATCTTGCCCACTACTGAGGTAAGACTGACCGGTCTGTAGTTCCCCGCCTCCTCCTGCTACCACTCTTGTGGAGTGGGATCACATGAGCCCTTCTCCAGTCTTCGGGACCTCTCCTGTGCTCAGAGACTCACTAAACAATTCTGCTAATGGCTCTGCTAGTTCCTCCTTTAGCTCCTTAAGTACCCTGGGATGTATGCCATCAGGTCCCATTGCCTTATCCACCCTGAGCTTAGCAAGCTCTTGTAGGACCCTTTTCTTGTGAAGGAGTAGTGCTCCACCTCCTCCCCTGTGTCCATGATGCTGAGCTGGGCCCTGCCCTACCTCTCTTCAGTGAATACTGAGCAAAAGTATCTATTTAGGATAGATGCCTTTACAGGGTCCTCCTCCTCACATGCTCCCTTTTCTCCATTAAGCTTAGCAATACCCCTCTGACTTTCTCCTTTCACTAATGTATCTATAGAAAGTCTTGTCACCTTCTTTACTGTTTGTGCTAGTGTTTCCTCAGTTTGGGACTTTGCCTGCCTTACTGCCTTACCTGCTTCCCTTAGGGCAGTTTGGTATGCCCCCTATCTTCATCCCGCTGTGTTCCCTTATATTTTCTGAAGGCCAGCCTTTTGGCTCTGACCTTTTCTGCTACTGTATTTGAGAACCAAAGTGGTTTCCTTCTTTTTTTGCACTTCCTTTTCTGTCTAACGCAATGGGATGTTGCTTCAAGTATTGTATCCTTAATGCTTGCCCACTTTGCCTGTACCTCCTCACCTGTGTTTCTTTTTGCCAGGGCTAGCTTAACTCTGTTGGCCATCTTATCAAAGTCAGCTCCTCTGAAGTCCCATATTTTTGCCTTGGAGCCAGCTGCTCCCAACCATCTTACCCACAACATCCCAGGACAGTTTGTCTCATACACCCTGCCCTCCACCTAATTGAGCAGTGGAAGAACATTCTGCTCTTCATGTACTGTCTACTGGCTCTAGCAGCCCTCTGTGAATGTCCTGTAGCTAAGGAGCACAAGTTAAAGCATCCAAGGCTGGGGAATAGCAGGCTGTTTCTACCATGTGTGGTCCACATCATTCACACTTCCAGGCTTACATAAGGAGCACATATACTGTTGCTAAAATAAGTAACTGTGCTGCTCTGAATGTCTGCCTAACACAGCACAGTTTCCTCTGCCTAATCCTGTTTTAAAATAGTGTGCTGTAAGAATGTCATACTACATTAAGCTACTGTGCTGCATTGCTACTTTAAAAATTGTTCTAGTCATATCTGACTACTGTTCACATGACATGTTTAGGGAGTCAGAACCACCTCCCTCCAGATATAACTAATTTCACTATGTCAGACCATTTAAGCTCTAGTGAGATTGTTCCCAGCTATAATGCTGTATTGCCCATGTTCAAAAACAAACATATTATCCTATCGGGATGACCCTTAATGTTTCCAGTGATAGTACATGCTACCTAAAACTATTTACTTGCCAAGACCATCCTGCTACACTCTTTCTGTCTCTCTTACTCCTACTTAAAGCTGAAAACATAGAAAGTAACCATGTCACTGGTTTTGGCCCTGGACTCATTCCAGCTAGCTGTAGTTATCGCATATGGAAATCACTGCATGGTCTAAAAATAGTTCACGTGGGTGTTTGCAGTCATATATCAAAAATGCCTGAAAGAGAAGCCTGGGTCAAGCTCCATGGCCCTGACATAATTAATATATCTGAAACCTAGTTGAAGGTATTTATCCCTAACTAATCATGTCACTCCCTGGTACTAACATTTTCTGTCAAGACAGAGTTTGATCAAACAGAGGAGAAGGTCCTAAAGTATTACAAAGAACACCTTGCCCTAACTGAGAATTGTAGTAGCTGCTACAGTAGTTTAGTCTGTTAGAGGCTAATCCCCAAATGAACCCATGGCCAGGTCACAAAGTTGTAATTTTACTCTGCCTATGTTCCACCCAAAGGTGGGACTGATAGCTTAACCAAAGTGCTTGACAGCATTAACGTCTACCTGACCCCTAGTGACATGGTCATCATTGATGATTTCAGTCTTATCTGGTGTCTGAAAAATCAATCAGTTTACATTGAGATCTATAAGCAGATGAATTAAGCCAAATTAATTTTCTATCCTATCCAGCTTAACAGTAACATCTTTAATCATGCTCCCCTAGATCTGACCATTACCATGAAAGGTGAGAGGATCAGGTGTCTTGACATCTTAGTTGGTGCCCTCATTGAACTCACCACTACCCACAGTAGCAGCAACTGGGAGGAACGGATATTTCCAGATATGCTGTGATATTTCTAAAGGGATTCTCTCTGTGGTCATACAGTGGTATTGGAGGCAGTCAGGGAATTTCTATAGATACATCACAGAAATTTCTGGAAACATCTGACCATGTTGATTGCTGTAACTATACTGTATATGATTTCATAACATGGGTACCGATCGGCATGCAATTCAATTTGAGGAGTCCCTCTGCAAGGCCATACATTAAATTCCCTTTTTAATGCGTGGTTCCATGGAGGAACTCAAGTCAGTAGGTGTTGGCGCTTGTTCCTCACTTCACAAAGTGAAGAGAGAGCACAGCAGCACAGATTATGTGTTAGTGAGAGAGCATTGCACCTGCTCACATAGTGTATAGTACCACAGTATGACACAGTAACATTATGACACCAGTCGCCCCTGCCAGAGAGAGAGAGACGCACACACAGACAGGGAAAGCATAGCATGCTGGTGGAGAAGGATAGAGAGAGGCTGGTCCATGGTGCACACAGTAATACTGCAAAGCAAGTCATAGTAAAAAACAAGTATCAGACATGTATTGTAGTGAACTCGTGCAGCTGCCCTACTATCTGAGGAGAGAAAGACAGGCTGTGGAAGTGGACATCGCGGACTGCAAAATGGACAGCCATATATTCCCAATGGTCTCCTAGTGAGCTGTGCAGGTGTACCCCTGTCTTTGTCCCTCTGAAGGTGATCAACACCCCCCCCCAGTGAGTGAGCAGTGAGCAGGATTCACAAAGTGATCCTGCCCCCTGTATGTTTGTGTGTGTCTGCGGGGCACGATGCACTGAGGTTGCTGGTAAGTGCGACAGGATCACAAGTTAAACTGACAGTGCAACACTAGCTGAGAGAGAGAGAGAGGGAGAGGGATGCAGAGAGGGAGACCAAGAGCAAGGTGCTGCCACACAGTAATAAGAACTGCATTACATTTGTTGGTGTGCCAAATATTAGCAGACTTACCTGCCAAGTGTTGTTTCATGATCGGAATTGCAGCACTATGGTGTGTCAGTCCCTGTGACTGTCTCTCTCTCCAGACTCAGCTTGCTTATGCAGTCAGAATCATCCAAAGAGGGTGTTCTGCAGGAATCAGTGGGCAGCAGGTAGTGCGGCAGTAATTCTGGCAGGCATGCATTCCCCCAGCAGTGTGTGGTGGCTGGTATGTTTTCTGTGTGCCTTATTGTAGCTATTTAAAAAAAAACAAATGTTGATTGCAGACATGCACACTTTTCTGAGATGCATTCTTCAACTGGCTAACAGGTCTCTGGGCATGGTGCATCAACAGTGAGAGAGTAAGCATGCTTACAGGGACAGGCAAAGAGAGAGAGAGAGAGAGAGAGAGAGAGATAGGGAGGAAGAGGGGGCGAAAAAGACAGAAAGAGAACCAGAGTGTGTAAGATCTCCAGCAGCTATAGAGAGAGTCCACAGTGCATTCCGGTAGTCAGTGACAAGTGACAGACAGACAGACAGAGTGGCACAGCAAATAGAACAGTTGTGCAGCAAGTGGTCTGACCCGATCACTGTTGCAGCAGTGTGGTGTGCCACTCTCTGTCACTCTCTTTCTCTATTTAGCTGTGACTATGTGCTATTCTTTGCATGTCTTTCACTATGTCTCTGCCTGTAGAGATTGTGACAGCAAGCTGATGCAACAGTGACTGTCAGCAAGCGTCTGTCTTTGTATGTCTGTCATATGGGGATAGGGGCTGAAAAGTCCACAGTGTTGACAGTGTAACCAGAGAGAGAGAGAGAGACAAACATACAGCATTAGGGTTTGGGGTGGGGGGGGAAGTTGATAAATCAAAGGTGTTGCGCATGTTGGCACAGGATGTTATGAGAATAAATGTGACAGATCATAGCATATGTTCTTTTTTTCTTAGGGACTGTTTTACAAGGCAGCAGAATACAGTAACATTTTTGTGTTTAAAGACAATAAAAAGTATTTTGCAGATTTTCCCATGTTTGTTGCATAACCCATGTTATAAGTGCAATAACCCACTCCAGGGTATGGGGTTATGGTAATGTAATGCATGGCTGATGCTGCGAAGACATTCGGCCTGTGGCTGAGTGTCTCACACTGCACCCATCCATGCGTTAAATCACCATAACCCCATACCCTGTCATGTGTTATTGCAAACCTGTAGGACGCCTAGAGTCCCCCCAAAGTGACTACATTCTGTGACTTCTCTAAATTTTCATACAACTCCCTCTTCTCTGCAGCTGCAAGTGAACAGTTGGTACTGCAGCCTGCTGGATATTGTACATTCAAGGAGGTGGGAGATACTCAGGAAGGGCACCTTCTTTTGTAGGCAATTGACAGTCAGAGGGGGATTTCATATTGTAGTATGTTTTAATTGTATAACTCTGTTTCCAAATTTTGCTAATTTATCACTGAATGGTAGTGCTGGGACTGTGACAGTCATCTGATGGACACTGGGAGACACCAAAGGGAGTTTGGGAATAAGTAGTAGTCAGCTGGTTTCCTTCTGATAATAAGCATGCGTATGCAGGACAAAATGACCAGCTGATGGTATACTGTTGCTACAGCGACAGGTTTACAGCGACAAGGTCAATACCAACATCGCCACATCACTGTAACGTTCGTCTGGGACCCAGCCCCCTTCCCCATATTCTTGCACGCCATCCCTGACTCAGCTCCATCTCAGAGTTGAGAATCCAAAAGAGGGGAGTGCAGGAGGTGCAGCCCCCTGCAAAACAAGAAGATTGCACACGACAGCACTTTCCCCACTGCAATTGAGGAGGATGTAGTGGTGTCGATGCAGCTTCGTGGATCCCCAACTGACTAACAATACAGGTTGGCTTATTTTGGACCGAATAGATACTGTCTGCTATTTTTGTCAGGGACAGGGTACTTCTGTGAATTGACCTTAAAGGTCTGACTTTTTGACCCTAAAGGCATGGCTTAGTTCCACCCTTTTGTGACATACAATGACCTGTTGTAAAGAATAAAATGTACCTGTTAAGACTGGTGGTCCTGGAAGGAAATCTAAATAAGTAATTTCCAGATTGATGGCATACTGTGGCTATTTTAAGTACTGAACTTGATTTCCCTTATCTTTGGTGGCCCATTACACTGGTCATAATATGCTGAGTTGTTTTATTTTTTTTTTAAACTTGTGATTGATTACTAGAGCCATAATGGTTATAAGGTACAGGCTCTGACATTATAAAATGTTGACTACTTCTATGGTTTTATACAGCTATGAATTATAAAATATTCTAAGAGTACTGATAACCAATAAGCTGCTCTGTTTTAAATATGATTGATGTATATTATCAGTTTACTATTTATGGATAGCTAATGCAAGGTAGTGCTGGTTAAAGTTCTGTTTTTTCTGCCCTAATAGGCATGGATAAGTGAACTAGGTTATTCATAGGATTGTGCTCATTGGAAAATGAATATATGTATTGACAGTATGTTTAACTGTGATATTTATTTCTCTTATATTCTGTATTGGTTCTATGTGATAACGGTGATCGCAAAACTGTGTTTACCATTAGGGCAAGTATTCATCACTGAAAATAAAAATGGCAATGTATACTCCAAGTGAACACAACCAGGTGAACAGGCGTGTCTAGTTATGCAGGGGGCTGTGCCCCCCACATCTCCCTTACTAAATATTGTCAACTCCATCGGGGTGCATGTCAGGGTGGGGGAAAAACTTGAACAAAAAACAAAATACTCCCACCTGCCAAACACTATGCACCTCACCAGCCCTGAACTCTGCATCATCCCCACTGTAGTCAGTCACCATCACCACCACACCACACAGCCAACTCAGCATCTTTTTTGTTGCACATACCTTCCCTCTTCTTCTGTCTCTCCGTCCTGTCCTTCCATATGCCTGCTCTTCACGATAGCTACCTTTTCAGGGTCGGTAACATAACACATGCTGCTCTTTTGAGTCGCTCACATGTTAGTCACTCAAGTACAGTCACCTTTTTAGTGGTATACCATCTGTATTTGTATTGAATGTTTGTATATATTGTTTTGCCATTAAGTATATTTTATTGAAAATGTCCATGAATGTTTGTATTTGTTTTTAGTATATTGCAATGGCTTGTCAGCTGGACAATAAAACCAAACTGAATATGGAATACTCCTCTCTGTAATATCTATTATTGACTGGACATTTCTGGATATTATTCCTGATGTTACCTTAGAATTGGTTTTGTTCCTTACCAAGGTGACTTAAGTTGAAAACATACATTTTCCGATCACTTCTAGGTATCTTATGGGATCTAATAACAGATATCTCTCTAAAAGTTTACAAGCTCTTATGAAACTGTGACAAACAACAGAACACATCTCTTAAAGAAATAGATATGAAATGTTTTCATGCTGCACACATAAAACTACTCAAGTAATATGCATGCTGTAAGTATGATTTAAATGTTATATTGGAACCAATTGCGCGCATATGGCATGCATGCAGCAAGAAAGTGCGGAAACCATGATTTTTCTGTTAGATTTGGAAAGACTGCATGCATGTGGCATGCATGCCAAAAGCAAGAGATCACTGATAACTGCACACGTAAAAGTTAAGTGACTTGCTTAGGATCTCACCGTACAAAAGTGGGGGTTGATGAGATTCAAACCCGGTCTTCATGCCTCCAAGTCTCCTTGCTTGCAGTTCAGTGCCTTTAACCACTAAGCCATACTGTCTGCACACATATGGTTCTCTTGTATTTCAATACATACTGTATCTAACTACATCTGCATGCATGCAGCATGCTTGTAGCCACTGTTATGCTTTTCAGTTTTCTTCTCTTACTCATCTCAGTTTTACAGTTGAACTGTAGCACACATACCAATGGGAAACCCATGTGTTTTCTCTCCCCAATACAAAAATGTACCCACAAAATCACTTAATTACTTCAGTCTGGACTGTACACCTATTATTTTCTCTCCATAGCTTTGAATGCTTCCATGCAAACAGACTTTAAGGTGCAAACACAAAAGTAGAAATAACTTGACACACACCCACATGGCCAGTCCCCCCCATGCACACACACTGTATCAGGTACAGCAGTGCTGCTACAGACAACCCACCAAATATAGATATAAGTAAAAAATCTCTTACTTGAGTACTAGGGAGCCAGAGGCAGAAGTATTTAAAAGATGATGTCCATGGGTCAGAGTGTTGGGCTGTACCTCCTTGAAATGAATGGAGTTATTTTTTATTACTATTTTATATGTAATGATGGTGAGTTGGAAAAACACAGAGGTCACTGTTCTACTAACAAGGCCCTTGTTAGTCAAGCTGTGGCCTTAATTAATCTCCAATCCTCCATCAATAATGTATAAAATAGTAGTAAAAAAAAACATTCATTTCAATGGTGCACACCCCTGCAGTCTCCTTTTCCCTTTGTCATAATGTGCCTGAGCATGGAGATGTGGAGGTCAGCTTCATTGGGGAGGGTATAAGCCTGAATATAGTGGGGCTCCAATAGTCTGTGCATATCATACCACTTAACTGTCCATGAATGCAAGGGACAGCTCTAGAATGTCTGTAACATCTCTAAAAGGTAAAACATATTTGTTTTGACTGAAACATGATAAGCAAATCAGGACAAATTCACATGTATAAGATTCATCTGTATATCCCCTGGAGCAATACATCAGATTTGAGTTTAACCCCACCCAATTACTAACCAATTTTTTTCCTGGCAGAAATTCTGCCCCCCCAAAAAAAAAAAACGAACTCTGTCCTGATTTTTCTCCTGGACTCCATTTCATTCAATACCCATCCCTATGGGTCATGAAGCCACCCAAAAGTGAAGAAACATGAAAAACACATCAATATTTCAGTTCTTCCTGCTTCCCTAATTCTCCTTTTAAAAAAAAGCTATTTACTTTTACTTACCTGGCCATATGATCAGAATCTGCAGCCTGGTACAGTGTGCCACCAGCCCAGTTTTCAGTCTGCTACCCCCTCTTTTCTTCCGCCAGAAGCTGGGTGGTAGGCTTGATTATTACAGGTCCCCAACATGGTCTGTGACCAAGTCTCCTCACCAACTGAACCCACACAAACTGGGTTGCTTGCTTTTTGCTTGGTTGCTGCTGTGTGGCTGCTGCTGCACTGCACTGATCAATCAATCAATCAAGTCTTTATTTAACCAGGCATTCATCGTTGAGCAGATGCTCATTTGCAAGATGGACCTGGGTGGAGCATGAACAATTGTATATACAGGTCAACACAGGTATTTACAAGGCAATACAGATAATACTCTTTACAGAGAGGAAGAAAAAGAAGTTCATATGTACATAGAATTATATAGATATTGTACAGATTACACGGTATTTACATACATAGAAGTGTCTATAGGAAGATAAAGCAGGTTATCTAAGGTTGCAGGAGGAAGTAATGGAAGAAAAAAATAAAAATAAAAATATACACCAGGTAGAGGTGAAGGTAGGGGGGAAGAGAGGGAGGGAAGTAGGAGGAGAAAGGCTAGGAGGGCACAGTGCACAGAAAGGAGTTGGTAAAGCTGAATGTAGAGAAGGTGGATGGAGAAAAGGAGTATGTGTGAGCCCCGGGATTGAATGCTATAAAGTACGGGGCATGGTAGGATGTCACAACCCAGGGTAGTGAGCTCCTATCCGAGGTTGGGAAAGGAAGAATAAGGGGATGGATGGGCCTAGTGTTGATAAGACAGGGGATAAGAGAGAGAACAAATAGGCTGGTGATCAAGGCCTATGAAGGCCACCCACACTGTTGCACCACTGCTGCTAAGCCTAGCTTGCTGCCATGGGGGTATGTGCTGTATTTCTTTGCAAGGCAAGCCTAGTAGAGTAAGTAGGTAATACAAAATCACACAAACCCCAATAATGCAAAGCATCATGGGCTATATATGCAGATCACCACAAAATATTATGCTGGTTCAACTTTATGTAGAAGTAAGAAGAGTAAGTATGTAGCCTAGTCTTGAATGAGCTTCTAGCTCACCCTTTGCCCCTTCAGCCATCAGGTGAGACGGAGACTCACTAAGAGTAGACCAACAAAAATATGCTGCCACAACACTGCTATTGAGAGTTTAGTGCTGATCAACTCCTCCAAGCTGTAGTGTGCAGTCTGTCTACTCTGTGGCGGGAAAGACAGTATCACACTTGGAAGGCTCATGTGCTCTTTCTTGGCTGGAAAACATCCACATCACATGTGATTGTGCTGCTGCTAATAGGTGGAGAGTGGACAACACAATACAGACACAGTCGAGTCTGGAGAGCACCTGCAGCGTAAGCACACACAACCCAGGTGGGCACTTATTGTGCAAAAGATTATATCCAAATTTAATGCCATTATTGCCACACCATAAAAACAACCTAGACACAAATATGAGGGGGGCAACATCCTCCCCCTCTGCCCTACCTAACTGGAACCCCTGTTTAATGGCTGAAATTCATTCTCAGGTGTTAATGCAATGGTTTCCACTGTGTTCTAGGGTACTGTATCTCCATGTTTCATGATGTATTCTGAACGTCATGTGGGTTAGTGTCCCTCATTGTCCCTCATTTTAAGTGTCCATGTCCCTCATTTCAGTGACAAAATCTGAGGTATGGTGCATGCTTCCAAGACCCTACTCATCACAAAGAGTGCTGAGTATGGCCATAGTGTATATGCTCAATACAGAATGACGAAGGTAAAGTAAGTAAGATGAAACAATCTTGGAGAAACATATTTGTAGCACTAAATATGCATAAGGGATTTGCATGATCAAAAACAAAAAGGATAGACTTCACAACACAGAGGCCCCTCTCCGTGCATCTGGAATGGGGCATGTTGACTGGCTATAGACTGAATTAATTGTTCTGATCCAGCTGAATTTCATTTAATGATTTTTATTGTTTTAATCTGTTATTTATGTACGGCACCTTGGTAATTGAAAGAAGCCTTACAAGCAAACAATACTTTACAAATTAATGGTGGTTTAATGACAAAAACTCAAAAGCCATTAAACAACTTGCAAAAGGATCAGAATTAATGAATTTACCTAATTTTTATGGGAATTCAAATACAAATGTATATTAATGACTCTAATTGCTAGCAGTAGTATAAGAAATAGAAACGGATGTGTTTTTTGATTAGATTTGCCCCAGCTTAGCTGCTGCACACATGGCAAGCATGCAGCATGTGAACCTGATGTGATATTTAAATGATGTTCACACCAGCTTAACTGCTGCACTCATGTCAAGCATGCAACATGCAAACCTGATGTACTTTTTAGAAGATGTTTACACCAGCTTACCTGCTGCGCACACGTCAAGCTTGCAGCATGCAAACCTGATTTGCTTTTTAGACCTGATTCACTTAGGATCTCTTTGTGTATGCGAACTGCATGCAGTCATTTCATAATTAAGCATGTGGCATGCAATCTGCATGTACATAGTACAACTATATTTCTGCAAGGGATTTAAGCAAACCTAATCTGTTGACTATAGGCAAACTTATTGTCAACTCAGAAGTCAGTGAAAAAATACAGTATAGTTAAATAAAGATAATTATTTTCAAAAAATCAACAGGTCAGAAACCTTGGGAGCCCTAGAAAGTTCTGGATAGTGGTGAATTTTGTAATTGACCTAAGAATAAAACACAACATTGACAGACTATGCACAGGTGACACCCTGATTACAGCCCTCCCACCACCACTCATTGTTAACTCTCTAAATTAGAAATTTACAAACCTACACTATTTATTTTAGCAAACTTCCTCCCAAGGTCCATGGACTGATGTAAATCTCTCCTCTAACATTCCCACCCACAATTCCACCTCCCGTTTATTTAAAAAAAGTATCCTCCCTATATGACTACAAAATGTTGTTCACACACTCATCCCATGACCTCCTAACTTACATCAAGCAGACCATGGTGGCACAAGGAGAAAGAGCTCAGTGCCCACCTTCCAGTTGATGCACTCTATCCCCCCAGGGGCAATTCCCAGACCTGACACCAACCTCGGGGCTAGCCAGTCCAGATAGTCAATCCACCACTTCCTGACCAAGACAATCCTTTGTCTCCTCACATGGCAAATCATCACATGGCTTAGTCATCAGAGAACAGCCCAATAAATCCACTGAGATGGCCACCTTTCTAATAACTGTTCCTCCAGTTTTCAGGCCTCAGTACTCCTAACATTCCAATTTGATCAATTCACACCACCTTCCGATTGTTGAAGCAGATCATGGAATCCTCGACCACAGCTGCTCGGCTTTGATAGGTTATTCTCTTTACCTTTCAGTGGCGGGTAAAATCCAATGCCAAATGATAGCACTGAATGGTTCCCAATCCCACTCGTACAAGCAAGTAAGGGTACACTCGCTACAGTTAATAAAATCACAAGCAATTGGCATCCCAAAAATGGAGGATGAACTGTGTAATGACAGCAGCTCTCAAGTTAATGCTGCTTTTGGCACTCGCTTCCCGGCACAAAAGAAAATAACCTGGAAATTTACAAAAACTTTACAAAACTAACTAAAAAACTGATTAAAACAATTCAAACAAAGGAACTGCTGCACTAAACTGATGGCTAGTCCAGCGTGTCCACCATTAACTCTGTCTTTATCAGTGGGAAAAGGAGGACACCTGCCCATGGACTGCTCACCTACACCACTGCATCAGATGATGGATCCTGCCACAGGAACAGAAGAAGCCTGACTAGCCCAATAAGTCGTGATCCTACCAATTGCAGGGGAAGGTCTTGAGGGTCTCCAGGACATTTCCCAAGGTGTTTTCTTCCAGAAATGTCCTAATATGTTGCCCAAATGGCTAAAAAGCAACAGTATGGAGATCAATGTGTCAAATATTCCAAAAAATAAAATAAGAGAAGATTGCCCTGTTGATAATGTTAAACGTTGATTTAGTTAAAAATGTCTGACACTGATGTCAAAGATAGGTTAAAGCATTGACAATAGTAGTACCAGCACAGCTGAAATGGAATCTGCATGTTGACTTTATTAATAAGGCCAATAAGAAAATATATGTCTTGTATATATTAAACAAGATAGGGATATGTACTGAATGAGCCTCTGTTAGTATACAAATCAATAATTACTCCTTTCCATGAATAAAGTGCACAGTTTGTCATTCAGGACATGGAGAGGGGAACACTCAGAAATATGAGGCTCTTCATAAGAGTGTGAGCTCCAGCACAGATAGAGGATTAAGATATCAGCAGGCCATGGCTAATTGGGGGTTGGAACCCTTAACCGAAGGTGTAACGACTTGAGCAAGAGGTGTTTTTTTTTATATTAATGACTCAGAAATATACAACTAAAAATGAAAAACAAGGCCTTTTAATGTCATGCAGTACAAAACTTGCAAGTAGAAAACAAGAGAACCAGGCACTTCAATGTATAAGAGAAACAAGTGCAGTCATACAAGAATTGATTCATGAAATCTCCTTTATTGGAGTAGGATGTAAATAATGCAGTAAACAGCACTCATAAAGTACTTGAGTCCAGAGCCCTGTTTGAATGCTGCTTACTGCACTATTTCATCCCATTCTAAGAGTTTCTTTATAAGCAATTCTCATTTGACAGTAATTAGTTTTCTTTTTGTGTCATGAGTACCCAATTATGATGACACAGAAACATGGTAAATATTATTTTCTCATCCGGAGTGCCACCTAATCATAACCAGTATGATTTATGTAATTATAAATGTTGGATGATAAATGATAGAAGTACAGTACTCAGTGATTGTTTCATTTTTATTTATAGAACAATTAAGGAATTCAGGTGAAATACCAGTGTTGAATTTCTTGGTTTCTTTTGTATTAAGTGGACCCTATGAGTTTCATGAAGGAACTTACATGCATTTTTGTGATACTATCTAACATTTATCATCAATGTTGTCCCTGTGGGGTGATGATAAAGATGCAAAATACACTTACATGTGTAATATTAAGTAGATAATATGTAATGTATAGAATATTTCATAATCATTTTCATAACTATTTAGAGGCTATGAACCAAGTCCTTGTATCTATATACACTGCACTTAGTGTCAGCCAGGGTTATGTACCTGTGTATAGCTCACACTACAGAGTTTTCATGTCTGTAAATGTGTACATTGTAAAAGTGATGGTATTTGTTGACGTACATGATATATGCTTTGCTAAAAACTGTGTTAATGCACCATTTAGGGTACCTTTTATTGCCACAAAAGTAGGGAAATGCTGCATTAGAATTTAAAACTCTAACTTCCCACCCCAGGCAGCAATAGAACAAAACCACACAAGTAGCACCAGACAGCCATCATCAGGTACGACAAACAACATGCAACATACAACTGTTTACACACCTGCTACCACTTATAACAGCAAAACATAGCTATTTTAAGATAATTTGAGCTTTCAAATATAACATTTAACTTTTTTGGGAAATGCCACCCCATAAACAAAACTGCTACCCCTTTGAAAAATGTCTAAATCTGCTGTGAGACCATGATACTCACATTTCAACAGTACTTCCCTTTTCAGAAGCATAGGCTCCCATAGAGCCTGCACTTCTGCAGCCACATAAATTCATGTTATATGACATGCTCACACAGGTGTGGCTGCATAAGCACAGGCCCCTGTGCCTACACAACTGCAGATGCAAATCCACAAAAGCAGCACATCGATGCTACTGTATTTCTGTCATCTGGAAACAGTTGTATGTTGTTTGTTGTACCTGATGATGGCAGTCTATCATTGCTTATGTATTGCTTAGCTCATACTCTATTGCAGTGCTCATTCATAGCTCAACTGGCAGATAGCTATGGAAGTGAGAGGAGTGCCATGCTGCTCACCAACCAGGAGTCCATATGGGGTGGTGGTTGATGACATAACAGAGTGGTCCACTAGACCACCATGGATGGGGCTGGTTTTAATAGGACACGGACTGAGAATGAAGAGGGTGCACTAGACCATGATGGAATTTTTTTTTCTCTATGGGGACAATGATCGGAGATGGAGATGGGGATGGGGGTGTAGGGACCACTAGACTACAAGGGAAACTTTTCATTAAAGGGGGCAGTCGATCGGACACTGGGGGAAGGGGGAGAGACCACTATGCTACCAACAAATTATTTCTTTCATCAGGATGGTGACCAAACATCTGGGGAGGGGTATGGACCACTACACTATCAGGGAAATCTAATATTTTATACATGGATGGCCATGAGACACTGGGAGGGGGGCACTAGACTACAGGGAAATTGTTTCTCACAAGTTGCAAAACTGGATATTCTTTAATTGCATAGCTTTCCCATGATTTGCATAAAAGGATTAACAGAAGCAAAAAAAAAAAAAGACATTAATCAACAAAATACAAAACTAACTGCAGAGTCAGATTTCTGGACTCATGATTAGCTAAACACAAGTACTGTTCTGCTGGTAATCCCTGTATTTCTCAAGTAATTTAACATTATAGCCACTGCTAACTGAAAAGAAGATGGTGGCAGCGTGAAAAAGGGTTTCCCATTTGCAGCTCAGGATTACCCATTTGAGATCAAGAATCCTATTTTGAGCCTGCCAAATACAACCAGAACAACACTTGACACATCAAGAGCTCTTTAATCCCTGATGAGGCATGCCAAATGTTATGCCAATCATTCGGACAGTTGCAAACTTATTACACTGCAAACATTTCAGTTTAACATAGAAGTGAAGATTTTATCCTAACAATAGGGATGTGACTGTGCCCCTATGTAATAACTGGTGGCTCCCTTTATCACACTGATTATCAGTGTGATCAAACATTGTAATAGCTGGGTATGATGTCATACCCAGTTATTATGGCATTTGGAGCACTTACACTTCACTTTTACTTAAAATACAACAGTGGGAAACACTTCACTCTGTAAGTCCTAGCACCAGTTATTATGAAAAATAAAACATAAGTGACTGTGTGCTTATGAAGTTTTTTAATTTTTACACACCCTCACAACTTTATACTGTAGGTCATCATACACCTTACATGTGCAAAAAAAAAAACTCCATAACACACAGTCACCTATGCATTATTCCCTATATTATACTGGCATGATAGCACCAGTATTTTAAGGGTTGAGTAAGGTGTTTAATGTTACTCCCAGTTTTTGCACCATAATAACTTTGGTAGTGTTTAACAAAATAGCCAAAACTGTTGCATGCATGGTCCATCGGATGGGGTCTCACAATGCAAAATGTTTCTTGAAGGTATCCTGTGCAGTTTTGGAGCTTTGCTTTTTAATGGTGTGTTTCTTCCTATACTTAACATACTTTTATTTTTCTTTTTTGCTCTCATATTCACCCTAGTTAGTACAAAACATCTCCACAGCACAGGCCCAGTGGTGCTGAGGGTTGAGGCACTAGACCCCATACCTCGCTCCATGCTGATGACCCTGGTTCGGGAATGAGCCTGGGTCGGGGGTGAGCTGGTGATTGCTCAATCTCTCTCTCTCGCTCTCTCCCCCTCTATCTGTCTGTCTACCTGTGTTCCTGTCTGTCTGTCTGTCTATCTATCTATCTATCTATCTATCTATCTATCTATCTATCTTTGTGTTATTTCTACATCCCTCCCTTTCCAGCTAAGCCAGACCTCCATTGCCCTTACCTGATTGACAAAAATGGTACCAGGGTGTACAACCTCAGAACTCCTTACTCAGCTCCTTCCTTCCCAGGACACATGCTCTGCAATGCATAGGTGGTGACATTGGGGTGCCCACCCCAGTGCCATCATACAGTAACAGCCAACATTCAGGGGTGCCCAATTCCTACTGTCATATCCATCGAAGCATTAAACTGAAAACCGGTCTCTCTCTGTCTCTTTTTTCCAAGCACCATGTAAATATGAAAATGGACCATCACTGATTTGACCTCCCACATCCCCTCCCACTCCTCCCTGATCTCCTATTCAGTATCCCCCCGCCGGAGTCTCACTCAGCTGCAAGTGTTACATGGTGTAGATCCACTCTCAGATCAAAAACACATCTTGCTGCCGGAACTGGCTACTGTGACATAAGAAAACAAGGTAAGTCTGTGTAATGTATTTCTACGTGTTTTGAACTTTTACTCATAACTTTGTCATTTTTAAATATTTTTACACCAAATTTTAAACATGGCATTTCTGGGACCCTACCTTATGAACACATATCTGAGTTTTTTCAGATCTGTACCAAATGTTCATTTTGTAGTGGCTCCATGAAATCACCTTTCAGAAAGGATGTTAAAATCGTCACCTACTGGGGTGATGAAGTGGGGATATAAAAGTCTGTGTTGAAAATTTGGTGGAGAAATACGGTAAAATGACCACGTTATGAGTGAAAGTTGAAATATTCCACCATTCACTCATAGCATCACTGATTTCTAATATTTTACTACCAAATTTTCAACATAGCCTTTTTGGGACCCCTCCTCATGAACAACACAGGTGACATGTTTCATATTCATGCTAAAAGTGGATTTCAGTCACTCAACAAAATTATGTTTCACCTAGGATCTGAAAATTACCACCTACCAGGTTCATGATGTGGGCTAATAAGAAGAGAACACTGAAACATTCCAATTTTCACTCAGCACATTGCTAATTTTCAGTATTTTGACTAAAATCATTCAACATAGCCATTCCCCTACCTCATAAAAATGACAGGTGTCATTTTTCAAATGCTGGATGAGATGTGTTTTCACACTTGTGGTGGGAAATTACATTTTGACCACTATGTATAAATGCCACATGTCATGTTCATAAGTGTGAATCATAAAATGACTATCTTGAAAATTTAGTTACAAAATTTAAAACACATAACTCTTAAGAAAAGTTGTGTATAGTGCCAGCCTTTATCCCAATGGTTAGTGCTTTGTGATTCTGTGCCAGTGAGCTGAGTTCAGGGGTGAACTTAGTGAGTCAGCTGGATGGATGAGGGTTGGGAGATTGTACTGTCATGTGACACCATCCTCCAGCCTAGGAAGGAAAGGTGTAGGGTTGTCTACATGGGCCCAAGTACCATATAGTGAAGAGAACTATTCTCTTGGCATAGGGTCCTTCACTTCGGCACTCATGAGCACCAGAGGACCCAGCGCTTTGGCTGACATATCAGCTATTTGCACTGTACATCTATATATGTGGTCACGTGGAAGTGCAAGGCCCAGATGGCCTTGCATTTCCACAGCCTATGAGACAGCCCTGTGAATTCTTGACATCTGTTACCAAACAGAAGTGTAGGCCTGCAGGGACCTGCACTTCTGTAGATGAGTAAGTATTCCCTTGGTGCATCTACATCTGTCCACGCAGTTCTTAAAGGGACCTGTGTGAATGAGGATACTATTCCAGTATCTCAAAAAGTAAGGACATTTTTCCAAAAATCTGTTTTAATGCACCAGTTAGGGTTCAACTTAACCCCCAAAAAGTAGGGAAATATGGTGCTAGGGTTTCCAACCCTAACTCCCCACCCACAGGCAGCATAAGACAAGACCAAATAAGTAACAACATACAGTCATCATCAGGTACAATGAACAACTCATTCATAGCTCAGTCAGCACACAGACAGGGAGGTAAGATGGGAACTGTTCTGCTCACTGACTGGGAGTCCATATGGGGGTGAGGGGATAGTTGGTGATGACTTGACAGGATGTGGGGTCAACTAGACCACAACATATGAGATGGAGAATTGGGAGATTGTTTTGTATAAATTATTGAAATAAAATTGCTTTCCCTGTTATGGAGGTTGGGTGCTGTTCTCCCCACCCCACCCCACACTTACACAGTTTACTTACTGTCTTTGAGGAGAACTGGTGCAGGACTCACAAAGGCTGATGAAGCAGATAATGTGTTGTTTTGGATGTTTTGACTCCAAGTAGTAACTTGTTGATTGTTGCATCTTTTTTTCATACATTTGAGGAATGCAGCAACAGGTGTTGAAGGTAAGAAGCACTGGTTTGACCAGAGAGGTGAGGTGGCATGGGTAAGTGGCAATGTGAACTCAGTCTTTTTTTTTTTTTTGAGACCATCATTCAGGATTATTCTGGTGACTTTATTTCTATTTTGTAGTTATAGACATTGATTCTACTTTTTTATTATTTTCTTTTTTGTATTTAACATACTTTATTGATTATAACAAATAATACAGTATAGTCAAGCAGAGTATGAACAATAGACAGTATACTATATAAGGCAACAAAAGGATAAATAAACCGGAAAGTCCAACATTACAAAGAAAATTAAAACCACAATTAGTAATCTACTCAAAAAAAACCTACCCCCCACCCCACCCCATGTTGTGGTGTACATAATTACCATCTTGTTAAGGCCATATTGATTAAAAAAGAAAGAAACCTGAGTAGGTAATCCACTACATAAAAGAGGAAGTAAGAAAGGGAAGAAGAAATAGACCAGAAAAGAAGAAAAAGGAGAGGCTCAGTGGGAAACTTGGAGGGCTTTCAGGAAAAGGAAGAACCTGAAAAGGCAAAAGAAGAGAAAATAGCCCAGTTGAGAGGCTCATGACCCAACTAATGTACCTTATCAGTTCAAATAAAGGGCGTATAATTTCCCCCATTTACTATTGAAGGAAGCCTGGAGGTGATTCACATTTGCTATTAGTTGCTCAACATGAAGTGCTAAAGACATTTCATGCAGCCATTCTGTATAGGAAATAGAGGCTTGGTCCATCCAGTGTCTGAGCACCAACTTTTTAACTGCCATTGAAATTAGGGCCATATGAAATCTCTTCTCACTCATCTGAATTTCAGAGTAATCCCCAAAAACACAAATCACGGGAGAGAAAAGGACCTGTAGGCCCAGCAATGGGTCCAGAGTTAATTTTATTTGCCTCCATAAGGGAGGTACTTTGTCGCATGACCATAATATATGTAGGAGCGAACCTTCTTCTTTATTACATATGGAGCATGTATTAGTAGGTACGTGTTTTATCTGAACCAATTTAACAGTAGTATAATAAAGATTATGTATAATACAATATTGTGTTAGCCTATACCGGTCCTGAGTGTGATATATATATATAAATCCCTCCATATTCGTTGCCAATTTATATCTTTGTCCAGGAAGAACCATTGCCAGATCTTAGAACCGGCAGCTGGTGGACACTGCGGAAAAGTATAAAGCAGACCGTACAATTTAGCTATACCATGTGGTTTATTAACGGAAACAGCGATTTACTGAAAGAATTCCATGATTTGCGAGGTTTTAATTTTACACCCAAATGTTTTAATTAAAAGATGCTTAAGCTGAAGAACTTTAAAAATCGCTGATGACGACCAGCTGAACTTAAGTAAAATCTCTTCTATAGTTAGAATACGCTCTTGGGAATAAAAGTCAGCAACAGTATGTACAGGGGAGATTGGTAACCAACTTCCAGTTATAGAGGCATTTCCTATTTTGAGGTTCGGATTGGTACAAATAGGTTGGGAAAAATCTAAGACTGGGGACACCTTGAAGTGACTAAACAGCTGAGAAAGAACTCTTAATGAAATACTGATTGGGAGAGGCTGTAGAGCTTTAGGTATATTTTTCCTTAAGGTATAAAAAAGAGATGTTGGAGCTAATTTATAAGACGTGAACAAGTCTGATTCAATTTGCAACCATAGTGGGACATTGTCATGATGGGTAAGGAGTTCGGGTAGAGCCAGCCATTTCCCACACTTATGCAAATTGGAGACCCACTAATAATATAGAAAGTTGGGAAGGTGAAGCCCTCTAACTCCTTAGGCAAGGACAGTTTAAGATATGACCTTCTGGTTGCTTTGTCTCACCATATAAATGAATTGACCCCAGAATGAATATATTGAAAGAAGGACACCGGGAGCCACATATCTAACATGCTTAAGGGATAAAATAATCTAGGTAGGACATTCATCTTGATAGTATTAATTCTGCCCCATAACGAGAGTGTAAGGTTTTTCCACCTTATTAGATCTTGGTGGATGTTATGCCATAGATCCTCAAAATTAAGCTTTCGCAACAAGGCTAGATTCAAGGTAATATAGATCCCTAAATATTTAATGGAATGTGGAGCCCACTTCATCCCAAATTGACTAAAAACCAAACTATATGTTAAGTGATTAAGGGGGAAGATTTTGGTTTTATCAATATTGAGTTTGTAATTCGAAAATTTCCAGAAGTTATCAATGACAACCAAGGCCTCTTTCAGGGAGGAGACTGGATTTGAAAGGTGAAGGAGTATATCATCGGCATAAACCGAAATCAAGGTGATATTATTCCCTACTGGTATACCGACAATTAGAGGAGAGGATTTTAAACACCTGATAAGAGGTTCGAGATACAAGTTAAATAGGAATGGGGAGAGTGGGCATCCCTGCCGCATGCCTGAAAAGAGAGGGAAAGCCTCAGATAATACTCTATTACAATATATTCTAGCCCTGGGAGAAATGTATAGAGTTTGAATCCATCTAATAAAGTCATTAGGAAAATCCATTACCTGTAAAGTGGTCCACAGGAAATTCCAATCGACCCTATCAAATGCCTTTTCTGTGTCTAAAGAAATTAGTGCCATTGGAGCAGGGGAGAATTTTGCTGACTGGATAACGTATGAAGGTTTACGAAGATGGTCTGCCAGGGTTCTACCAGCCACAAAACCTATTTGTTCAGGGCTAAGAAGGGAGGTCCAGACTTGCTCAATCCTATTAGCAAGTATCTTAGCAAGAATTTCAATGTCACAATTTAACAGGGAGATTGGGCGATAACTCGCTGGGGAATGCGGCGGCTTATCAGGTTTGAGAAGGAGAATAATTAAGGCCTTAACAGGGTTGGATCTTGGGTTTGTTCTGAGAACATGTGTTGGTACAAATGTAACAAGCAGGGTGCAAGATCTTTAGCAAATGTTTTATAGAAATTTGATGGTAGGCCGTTGGGGCCGGGGGTCTTATCCGATGCCAGTTTACTAATAGCAGATAATATTTTTTGAAGAGAGATGGGAACAATTAAACAGGACTGCTGCACAGGAGAGAGAGTTGGTAATGAAGAAGTAGACAGGTAGTCTAATACCTCACTTTGAGATGGGGAAAAGGCACGTTTATTGTATAGGGAAGAATAAAATTGCTTAAACTGAGGCAATGTCTTTAGGGTGGGTTTTAACAGCCCCATCAGAAGCTTCAATAGAGGCAATCAGCCTAGAGGCTTCCAGTTTCCTCAGCCGCAAAGCTAAAAGATGACTCGTCCTTTCTCCCTGCTCAATATATTTTGCTCGAGTTCGCAGTATGGCAAATTCTGCTTTTTCCTGTAATAGCAGGGAATATTGGTTCCTTAAATTCAGCAATGTTTTCAGAGCATCCGGAGGGGGAGGAGAAGGGAGACAGTGCTCAAGTGACCTTATTTGGTCTAAAAGTGACACAGCAGTAGCCTCTCTTTTCCATTTGCAAGTGGAGGCTAGTGTAATAAGCTCCCCCCTCAAATAGCATTTTAATGCACACCACTCGTGATCTGCCCTTGCAACAGACCCATGGTTGTGGCCAAGAAATACCCAAATCAAATCTGAAATCCTGTTTATAACATAATCCTCCTTAAGAAGCTGCATATTTAAATGCCATACTGGGTCTCTTTGAAAATTGCAATCTAAGACAATGGACACCCAGATTGCTGCATGATCTGATATAACAATCGGTTCTATGGCAGAGTCACCTAGGCCCCGCATAAGTGAGTGGCTAAGCAAAATATAGTCCAACTGAGACCATGAAGAATGTACCGTAGATTGAAAGGTTAAAAGGTGGGTCATAGGGTTCTGTAGTTTCTAAGGGTCACGTAGCCCAGCGGAATCTATGAAGTCAGAGAACACCTTCCGAGCAATGGAGGGAGGCTTGAGTGGGTAACTGGAGCAATCTAAATCCTGTGTGGGGGGTAAGTTCCAATCCCCACCAAGAATTAGTGGTAAAGATGTGAATGTTTGCAGTTTATCTAACAAATCCAGAAGAAAATCAGGGTTCCCTCCCACAGGTCCATATATGCTCCCCAGGACTACTTCAGTGTGATCTAAGAGGCCATGGACTAATATGTATCTCCCAAATGGGTCTGTGATAGTTGCTTTAGCCTGAAAGGCAACTGAGCGGTGAATTAGAATAGTGGTTCCCCGACTTGCAGTTGATATGCTGGAGGCATAAACTTGCCCAATCTCCTGTCTGCGCAAGCTGACAGCTTCCCCAGGGAGGAGGTGGGTTTCTTGAATGAAAGAAATGTTAGCCCGTAGAAAAGATAAGTGTTTAAGAATTTGCACTTTTTTGTTAGATACACGAGCCCCTCTTACGTTCCACGTTACAGATTTTTTAATACCACTGGCCATTCATTTTCCAATACCTCATGTACAGGCCCACTATTAAATAGAAAGAGTACACCACAAATCCCTCTCTGTGAACATAACCTCCCAATAATGTAATTCCGGTGCTCCACATCCTCCGGTAAACATATAACAGCTGCTTAGACCAGTAAATATGTGACACAGAGTAAGAAACCCATGTGAAATTGAAGAACACCAACTGTAGAACTGTAGAACACCCTGATTCCCAACCAACCCCCCCACTATATCCTACCCACGGAGAACTATATACAACCGACCCTCTACCTAAGAGCCAATACAATGAGTTGACCGTAGTACTTTTATTAGGTAGAGGTTGCCCTAGTACCCTAGGAAGTTCACCCTCCATAGCATCATCCAAACATAGGCTGGAGGTGGTAAACAACCAAAAGGTATAGTGGCACTTGCCAGCCAAAATTCCTAGCCCTACAAACCTCCCTAAAAGCCACAGTACAATCCCCAAAGTGGCGATGATTATGCCAATACTCGGGAGGGAAACTAGGGTACACCCTTCCATACACCAGTACATGCGGTTGGCCATATCTAACCCAATGCAATCCCCTCCTCCCCCCCCCCGGAACCCACCTCCACCATTAGCCTAAACAGCAAAAAAAATAAAAAAAGGGGGAGAGGGGAAAAGAGAAGTAGCACCCTTCCATTGGAAATAATAACAGCTAAGGAAAGCTCTGAGTAATGGAAGGGCCAAAGGAATGAAGAGAGAAGGAGAAAAAGGAAAGATAAGTAAAAATCTAAAGGGAGTGAATATGAGTACCACATAAATATATACTTGGAAGCACTGAAACCAATAATAGCAACGGAACCACAACAAAGAGAAGGGGATCCAAGGGCACAAAAATAAAAAGAAAGCAGCAGAAGACAGACTAGGGGGTATAAGCTCTGCTTAACCAACGGGCATCCGCTGGAGACAATATATAGAAAAGTAGAAAATTAAGAAAGGCAGAACTGAAAGACAGTGAATAACCAACACAAATACAGAGAAGCAGAGAAAAAAAATGAGAGACGGTTTAGCTTCAGCGGAGGTAGTGCATTAAACAGATCCACAAGGGGCAGGCTGTTTCCCAGGGGAACAAAAATAGCGAGGAGCTACCACCACGTTGGGAATGAGAGACAAGACCGTCCCCCTTGAAACTGATGCTGTACAAAAGGTGTCCCCTTGGAAAGCAGCACAATAGTGTGCAGGTCTTCACTTTGTGCAGGACTCCGCCGGTACTCGCCGGGCCCCAGTCTTGTCAATGCTTCACCTGGGGTAGTCGCATATCCTGTAGACCCTATGCCAAACCAGACCAAATTAAGGTAATTACCATAGACCTAGAAGGAGATGGAAAGGAATAAAAACACGGTAAAAGCAGAAGGGGGATTCTGATGCAGCCAGATCCCCACATGTATATTGATGCATTCTGATTCATGGGGCTTTGAATAGCGAGGGCATCTTCTTTGCCAGATCCGCTTGAGCTTAGGTGATAGAGTCCTACGATTGCCACACACTGTCTATTAAAGCCTGGAGATGCGCAGGATAAGCCATCCGAAATTTAATGCTGGCCGCAATCAATTTACTGACCACGGTGTGGAATGTAGCTCACCGCTGATGGGTTTCAAGGGCAAGTCCTGGGTAATGCGCAGCCATTTCTCTTCCCAGTGGATGGTTTGTAATTCCTTGGTTTTCAAGAGAATATGCTGTTTTTCAAGGTAGTTGAGCAACCGGATGATCATTGATCTAGGCAGAGCAGAATGCTCTGGCTTTGGATGGAGAGCTCTATGTGTCCATTCATAAGGTAGGTAGGATTATGTGGTGATGGCCCAATGATCTTAGTGAAAAACCTCTGCATAAATGCTATGGCAGAGGAACCCTCAACCCCTTCAGGTAAGCCAAAAATCAAGATATTGTTTCTTCTGCTGCGGCCCTCTAGATCCTCCATTTTCAGCTGCAGCTTGGTAATTTGTTGCCTTAATTTTATCAATTCAGGGTCAGCTTTGTTGTGCCAAACTTCAAGGGAGTGGGTGCGTGCTTCGTTATCGGTTGCCTGGGTTTTAAGTTTGGCCATCTCACTACAGAGATTTTTGAGGTCAGACGCTATATCCTGTAACGTCTCCTTAAAAGGTTGTAATTCTTGCAGAAAGCGCTCTTCGGATAGCGGCATCAGGGCAGAGAGGGCACTTAGCTGTTTGGCAGATGATGATTGCTGCTGGGACTTTGCTTTCTTGGCCTGCTAATCAGGCGAGACCGGTGGTGTATGCCTAGGTAGGGCCACCTTTATTTCAGTCTCCATTCTGACTCGTTGATCTGTCCAGAGAACGCTGAAATCCCCCTAGACAACTTCTGCTAGAATAAAACTATAGCGTCAGGTAGGCAGATTCCATAAAATTAGCCCAAAAAAACTGTCAATTGTAAAAGATTGTAAGGAGGGAGAATGGGAGCTCAAGGAGGCAGCAACTAGCCGGCCAGATGCATCACGTGATCTCATGAACTCAGTCTTATGGTGGGGGGGTTGCCTGTTCATAGTTCATTGGATTTTATTGTGTTGTTTACTTATAGAGCAAATTAATGAAAAGAAAACACCAGAATAATGAAGAGGACCCAAGAAATATGTGTGCTCAAGTTATAACAGGTACAACAATGTGTGACCTTCAGTGACAATTAATTTTTTTTACTTAAACCTACTTCTGGATAGTTTAAATTTACAACAACAAAAAATACTTTCTAATGAATTCTAGTGAAGAGGATACAATAAGCTTCTCCCATGTGATGATGCTGGCACTGTGGGGGAACCCCCAGTGGTGTTCATGGATGCCTTGATGGCTGCCAGCTGCTCTTTGGCGCTGGCACACTCACTATTCATTCGCTTCATGTACTCCTGTGTTGTGCAGTTATATATCCTGTGAGCACTGACAGCAGCAGCCACCAAGTCCCAGCCCTTGGCACGCTCCTGCTGGGTACCCAGTTTGTTGGTGAGCAGGTCTTCTTGCAGGATGTATGCATGTATGAAGGCATGCTGTTCATCTTTTGTGAAATTCAGCTGTTTCCTCTTCATTTCCAGGTGAAATTTCACATTCTGCGTGTGAAATTTTGCATTTTGCACTTGTGAAATATTTCTCAAAATGCACAAATTTTGCAAAATATTTCACGTAACGAAATGTTACAATTTTGCACATTTCTAGACATGCATCATCACAGGTCAAGGAAATCTAGCAGGTGATGCAGGTCCTGCTGGATGCAGTGCAATTAATGCTGCAACAGGCAGAATCTGAACAAACTCACCTCCAAGGCTGCAGTACCTGTCAGTCACCTGTGTGGTGGGTGGGACAGGGCAGCTTATTTATGGCTCAGCACATGCAAATGAGGTGGAGCCTTTGCTGAATGTACTGTGAGGCCTTTTGTCACCATGTAATTCTGCTTAAAGTTGAGCCAGTCCAAATTAATTAATTGGCATTTACATATGCTTCCCATGATGCATTGCATTATTGGGGTATGTGCAATTTGTGTTTTCTTTAAAATTTGGATGTATGGTCAATATCCTTTGGGATAACCCATACCCCAGTGCATTTGCTCTGGGGTTCTTTTGTAATTGATATTTATGGTTCATAACACTAAGAACTTATAGATTCCAGATTAGTATCTTAATGATCACCTCCAAGTTAAAATATTTATGAAGTTTACCTGTAAAAAATCTGTTAATATGAGTGAAATTATGATGGGTCTAGAATGTGACAATCATATGCTCATTCAAAGGAAAATGGTATAAAGTGGGACTCTATTACTGCTACTAAAAGTTTACAGATTCAGTCATGTGGAAAAATAGAGAAGTTTATGGAACAACTTTGACCCAGTGAGGAAAATCAGTTATGTAGCTTATATGATTAAATCATCAATGTATATAAGGAAAATCCGTTATATTCCTGTAGGTCCCAGAACTACAGTATAAGCATTAAATTAAAAGTGTGACCCACACACCCCCCCATCCTGGACTCCAGCTGTCCACCACCATAGCCCTCCACTCACCTCCATAGCCGACAGCCTGACTGAGCACTTTCTGAGCCTGACTGAGTGATTTCAATGAATGTGAATGTAAGCATTCATTCATTGAAAGGGCTCATTCATGAAAGCCCAGAGTTCTCCCATTTTCCGGTTATATCTACCTGGCATTTAGGTAGTACAGAATTTACAACTAATAATAGTTCATATACGCAAAATATGGAAATAATAAATACCAAAGGGATCCGACAGCAGCAGTTGACTATAACTGAATTTAGAGACATATTGAATTCTGATCATCTGAATCATTTGAGAAATATTTTGGTGGAATTTGAATATGATAAAATAAATGATTGTTGGGAAGATATTTGTCACTGTATCAAACCCTTTTTTAGACAAAATATTGTAAAGAAACCCACTGTACAAACTTGGTACATTAACAAATGTAAATTAGCTTAAAGGGACTTAAATGCTTTAACCCTTAGAAGACTGTGGACGTATATATACGTCCAGAATCTATTTACGTTCACACATATTCAGTTCTCAAAGGGTTAAGGTGACAACATAAAAAAGTTAGTAAAAAGGATAACAACAAAATAATAGGAGTCTCAGAATAACTAAATTGCCAGCTTTTGGGACAGAAAATAATGAGTTTATGGCCAAATGGTGGGATATTGCACATAAACGTCACTGGAGTGGATGGAATTGATTTTGGTTAATGCAACCCCTATTAGAGAGCAAATTAATTTCAGATGAGATTAAAATAACAGAACAGCAATTAGTATCCATAACAACTAATGAACAGTTAAATGAATATACAAAAGAGCTGGATAAGAAAATCTTAAATTATGATGAAAGATTAAAAGCTGCAAAAGAAAAGAAGTTAAAAAGAGATGTGGATGATTATGCAAAGGGGACTATTTTTAACTGATCTAAAAATAATCAGAGTGAGCACCAACAAAATACTCTGAAGTTCACACTAAAAAAGGGCCAAATAAATGAACCAGCTGTCCTGGATTATACTTCTGGTCCTGAATCAGATACCTCTAGTAACAGCTCATATTTTTTACCATGAAGGTCAGGTGAAAGAACTTCGAACCCTACCCCCAACCCACAAGACAGTGCAACAAACTCCCCGCAGAAGCAGCAGGAAAATCAGGTTTTGGTATTCCAATCAAAGAGGCCAAGGAAGGGGAGGATGGGGGGAGGGGGCAGATGTGGAAAAGGACTGTAAAACAAAAGTTGATTAGGATTTTGAATGATCAGGACAATGTTGTGAATTTATCAAAAATGACACTCACTGAAGATGAAAGACGGGAGTTGAATAACATACTTTAATTTGTCCCCACTTTCAATTTGAATATAAGCCAGGCAATGATCGATCTGCATTTGTTTGTAAGAATAATAACATTAGAAACATAGAAACATAGAAGTTGACGGCAGATAAGGACCGCAAGGCCCATCCAGTCTGCCCATTTCTTTTTCTACCTTATAAATGTGCCATCGGCCTTTGCTCTGTCAGTGACCTATCTATTCATAGTCATTTGTATTGCTCCCTTATGCCTATCCCATGCCTGTTTGAAGCCCTGCACTGTATTCATAGCCACCACTTCTTGTGGTAAGCCATTCCATGCATCTACCACCCTTTCTGTGAAAAAGAATTTCTCATTCCCCTTAATCGGCCTCCCTCTAATCTCATGCTGTGTCCTCTTGTCCTGCTATTTTTCTTATATTTAAACATGTTAGACTCTTTCACCTTGTTTATGCCCTTAAGGTGTTTAAATGTCTCGATCATATCACCTCTCTCTCCTCCTTTGCTCAAGGGTATACATATTGAGCTCTGCTAATCTGTCCTTATATGTCTTCTGATGCAGTCCTGCACCATTTTGGTTGCCCTTCTCTGGACTGCCTCAATTTGGTTAATGTCCTTGTGAAGGTGTGGCCTCCAGTACTGCACGCAGTACTCCAGATGGGGCCTAACCAATGTCTTGTACAGAGGGATTATTACCTCCCTCTTACGACTTGTGATACCCCTACTAATACACCCTAACACCCCCCTAGCCTTACCTACTGCTTAGAGGTCTGCTTGGATGATTTTAGGTCATCAGTGATGATGATGCCAAGTCTCTTTCTTCCTTTGTGACTGCTAGCAACTCCTCCCAGCCTATAAGTGGCTTCAGGGTTTCTCTTCCCTATGTGCATGATTTTGCACTTCTTTGTATAAATCCCAGTTGCCACTCTTCTGACCATTCTGCTAGTTTATCCAGATCTCTTCTCATTCTGCCACCCCATCTGGATCATCTACTCTGTTGCAGATCTTGGTGTCATCTGCAAACAGACAAGCCTTACCCTCTAGTCCATCCTGGAGGTCACTAATGAAGATGTTGAATAGGACTGGCCCCAGAGACTGATCCTGAGGTACCCACTTGTGACTTGCATCTCTTCTGACTGTATACCATTTCACCACTCTCTGTTTTCTGCCAGTCAACCAGTTTGCCACCCAGTTGACCAACTTCTGACCCACCCGAGCCTACCTAGCTTATTTATCAATCTTCTATGTGGAACAGTGTCAAAAGCTTTGCTTTGAAGTCAAGGTAGGCGACATCAACTGCTCCCCTTGGTCCACCACTCTGGTTACCCAGTCAAAGAAATCTATGAGATTAGTTTGACAGGACCTTCCTTTGTAAACCCATGCTGTCTTGGATCCTGTGCCCCTATGGTTCCAGGTGTTGCACTATCCTTTCCTTAGGAGTGCCTCCATAATCTTGCCCACTACTGAGGTAAGACTGACCGGTCTGTAGTTCCCGCCTCCTCCTGCTACCACTCTTGTGGAGTGGGATCACATGAGCCTTTCTCCAGTCTTCTGGGACCTCTCCTGTGCTCAGAGACTCACTAAACAATTCTGCTAATGGCTCTGCTAGTTCCTCCTTTAGCTCCTTAAGTACCCTGGGATGTATGCCATCAGGTCCCATTGCCTTATCCACCCTGAGCTTAGCAAGCTCTTGTAGGACCTCCTTTCTTTTGTGAAGGGAGTAGTGCTCACCTCCCTCCCCCTGTGTCCATGATGCTGGGCTGTGGGCCCTGCCCACCTTCTCTTCAGTAAATACTGAGCAAAAGTATCTATTTAGGATAGATGCCTTTACAGGGTCCTCCTCCTCATGCTCCCTTTTCTCCATTAAACAGCAATACCCCCTCTGGACTTTCTCCTTTCACTAATGTATCTATGAAGTCTTGTCACCTTCTTTTACTGTTGGTGCTAGTGTTTCCTCAGTTTGGGACTTTGCCTGCCTTACTGCCTTACCTGCTTCCCTTAGGGCAGTTTGGTATGCCTCCCTATCTTCATCCCATGTGTTCCCTTATATTTTCTGAAGGCCAGCCTTTTGGCTCTGACCTTCTGCTACTATATTTGAGAACCAAAGTGGTTTCCTTCTTCTTTTGCACTTCCTTTTCTGTCTAACACAATGGGATGTTGCTTCAAGTATTATCCTTAATGCTTGCCACTTTGCCTGTACCTCCTCACCTGTGTTTCTTTTGCCAGGGCTAGCTTAACTCTGTTGGCCATCTTATCAAAGTCAGCTCCTCTGAAGTCCCATATTTTTGCCTTGGAATGGGATGATTTAGATGTAGTAGCCAAATTGAACCATACCATGTGATGGTCACTGGCCCCAGGTGACCTTCTACCTGGAGATCTGTGATCCCTTCTTTGTTAGTCAGTACTAGATCTAGGATAGCCCTGTCTCTTGTGGGTTGCTGTACCAGTTGTTTGAGGCCCTCCCTGCAGGGAATCCACTATGAGTCTAGTTCTGGCAGATGTTCCTGCTGGTATTGACCAATCTGTATCTGGCATGTTGAAGTCTCCCATTATCAGAACCTCCCCTTTAGCTGTCATGTTTTGTATATCTTCTAACAGTAATGTGTCTATGTCCTCCCTCTGGTCTGGGGGCCTGTAGACAACCCCAGTTCTTATGGCTGTCCCATTACCTGTTTCCAGGGTGACCCACAGTTCTTCTGGCTCCTTATGTGTATTCTGAATTTCTGTAGCTTTGATATTTTCATTAACATACAGGGCCACCCTCCCCTTTTTGCACCTCGGGTCTCTTCTGAACAATACATATCCAGGTACTGAAGTCTCCCAAGTGTGGTTACTGGTAACCACGTCTCACTAATTGCTACTATGTCCAGTTTAGCCTCTGACATTATTGCCTGCAGGTCTGGGATCTTATTTCTCAGGCTGTGAGCATTTGTGTACATGATTTTCCATTGGCAGATTTTGGTGTGTTGGTTGTTGGGTGAAGTTTGGCATTACCCTGTGCATCGTATGGGAGACAAACCTTTTCTTACCTGGTGATGCAAATGAATGGCAAACACGCTTAATTCCTGTTTGACCACTAGCTGAGGGGAGGTGTTCTTCCCATTCGACGTATGGTGCTGCACCCCTCTCCCCATTTGCTAGTTTAAATATTCTGTAAAGACGTCAAACTTCTGCCCCAATGCACTGACTCCTCTTTAGTCAGATGCAGTCCATCAAATTTAAAGAACTTTCGCTCCCAGAACTGTTGCCAGTTCCTACAAATCTGTGTCCTTTTCCTGGCACCAGTCCTTGAGCCACGTGTTTAGCTCCCCTATCTCCCCTTCTCTGACCTTCGTCCATCTGCTCCCTTCTCCCAGACTGGCAGGATCTCAGAGAAGGAGATGCGAGACGAAATAGATGATAGTTTGTCACCCAGCCTAGTCAGGTGTTCCTTGGTCTCCTCAACTGACCCGGTTGGCGAGATCATTAGTCCCTATGTGTACTAGGACATCAGTGTTTTCTCCTGCTTTGTGAACAATTTAGTAATTCTGGTCAGTGTCCTCCATGCTGATGTACCTGGAGACATCTGACCATCACCCCTGGCTGGAGATGGGTATCAACTCCCAGATCATGGGGTCTCCTATGATCAGAAGTTTTGGATTTCCTTTGTGCTTGTTTAGTTTTGGTTCCTGATTTGGGTGAGTATTGTTGTGCTAGCTCCTGTGCCGCAGTGTCCTGCTCTGCAGTGTCTTCTGCCTCTTTATTTGATTTCAGAGATAGAGGCAGATACCTGTTTGTAGTGTTTTTATGGTTTTGGAGGTAATGTGTTGGAAGCAGAGGTGATGGGGCACCTGATTTGCTCCTCTAACCACCTGCCAACCTCCTGGACGTACTACCCTCTGCGGTCGAGGTTTTTCTGTTGGATGCTGGGGAAATGGCGGGTGGTTCTTATAATGTATTTCCTCTTCAATATGAAATTTGAGGCGTGCAATCTCTGCCCATGCTGCCGGAGCTGAGACCTAAGATCTCCAAAGGCCCAGCATGTAGGACAGTGTCCTAAATCCTGTAAGACTGTCCTTCTGAAAATTGTTCCACAGTACCTGCAGTTAATGAAATCCATTCCAAATAAGTTGCTGGGTTTGTAACCTAGTCAGAGTAATTAGAAGGAAAAAAAAATGCAAGTAATGGTTTAATTGTGCTTTGTTTAACTTGTTATAACAAGTTAAATTACTAGTGCCCTGTAAATGAGATCACCTTGTGGAGGCCCCACTGATCCGCCTTCCTGTTCTGCCACAGGAAATGTTACAACTGTGGTACCCTATAAAAGGAGTGTGAGTGTGGGGTGGTTGGGGATGGGGTGGGTGGCTGGGCCCTTCCCTGCCAAGAAAGAACCACGGACGAAAGAACAAGGAAGTGAAGGAAACAATCAGTCAACAACAAATGCAGTAACCTGAAAGCTTATCCTAATGTTAGATAAAACTGTAAAACCTGTAAAAGCACCACCTGTAATAATTTCAGAAAGATATACCCTGTAAGAAACACTTTGCTCCAGAGAAAATAAAGCAGTAACAGAAGATATACCTTGCAAAAGACAATTTGAATCAGAAGATTACAGCAGTAATCTGTTAGCACACACCTGTAGGCACACCTTGTAATAATGCAGAAGAAGGTATACCAGCAACAACAATTTGAATCAGAGAAAAAATAAAGCAATGAAATGTTGCAACAAACAGTAGCAATCCCTGTGAGTAAAAATAAAAACACCACCACACAGTAAATCTGCTTAGCCAAACTAAGTCTTAATCCTTCTCCCTTGCTCTGGTAAGTTTCTACTCTGCCTTTCAAGCAGTCTTAGAAGGAAAGAGCTCAGGTGAAGCTAGGTGTGGCCAGCAAACCAAGTCTTCTACCTCCAAGATATCAACTAACCGACTTTTTAACCCTTCTTTCTGTTGGAAATTACTGACAGTTTGCCAGCTCCACCCCACATACACACCTAATCCTTTGGAAGAGCTGTGGGAGGAAAAGCAATTTGCTCCTTCAATGTGAGAAGGAGACTGAAACACCTCTGAGACAACAAACCTTTCAACAAACAAGAATAAAATAAAACCAGTGTCAAACAGTAATTTTGTTAGCCCAATGATAAAAGTCACAAAATGTAAGCTCCACCTGTAATACAGTAATTTCAGAAGAGATATACCCTGTAAGAAACACTTTGCTCCAGAGAAAAATAAAGCAGTAACAGAAGATATACCTTGCAAAAGACAATTTGAATCAGAAGATTACAGCAGTAATCTGTTAGCACACCTGTAGGCACACCTTGTAATAATGCAGAAGAAGGTATACCAGCAACAACAATTTGAATCAGAGAAAAAATAAAGCAATGAAATGTTAGCAACAAACAGTAGCAATCCCTGTGAGTAAAAAATAAAAACACCACCACACAGTAAATCTGCTTAGCCAAACTAAGTCTTAATCCTTCTCCCTTGCTCTGGTAAGTTTCTCTACTCTGCCTTTCAAGCAGCCTTAGAAGGAAAGAGCTCAGGTGAAGCTAGGTGCCTTGGCCAGCAAACCAAGTCTTCTACCTCCAAGATATCAACTAACCTGACTTTTTAACCCTTCTTTCTGTTGGAAATTACTGACAGTTTGCCAGCTCCACCCCACATACACACTAATCCTTTGGAAGAGCTGTGGGAGGAAAAGCAATTTGCTCCTTCAATGTGAGAAGGAGACTGAAACACCTCTGAGACAACAAACCTTTCAACAAACAAGAATAAAATAAAACCAGTGTCAAACAGTAATTTTGCTTAGCCCAATGATAAAAAGTCACAAAATGTAAGCTCCACCTGTAATACAGTAATTTCAGAGAAGATATAACATTAAACATTTGTTTTCTAAAGAGTCCCTACAGGATCGCATCAGATGACTGAGCCCATGGAGAATGAATGCTAGACTGCTTTGACTCCGGGATTCACCTACTGCCCACCTTATGGATCAGAGGTCGCTGCCTTCCTACATCAGTGCGAAACTGACTTGATGAATTTGGACTTGCAACAACAGTACATGTTTAAGGAAAATATCAAATAACTGCAATGAAGCAGAAAGAGAGGTATTAAAAATATGTCCAATGATAGAAGTATTGTTATAAACTCTGCTGACAGAGGAGGGGGCTATTGTTATATTGGATAGTGGTGATTATGAAGCAGAAATCTTAAAGCAACTTTCAGATGCCAGTTTTTATAGGAAACCTACTGGGAATTTAACAGGCTTTTAAAAACCATGTTTATGAATATTTGTTATGGGCACATAAAAATGGGTGCCTTATTAAAAAAGAAAAAGCTTCTTTAACAACAACATGTCTGGGGTTCCAACCATTTATATTTCACCAACAATAAACAAGGGCTTGCATAAGCCTCCTGGCCACCCCATTATATTTGGAAATGGTTGGATCACTGAACCTTTGTTCAATTATGTTCATGTATTTCTTAGACCATTGGTTAAAAATATTCCATCATACATCCAAGATACTACTGATACTTTAAATGCTGTCTGTGACATGTAAATGCAACAAGATTGTATTTTGGCACATTAGATGTTCAGTCCTTGTATACCTCCATCCCCCATCGTGAGGGGTTGGAGGCACTCAGATACTATTCTGATCAATGGGAAGGGCAGGAGGAACTTTTACTTCCTACTGATTTACTAGTAGATCTAACCAAGATGGTTTTAAAATTTAACATGTTTGTTTTCAAAAATCAATATTATTTATAGATAAGGGGAACAGCAATGGGGGTGATGTTCACCCCCAGTTTTTCTAATTTGTACTTGGCCAGATGGGAATGTTGATGTATGAGACACCTCCACAAATCCTTACTTACATTGTTTGGATTTGTAGAGGCATTTTATTGACAATATACTTATTGTATGGAGGGGCACAGAGGGACAAATTAAACATTTCATGGAATATTTGGAAGAAATTAACCAGTATTAAAATTCAGATTGACTATTGGTATGGATAGAATAGAGTTTTTGAATGTGATACTGTATAGAGTTGCTATATCTCTCAGCTATGGCTATCACTGCCCCACTGTCTGACATCTTCATCCTCTTATTTGAAATGGCAGCCATCTCACCCATTTGGAAGCATGCCATTGTTCTTCCCCTAACTAAGGGTGGTAATCCTTCCTCACCAGGGAACTGCCATCCCACATCCCTCCTTCCTACCCTTGCCAAACTGCAAGAACACTTGGTTCTTGCCCAACTCTCTTCTTATCTCTTTAACTCCAACTTTTTCACTCCCTTCCAATCTGGTTTTCAGAAAAAAACACTCCTCCACCACCTCCCTATTTAGGCTTACCGACTCCATCCTCTAAGGGATGGACAGTGGTCAAATCACGTCTCCCATTTTTCTCAACCTAGCCAAGGCTTTCAGCATGGTTTCCCTCTCCCTACTACTAAACTCCCTTTCCTCAGTAGATCTGACTGATTCAGCCACTAACTGGTTCTGAGTCTACCTTGTAGGTCTGACCCAGTCAGTCAGAATTGCCAACTCCACATCTCTCCCCCTCCCTATTTTATTTATTTATTGAAATGTTTCACCAGGAAGGCACACTGAACAACAAGTTACTCATCTGCCAGTGTGACCTGATGGAGGGGGAACTACAATTGGATGAATAATTAGACATATTTTAATTACCATTTAACATATCCGAGAAATTAAACATTCAATTACATTTGTAACAAGACATACAGTTAAAAATAGCATAAATAATCATACAATCACATTTGTGACATGACACACAGTGAAATATATCATACCTGTGGAATATGCATTTAATTACAAGTAGCATATCAGAGGAACATAGTACAGAAATGTAATGTAGTCTTGGAGCCAACTCCTTGCAGGAATGGATCATAGTTAAGAGGCAGATCATTTAGCTATTATTGAATGAATGAGGTGCAGTAAGGGGACATCAAGGAGGATAGAGGGATAAACAAGGGAAACCAGCTGGGGGAAGAGAGGATAATGATGGAGAGAACATTACTGGAGCAAAGTGAGCAAAAAGAATCAGTTGCGAGGGGCACATTAACACAGGGCTAGTGTAATCTGGGAGTATGTCAGACAGAACAAAATTAACTCATTCCTTTGTTTAAGTGCAGGGGAGTAGAGGGGTGTTCAGTAGGGAGATGGAGGTAAGAGATAAGGTAGAAGGATGAGTCATACCTAGAACTGGCCCCTTCAGAGTACAGAGATTGCTGCCAGTGGCAGAATGAGTTGAGGACTTAGAATAAGGGGCAGGAGTAGGCAATGACAAGTTGTGTAGAGATAGTAGAAGGGATGGTAAAGGGAAGGAGGAAGAAGGGTGGGAGAAACTTACCTAAGACCAGGCCTCTTCAGGATGCTGAGAAACCTGCCAGAGAGCACAGTCAGGTGAGGATTAGTTAGGCAGAAAGGATGAAGGGGAAAGGGGAAGGAAGAAAGAGTCATTTCACAGTGCTGGACCCCTCTAGGATGCTGAGAACTCTACCAGGTGGTAGAACTAGGTGAAGACACATTAAGAAGAGAGAAAGGAAAGGATGAAAGGAAGGGAAAGGAGAGAAGTGGAGGGAAAGAAGAAGCTTGCCTAAGACTAGGCCATTCTAGGATTCTGAGAACCCTGCCAGAGCACAGAATCAGGTGAGGATTAGTTGGGTAGAAAGGATAGAGGGGAGGGGGAGTGAAGGAAGAGTAGTTACCCAGTGCTGGTCCCCTCGAGGATGCAGAGAACCCTGCCAGGGGATAGAGTTAGGTGAGGACAAGTTGGTCAGAGGGAAATAGGAGGGATAGAAGAGGATAGGAAAAAAAGGAGGGTGGGAAGAAACTTACCAGTCAGTAGACATTGCCAGGGTGCTAAGAATCCTGACAGAGGGCAGATTTACGGGAGGAGACGCTGAATAGAAAGGAGAGAGGGGAAGGGCAGGGGGAGGAGGAGGCTTTCCAGTGCTAGACCCCTCCAGGATGCTAAGAACCCTGCCAGAGGTCAAAACTAAGCAGGAGCAAGTTGGTAATGGAAGATAGTTAGAGGTAGGAGTGGCAGGGTAAGTGGTGAAGGGACAGGAGAGTGTGCTGAGAAGCAGGTTCAGGGGGAGGAAGATTTAATGGGGGATATGAGTCGTGAAGAGAAGCAGAGGTATAGCAGGATGGTTAAGGAGGGTTAAAGCAGGAGCAGTTAGATGAGAGAAAGTTGTGTATGGCAGAGGCAAGGGAGTAAGAGGAGGAGGAGGAGTGCCATATTTGGGGGGGAAGGAGTTCCAGATTTGTGGGAAATGATGGATGAAGCCTGACTGACTAATGAAAGTGGTGCAATGGGGGAACAACAAAAAGTGAGTGTCAGAGGATCTGAGGGAGTAGGAGGCAGAGGGGGGAAAAGAGTGGACATGAGAGGTAGGAGGGAAGGTTTTGTAACCAAAATTTAGAAGTGAGTTTGGCACAGTGAGCAAGGTGCCTGTTGGCAAGTGAGGGAAGGGACAGGGTGTGGTAGAGGTCACAGTGATGTGTGCCTGATGGAGCATCAAGGGAAAAATAACAGAAGGAGTTAAAGAGAGTGTCCAATCTGGTTAGGGAGGATTTGGGACTGTCACCATAGACTACATCACAGTAGTTGAAAATGGGGAGGAACATCTTCTAAACTAGTTCATGCCACACTGTAGGAGGGATGCAACTATGGTTCCTGAATAAGGTGCCAAGCTTGGGGCGCAGTTTTTTACAGGATGGAGTCAATGTGGCCAGATAAGTTGAGGTGTTGGTCTAACCAAGCCCCAAGGTATCTGAATGAGGAGGTGTCCTCTAGGATTGTCCCATCAAGGGTATGGAAAGAAGGTAAAGGGTAGAGTCTAGAGAGTCTCTGCCTAGTAACAAAGGTCATGGAAACAGTCTTTTTGGCATTTAGGAATAGTTGATGTGAGGCAAACCATAGCTGAACCTGGTGGAAGTCATTTTGAAGGGTGGTTGATACATCAGCGGGGCATTTGCCATAGGAGAACAGGACAGTGTTTCTGGCATACATATGGACAGAGGAGGAGGAGGAGGGGAAGCATACTGAGGGCAAGTCATTTAGGAAGATGTAGAGGAGAATGGGTCCTACCACCGAGCCCTGTGGGACTCTTATGGAAATGGGGGGGTGAAAGATTGTGTCCTGGATCTTGACTGATTGCGTTTTGCCTGAGAGGTACACTCTAAATCTGTTTTGGGTAGAAGTAGACAACCCAGCAGCCTAAGGGAGTCAAGAAGTAGGGCATGGGAAACTGTCAAATGCCTTGGTGAGGTTGATAAAGATGGCAGAGGTAATGAGGCCATTATTCATTCCAGTGAGGATAGAGACAGTGAGCCTGAGTAGGGAGGTGGTAGTGAAGTGATTCTTCTGAAAACCAAATTGGAACAGGGTGAAAAAGGAAGAGTCATCCAGGAAGAAGATTAGTTGAGAGAGGACCAGGTGTTCTTGGAGCTTAGCAAGGGCAGAAAAAAGGAAGATTGGGTGAAAAGTTGCAGTGGAGAAGAGGTCACCACCCTTTGGGAGAGGGAGGATCACTGCATGTTTCCAGGATGAAGGGACAGATGAGGATGAAAAGGAGAGATTTAGGATGAAGGAGAGAGGGTAGGCTATAGCAGAAGCTGAAAGACATAGGGGTTTAGGGTCAAATTCATCCATTGATGAGCCTTTAGAAGGATTAAGAGAGAGAAGGGCCATTAGTGTTTCTTCTGGGGAGACAGTAGAAAAGGAGAAAGAAGGGTGGGTGAGGAGGGCTTGAGCGTTGGGTGTGGGAGGATGAGGATGGGAGAGGGTAGAGGGTAGAGGGGAGGGACTTTAGAAGTGCTGTGACACAGGAGGTATAATAGGAGTTAAACTCTTGAGCCACTGCATATGGTTCAGAGAGCAATGAGTTGTTTATTTTAAGTACTGGGGGAGGCAGACATAAAAGGTTGGAGAATAGGGCATGGACCACTTTCCAGAATTTGGAGGCGGAATTGTTGTTTTTGAGAAAAGATGATTTAAAGTTTCAGACTTGGAAAGTCTGATAGCTTTTGTGCAGACATTTCTTAACATGCGATACCTGGCATAGTCTGGGAGAAGCTGGGAGGCCTTATGTTTCCTCTAAGCTTTGTCTCACTCCCTGAGACAGGTCAATAACTCAGGGGAGACCCAGGGATGATGGCTGCCATGAACTCTAATGCATTTGAATGGAGTGTAGGAGTTCCATGTAGTTAGAAATTTATCTTTAAAATAAGCCAGGGCTTGATCAATGGAAGGAGCAAAGGCAATAAGGGACCAAATGAATCTGGCCAGTTCATTAAGAAGGGGATTAAGGTTTCAGGAACTGAAGGAGTGGAGTTGCAGAATTTTGTATGACGGTTTTGATCTATGGACTCTCCTGACTACAAAGATTGGGTGATGTTCACTAACGGCATCTGAGAGGATGCCTGATTTAATGACTCAGTGGGGGTGAGAGGTGAGAGCCCAGTCTATCAGGGAGTGGTTATGGATTTTATGATTTAGGCGGGTGGGTTCCAGGATGAGTTAGGTGAGATTGAGATAACATTATGTGTTTTGGCAGTTGTTGGTGACAGCCAGTTTATGTTTACATCACCCAGGATGTATAACTTGTCTTCATGTGACAGGGAATTAATGAGATCCAAAGTATCAGATGCCTTGGAACCAGGTTGACAGTGGATGCCGGCTATGAAAATAGGGGAGGAAAAATGCAAGGTAATGTTTACTAAAAGTGTTTCATAGACGGAGGGTAATGAGAATGATAAAATGGTTGTGAACTGAAGTGAGGGCAGGATATACATGGCTACTCCACCACCCCTGCCAGTCCTATACTGCTTGATTATGGAATAACCTGGGATATTAATGGTGAGATTAGGTATTTTGGGGTTTAACCAAGTTTCAGTTAAAATTAGAATATCAGGTGTGAGGGAGATTACTATATGATGTAAAAGGTACATTTTTGAGAAGAGAATGCAGATGTTTAAGTGAAGGATTTTCAAGCCTTTGGGGAGGGCAGAAGGGGTGTGGGACATTGTTATGTTAGTGGAAGGAATGCAACTGGCGGAGGTGGGTGTAGTGAGGCCAGGATTGGGATGAACATTTCCTGATGTGAGTAAGAGGAGTGCTACTATGAGGGAGTGGAGTTTAGGGTATTTGTGACAGGCTGAGGATTTGGGAAGTCTGTGCATGGGGGTGGGGTGCTAGGTGAGATGAAGATAAGGAGGTGAAGGAAAACTAGGTGGCTAGATGCTGAGAATAGAGTAGTGGGGCAGAGGTGAGGGAAATGAGACCAGAGTATTTGAGGGGGTGTAGGAGTTATGGCAAGGAAAAAGGAGGAGGACTATGAGAGCAGAGGGGAAAGGTAAGAAAGGTTTGTTAGACTGAGGACAATGCGGAGCTGAAGTAGATAAAATTGATAGAAGAATTAGAAGGAGGGGGAGTACTGATGGAAGGGTGGGCACATAGCATGGATTGGGGGAGCAGAAATAGATCAGGCTATACTACTAGCAGGATTGAGCAAAGGCTCTCCTCCGGGAAGGGGGAGTCACCTGCCAGTAGTCCTGCCATCACTGAATGGAGGTCTGGAGACAGGCAGCAACAGTGCGACCGCTAGGGTGGAGGGCATCCCATAAGGTGTGTATGCACATTCCTCCACATGCATGTGTCACGTTGGGGACACGTGGGAGTGAGACAAAAAAAGGAGAGAAAAAGCAAAAAAGTATGTACAGTATGGAAAAAAAAGAAGTAGGAAGTAAATCAGTGGCACTGGCAGAAGTAAAGTGACCATGAGTAGCGGTGGACAGTAACAGCTGCCAGCAGCAGCAAGTTACTTGTGTTGATTGCCCTCTAGTGGCTTTGCAGTATAATTCAAAAATGGGAAAGTAGACAAAAATAAAGTATACAGAGCAGTAAATACAACCCAGCAATATAACAGTTTGTGCAAACTTAGCAGCTTAGTGAGATGAATGCAGTAGTGAATAAGAGGGCAGAAAAAGTTGAAGAGTCCAATCAAGGCTGAGGAACTGACTAAGATACAGAACCAAATCAGCCAGTGGAGACAGAAAGCATTATGATTCAAGCCCTGTAGCTCCAAAGGCTGGGCTGCATCTTTGTGTCCATACCTGTGGGTCTCTCGGCTGGCTGACAGTCAGGAAGATCTCCATGGAAGAGCCACCAGAGAAGGTGCAGCTCCCACAGGAGAGGTTGGAGGTGGACACCCATTCAGGATGGAAGCACCAAGTTTGGTCGACAGTAAATCTGTCGACCACCCACACAGCAATGGCACAATACCGACTCAGGTATTGTGCTGCCCAATGCCCCAGTGTTTTCTGTGGGGTACTATACCCCCTGCACCCCTGGACTTTAGGATTCTCAACTCCAGGTCAGAGTTGGTCCAGGGAGGGGCGGAAAGCAACATGGAAAAGACCATTACAGCGACTGTTGCTGTAGTGGTCATTTTCCGTGTTTCACCATTGGGGTGTAGGGCAAAAGGGGCCACCCATTCAGGACAAGTGGTCTGTGGAGGGGAAAGGGAAAGTAAATTTAAAGCAAAAAATAAAAAGGCAATGGCAGTTAATTCCCTAGGCCACAGGAAGGTGGGAAGGTGGATAGTATAACAAAGTCTGAGCACAAAAGTAGCTCTAAATTTAAGCCAAAAAGAGCTGTAACACCTTAGACTATTGGGGGGGGGGGGGCTATTAGCAAACATAAAGAACATCACAGGTGAAAAAAGAAAGAAATATCAGGGTAAAGGACAGAGATGGGTAGCAGTGCTAAAATGCAGGACACTAATTTAGATAGTAGAAATTAAAGAGAGGATATAGGGTACCATGGAGCTCTTAGCGCTACTCTTTTGGCTCAGGCAGGGTTACAGGGTGGAAAGGAACATACAAACTATACCTGTAACAATATTTGGCAACTTATATCACAGTAGAGTAAACACTAAGCAATTATTAAAACAAATTAGAATGCTGAATTCAATGAAGTATACAGAGCAGTAAATACAACCCAGCAATATAAAAGTTTGTGCAAACTAAGCAGCTTGGGCAGATGAATGCAGTAGTGAATAAGAGGGCAGGAGAAAGTTGAAGAGTCCAATCAAGACTGAGGAACTGACTGAGATACAGAACCAAATCAGCCAGTGGAGACAGAAAGTGCCAAGATTCAAGCCCAGTAGATACAAAGGCCCCATCAACACTAGTCTCCCTTAAGGGTCCATGTTGGGCCCTTTACTTTTCTCCATATTTCTTAACAACCTACCATCTGTCTGTACATCAATCTCAGTACATATGTATGCAGATAACATAGTCCTATACACCTCTGGACAGTCCCACACTGAGGTTTTAACAGACTTCAGCAGGATTTCAACAATGTTCATCACTGGTTTTGCTCTCCTTCTGCACTTGGTAGAGACTCTCTAGGCTCCACTCTCTGGTCTCTTTTGGTACCCTTGATGAGACAGTCCTTGAAGACACCTCCTCATTCAGATATTTGGGTGCTTAGCTTGACCAACATCTCACCTTCTCTGGTCATGTGGACACCATCCTGAAAAAGCTGCACCCCAAGCTTGGCACTCTATATAGTAACCAGAACTGCCTCCCTCTCCCAGCTAGGCACAAACTTGTCCAGAAGATGATCCTTCCTATTTTCGACTACTGTGATGTAGTCTACAGTGCCGATCCCAAGACCTCCTTACTCAGACTGGTAACCCTCTTCAACTCCTTCTATTGCTTTGCTCTGGACTCTCCTCCTCTTACCCACCACTGTCAACTATACCACTTCCTGGCATTTCCCTCACTAGAAAAAAGACACCTCTATCATTGTTCTAAATTTGTCTCTAAATTCTGGGTTGGATCACTCCCATCCTATCCCACCTCCTCTCTATCAGTCCTTCTTCCCTCTGCCCACTCACTTAGATCTTATTACTCCCATTCCTTGGTTGTCCCTCACTGGTCTACCACTGTAGGCCAAGCTACTTTCTCGTATTGCTCCCCAAAACTGGAATTCACTTCCTCACCAGATTTGCCACTCCTCCTCTCCCTTCTCTATAACTTCAGCCCTACATAATTTCCTCTCTGTGAATTGTACCTTCAATTAACCTACCTGGTATTCCTGACATGCTCCCCAGCCTCTATCAATATATTAAGTATTTATTCTGAATTACCGCTCCCTTCCAGCCCACTACTTTCTTTCCCTGCTGAGATCCCTACCTGGCCATTCTCTCGGGTTCTCTATAACTACAACTACAACTATGACTTTAGGTTAATATCAATCTTCTACTATCATTATATCTATTATCTTGATTTCTATTCATCTGCTCCCCGCCCAGCATCACCAACTTTCCACCCCTGCTGTTATTCCCTATCCACCTTTTATTTCAGGCTAAATGGTACCATCACCATGAATTTAAGGTGTTATCCTGATGTAATGCACTTGACATGTGCATTGGAACCTCTGTATACAATTGTACTTTTTGCTGCACTTAATATGTTCTTTCTCTTATTTGCTATTCACCACTCCCAGTATTGTTGTAATAATGTTTGCTGTTGTATGCATGTATGTAGTTCCACTACCCTTTCCCCCAGGATGCACCATGAGATGAGCAACGTGTTGTTCAGTGTGCCTTTTCTGGTGAAACATTTCAATAAATAAATATATTATCTGGTTTATCTTTGAAACCGACAGACAAAAATTCCCTTCTGCATGGGAGTAGATGTGACCCTTCTCATATGAAGAGAGTCATTACTAAGGGACAGGTTACCAGAGTAAAAAGGAATTGTATTGACCCTTTAGTTTATCAAACTAGAGAAACTCAGATGGTTCAGAGATTTGTGGCAAGGGGGTATAAAATGGAAGTAATCAATTCAGCTCCATCAAATGTGGCTGAGATAGATAGGAATGCATTATTGACTTACAAAAATTTACATAAAATGAAGCCTAATCAGTGTGAAGAATTTCATAGATTGATTACCACTTAAATACAGGGAGTAGTAAATTTTAAGGAGATAGTAAGCAAAAGGTGGCAGATACTAATGAATGATAACAAATTACAATCCATTCGACAGGCCCATCCAAATGTTGTTTACAGGACAGCAAACAATGTTAAAGACAGGGTAGTAAAATCACTGTATTGTCCCCACAGCTCTACAAAACAATACCCTGTGAAAGGTTCCACATATGAATAAGAGATGCGGACAGCGTACATAGTGTGTCTATATTGTGCAAGGCAGAACCATTTCACACCCAAGGGGTTAAAATGTAATTTATTGTAATTCATTTATAAGTTGCAGTACAGAGGGGGTCATGTATTTATTGAGTTGCAGGTGGGGAATTTTTTTATATATGCATACTATTGAACCTTTTAAACACTGCATTAGTGAACATGTTAGAGCCTGGTGGGATATGAACCATAAAATATGCTATTGGGAGACATGGTTGGCAAAGACAAGCATGAACACACACACTCTCCTTTTTTGTAATAGAAAAAGTTCAGAAAAATGTAAGAGGTGGAGACTGGGAGACAATGGTCAGTGAAGGAGAAACCATGGTGGATTTTTAGGTTATGGGCTTGTTTTCCATCAGGCTTAAACAATAGCACTGAAGTTAATCATCCATTGAAGAAAAATTGAATTTGTTGGTACAAAAGTTATTGTGCAGTCATTTAACTTTTCTTTTTTGGTGGAACTGTTATAACATATATACATTTTTGACTTGTAACTTTCTTTAAATATTTGACTTTTTTTGTTTCTGATCTCATAATAACAATAACCCCCCCTTCTCTGCCACCCCCCTTGCTTCTATTGTTTTGGTCTCTTTTGGAAAAAAAAGCTCAGGGTATTTTTGAACAGAATATGGAAATTTGTTATATAAGGGTTTTGTGCTGCATACTGTGCAGTTGTATAGGTTTATGTGTATAGACTTTATACTTATATATACTGTATATGAGGTGGTTTTATAACAATGTTTAGTGGGGTTTTCAGAAAATAGTACTTTAGTTAAATAAAAAAATAAGAAGTACGATTAGCTATTTGAGAATAGCCAGGTCTGTTACTGTTAACAAAATCCAGAATGCTAAATGTTAAAAATAAAAATATATTTATGGTACTTTGTAAAATATTAAAGTTCCATAATTTAATGAAGTCTACAGTTTGGCTAAAACTGAATGTGTGGTATGAAAATTAACTTGTTATTAAAAGTAAAAATATATGCTTAAATGTATTGGATAGTATGTATTTATAAGTTTATACTGTATGTGTTCTTATAGAATATGCGGAGACTGAAGACATGTGCCACAGAAAATTGATGAGAACACCACATGACTAGCAGAACCAACTTTACTGAAAACACTAATGGACCATCAGCTGTTTCCTTATCAGAATATTCCCATAAGATGAAGAACAAACTGAAAATGAAATTTAGTTAAGAATATTGAAAAATATAGAGTTTATTTGTTTTTCTTTTTGGGGTCCAGGTTTGATTACTTGTTTGTCTAATTGTGTTTTGTCATTTTTAATATAGTATTAATTAATGTTAACATCTGTAAATATGCACGTGCACTTTAAGCTTCGGTGGTAATTGGTGGCACTCATAACTGTACTTAGTCTTGGCTGAGTGCACACCTCTGATGAAGCCCTGGCTGGCAGAGGAGAAATGTAAGGGTCATCTCGCCATGTAATATGGTGTGTTTGCTGTTAATGGTACTGCCATTTTTCTGCTAGTTCAAATGTTTTTATGTGTACCTGTGTACTAGCTGGACCTCTTTTTATGTGAGATATTTGTAATAAAGATGATACATGAGTACAATTCCTGTATTCTCTATATGGTCTGTTATTATCTAGTACAATTTAGTAGGAAGCATTGAGTGCTAATGGAAAAATGGCAGAGTAGGTGATCCTGCTTTGAGCTGTAATTGTTTCTCTACATGGAGCACCACTCAATAGAGAGGCTTAATAGAGGAGCACTGTCTATTTTTGATTAAAATAATAAGAATGCTAGACACCTTTACAAAACAATCCTAGTAGAGGAAAGAAGGAAATTTCAAATTAAAGGGCAAGAGGGCTGCATCTGGTGGGGCGGAGCTGCCACACGCTGGTGCACTGTGGAGAAGTGTGAGAAGCAGGAGCTGCTCTATGCTGTAATGTAATTTAGTAAAGGTATGCTCGCATTGCCTGGAATATTTCCAGGACCATACTTGACTTATTGAGTAGCCTTTCCAGTTCTTGTGCAGCTGTTTTTCTGGTTCCTCATCTCCTGCTCTCTTCTTCTCCTCCCTTACAGCTGGATGGAGTTTGATCACTAGCAAAGCCCCAGCAAGGAGTTGAAGGTGGTGAGCCCCAGGGAGAGAGGGGGAGTCAGTGGGAGAAAGGAGCTAGCCTCAGCACTAATTTTAATGAGGAGGAAGAAACAGGAGTTGTTTATCTGTCACCGATACTGGTCTCAAGCTACTGTGGCTCTATCTACAAAAAAAAGAATAATAGAGGGAAGTGGAGGATGTTTGATAATTTTCTGTGTTACTGCTATTGACATTAAGTTTTGCTGGTTTCTTATTGTTGCCCTACTGAGTTTTTGAGCACCTGATGTCTTAAATGTATTATCAAAATTTGCATAGAAGGGCTATTAGCATTTATTGGTCCTTCTCGCAAACTTTTATTAAGTGAGTGTTATATGTGTGTCATGTCCGCTTGATGGTTTATTTTGACCCTGTGTTAAGTTAAGTGATTTCCCTTTTTAAATCATTTTAAAACCATTAAGAATCACTAAGAAACCAGGTTTCAGTCATAATAATTAAGTCTGCACTTCCGTAGTACCTATATTTGGGTTTCGTGGGTCTTTTTAGTTTAAATCACATGGTCTGATGTGCTTAGCGAAAGGTGCATGCATTGGCATTTTCTGCAACATAGACACCATTCACAAAGGACCCAGTAATGCTCATATCACATCGCAGCTAAAGGAGACATAATTTTAAGCCAGGAGGATTAAAAACTTAAGGCACGTTTAGGAATAACTCTCGTTTTGGGAGCTTTTCATCGCTAATTCATATTAGCTCCTGATACAGAATCAGTGGTGCTTAATTGTATCTCACTGTGTGTTCACCTGTACCATTGATTGCCGTGGCCAAGTTTTACTGTGCGAAAACAGGTGACATAGTGAGTGGCTAAGAAGCAATGGAGCTTTTCTATTTTAGGTAAGTTTTTTTTTGTTCAATTAGAATTGGAATTGGAATTGGACATGTGTAAGTAAACTCACATTTTCTTGTGGTTTAGAGATTAAGTTGCTTTTTACTTTTTCTGGCTGCCAAGTTGCTAAACTGGTAAAAAGAAAATATATATTGCCAATATTTAAGAAAGTTAAAAACCTAAAAAAGTATTAAATAGGAGTTTTTAAATTCAAGCCCATTTGGTTAAAGTGAAGTAGTCTGGTAGCCAATTGAGCATTATATCATGCTCTATGATGTTATATTATTGAGTCAGAATTGAGTTGGAATGTTTTATTGCTTTATTGTTTTGAAGTCATAGAGTACTGTGCCCTGAATTAGTATAGGATTAGTTAAGAACAATAAAGGGCTATCACAGGCCTAACAAAATTCAGTTGTGCAATGGATTATTAATGAATGTTAATCTTTACTTAATTAGTCTAATTACTGCTGCAAAAGTATTCTTATGTACCTATAAACATACTAAGTTATTGCCCTTTTGCCTTTTTCATGGTCCCTAGCTGCAAAAAGCTGCCCTGCTCAGATATACAAAGCAGTTAGAAGGAATTGTTGGGCTCTAAACAGGAGAAAGTTTGGACTCAGAGAACTAAAAGATTCCAAGATCAACGCTTTTAAACTTTTTGGTGTTGCGGATTATGATTTGTGCCTATGATTTGAGCCGAATGTATGGGATTGTGGTCAAGCAGGCTGAGTGATTTTTACATCTTAAATGGATAAAGAGACACTCAAAGACTAAGACTAAGATTATTAAATATAAAGTCTAAAAATGATTTAAGAAATGAACCACACTGAGCTCTGATGAAGCTTGGTGTTTAGCCTTGTGAAACGTAAGAAATTATTTATGTGTCTGTTAACATTATGCTTTAAGGACTGATATATTTTCACTGATACACTTGGTCAAATAAATATTTTATTTATATATTTGGCTATGACTGGGTGCTGATTCTTTTAAAAATGTATTAAATATAAAGTGTAGTGTCAATGAGACATTAAGACAAGAGTGAAAGCTTTGATGACAACATTGTTGGAAATCATTGGATATAAAATCATCTGATTGACTGTTACAGCTTTGGAAAAGTGAAGTAAAGACTGTGTCAGTAGACAGTGAAGGAAAGAAGCAAAAGAGAAGAGAGAACAAGTTTGATGCTAGAGTCATGACTTGGAAATGTTTATGGAACTATATCAATAAATCCCACTAATTAATTGTTAGGTGTTGGTTTAAGGAAACATATTTTTGCCTCTTTTTCCTTGTTTTTCCCATCTGGAAATGAATTTAAGAAGTGGTAAAATTATTATACCTATCAAAAGAAATAAGGTTAAGGGGGTTAGACTTAAAAAAGGTCGTGTTTTTAAAGGTGAACTTGAAATCACCACATCAACAACTATAGAAAAGAAGTAGCCTATAAAAGGGAGCATTACTGTTAAAGAGGTTAACTCTAGGTGTAAGTCTTTAGCAGAAGTGGAGAGTGGTTTGGGAATGAAGCATAAACATGGAGGGAAAAAGTTAGACAAGCATGTAGAATTCTTGTAGAATACAGAGAAAATGGAATTTCTAAGAAGATGAAGAACTCTGGGAAAAAAGAATTAGTGGAAGAAGTTAGTAAAGAGATCCCAGGAAATTCAACACAACACAACAACAGGTGTTAGTCCCTCAATCAGATAATTATATATTTGGAACAGTAAGGAAATCTGGGACAACAGGAGGTGTTGAAAAACAAAAAGAAGTTGAAAGTAGGTAAGTTAGGAAAATGTAATTAAAGTTAAAATCCCCACAAAAATCTCTGATTATTTTGAGACAAAGGAACAGTTACAAATAAGAAAAAAGAGTATTAGCACATATAAGGGAAAAGCAGTAAAGTAACAAACTGTACAAAGAGAAAAAGATAATTCAGATATACCATTAGAGGAGGAGGAGTTAAATAAAAAAGACACAATCACAAAGAAAGGTACAATGGAAGTTACAAAGTTGGATCCGTTTAGCCCCAAACACATATCTGGGGACATGTTTACTCAGAAGATACTAGAAACTTTGAATATCTCAATATTAGCAGGATCCACAATACAATTTTCCAAAAGTCAGATAAAGAGATAGCATTAATTTGGAACCAGAATTTCTAGCACAATGCCCGGATACCTTGGCAAAATATTCTATTAAAGCTTTGGCTCACCCAGTATTGGAGAAAATAGTTATTTTAGAAGCCTTGAATGACATCTGAGAAAAATTCAACATGCTTACTAATCTGATAGTTGAAAAATTGGAAACAGTGGAGAATAAATTGAGTAATCTTGAAACTAAATCAAAGAGAGAGTGTCTTTCTCAACTCTGCCAATTCCAGAGGCTTCCATAATGGGACCAGGGAGCAAACATGTAAAACAAAAATGGAAAGGAGGTAATGGAAAGAGAAAAGGGAATAAAAAGAAAATTAAAAGTAATGAACAACTTAAAAAGGATAAATTGATGGAAAAAAATGCTTAAGTCACAGAACTGTTGAGTGCATATTGAACCCATCGTGATCCAAGAAAAAATAATCTTGCAGAAATTAGAGAATCTGGGAAATAAGATTAAGAAAGATGAAAGAGAAAAAATTAAATATACAAGGTGAAGGAAATACTTGAATAATAAAGGGAAATAAGGAGCAGTTAAAAAAGAAATGAAAGTGATGGTATTGGAAGGAAATGAAACAGTAATAAGAATAACAGGAATGTATCAGAAAAACTATGAAACAACAGAGGCATTAAATAAATTGATAGAATATTTATTTAAAGCAGAACTGGGGTGAAAATAGAAGCCCAGGATATAATGATGGTAACACTGGACACCTTTGATAAGGAGTTTCCTGTTTATATTCTCCTTAAAGAAATGGAAATAGCAAAATTAAATCTGGTTTAAACAACATATCCTAGCTTCTCTGGGTTTAGAAATTGTAGTGCCAGTTCTATGGAAAATAATTATGTCAGAAATTAGTCTGGAGCAAATTGTTTTGAAGGAAATTAACCAGGATCTTTTTGATACCATTATGGAAAATTTGAAGTGGGACTTTAAAAAAAAGAAGAAAGTAGAAAGTCTGAGATAAGTTAATCATATTGTATCATTATTTGGCTTAAGTAGTAAATATGGTGAAAATGACGAAACTCTGAAGTCTCTCATAGTTACCCTATTTACCAGTTCGATGAATGCTGAAATAACAACCAGACAAATTGAATGGGTTGAGAGAGTCTTTATGAAGGGCTCAGATACTCAAATTAATATTAAATGTCACTCATTATACTTTACCAAGGAAATATTATACAAAGCAGATAAACTGGACAAGGTGGGGCTCCTGCTGGTAGAACTAGATAATCTGAGTAGTTGTAAATTTACTGAAACTCCGAATAGGGTCTGACTAGAGAATGAGTCTTCAGTTCTGGTAAACTCTAATGAAAGTAGTAGTTTTCAGGTCCCAAATGCTAATTTGGTATCATGCAATATAGTGGGCCTAACTGGAAAACTGTCTGACAGAGAATGGTTTCAATTTATAAATAACTTTGAGATTATATTTTTACAGGAAACTTGAACTAAAGAGAAAACAGATCTGAATGGATATGCTGCGTTCCACTCACCCGCAATAAGGAATAAAAATTGTCGGAGGCATTCTGGTGGTTTAATATCATACACAAAGATTGGGAAGAATATATCGGCTATCAACCAGCTTAAAACTTAGCTAGGACAGTTGTAAATAATATGAGTTTTAATTTATTTTCTATGTCGTACGGTTCCTGAGATATAACCTATTTAGTATTCCAAGTCCTCATTTTCTGCTCTGATATCCATTATTATGCATATATTCTTTGTACTCACTGTCTTTCTCTATGCAGCTTTTGGGGAAAACCAGCCTGTGTGCTTACATTACTGTTACTGTTACTGTTGCCCTTTCTGCTTGCGGTCCCGTACCCATTTCACTTACTGTTGACGTCTGCACCACCATGTGCGTTATCCTTGGCATTTTCATTTTTGGTTGTGCTTCTGTTATTTTTTGCCATTTGTGTCTGCAGTAGTTTCTCTTTCTGTTTTACTTTGCGTCACCATGCCCATTGAAATTTCTGTTTGCAGGCACCATGTTACTATGTGACAACACATCACATGGCAGACCGTTCCCATCTACGCCACCATGTGCGTTACCTTTATGTTCTCATTCACGCTTGCATTACCATGTGCACCACTGTTAGCACTTCTGTTTGCTTTGCTGTTCCTGTTACTATGCCTCAAGACATCATGTGGCGGGGCCCGTGCTCCTGCCGCTGCATTACATTCACTATTTCTCGTTATCATTCTCAAAAAGAAGGGAAATTAGAGGCAAAAAAATCCATTTAATGCATTAGTTAGGGTTGTTCCACAGTGACAAAAGTGAGGAAATTCGCTATTAGGGTTGAAAACCCCCCTTGGACACCCTGCCCACCCCAACCGGCATTGGGGTGTGCATTGGGGTCATCGGTCCTAACTCTCACCCCATTCTCCTATACTTCTGCTGCTTTACCCATGTGATGGGGTGAGAGTTAGGGCTGATGACCCCAATGCACACCCCAATGCCAGTTGGGGGATGGGCAGGAGGTCCAAGGGGGGTTTTCAACCCTAACAGCAAATTTCTCACTTTTGTTGCTTTGGGACAACCCCTAACTAATGCATTAATGGAGTTTTTTGCCTTCTATATATATATATATATATATATATATATATATATATATATATATATATATATATATATATATATATATATACCTCCAGCAAACACAAACAAAAAGATAATAAGAAGTTATGGAGCAATGTTTTCAGAGAACTGGAAATGATAACTGAGAAATTCCTAGAACAAATAATTATTGTTGTGGGTGACTTTAACCCAAGGATAGCCAAATATGATAATTTAAGCATTTATCAAGATGAACTGAATTTTGATGATTGTAACATAAGTAATAGCATGGATAAGGTTACAAATGCAAATAGGCTAGAGCTACAGAATTTAATTGACAATGTCCCTCTGATGGTTCTAAACAGATGGTTAAAGGGGAACCTAGAGGGGAGGATGATCTTTTTTCCAATAGTGGAAAAAGTGTAATAGATTATATCCTATGTACCCCAGAACACCATGATATAGTTCAGGACTTAGAAATTACAGTGAGACCTGAAAGTGGCCATGCTTCCATAGAACTTGACATTAAAATTAAAAGAAGAAGAAAGCTCAAATGAAGTAGATAAGCCACAAGTCCATATGGCTATATTGGGAAGAAAGGTCCTCCTCCACTCAAAGATTAATGATGAATTATTAAAAGAGATTTTTGAGATGGGGAGAAAAGTTTGATCAATTAATCATGACTCATCATAATGATGTGCTCCTAATGGATCAGAGAAAATTTATAAAGAAAATAATAGTGAAGAAGAGAAAAAAGCACATGGTTTGATAAATCTTGCTTTGAAGCTAAAAGGAAACTTAATAACCTGATAAGATGGACAAAAAAGTATCCTACAAGAATAAATTGTCAAAACCTAAATAAGGTTCGAACAAGTAAAAAATTAGAAGCATTAAAGAACCAGTGGAACATAATGATGACAGTAATAGACACTAAAGGTAATAAAAAAGTCAGGGAGCTGGTTGCAATTGGAACCAACATTTACCATTCTTCTCTTACAGTACATGTGCCTAAAGATGTATGGGTAGAACATGTTTGTTTAATGTTTAACAACAAGCAAGGAATGTACCAAGCTATTATGGTGAAAGATTCAATGGACACATATTATGATCCATTGATCATCAGTGAACTAGAAGTTGAAATAGCTTTGAATAATCTGAAAAGTAATAAAGCACCAGGTCACGATTTAATCCCTCCTGAGATTTATAAAAAATATAGTAATTTTTGGATCTTGACATTAATCCTGTTTTTTAATTTGTGTTTGAAATTTAATTATACACCGGTGGAATGTACATCTAACATCATTGTCCTGTTACATAAGAAAGGCCCTGTATATGACCCAAGCAACTTTAGATCAATTAGTCTGCTGAGTATATCTTCTAAGATATTTGCAAAAATTCTACTCAGCAAACTAACAGAGTGGATAAAAAACATTGTATTCTATTACCACTTCAATCTGGTTTTAAGGAAAGCTTTTCAACAGTTGATAATGTCTTCTGCCTGGTTCATTTAATAGAGAAATATATACACTTATGAAAGATGAAAATATATGCTCTGTTTAGTGATTTCTCCTATGCATTTGACTCTATAAACAGAAATTCTCAATGGAAGATTTTAAGAGAAAAACATCTCCCATTGTCACTGTTGTCTCCTATTGTTGGTTTATATACTGGCACTAAGATCATGGTCAGATATGGAAAAAATGGTGAACTTACAGAATTTTTCCCTTCTTGCAGAGGAGTAAAGCAGGGTTGTTTGCCTGCTCCTTTGTTATTTAATATATATATATATATATATATATATATATATATATATATATATATATATATATATTTATATAATAATTCCCTATTGGAATACAAGTTGGAGGACAAACTGGATTAGCCTAGCATAAATACAAGGGGAGTAGGTTCACTAGCATATGCAGAGGACATTATGTTATTAATTATTATCACTTTTCAGAGCAGGTTTGCAAAATAAAATTAGCTATTTTAACACAAGAATGTATACATTTGGAACTGAAGATAAAGCTAGATAAGACAAAGGTTATGGTGCTAGGGGAATTGCCTATGGATATTGATAAATGTAAAATATATCTCAATCCAAAACTGATTGAAGTGGTGAGTGAATATAGTTACATGGGGATAAAAATTACGATGAATGGTAAATGGGTAAAACATCTAAAAGATCAAAGTATAAAGGCTAAAGTAAGTGCAAAAGCCTTATTAAAATTTAATTATGAATTTGGCTGGAACACGGTATACCCAGCCTTGATTGCAGGTGAGGCAAAAATAAATCCAGTCTTATGGTATGAGGCAGAAGCATGGGGTTATGAAGATAATTTTGGGAATTTATTGGAAACATCTTTAGCATATTACTATAAGGTGCTTTTGTGCATTCCATGATCTACGGCTAATGCAATGGTCAGAGTGGAAGTGGGAAAAGTAAAAATTAATTCTATTAAAGAAATACATCTGATAAATTATTGGATTAAGATACTAAATAATGGGGAGAATATTCTTCCCACATTATGTTTACGGGAGAACAAGAAATGGTATATGGACAGAATTAAATCTATTTGGTTAAATTAATTAATCAAAGCATTAGAAAAATATAAGCTTAATCATCTGTGGGAAGATGTGAACAGAAATATAATTTTACACAATTTAAAGATTTAGTAAAAAAAGTTATGTCAGCTGCTAGAAAACAAGACTTGGAAAAAATTAAAAATCAAAAGTGTGCGCTTTGGTTCAAAGAGAATAAAATGTGCCATGGGTTCGAGGAGTATTTATCACTTCCAATCACTAGAGAACAATACAAATCTATTACATGGGCAAGACTGAGATTAAGTACTTCTAAATACTCACATTTTAATATAAATGAAAAGATAGTGTTATATGAAAAAAACGGAATGCCTATGTAAGAGAGGATTTCAAGAGAATATACAGCATATTATAATTAACTGTCCATTGTGTGATAAATTTAGGAATACTCAACTCTCACAGACACTTTATACGTATGCAAATCATTTATTTGATGTAGTATGTATTCTATTACATCCAAGAACGTACGAAGAAGCTGAGAAAATTGCAAACTTTTTTATGTCAATTTTTAAATATAAAAAATGTGCAATAGAAATAAGGGGGAAATGATTGATAAAATCTCTTATTATGACGAATTATTGTGTGATTTGTGCATGTTAAAATGAGTGCTGTTTTCCATGTTTTTATCTTCTTTTATTTTTAATTTTGTACAATTGTTTTTGTAATAGTTATGACAATTTTTGTCATAACTAAACAATAAAAATTGAATTGAATTGAATTAAATGTGGGACAAATTAAAAATGGCAATAATCAAAAAATACATTAAATTGTTTTGTACCTTGGTAAGTCAAAGGGTATTGTAAGTATGCTAATAATATCGAAATAATAATAATAACCCCAATAATATGAAAGCAACATGTTTCCTCCCTATATTACTTGATGGAACAAAAAAATTTATGTTTACATAGTCAGGAGAATGTAAGAACCAGGACACTACCAAAATCATTGTATATCAGTAAATATGAAATAGAAGAAGCTATAGATAAAATAACATCAAATAAAGTCCCTGATCCTGATGATATTTTGGCAGATATTTTAAAAACATTTAAAGAATGATGGTCTTTAATATTTCATGCTTTATTCAGTCATTGTACACAAGTTGGTACATTCCCAAGCAGCTGGAAGGAAAGTGTAGTTTGTTCTATTTTTAAGAAAGGCAATGTAAATGAGCCCACTATGTACCAACCTATTAGTTTATTAGATTCTTCACAAAACATTTTTTCTAGAATACTTCTAACAAAAATACAGCTATGGACAGAAGATAATGGTTTACTTTCAGATTCCAAACTGTATTTCAATCTAATAGGTCAACTATACAACATTGTTATATATCACACAACCTAATCTGGAAATATGTAGAAATAAAAAAAAAATCTAAGCTTCTATTTTGCTTCATTGGTCTAAAGGCAGCCTTTGCTTCCATTAGCAGAAAGTTACTGTGGACCTTGCTTGAAAATTATAACATGGACTCAAAATTATTGGATACTCTTATAAGACTTCACAATGAATCATTGCTGATGTTAAATTTGCTCAAAAAGGGAATATAATACCACAAATTAAGAACAACCTTGGTGCTTGACAAGACTACCTTTTGGTTCCACTTTTACTTAATCTGTATATAAATATTATATTACAACAATTAGGTGACTTAGATTTTCATTTTCCATCCATTCCTTCAACTAAGATACCATGTTTAGCATATGCAGATGATATTGTATTAATATAAACCTCCTTACTAGGATTACAATGTAAATCAACACATTTTTCAGCTTTATGTAAACAAAATTCAGCTTTATGTAAACAAAATAAATTAATGACAAACAAAGACAAAGACATTTAGTTATATTTGATAATAAGAGTAAAACGTCTCCTGCATTATATATGGATAATAAAAATATAGTTGCATCTACTTATTGTGATTTTTTGGATTATGGTTTATGCAAAACAGCGTATGGATTTCACATATAAAATTAATTAAACAAAAACTCAAAATGTATTTTAATGCTTTTAGGCGATTTAGTGTAAAAATAGTTCAGAGTACTATAAAAGGACTACTAAAGGTAGCAAGTGCAAAAATAAAAACCAGTAGTATACACGCAGCTGAAATTTGGACACCCTCGGACATTAAATCTTTAGACACCGAATTAAATAAGATGCACAGATATATATTGAAAGTTCAAAACTCAGTGCAAGCAGAAATTCTTAGAAAAGAACTGGGACAATATTCAATTAATACAGTAGCTACTGAAAAAAAAATACTATTTATGTTAAAATTGTTTCTTTTTCCACAATATAGACTCCGTAGATTGTGTTTGGAGGAGGAACTAAAATACAACCATATGGGTTTCCCCTCATGTACTATTAAAACAATAAACAAGATTGTGGGCCAGATATTCAAAACTTTGCCCCAAAGCTAAATTAGCATTGCCTGGCATGCTAAATTAGCCCAGAACAAATAGCTTGCCATATTCAAAATCTGCTGAATATAGCAAACTAAGGAAGCTGGGCAAACTGGGCTGGGAGTACAGTGCTAAAATAGCCCAGGAATAAGACAGAACTGAATATAGCAACAGGGAAGTGTAAACTGCAACAGCAGCTCAATAGACTCTGGGGCAAGCCAGTGTTGCAAGTGGAGAACATTGTGTGTGATTGCACAGATATGTTTCACATCATCTGCAAACAACAATGCAAGCCACACACTGCAGAACTGTGCTATGCTGTTGAGAGGTTTGCCTGGGCTAACCTGATTGCACAGTGCTAGCAAATTAGCCCAGTGCAAATAACTTAGACCAGGGCAAAAGATTGCTATACTCAAAGCTTCTTTGCAAATGAGCTTACTTGGGTAATCCATGGGCAAACAGGCACATTTGTATCTCATTATGTGCTACTTAGCATACATTACCATGCAGTTTTCCAGGTGCTACTGCATGGAGCACACAGCTCCACCCCTTGGTCAGAATGGAAATACAGGCTGGAAGCTGAACTTATTCCCTCAATATGGAAAATTGTGCATGTCATTCCTTTATTCAAGTCAGGAGACCCTTGTGATCTGAACAATTACAGACTGATCTCTCTCTTGCCAGTTCTATCAAAACTTATAGAAAAAAAGTGAGTACCCAGCTCAGGAATTCTCAAAAAACCTCTTAAATCATTTGCAATCTGGTTTCAGAACAAGACATAGTACTATTTCAGCAATTGCTAAAGTGACCAATGATTGGTACCATGATCTGGATAGTAAAAACCTCATCTGTGTCATATTCTTAGACCTAAGCAAGGCTTTTGACACTGTGGATCATAGCCTGCTTCTCTCATCATTGAGGAGCATTGGTCAGGACACAGTATCACTGCATTGGTTCAATGATTACCTCTCAGGACGGTTCCAGCAGATTAAGGCTGAGGGTGAGCTCTCCCTACTAAAACCTGTCCAGCGGGCAGTGCCGCAGGAGTCAATACTTGGCCACCTACTATTTGCTATCTATATTAATAATATTGATGATAGCATATCCAAGGCAAATATACACCTGTTCGCAGATGACATGGTTCTGTATCTTAGTCGCCCGACTCCTGAAGCCACCTGTGCAGACCTCCAGGAGGAATTCAACTGTCTTCAGAATCAGCTTCTCTTCAAAAAACTCCTGTTAAATGCCCAAAAAAAAAAGCGATGCTTTTCTCGCCCAACAGTCATGCTGTGAACCTAGTTAGTACTGGAACGTAACCTCACATCACTACTGGTCTTGGAGAAAACCTGAAGTTTGTCACAAAATTCAAATACCTGGGAGTGTGGCTAGACCAAAATCTCTCATTTTTGGAGCATATTGAGGACTTGCTTAAGAAACTAAGGCAGAGATTGGGCTTCTTCTTTAGGATTAACCGGTTCTTGACTACAGATGCTAAAAAGCGCCTGGTCCAATCAACATTCCTATCACTGGTTGACTATGCAGACCTCTTATACAGTCAGTGTCCAAAAGCTTCCCTTGCTAAATTGGACATGCTTTATCACAGAGCTATCAGATTTATAACAGGCCTTCCTCCTTCTACCCACTACTGCTTGCTGTATGCTGCCATAGGGTGGTCCTCCCTTATGTTTAGAAGAAATAGAAAAGTAGCATTTTGGACTCTTAGAGCTGTCACAAAAAAACTTCCCAAATATATCTTTGACTGTCTCCACTAAGCATGCCAGGAACTTAAGATGTGCCTCATTTTTCACACTTTGTATTCCCAAGGTCTCTTCATGCTTTGGAAGAGCAGCATTGAGCTTTGCACTGCCCACCTTATGGAATAAATTGCAAAAATCTCTGAAATTGAGCGTCCCCATTAGCTTGGATTCCTTCAGGACCTTATTTGCCCGAACTATGAGGGAACACTGTAACTGTTTCCCTCTCTCCATATCCTATCCTGAGTCTTAGGCACCCAGCTCTCAGCTGCCTTCAGTGCAGACTAGAGTACTGCTGGCCCTATGGATCCATCTCATGTTGTGAGCAAACCCTTTAATTTCTCTCTGTCCAATTAGGTTGCAACTGCACGCTAGCCACCTGTTTTCTGGCTTAGATCCTCTACCTCCCTCCCTTATGCTCTCCCATACATACCATGCCCTCCCAGCTCCCCACCCTCGCTATTCCCTTCTGTTTTATTCTGCCGCTGCATTAAGCACCTACCTTGTATTATTTGTGTCATACGATACACTGTCACTGTTGTATATAAATATATTGTGTACTGGTATTAACCAGGCCCATCCTGTAAATGAGTTCTGTATGTATTTGTTGCCTTAATGATATATTGTCACTGTTGTATGTAACTCTATTTTGACCGGCCTTAACCAGGTCCATCTTGTAAATGAGCTTTGCTCAACGATGTTCACCTGGATAAATAAAGATTTTAATTGATTGATTTGAGTGATGTTGCAGGACATGGGTGCTTCCAGGCGCAAGTGGTGTATACACCTCACCCATGCAGCAATGCAAGCAGTACAGAACAGTGTGTATATATATATATATATATATATATATATATATATATATATATATATAATATGTAATGCCTGTGTCCAAACATGCACTGGAAGACAGCCCCTCCACAACACCAACATTGGCACCCCACAGAAATCATGGGTGCAATAACAGTGAAGTGATTCATGAATGCGTGGAACAGGCATGAGGTGGGGGGGGAGGATGTAGGCTGTAGGCTAACTAGGATCCACAACATATCAATAATGTAGGGGACTGGGAAGACTGGGTGGACCAAGCAGTCTATCTGGGCTGTCAAGGCTCTAGTCCCATAGGTGTTAAAATCCCTGGTAGTCTAGTGCCCCCATCATGATCCCTGACCCCCCCATAGTGAGTGCTCATTTATTACAGTACCACTCATTCATACCTCAGTCGGTGGTTGGCCATGGTGGTTAGAGGAGGGCTGAGATGGTCACTGGCTCCATTAGTGGGACATTATTGGGGACAGCGGAGGCCATCACTGCCAGGTGGGAGGCCACTAGACTACCAGTGAATTCTGTTATTTGGGGTCGGGATCATGCTGGGGAGGTGGGGGAACCACTAGTCTACCAGGGAAAATTTTTACATAATGCTGCTATGGTGGTTGGGGATCATGATGGGGGGACCACTAGACTACCAGAGAAAGAGTTAACTGCTCTGGGCTCCTGGTGTCAGGGATCATGATGGGGGGGACACTGCTGCATTATCACATGCGTTTCGTAGGTGGTATTTGGTGCTGTACTACAGGTGGTGCTAAGTCCTGTAGCACAGCATTACACTTTTGAATATGCCACTGTGCTGGCATTCATGGCCATTCCCATTGCCTCCACCCCCTGCATACATTTTCTAGTAGCATCCGCGCTATCAGATAGTGCCAGCACTATTAGGTCTTTTGAATATTGCAGCCTGATGCAAATCCAACGCTATTCCAGTGCAACAGATTTGCACCAGGTGCAAAGCTTTGAACATCTGGCTCTATTTTACCAATGGGGCTAGATCACCTACTTCAAGAAATATATTACATGGAAATGGAGGAATTAATGTTGCAGATTAAAACTAGATTATGGGATATGGTAATTTCACAGGATCAGGTCAAAATTGCAGTCTTAAACTTCATAGATGGTTTGAAAATATTAAAAGAAAACAAGGCTCAGAACCCTACCTTGCAATATTATCATACCAGAGGAACAAAGAATTATAACCAGCTTCCATATGAAGCTATATGTTTTTTTATTTATTTATTTTAACATTTTAATGATATCTTGGAGATCACCTGTGAGTGACTGCTCATTTGTAGGTTCCATGTCAGTTATAAGAAAAAATTGAATAGATACATAGGATTACATTACAAGCAAGTATAAAACTGAACTGGAATAAAACAATACACTACAAGCTAGGTAGACAATAAATCGGTGTGAATTACAAGATTGGGATAGCATTTAGCTTACGATATAACATTTAGACACTACTATGGCATTGGTGAGAAGATGCCTGCATGTAGCAAACTACATTTATAGTGATCAAAAGAGACGAGGATTTATTGATCCTTAATGCAAATGCAATAAGGGACTAAAATATTATCTCAAACATATATTGGTCCACTGTTCATTATACCAAGTACTACAGAAAAAGTGACTAGGACTGATATTGGCTACCCTTAGTCGTCCCTCTGATGAGCTAGTTCTGGGGCCGATGACAACTACAAAGATGGATTTATTACAAATGTTATGTTGATTTTTATTGTCTATCAAATTGTAGTTTTTGTATCTATTTATTAAAAGATCTACAAATCTTTGTAATGATGTATTTAACTTATATTTCTTGAACAAATATATGAAAATGAAATTGTGTGAACATATAGATGTGCAATATTGTTACTTCTATTGTGTATTTCTTTTATTGTGTGTTTGTACTTAAGATTGTAATGACTAATGCTGAACAATAAACTTTTACCTACCTACCTACCTAGTTACAACAAAGGTTAGCTTGGGAGTCAGCAGCATCAACCTGATGCAATCTACAGTAATACTCTACAGTAAACGGTAACTAAAAAAATATTTTTGCAACCAAACTGCAAATTGATCCAGCCCCAAACGTGGATGTGGTGTTCTTAGTGCTGATTGTTCTCCTTTAAATATAAGTTGAATTGTGTTCAGTTATTATAGTTTATGAAATAGTTGTAAGCTAGTAATAATTGCAGTATAAACATTTGTGCATAGAGTGAGAATGACAAGTTCCTCTTCAATGTTCTCTGAATTATATTTTTCCTATCATAACTTCATAAAATGCAATGTTTTGCACTAGAGGTTTTTAAAGTTTGTTTTGTAAAGTCAGCAAAGTTACTTATCAGCTTATCCTACACTTAGTGTGGCAGGCATTATGGAGAAGTTTACAAAGTGTACTTCTCTTTAGAGGAAGGTGACGTGTGGCAGTGGTGGATGGCATTGTTAGTACAAAGACATACATACACTCTGCAACAATGCAGCTCTCTTCCACAGCATTTCATGAACTGCAAGAGTACATCTTGTCACAAATTGTTAACATTCTACTGAGAGTCACCCATGTGACCAAAGAGGAAGTGCCTACCATACACTTCGTACAAGGCTTTATGGTGAACTTTTCCACCAGAGTGTCAAGTGAAGCATGCAGTAGTTCTCCACCACTCTTCACAACTCTTCTTTGGCAAACTGCTCTGAAATTGTGTAATGAAGTTCATTTACTTAGCTCAGCCAATGCAGTTTCTTACTCTTGGTATGGGTAGTGAAGCAGATGCACTCCAACCAGCTGTAGCTTGCATTGTTCCTAGTATTTACATTCAGGAGACATACCTTAATTTTGGAAAATTCATATTCAGGCCTGAATAGCATATTCTAGTTAATAACCAAAACTGTGCACCACTAACTTTACATAGTTAGTATCAACACGTATACCCCTTTCCATCTCCCTATAATCCTAACATTTATAATACATTACTGTGAGAGCAATAAGCTGTGTCCCCTTTATCTGGCCTCCCATTATAAAAATAAGGTGGAGCACATATTCACACATAAATCTAGCATTTGAGATTTAAGATTTTATTTTGGCTGGACCTGCTTTACCAACCCAGTACAGACAGACATAAACATTCTACTATTAGGGCTGTGCGAATACCTTTTCCTGAATATTCGGCCCAATATTCGGTATTCGGGTACCAAGTATTCGGTATTCTTTATTCGGTATTCAGCCAGAGAAGGTGTTTTTTTAAGGAAACTTTAAAAAAGCACTTCAGCAACACCATTAATCACCCATTGGACCTGGTATACCATATACACCTCAATGACACTTCAGCCACCAACATTGAGCTCTCACTAATGCAATACAAGCTTCATGTGGCACACTCGCTCCACCACACCACACCACACACATAGCACTCTGAAAACAATATCAAGCATTGGATCAGCACTAGAGGGTGTTCATGGTCACAGACACAGGGTAGAAGGTGCTTCAGCCATGGGCATAGGAATAGTGGTAGCAGTGGCTGCAGTAGTGGTTACAACTGAAAGGGTGGCTGCTGCAAGAATGGCACTGGTGGTGGTGGGAAGCACACTGGCTGCTGATGTAGCAGCCAGAGTGGTAGCAGTGGGAACACTGGTGGTGGTGTCTGCTGCTTGCTGCACAAAGCATGTATGCTGTAATTCTCCACTACTACTGCACAGCAGGATGTGACAGTGAACGTACAGATGGACAGGTGGTGACACTAGCAGTAGTAGTACTGCTAATGGTATTAGTGGTAGTAGTACTATTACCAATGCTACAAGAACTAAAAGGCTTGCTTGGGGAGAACAACATTTGAGCCCATCGAACAAAGAGAGACACCTGCATGTCATTGTCTATGTAGTCTATCTCACCACCTTCTCTGTAATTGTATTATGTATCAATAATTTACAGTGGAGCAAGACAAGATGCAATTCAGTACTGTGCAGTAAATGACATGCCACAAAATATTGGATACCTAGAGGGCTTAATTGCCATTATATTACACTGCTCCTTGAAGCATACTGCAGCATTTTGCAGCAATTTTGCAAGATACTGCATTGCGTACTGTCTGCCACCACAGTATGAACTATGTTTTATAATCTTGATGCAGTGTTTCATTCTTGGGTATGTTAGTTGTGGATTGTTTTGTTACAAGGGCATCTCAATCTCATTCATTTTAACTTCACTTATTTATAGTGTGTGTTTCTTTAAGGGTTGTATATTCATAGCGTGTTTGTACGTTCCCGACATGCACCCTGACAAAGACCAGGTTCTGGTCAAAGTGCCAGGACTCTATTGGTATCCTCCAGCTTTAGCACAAACAAATGTATTGGCAACTTTATGCTGCACTGCTCTTAACTGTATTTTGTTACTGCAACCCCCCCCCGCGCTGATTGCTTCCTTTGTTCTACATAGATTGTTTGGGGGTTTGGCAGCCCAGGGACAACACTAGCAGTAATTGTGTGGATGTGCTGTATGTTTGTGGTCTATCATCCTGTCCTCACCACTTGGGGCCAGCAGTGCAGATGCTTTGCTGGGGCTGGGGACCAAGCATGTTTGCAAGATTGCAAAAGACATGATGGATCAGGTCACTAGTGGTTACTGTGTAAAACACAAACTGTTACTACGTAGTACCTGTGTGTGTGATGCGTTACTTATTGCTTGTGGAACTACAGTAATACGCCAACCTTTCCAGTTATACTGCAGCACAAAAAAGTAGCAGAAAAGAAAAACACTGCTACTAAGAAGGGGAAGAAAAGGGCAACCTATTTAGTCAAACATGGAACCGAGCAAGGAACAGACAGATGACATACAGTTAACTCAGTGAGAAAAGTCTGCCCCACTAAGTGCAATGGTTTAATTATCAAAACAACAATAAACAAACAAAAAAAATGCATATGAATGCATACAACTGTGCACACACACACACACACACACAGCACAGACTCGCAGGGGGATATATTTCACAAGCACAGCGTAAATGTGTGCAGTGGGCTGTAGAAGTGGGGTGAAGAGTCAGCCGCTGTGTCAGCGTGGCTCAGATGGTAGCACATCTACCTCTGGACCAGAAGGTCGTGGGTTCTCGTCCCACACTGGGGATTGGACTTGCACCTAAAAATTGCTGGCATCCGAATGCAGTATTGGGGGGTGCTGTACTGCTGGGGTGTGCCATCCTTCGGATGAGATGTTAAAACAAGGCCCCTTCTGCCCATCCTGGTGTTGTCCTGGTGGGTGTCCAGGTGGAAGTAAAAGAACCCAGGGCACTCTTCGCAATGAGTAGGGAACATTCCCAGTGTCTTGGCCAACATTGCCCTTCCCATAAACTGGTTCATGCAATTATCCAGGCTGTGTGTGGGTGATGATGTGTGATATGGCTGCCACCACACATTCAGTCACTTCACTACCAGTCTAGCATTGCTTGTAAAGTGCTTTGGGATACACTGTGTATGGAAAGTGCTATATAAATGCTGATTCTTCTTCTTCTTCTCCTCTTGTGTACAGGGATCTATCCCCAGAATGAGAGGAGACTAACAATACTAATTTAGTGAGTCAAACCTGACTGGCTTAGAACTGAAGAAGTTTATTTCAAAATCTGTGTGCACACAGCTGTGCACACGTGTGGCCCTGCCTCATGAAAACATATATTAAGCATGCACATGCAAGGTGAAGCCTCACAAAATCAAATATTATGCACATATACAGCAAATTATAAGCAGTGACCTGCAGGAGGGGGAGTTAGTAAACACCCTTATCAGTCATGCAGGGAACCAAGCCTGAAACCAGATGACAACAAAAAACAAAACAACGCAAAAATAAAATGTGCTCCACCCAAAAAAAATCACTGTGGAACTATATCAGACAGCAGCAGAGAAGGGGGTTTAGAAAATGGTCAAGAAAATCCCCAGGCTCTGATTGGCTGATAGCCCTGGCAAGGTGGGCATCTATCAGGCAACTGAGCCCAGGCATTAAAAGTGCCAGCTTGCCACAAACCACATCACAGAGATCAGTATACAAATAGATTGTTTATTTTGAAATGCTGCCATTTTTTTTTTTGCTGCTTAGCGGGCAAGTTTGCAGCCTTCTTCTCTCCCTTCCCCAGGACTATGTCATGAAGCGAATAAAGAGTTCACACAGTACAAAAAAGTAAAGGAGCTAAAACCAACAGTCACAGCAATCATCTGTACTCGTTATGAAATGTGGAAGACATCAACACACAACTGCATCTTTGACTCTCACTTCAGAAAGACGGCATGCCAAATGCGGCTCCCAGGGCTCCCAAATCACAAACAACTGCCACAAGCAGGAGAGCACACAGAAAAACAAGAACACTGCACATGTAGACCTGCCAAATACTAGTAATTTTTGACACAGTTCTCCCACAGTGAAGAAGAAAAGAAACACACCCTTTTTAAATTACTAGAGCTAGCAGGTCACATCGCGTGCTCAGCGCCACTTGAAGAGAACAGTTCAGTAAACTGTGTAAGCAGTCACACCCGCCACACTCTCGCTACGCAAAACATGATTTTTTTTTAACAAAATAAAGTCCTGCTAACATTTTTAAAATCATTTTCCCTGTACCTTCAGTTTTCCTGCTCAACCAATCACAGTGCCATTCTCAGCCTGCTGCCTGCATTCAGAGGGGTAAGAAAACATGAATCAGTTTGCTTAATAGGTTACAGCACAGTCTCACTAACGAACAAAAAAAACAAACTGTAACACAAGTGACTTGGGGGTTGTGATGGTTCAAGACCAAGGAGGATTGCAATTCCCCGAAGTAATCCTGATCTTGCCCCCACCCCATAATTCAAAAACAAAAGTACCTCAGGCATCAGCATTCTATGGCCGCCCAATTTTTCACCTTTTCATCAGGCAGTTACTAAATTGTCTCCTTGTCATCCAGCCGCCTGCCCACTGTACAAGAAGCTGCCTGTGACCCTCCATTTATGGCACAAAAATGGAGACAGTAGCAAGTCTCCGAACAGGACAAACACAAAAGGATAAGGAAAGGGCTTTTTTTTAATAAATATTTAGCACAACTTTGTGGGCCCGACGGAGAAGGATGTGCATGTTGGCGCGGTGATTGAGATGTGAAGCAGCTAAAAAGAAACAGGCACAGAGAGTTAAATTTACAGTGCATCTGTTGTGTTGAAGATTGATAGGAGAGAGAGAGAGAGAGAGAGAAGGAGCTGAGGCGATTGCACTAGACAGACCTGGAGTAGCCTGACTGGATGCTGAAGTCAAAACAAGTGAAGTCCATAACTAATAAATAAAATAAATACATTAAAAATGCATCATATGCAGGTGGAGTAACTATTTTATTACAAAACTTGTTTGAACTCAATATTTTGTTAAGAATGATTTCTATACTTTTTTTTTTTCAACACAGTGTCCATTTTCTAAGCACAATAATACCCTCCAGGGTGGGCAGTATTGGGCTACACCAGACCTTCCACGGGCTATAAGGCCCTCTGCCTGCGGTGTCAGGCTTCATTACACCCCTGGGCGGTCTGGTATAGCCCAATACCGCCCACTCTGTCAGGTACTATTGCTTACTTAGCAGACAGCTCTCCTAGTCCCTGTAACTGAGTACAGCAATAAGGACAAAATACCTGTCAGAAAGCCAGCCATAGCTTTTCTGACACTGATCAAAAAAACTATACTGACCCAAAAAAGCCTGTGAAGCAAAAATCAATTTCTTTTTTTAGCAAGTTTAAGGTCTCAAAAGTACTGCAGAGCAGCTCTCAGAAACCACTGCCTCCTGTCTTCTACCAGCTCAGAGTGAGGAAGTCACATGGTATGCTTGCCTTTGAGCTCAAGAAACAGTTTTTGATTGGCCAACAAAGCTCTGCAAGACTTGGTAATCTCACCAAATAGTAGTTCCTGAATGGTGGCCGAATAGTGAACCATTCAGAAAATGCATCTGAATATTCGGGAAGCCTACTATTCATGGTATTCGGAAAATACTATTCGGTCCATGCACAGCCCTAGTATCTATAAGGAGGATATGGAGGGATCCATGTTTTCTATAAAGTAGCAACATGGCCATTTTCAAAATGTTCATTTTGGGAGGTACTCTTTATAATTCATCAAACACCTTAAGTTGCCTCATGTAAGCACATGTTAACTACTATTCAACAGAAACAAATTGTTTCTGTCCTTATCAAGCAAACATTTCTAGGTGAAGTTGTTCAATCTGAGTAGCAACCATGATGCTATCTTTCCCCTAGGTAATGGTATCAAATGGTAAGTATAGAAGAGAAGTGTATCACTCCAATGCCCTTTCCAATAAGCACTTTTCAAATAAAAAGATTATATTCCAACTGTTGATGCAATTTGCTGGGCTTTTGTTGTGGACCATAATCTTGTTAGGTTTGCTTACATACAGCTGCTTTAGATTTAAAACATTACTCAATACATCCCAGAGTACTTTGAGATATAGTGATTTATAAATTCCCCTTATGCTTAATATTATTGCATTGTACTGTACTATTAACTTATTTCAAAGTAAGGGAATACTGTTATTTTTATTTGGACAATTCATCATTGTTGCTTTCTTCAAACCTGAATATTCCAAAAAGAAGCTTAATACAGACCAATACATTCTCTGAATAAAGTCTAGGCTGCATAGACAAATGTGGTCAAACCTTTAATTTTAATTTGACCTTTTTTAGCCCATATATCAACCAAGGGTATTTCGCTACAAGATTGAATTAGTTAAACTAGTGATTCATTCAACACATTTTTTATCTTAATAGCCTGCTGTGACTAAGAGACCAACCACTGATGGAATTGGTTTTAAACTTATGTAGCTCACATCACAGACATTTTATTAGAGCTCAGTTCATGACATTAACCCAAACCTAAAACTATTCGATGCAAATTAAAATGTTATTATCACCCTAGTGTGTTGGAATAATTTAGAACAAGCATTTTAAATACATCACTTTTATATCTTAAAAACACTGTGGTAAAGTTAGCGTCAGTGAACTTCTCACTTTATGAGGAAATCCAAGGCTTGTAGTTGAACATGAAGTCCTTCATAAGAACTGTTAATGAAGACACTGAAACCATAGTAATAGTCTGACATAGATCCTTTCAGGTGCAGCTAACTAATCATCATTCTAATTTCTTTATTCTCATATCTTCGTGTGAAGATAACAATGTATTAAAAGTTAGCAACATTAAAATGGTGCATAGTGAGCATGCATTTGTAATAGTACCTAGCACACATTAAAAAAGCACAGTACTCAAAGCAATGTGAGCAATGAAAGTTTGAAATTACAAATATATTATCAGGACATGTGGAACCATTTGTCATAAAGCCTAAGGGCAGGACTGCCAAATGGATCCATTCAAGAACCTCCTGCTGCCATCTGTCAAAAAGAAATGTGTCCAAATTAAAGAACATCTATTAGATCGTCTGTATTAAAATTCTGTGGCACAAAAGAAAGTCAAATTACAGCAAAAATGTGAATCACATTTGCTTTCTTTTAATTACCAAACTCATGACTTTTTGCTACAAAGGGACACATATGAAAATAGCAGCAGGATTGTTCTAATGCAGCATGGTCAATGCAGATGTAAGGTAAACTGCGTCAACATCTGCCTCTTGAAAATCTGGAACAATGCTTGTGCACATTAAATAATGCAACACTTCATAACGTGTCATGAAGTACTGCTGTGTTACTGGGTTATATAACATTTAAAGCATTATTCATAGTTAAATAGCAAATCTACTTTCCTCACAGCCTGAAAGGATAGGAGCATTATAAATTAAATGCACTTTTGTGCCAATGGTGGCTTTTGTATGTATGTACCAGAGTTCATAGAACAAATTGGCATAGCATTCTATCAGACTATAGCTACAACATTTGATGTGTGCATACACCTTATAGTACATGCTCTGTGACTGTTCAGTAGGTGGCCAGCTGTGGAGCTGGGGGGGGGGCTATGCCGGTGACCAGCTCGGTTTCGGTATGGGGGAGTGGGGTGGTGGGCACTACCTGCTGGGTGGGGGGTGGTGGCCACTCGACCACCAGGAATAGAGTCACTATTAAATATTATTATACTGGAACACATCGGGGATTGGGGAGGTGGGCTGCTAGACTGTTAGGGAGGGGGATCATTTTTTAATATACAGGCACATCAGATGGGGGTTGGAATGCTAGATTAACAGGGAGGGATTCAAAATATCTATTTATTATACAGGCACATTGGGGATTGGTGAGGGGGACTGCTAACTACCAGGGAAGGGTTCTTTATATCTATTTATTATATGGTAACATCAGGGGTCAGAAAGTGGGGAACCGCTAAACTACCAGGGAGGGGATCTTTATATCTATTTGGCTAGTCTAAGGATATATAAAATTTCTCCATCTGGGAGAGTTCTGTAAATCCTATGTTCAGGGATTTAGCAGCTTGCACCTGCCACATGCACCCTAGCACCATAGAAACATAGATTTTGATGGCAGATAAGGACTGCTTGGCCCACCTAGTTTGCCTACCTATTTGTAGATCCTAGTTAACCAGTAGCCTACTTCTTCCTATCCCCATCAGAAATGCCTTATGTTTGTCCCATACATTCTTTAATTCCCCCCACTCTTGTTGACCCCACAACCTCCTCAGGAAGGCCATCCCATGAATCCACCACCCTCTCTGTGAAAAAAATACTTCCTCATGTTGCCCCTGACCTGTCCCCCCCTCTATCTTCAAATTGTGCTCCCTTGTTCTTGCACATCACTTTTTATGAAATATGCTACCTCCTTGGACTTTATTGATTCCCTTGAGGTACTTGAAAGTTTCTATCATGTCCCTCTCTCCCTCCTTTCCTCGAGGGTATACATATTAAGCTCCTTTAGTCTCTCTTCATATGGATTCTGGTGCCAACCCTGCACCACTTTAGTTGCCCTCCTCTGGACTGCCTTCATCCTCTCTATGTGCTTGTGAAGATGGGGTCTCCAGAACTGCATGAAGTACTCCAGATGGGGTCTCACCAACTGTCTGTACAGAGGGATAACAGCTTCCTGTTTTCTACTGGTGATGCCTCTTCCTCTGCATCCCAATATCCCCCAGCCCTCCTTACTGCCTTCTCTCAATGCTTGCCTTCCTTAATGACTGCCCCCAGGTCTCTTTCCATTTTTGTTGTTGTTAGTACCTCACCCCCACTGTGTAGTCTTCCCTTGGTTTTTTGTTTCCCAGGTGCATTACTTTGCACTTCTTAGCACTGAATCTAAGCTGCCATATTTTTGACCATTCCTCCAACCTTGCAAAGTCCCTTCTCATCCCTTCCACCCCACTTGTGTATCTACCCTGTTGCATGTCTTTGTGTCATCTGCCTCCCATTCTTGGACACACAGGCTGTGCAAGCCCCATTTGAGGCAGGCAGTGGGCAGTTGATGTGGGTAACATTAAGAGTCGCTCCAGGTGCATCATTTGGCGCAAGGGGCACTTTGTGCTATTTATTGTGGCATGAGCTCCTTGCAATGTATCAGAAGCTTTGTGAATTGAGCCCAAAGCATTTAAAAAAACACATATTACTCTTGTTAAATGAAACCCATTAAATAAGAGACTGTTCTTTGTTTTTCCCCAAAAAATCTATAAATATCTGTTTGGAACTTTGACTGTCAAAATAGCTGATTGAATGACCAAAATGACCAATTTTTCTGTCACAGGCCATGATTTTTACTGTTGCACATTCAAATGAGACAGCAAAATGTTACTCCAAAAATTGCAACACTAAAATTTCACTTTTGTGTCTCACATACCTTTACTCATAACATGGCTGATTTATAATATTTTAGTCCCAAATTTTGAATGTACTATTTACATGACCCTACCTCATGAATAAGGATGGCAGGAATTTTTAAGTACAGGTCACTAGGTGATATCACAATCACTCTCTGAAACCACCATTTGGGTAATATTTGAGACATTCTAGTGACATGCATAGGGACAACATAATGTTTGTATTGCACATTTAATTGTGATGATAAAATTTGCAACATTAAAATCTTTCATGCACACAGAAAAGTCTTGTTTCACGCTTACATGTGTAACACAAAATTCCATTTTGAGTCATGTCCCTACCTCATAACCAAGGATGGTGGGAATTTTCAATATAGGTCAAAATGTGATTTTGTAATCTCTATGTGAAACCACCTCTTTGCTTTCAAGCACATGCTCCCTTTTAGTTGATGTTTTTTCCCACAAAAAACAAACAAAAAAAACAATGTTTGACTTTTAATATGCAGGTGTGAGCACAGTTTCTCTGTACAGTTCTAGCAAATACTACTGCACAGTATATCATGGATTTCATTGCTGATGTTTGGGAATTACAGCACTGCATGCTTACTATGCTACTGTTCATAAAGCAGGATCCCCTTATGTGTAGGTCTTTTGTACTGTTACTGGCTGATTACAAAAAAATAAAACTGTTATTTTTTCCTTTTATAGCAAGATCTTAAAACAGTTTCTGTGTACAATTCCAGATGGCTTTACTGCTTTGTTGTGAATTTCAATGTTGTCACTTGGGAAGGTGTCCTGTTAAAATTGCAAATGCACAACAGTGAATGAATAACAGTGAATTAAAAACAGTGAATGTAATATTGGCGAAGTGGTCATTACAGCGCATGGTTATTTTAGAGATTTAGGTAGTATCTGTCAGTGATGCCAAGCACTGTAAGTTCACGACTGTGTGCTACTTCATCATCCTGGCAGTGTGGCTTAGAGGTTAGAGTGAAAAGCTGTGAATGGTGTTGGTAAATCCCACTGACCCAGGTTAGAGTATCAGTCCACTGTGTTTCTTTTTATTTGGTTTGCCAACATGCCTCCCTTTGCCTGCCCCACCTTGAAGCTATTATAATACATCCTCCACTTTTTCCCCATTCCCAAGTTGCATCCACCACAGAGTGAAAATAATGAATCTGCTCCCCTCCTGCCTTTGCCCCCCTCTCCAAGTTTCATCCCCCTTGGAGTGAGAAAAATTTATCTAGCCCCCCTTGTCACTTTGTCCCCTCCCTCCTGACTTGCATGCCCCAGAGTGAGAACAATTTATCTTTCCCCTTCCAACTCCCCCAAAGTGCCATTCCCCTCCTTGCACCAGTTGTGTAAGATATGTTTTTTTTTTTTTTTTGGGGGTTGCAGTTTTGACCAGTCGCTATTTGTTGTTCCCTGCAATTTTTAGCTGGCGATGGTTTTCATGCATTGTTATAGTCTTCATGATTTTTTTCCCCCTGTCTTGACATAGCTCCACTTGGGAGTAACAGCACTTTGAATGTATCACACTGCTGTGCATAACCCAAGACCCCTAACTGAGTGACACACTTGTACTGCTTCTGGATGATGACAAATAAAAAACAGTTTTTAATTTAATACACAGATGATAGCTTAATTTCCAAATAGATCTGCCAGCTCTACTGCTAAACAATGAATTTTATTGCTTTTGCTTGAGAATTATAGCACTGTATGCATACATGATGGAAGGCTCCCACTTGAGTGGGGTGCTCATACTGCTACTGGCTGATCCCCCCAAAAAACAACACTGTTTTCCTTTTAATATACAGCTGCTAGCATAATGTCCCTGTATAATTTGTCTGCCACTACTGCCATATCGTGAATTTCAGTGTTGACACTTGGGAATTACAGCACTTGTGCACATGATGCAGGAGCTCCTTATGGGTCATACATTAAATTTTAAAGCTCAGAAAAAGAAATTATTTATTTTTCTCTTAACTGCTTCACAGTGGCAAGACTAAAATGTCCAACATGCATCCTATAAACGTAAGGCCCTACAAAAGCAGCACTATAAAATGGATTGCCAACTCACAGTTGGAAGATTTCAAAGTTTCAAGGACTGATCAAGAATTCAGTTCTGCAGATCTAACTACTTTGACAGCTGTCTCAAATGCATCAAGATGTCTGATCAACCCTGTGGCAAGCTCAGTATAAATCAACCTGGAATCACACGAAAAGCCTCCCCTTATCCCAATACAAAACCACTGTTTGGTAATATTGCAGTCATTTTTCATGTGAGAATGTTATATACTTCGGAATGTATGTATTTGTAACATACTAAATTTGTAAAAGCAAGCAATCTTGTTTATTTTGTGCAAAAAGCCACATGACATTTACAGAATGTCTTCCATGTCACAATATTACATATATCACCTCTTTAGCTCCATAGATTTTGTGCAGATTAATTGGTAATGCACAGTTTTACTACACATGGTGCTACACATGAAAATAGAGCTTTTAAAATACTATGCTCAGTTCAAGAAACTGCACAAAAATGTACAAAAATAGCACACTTACATGAAAAGTGCATGAAGCAGAATTTCACAGTTTTGGCCACCACTATGTTTTTGTAGACAATCTTTTTATTAAAAGAACCTCAGTTGTAAATGTATTACATGAATGCACAATTTGAGCAGGAACAATTAACATCATCAGTCCCACAATCTGTCCCAGCTCACAACATCATAGAGATCTTAAATCTTAAAACTTAAAAGGCTGGCTGAACGTACGCTACTGTAAGACACTAACAGTAGAACTCCCTAACAATCACTGCAAACATTATATTGGTGCAGCGCTCCAAATAGGGTAAACTATGAAGAAGACTGTATGATTCCCCGTGCCACCTTAACTAACTACAATATATGCTAACAATAAACACAACTTCCATGCTTATTTTACCTTATCATTTATCAGAGGTAGACATGTTTGTTTGTTTGTAAAAGTTTATTCCTCACAATTTAAGGAAAAGGATGGCCATTTGAGTGGTTAAACTCATTTTCAATGGGTCCATGGCATACAAAACACTTACATAAAAATATACATAGCTCAGTAAAAATCCATGTCTTACAAAATAATACTTATGTCACACACACACACACATATAACTTGTTATAGACAAATAATGACACAGTAAAAGAGTTTGTTTTATATTTTTTGTTTTAAAAGTGCAAAATCCTAGCAATAACCATACTACATTTACAAAAATGACTTCAAGAGGACACCACAAAATAATAAATAGTGCAGAGTGACCATAAAGAGTGCATACTTTAACTGCAACCACTCTCAGTTGGTTGGATGGAGCTCTGACATAACCACCTTTTAATCACGTTCCATGGGGCAATCGTCTTTGTTCTCAAATAATCTGGTAATCTGTTCCAAAATTTAGGCTCACTAACTTTTAATACAGAATTCCCCTTTGCTGTTCTAGTTTTTGGGATAACCAATTCAAAATTTTGTGCTGATCGCAAGCCTACTTTGGGTATACGTATTTTAAACAAATCATCCAAGTAGGGTGGAGTCTTCTTTAAATGTTGATGGATTAAATATAATATATGCAAATTTCTACATTCTGTAAAATGAATCCAGTTTAAGGCACTATACATAGTGCACTGACGCATCAAACAGGGTGTGTCTAATGCAAACCTTGCAAATCTATTCAGGGCTGAATCCAGCCTCTCTAGTACAGTTTTTGATGCACCGGCATACACTACGTCAACTTAGTCAAACAATGGAATTATTGTAGAGTTAATTATATGTATCCTAGCTTTATTTGTTATACATCTTTTCAATCTGTACAATGCCCCTAGTCTACTGTGTAATCTTTAAGTCAGGTTATCTATATGTATATCCCATTTTAGGTGTGTAGCCAGCCATACTCTTAAATACAGTGTCTGTACGAGTTCACCAGAGTTAATATTCATTTAGTAGACATTTTAATTTGAAATGTGGTTGATGTAACCAACTCCTTATTTCCAAAAAGCATAACTTTTGATTTGTTGTTATTTAATACTAAGTTTTGTGATTTGTAGCAATCTTGAAGGGTATCAAAGTCACAGATAGATACAGATAGAGGTTATTATCCAAATGGGTGAATCTGTAATAACTAGGCTGAGTTGTGGCAATATTTGGATTCCAGGAAGGGGTTTCAGCACTGTTAATACCTATCCATAGTCCCAGTAACATTGTTTGGCAGTCACTCATAGGTAGCCAGTTTGACCACTGCTTGAAGCCATTCAATAAAATCTTACAAGACCTCTAATTTCACAGGAAGAGCCTATTAGCTGCCTCCCCCACTGCAGTGGCCCATTGTGCTTGCAGGAGTGCTTAAAAGTGTGGTCAGGGCAACATCCTAAGAGCAATAGAGATGCTTCAATGAGAAGATCTGGACCCAGTATCTTTTCACAGATCCGGGTGACCTGCTCCCAAAAGGGATGGATCATAGGACAATTCCATAATGTGTGATACAGGTGCATCCCAGACTGGGCACATCGCCAACACTGGTCATGTCTCAGTAAGCCCATGCTTTTGAGAACTTGAGGGGCTATTTTATCACTTCTATAGTGTTTTTTTAAATATTAGTTGGCTTCTGCCATCCCTACACACTCTGTGGAACCTGTCACAACACTAGCCCATTGGGAATCAAAGATGGAAGTCCCCAGTTTGGACTGCCACTGGAGTCTGATGTTTTTGGGTGGGTCAGGTAGGTCAGGTAGATGCAGCTGGCTCATCCATTAGATTGGTTACCCCATGCAGCCAAAGGGAGGGAATGTCCGGCTTTGCATTGAAAGTGAGGTACCTGTGGTGTAGGTGGACTGCATTCCGGATCTGTAAGTGTTTTCTGAAGTCCTACTGAGGGAGATGGAAGCAGGTTATGAAGGGGGTGAAGGAATCCACTGTCTTGGTTCTTGGTATAAACAGGTCTTTTACCAATCTATGCCTTTGGTTTCCCAGTATTCCAGTAAACTGATGTATCACCAATCTGTAGGGGCACAGGACCAAGGGATTGGGGCATCTGACAGGTGCTTATGTAGTCCCTCTCGGTATCTTATGGGTATTTCCACAGTAGGGGTAAGTGGGTTCCTGCCCTGGTATTTGAAGTACAAGAACACATCTAGAGAGATCACAGAGATCTCCACATTAGCCCATATTTGAGTAAGGAAGTTAGGCAGAGAGAACCACCAGACTGTGCAGATAGAAAGGCCATATGGAAGCCTTGGAACTAGAGTATTCCCCACCCTTCTTTACTCAAGTGACTCCAAAGCTAAGCACGGCTATACCTCAGAGGCTTGCCTTCCCATAGGAAGTGGTCTATTAAGCATCAATCTTGTGGAATCATTTGTGTGGTATTTTAACTGAGAGCTGGGAGAAGAGGTGTCGAAACTTTGGGGCCATAATGAGTTTTAAATCAATTTTGCCCACTAGTGAAGATGCAGTGCTTTCCACCATTCCAGTTCTATTTTGGTGTCCATGAAAAATGGATCACAATTTAGGGGTATCATTTGGTTGAATTTTCTGTGCAGCTTGAGCCCTAGGAATGTGATATCCTCTACCTTCCATTTTTGTCCCAGAGATCTAAATTCCTCTGAGAAACACTGGAAACTGAGTGGCAGGAGGTTGATCTTGGCCTGGGTCACCCTGAGCACAGATATGCTGAGAAACTCTTTTTTAAAATTGGAGGGCATGGTGTACAGCTTGATGGACACCCAGCAGCATGATTAGTATGTTATTTGTTGAGAGGAATGTTTTGTATACCTCATCCCCCACCTTAATTCCACTAACAGCTGCCTTTTCTCAAATGGCAACAGTCAATGGCTCAATTGTTAGCCTGAAAAGCAGGGGGGAAGTGAGCAGCCTTGGTGGGTACCTTTTTGGAGATGGAAAACAGTGTATTTTAGACTGGTCATGCACAAACAGTCCCTCAGCTTTCACCAGCATGCAGCACACAACCTTGATTGGTACCATGTCATCTCTTTGGGTTCATGTAGTGCTTCTGAGCATCACTCTCCTGGTCAAGCAGTTTCTCGCCTTTCACCAGCACACAGTACTCCACCATGATGAGTGCCATGTCACCCCACTGTGTTCATGCAGTGCTTCCTAGCATTGCTCTACAGTGTAGGCAGTCCCTCACTTTTAACTAGCACACAGCACACAGCCATAATGAGTGCATGTCGCCTTACTATGTTCATGCAGTTCTTCTGAGCATTGCTTCCCAGTGCAGGCAATTCCTCACCTTTCACTAGCAAGCAGTACACAACAGGGATGGGTGCCAAGTTGCCCTACTGTGTTCATGCAGTGTATCTGAGCATCGCTCCCCAGTCCAGTCAGTCCCTTACCTTTTGTCAAAATGCAGTACTCAACAGGGATGTGTTCTGTGACTCCAGACTGTGTTCATGCAGTGCTTCTGAGAATCAATCCACACTGCAGGAATTCCCTACCCATTTCACTAGGCCACATTAGACCACTGTGATGGGTGCCATGTCACACCGCAGTGTTCATGCTGTGCTTCTGAGCATCACTACACAGAGCAGGCAGTCCCTCACCTCTCACCACCACATATAACACCACTGTGATGGGTGGCATGTCACCCCACTGTGCCCATGCAATGCTTATGAGCATCACTCCCCTGTGCTGGAAGTCTCTCACCTTTTACCAGCATGCAGTACACCACCATAATGAGTGCCATATCACCCCACTGTGTTTCTGCAATGCTTCTGAGTATCACTCCACAGTGCAGGCAGTCTATTACCTTTCACCAGCATGCAGTACACCATGATGATGGGTACCTTGTCACCCCACTGTGTTTATGCAGTCCTTCTGAGTATCACTTCACAGGGCAAGCAGTCCGGCACTATTCACCAACATGCAGCACACAACTCTTATGGGTGCCACCTCACCCCACTGTTTTCAAGCTGTGTATCTGAGCATCACTTCCCAGCTTAGGCAGTCCCTTACCTTTCACCAGCATGCAGTATGCAACAGGAATGGGTACCATTGTTGTCTAAACACTCTTGGTGTGTAGGGAAAACAATAAAAATAATAATAATAATAATACAGATTCTTGTGTCTCTGAGTCTGCCAAGAAACATTCGTAAACAAGCAAGGAGTACTAATAAAGTTTATTATGCTACTTACGCCAAGCATGTGACAAAGAAAATCACAAGGGAGATGGGTTTCTCACAACTCCTGAAGAATGTACATAATCTCCAGAATTGTAGATCTTAGGTTCTCTAAGATCTTGTTCTATCTCTCCCCGCGCTCCAGCTCTCTGCCCTTCTAGAGAAGCTACAGTAGTGTCTTGAGAGCACTACAATGGGCTGCAGACAGCTAAATACTGCAGATAACAGCATAGCAACAGAGATTACAATATAGTTACATATATGAGAATCAATATGTATTGGTCCTAAGTCATTCTCCATTGGAGAATGACTTAGGAGACAGAATTACTAGTGAGTATCATATGAGACAGAATATGCTTCCATTAGCATTATAGCTTAGACAAAAGAAATGCTGACAGTTCAAACTACTTGCACATTTCTTACTTACATACAATATAAAACATAAAGACATAACAAAAGCTGTCTCTCTCTCTGTGTCAGCTTGCTTAGATAAAGAGAACTGCTGACAGACATATCTGCCTGAGTGTAAAATACACACTACATACTGTATAATTTTGAAAATATAAATATACAATAATCTCTGATGATCCCTCTGAGTCATCTTATCAGTGATTAGGTAGATTATACATGGAATATATATAAAAGACAAACATAATCTAGATAAATGTATTATAGTGAGGTATAATAAATCATGCATGATAATATTAGCATGTGTTAGCAGCAAAACACATTCCTAGCACTCATATTTATATGTAAGTGCAAAACAGCAGAATCACAGTACAATAGATCAGGAATACAGTGTGAGGTGTATGTGGGCCGATAGGGGCATAACCCAAGCGTAACACCATGACACCCCACTTTGTTCATGCAGTGCTTCTGGGCATCACTCCTTAATGCAGGATGTCCCTGACCTTTCACCAGCACATAGTACAGAAGCTTTCTGTGTGCCATGTTGCACCACTGTATCCATGCAGTGCTTCTGGACATCGCTCCCCAATGCATGCAGTCCCTCGCCTTTCACCAGTACACCACCATGATGGGTGCCATGCCATCCTACTGTGTTCATGCAGTGCTTCTGAGTATCACTCCACAGTGCAGGCTTCCCTTCACCTTTCAACAGCATGCAGTTTGCAGCTCTTATGGGTGGCATATCGCATCTCTGTGTTCATGCATTGCTTCTGAGCATTGCTCCCCAGTACAGGAAGTCCCTTACCTTTCACCAGCACACTACACAAAAGGCATGGGTGCCATCATACCCCACTGTATTCATACAGTGCTTCTGAGCATCACTCCTCAGTGCAGACAATCCCTACCATTCACCAGTCTGCATTACACCACCATGATGGGTGCTATGTTACTCCACAGTGTTCATGCACTACTTCTTATCATCACTTTACAGAGCAGGCAATCCCTCATCTTTCACCAGCACAGAGTACACTACCATGATTGGTGGCATGTTGCCCCACTGTGTTCAACCTGTGCTTCTGAGCATCACTCCACAGTGCAGGCTTCCTGCACCTTTCACCAGCATGTAGTACACCACCTTGATGGGTGCCATGTCACCCAGCTGTGTTCATGCAGTGCTTCCGACATTACTCCCTTGTGCAGGTATTCCCTCATTATACACCAGCAAGCAGTACACCACTGTGATGTGTGTCTTGTTGCATCAGACTGTTCATACAGTGCTTCTGAGCATCTTTACACAGTGTAAGCAATCTCTCACCATTCACCAGCCCACAGAATGCAACAGTAACTGGTGCCATGTTGCACCACTGTGTTCATGCAGTGCTTCTGAGTATTGTTCCTTTGTGCAGGGAGACCCTACCAATTCACCAACTTTTATTACACCACTGTGATTGATGCCATGTCACCCCACTGTGTTCAAGCATTACTGGTCAGCTTTGCTCCTCTGTGCAAGTAGTCCCTTACTGTGTTCATACAGTGCTTCTAAGCATCACTCCTCCATGCAAGCATGACCTCACATTTAACCAGCAAACAGTACACCACCTTGATGGGTACCATGTAATGGGTGCCATGTTGCCCCACTGTGTTCTTGCAGTGCTTCTGAACATCACTCCACAGTGCAGGCTGTACCTCACATTTCACCAGCACACAGTATTCCATAGTAATGGGTGTCATGTCACTCCACTGTGTTAATACAGTGCTTCTGAGCATCACGCCACAGTGCAGGTGGTACCTCACATTTCACCTGCACACAGTACACCACAGTAATGGGTGCCATATCACCCCACTGTGTTAATACAGTGCTTCTGAGCATCACTCCACAGTGAAGGCAGTACCTCACATTTCACCAGCACAGAGTACACCACATTGATGAGTACCAAGTCATCCCATTCTAAAGTTTAGGAAAGCAGAAAGAGAAGGCAGCCTGACTAATGAAAGATTTTACATCACAGTAAAACAACTAAGTCACACATTAATTCGATATATCTTCTCCCGCATTAGTCATTCCCCTAGTTTTTATTTTGATAAGTTGAAAACTACTTTTGTTCTTTAGTCAGTTCCACAACTTATTGCTTGGTAACTTATTTTTGTCAATTAATTCTTAGACATAACTGTCCTGTTTATCGTTGTTACATTTATTCCATTTCTATGAACTTTATGTTCTGTATTTTTGTATATTTTATCTTTTCCCATTCCCCAGAACACATCTGAAAAAGAGCTGTTACTAGCTCAGTATGTCTTTCCTCATAAAACCTTTGAAATAAATACATCTGTTATCATATTAATAGATTAGCAGTCGTTGTGGCAGTAATCAGATTTTGTTAATAGACAGAGAGAGATATTGTCACACATTAACTGATACAGATCTTCTGGGAAGCCATCCCACCTGGGGCTCTGTGGGGGTTCATGGCCTCTATTGCTGTCTGAATCTCCTCTATTGCCATTGGTGCATACAGATCTGCTCCCTGTATTGGACAAATGGCAGGAATGGGGAGAACCTCCAGAAACGTGCTTATGGAAGCCATGGAGGGTGTTGCTGGGGAGGCATACAGCTCTTCATAAAAGCTTTTCATAGTTGACTTTGTGCTCTCAGGTTTTCTACACAGTATTACCAGAGGTATCCCCTAGTCCCACAATGGCCCATGCAGTCTGTATGCATTTTAGCCTGTGTGCCAACAGTTTGTTGGATTTTTCACCTCCTTTACAGAAGGAATGACATAATCACCTAATGGCAAGATTTGCTTTCCTGGTGAGCAAGTCATTTAGCTTAGTACTGGTACTGATGAGTTTGGCCAACAGTCCAGAGGAAGGCGGGAAGGACTTTCTTACTGATATTATTTTTCTACGGCCAGTACTTCATTCTCCCAGTTAGCCTGGTCAGTCTCTGTAGCACTGTGTCTGTGTGTGACATATGTTTTAATTTCCCCCCACATGGTCACCTTGAAGGCCTCCCCTGGTGTGGAGTCCAACATGTCCCCTGTGCCATTCTGCTCTCAATAAGCCTTTGCCACCATCTTAAACCAGGGTAGGAATTCCTTATTGTGCAGCAGCAGGGGGTTGAGCTGCCATTCTGGGATATGTTCACAGTGGGGCTTATAGTATCTGTATATGCAGTGGGGTGTGGTCAGATATAATAATGGAATGGATTTTGGCCTGTATGTGCTGCAGCATTAAAGACTGTGATATGAGCCAGTGGTCAATCCTGCTTGAGATACCATGCAGAGCTAAGAAACAGGTACAATCTCAGATTCTTGGGTATTACACCTGCCAAGGATCTAGCAGCAGTTTTTTAGACATTAGGGATTCTAATGCCTTGACAGCATGCATGTAGAATTCTACCCTCCCTATACTCCTGTCTAGTGAAGCAGCTAGGGTTAGTTTAAAGTCCATTATTATCAGTAATTGAGCATCACTTAAGTCCAGAAGCTCCTGTTTCAGCAAGTGGAAAAAGTCAGAATCATCTGAATTGGGGCCATAAATCTTGGCCGGTAACAAGGGTTCCTCTGGTGTTGAGGCCAAGGCCAGTGTCCACTGGTCTTCTTTGCTTTCTTTGGATTTGGCTGTTTTCCATTCAAAACATTTGTGGAGCGCTATGAATACCGCTCAAAGTTCATCATCATCTACCCCCTAGAGCTGCAGCAGCAGTAGGTGTCAGTGCATTCTAATGGTCTGGGAGATGGAGATAGGGTCCTCCACACTGATCTAGCTGCTGGATGGAAGCACAGTCTGGGCAGCTACCTTGGCCCAGGATGTGGAAGCAGCTATGGTGACCACAGCATTCTATGGCTGCTGGGCCTGAATTGACAACAGTGGATGTGAATACTCCAGCCAGCCTTACAGTGGCACAAATCTGTTGTTCTACAAGTCTGATGGGGCTGATATGAAGGAGGCCTTTAAGTCATTGTTATGGCTCCAGCTTCTGGTTTCTACCCTGGGCAATCTGGCTCTCCTCCTTACACCATCGACCTTCTTTTTCTTCTTTCTGTGGCATTGCTCTGGAGTAGGAAGCCAGGGGTCCTCATCTTAAGTTGGGGAGGGAAGCAGTGGGCCATACTGCTGGCTGGGTGTCTGGGGTCTGTCTGGAGCAGGCTGGTGTCCATAGCCTGAGACCAAGCCCAGTTTCCATGTTGTCCTCCCTGGGAGTGATACATGGAAAGTTGGAGCTGTGAAGAGAACTTCATGAGGAAATCTTCCATGTCAGTGGGTGTATCAGAGGATCATTGTACACCATTGGCAGTAATACACAGAGTTGCAGGGTAGTGGAGAGAATACTGGAACCCTTGGGCTGTACAGGTTCTCCTTGCTGTGGTGAAGTCCCTTCTGTGGACTGACAGTGCTTATGAGAAGTTGACAAATATTTGAATCTTATGCCCCTGCCATGTCAGATTTTGCTGTTCTCTTGTTGCCTGCATAATCTCTTCTTTGATGGACCTTGGTACATCACAGAAATCTGACTAAAATAGGGGAAAAAGCATGAACCTTGTTGTAGCTGAGAGGCTAATGAACGGTGGGATCAATCCATTTCCAACTGAGTAGGCCATCTACAGCCAAGGATTTCAGGCAGTATTGTTTGGAGAAATCTGGTTGTATTAGTCCCTTCACAGCCTTCCAGGAACCCTAGAAACTGCAGATTGTTCCTGCCACTGTAGTTCTCCAGGTCTTCAATCCAAACCCACAGAAGCCTGACAGTGCAGTCTTGCTCTCGGACACAGCTGATCTGGCATTCCATTTAGTCCTCCTAGTCAGTGATTCTTAGTTCTATGACATTTGCTCTTTGAGACAGTTCCACAATGTCTGCAGAGGTCCTTTCAGCAGCTATCTCTAATTTACTCATATGTGCCATCATTTGTTCTAACAGTCTTTATTTCCCTCAGGTTGGTGTCTGACACTATTCCATTTGCAGTTTCCCACGTGGTTTGACAGGATACATGGGTAGTAGAGAAACGGAGGCTTTAACATTATGACAGCTGGACAGAGAGGAACTGGACATACACTGATTGGATCACTGGGTTACTGGCTTACACAATATGCTGGAAATTGGTTAACAATACTGGCTATGCATAGGATGTTGGTGGATATTGTACAGGGTAACTGAGAGCACAGACATTAATCAGGCATCTTGTGGCTGCCAAGCCATGTCTCCTGCCACAACTTGTATTTAATTCAGTTTAGAATCTCTTACCTATCCGAATAGCAAGTAGTATAACTTTCTCTATCTAATGCCCTAAACTCCTATTGTATACATGCATGGTGTGTTTATTAAAAATATTTATTTTAAACAATAACGAACACACATTGAAGGTAACAGAGGCTAGTCTCCCATATGCCCATTTTTTTGAATAAAATAACTATGGTATTTAAAGAGGGTTCCATGTGATAACAGCGATCGTTGAATAGCGATCACTGTTTGGGTGAGGTGAGTGTACATCATCAAAAATGAATTTTGGCAATGTACACTCACGGCGAACTGCAAAAGGGCACCCAAGATTTACGGTTTTCTTTTTCATGTGGGGGGGCTGCATTCCCCGCACCCCCCTACTAAAGGATTATTACCTCTGGGGGGGTGCATGTAGGAAGGGTGCAAAACTTAAAAAGAAAAATAAATCACCGGGTGCAAAAACACGATCACACCCAGAACCGAACCCGGCACCCTCACCCCAGCCTACCACCAACCCACCCTGCCACATGGCTAGCTCGGCAGCCCACTACCGCACTACACCCCACAAACTCTCCCTCCTCTTCAGCCAGTCACACAGCGTGGTCCCTTCCCACCATGCGTATGTATACATAGCAACATTCCGTTGCTCTATTCTAATACCCCCCATATCTGGTCGCTATCCTGCGAAGTAGCCCTGTGCATAGGCTCTGTGATTGAGTCACCCTTTTTTAAAGTGCTAAATTGCAATCAACTTGTACGTGGCATACCTTTAAAGAGGATAGCCATTAATACCTCCCTCTATCATACTGTTCAGTTTGTCTTAAGATCTTCCTGAGATTTTTTTGGTGTACTTTGAGTCACAGCATCCCCTGACCCTGTGATTCATATTTGTACAGTATCTTTGAAATGTCAGAAGATGACATAATCTACCACCAACATCCTTCTGAAGTCACACTTCAGTGTGATTTCTTAAAGTCTTACTTCAACTGGATTAGACTTCTGATTTTGAAAAGGTCAAGGGCAGGTGTTAAAAAATATATAATGTGTTACAAATGTTAGCTGTTTATAAAATTAGTGTTCTGCGTCTCAGAGCACAGTGTAAATATCCTCTTCGTTATCAATAACGCAGTACAGGACAATATCAACTATATATTTAGTGAATGTTCCCATTGCTGTCTTTTTAGACAGACGAGAAATGAATTGTACACATTTAGAATGGCATAAAAAGCTATAGAATATGTCGGTTGAGTTAGCATTTTGAAGGCTAGTAATGTTTCCGTTTGGGATTGAGTTACATATCTGGCTCTGCCGAGTTGAAAGTTATTTTAAAGCATGTTTCTGTTGTTTGGGAAATTAATTCTACTAAAAGGTTTCATGCACTATAACATAAGCATCATTTCTACCAAACTTAAACTGCTCCCTGAGAAAAGGGCAACTTGGCCTCTTTAAGATAATCTTCAAGAGCTACCAGAGAGATGCAGACTGGTCTCCCCATGTCACTTGCCCTGATCCTAACCAGGCTCTGGAATACTTTATTACCATCTTCAATAAAACCTGCGATTTATTCACACCATTCAGAATATCCAAAACAAAAGGGGCATCCAATCTTTGGCTTAACAGCCCCGTCGTAGAAGTAATGAAGAATAGGGACAACCTCTGGCATGTAACGAGAGCTAGAAGAACACAAGCAGATTTTATGGGCAACAAGACTGCAAGGAATAAATGCACCCGCTTGATAAGGAATGCTAAGGCCTCATATTACAGAAAGGAACTTTAAAAGTGCTGGGGTAATGGGAGAGCATTCTGGGAGAATGTAAAGACACTGACTAGGAAAGAATGCAAAACTCCACCAGATCTAATTGTCACCTCTGCAGGCCCACTCCAGCAACCCAAAGAGTTTGCTAATGCTTTTAATCTGGCCTTTATAAAGATCAGCTGTGTCCTCCCTCCAGAGTTCCTTGTTACTGAGTCTAAAAGCTGGCCCCCAAACCCCGCTACCACTGCAAAAACCACTCAACCTCCATTCTACTTCAAAATGATCATGAAGGCAGACACTATTAAATATGTGAAGATGATCCTTGGCAAAACTAGAAAGGGTAGTGATATGCTCAACATGAAGCTTCTTGCCATGGCCCTATAAGAGCTTTTCCACCAACTAATGCAACTATTTAACATATCCCTTATGTCAAACATATTCCCTGACAAGTAGAAAACCACCCTCATCACCCAAGTCTTTAAAAGTGAAGACAGGACCAGCATAAGCAACTACTGCCCCATATCTATTTTACTACCACTCTTGAAAACCCTAGAGAAAATTGCCAGATCAGCTCATGGATTACCTCACAAATATAACCTACTCTGCTCTCAGCAGCATGGGTTCCATAAATCCCACAGCACTATTACTGCACTCACTGACTTCATTTCATACCTATATGACTCCCTGGATGGTGTAAAAATGGTTGGGTCAATCTTTATTGACCTACCAAAGCATTTGACACCATCAGTCATCTCATCCTGATTAACAACCTTGCAGCCCTTGGCCTCTTCACCAATGCATTGTCCTGGTTCTCAAGCTACCTCACACAGGTCCCAGTGTGTTAGAATAAAAGGTGTATCCTCTGAACCCTTGAAATGCTACTTTGGGTGTCCCACAACGATCAATTTTAGGGCCCTTATTATTCAGCCTCTTTAACACTTCCCTGCCAAGCACATGCCCTGCTAAGATGCTGCTTTATGCAGATGATGCAGTGATCTCTGTACCAGTCACACACCTCCTGAAATAACAGCTACTCTTCAAAATAGCTTTACCAAACTGTAGTCATGGTTTGTTCACAACAAACTCCTCTTGAACTACAGAAAAACAAAAGCAATGTACTTTGCCCTACAAAGCTCAAAAAAACAGGGTGGTCCACTTACCATACTAAGTAACAAAAGTGACGTAATCAAACTGGTTACTACCTTTAAATACCTGGGATTATTCCTAGACAACACCCTTTCTTTCAACACCCATATTGACCATGTTGTGAAAACAGCCAACATCAGACTCGGACACTTTTACTGACATAGAAATGCTATAACTGCTGAGTCCCTCAGCCTTGTTACCAAAAACTCAATACTGTCCATCGTTGACTATGGACTGACTATTTATAGTGCAGCCACTGAAACTGCTCTCAAAAGGGTTAAACTCCTGCTCAACAAAGCCTTCAAACTTGTTCAAGAAGCTAATCAGTATTCCCACTCTTGCAGTCTCTACTCTGCAACTGGTTGGTTCCCATTACCTCTAATGTCCCAGTATCAGGCATATATCATAGAAAAGAAAAAAAGCCCTGCTAGGACTGGTCCCAGAATCAGCTTAAAAGCTTTTCCAACTTAACCCCAAGACTAAAACAACCTGAAGCTCTGCTAGAGGGGTACTGCATGTACCTTACAAGTGAACCTCCTTCACCCAGAGGTCCCTTTCCTATCGAGGCCCTCTCTGGATAAATGACCTACCACCCCCTTTTCACCTTAAGAAAGTCAGCCAATTTAAAACAGAACTCCATCACCTCATCTTAGAATCCCACAAATGCAACTGCTGAGCACAATGATAGGAGTTCCATCCCCTGCCCTAGACTTCAAACTATTAACCTCCTACCTTCTTATACCTCTCACTCCAAGAGTTCTGACCCCCTCCCCTCCACATGGTTTACACTTCCCCTAGGCTGCCCTCATGCATACAGCACTTATCAGCTTGTTCTACCTCATCACCATTCCCACTTATCCTGCCCCCTAATAACATTGTATAATATGCCTTCTTTGTACCTATGCCAATACTCTCCATATCTCCTCCCTCCTCTTCTTTTCTTTGACAAATCTGATTTTGGCTGCCAGCTACAAGCAACCTGCACTTACTAACTTGACCTATAGACTAGAGATATTTCTATAATAAAAGTATTTGTATTTGAGGTTCTACTCCACATTTATCTTGCTTGTAAAATAGCCTTGTCACTTGACTATTATATGTTCTCATCATATGATGTTAATTGCACTGCTTTGTCTGTTCTTCTGATACTGACTTGGAGCATTTGTAGAAGAGCCAGTTTGGCTCAAAGGTTATAATTTTGAAAATGAAATGAATAAAAATAAATTAAATAAATGAAGAAATTAATTGGGTACTTCCATTTCTCAGCACCAATGGGAAGATAGACTCCAGATGGCATATTTATCCCTATCATAACACAAAGAGTCATCTGATCCAGGTTAAAATGATAAATAGATACTGTGATCTACATTCCCTGGGTCTCCTTTCCCACTCTGGGTGCTGGCGCTGTGCTAAATCTGAAGGTGGTTTATTGCATATACTGTGGGGGTGTCCAAGGCTTCCCTCTTTTCGCAAGGGGTACTAGCAGATTGTTGTAAGAACCATATGCCCATTCCTAGTTCTCCTGAGCTCATGGTCCTCTGGTTCATGGATCCGGTGGCTGTGCTGCCCGGACCACACCAAGCTTGACTCCTGGTAGCTTTTATGGAGGCCAAGCAGTTTATTTTGTTGGGCTGAAGTCAGGCATCTGCTATCTTTATACTCTCCTGGCACTCTGCATTATCAAAGGTGTCTCTCTTTGAACAACTTTATTTCACTATTGTGTGGAAATTGGAGGTACACAACAAAACCTTGCCCCATTTTTTGCATTCCCATCTGGGTTTCTGCATGAAAAGAGGCTACCAATGGAGCCGCTAATTTCTTACTGATGACAAGCACTAGGAAATCCCTGCAATATACTTGTTGATGTGGCTTTTTATTATACCCCATGTAAAGAGGTGAATAAAACAAGCATTTGTCAATGATGAATGTTTGCTTGCTGGCATTAGCATTGGTAGTGTAGAAGTTACAGAGCTGCATAATAGGAATGGCAGTGAAGTATTGAACTGAAGCCAACCCCACCACCACCCTGCAGAGAGTGACAGGCATTGGGGTGTGCCTTTGGGTCGTCAGGCATAATGACCACGCCATTTCACCACACCCTACCCTGCAGACACTGACAAGTGTCACGGTGTGCCTTGGGGTCTTTGGCCCTTATGTGCACCCCATTCCATCAGGAAATATGGTGAGATGGGTGCGGTATAGAAGAATGGGGTGAAGTTTGGGCCGGAAGAGTCCGAGGCACACCTTGATGCCTCTCACTGGCTGCAGGGTGTGGGTGGGGGTGGAATGGTATGAGCATGACAGGCAAGAATCCCAAGTCACCACCACTGATGCCTGTCATTCTCTACAGGGTGGGGTGTTATGGTTGGAAACTCTAACGCCTCAGGCATTCGTTGGTATTTTCACTCCAAATTTTCAACATTTTTTTTGTGACCCCCACCTCATGAACAGTGGCAATATCAATTTGTTAGCCGAAAACTGCTTTTGCACAGCGACTAAGGGATTTGGCACCACATGTGCAAAAACACATTCCGAACAGGATGTGAAAAATGACAGCGGTACTGTTCATGGGAGGTAAAAATGGCAATGTTGAAAATCTGCTGTGAAAATCTTAAAAAACTAGCGGTCATGTGCTGCATAGAAACTTGCAACGAGCACCCGTAACGTAACTAGTTTGGGGATTTTTTTTACAGAAGATTGTTAACACAGGCATTTTGGGACCTCCGATCATGAACAGTGTCAGTGTGATTTTCTTTATCTGTCCCAAACAATGATTTCCCACAGCAACCATGCATTTCTGTGCTGAAAGTGTGAAAACACGTTTCAGCCATGTTGTGGAAAATGACAGCTGTACTGTGCATAAAGAGGTGTGGAAAAATGCCACTGGTGAAAATCTGGACTGAAAATATTACAAATTTATGAACTTACAAGGGTCCATGGAAACTGTGCAATGCTCACTCGTAACACAGTCATTTTGTGGAGTTTTGTCACCAAATTTTCAACATAGCCGTTTTAACACCTCTGCTCATGACCAGTGTCACTGTGATTTTCTTAATCTGTCCCAAACATTGTTTTTGCACACTGACTGTACCATTGTGTGCTACATGTGCGGAAACACATTTTGGGTGAGATGTGAAAATGGTAGCTGCACTGCTCATAAGGAAGTGCAGTAAAATGGCACTGTTGAAAATCTGGTGTGCAAATATACAAATTCACAAATTTGCCAGTTGCTTAGGAACTGTGCAACGCGGCGCCCTAAAACAGTCATTTTTGGAATTTTTTCACCAAATTTTCAACATAGCCATTTTAACACCTCTGCTCATGACCAGTGTCACTGTGACTTTCTTAACGTGTCCCATACATTGATTTTGCACACTGACTGCGCCATTGTGTGCTACATGGGCAGAAACACGTTGTGGGCGAGATGTGTAAAATGACCACTGTACTGCTCATAAGGAGGTGTGGTAAAATGGTAATGTTGAAAATCTGGAGGAAAATATTGAAAATTTGCGAACTTACGAGCGTGCGTAGGAACTCTGCAACGCACGCTCGTAAAACAGTCATTTTTAGGAATTTTTTCACCAAATTTTCAACATAGCCATTTTAAGACCTTTGCTCATGAACAGTGTCACTGTGATTTTCTTAATATGTTCCATACATTGATTTTGCACACCTACTGCGCCAAGGTGCGCTACATGGGCGGAAACACATTTTGGGTGAGATGTGAAAAATGACAGCTGTACAACTCATAAGAAGGTATGATAAAATGGCAATGTTGAAAATCTGGAATGAAAATATTGAAAATTCACGAACTTACGAGCCTGCGTAGGAACTGCGAAATGCACGCTCGTAAAACAGTCATTTTTTGGAATTTTTGCACCAAATTCTCAACATGGGGTTTTTGGAACCCCTTCTCATGAATGATGTCACTTCATGGCATTATTCAAAGCTGAAGGGTGATTTCGCGCAGTGACTGCGCAGTGCCTGCGAAATCACCCTTCAGGCCTGAATCACGCCATGACAGTGACATCATTCATGAGAAGGGGTCCCAAAAACTCCTTGTTGAAAATTTGGTGTAAAAATTCCAAAAAATGACTGAGATATGCAATAAAGTTGAAACCCCCCTGTGTAGCCCATTATACAGCTTACCAGCATTTCCTCAGTTCGTGGTCGGCTTTGAAGAGTGCAGACGTGTTCCTGGCCCACCAAGATCGTCGCGCCAGAGTCCGGAGGTAAGTATGGGGTGGGGGTGTGGGGAGGCTGGGTACGCAGTGGGTGGGTGCGGGTTGTGGGAGGGGTTGGAGGCGTGCTGTAGGACCGTTTTTGTTTTACAAGGGAAAAAAAAGCGGCCGAGGGGCGTTTGCCACGCTGGGGTGGGCTCCCAGCGTGGCAGAAGATGCGTGGGGGCCGAGGAGCCAATGGGGATTGGGCACCCCGTTGCAAACCAAACAACTTTGCCATGCTGGGTGGGCTCCCAGGGTGGCAGGAAAGCTTTTGGGGGGGTGGCGTGATGCGCACGGGGGGGGGAGATCGTGACGAAGGGGATGGCATCGGTGCTCAGTATGGCAGTGGTGTTTTCCTTTGAAGCAGAGGAGCACCGCTGTCATACTGAGCTCCTGCACCCATTGGTGCAGGACCGCCATGCCTGCTCAAGGGAGCAGTGCATTGATGGAGAGGCACACCCAAGTGTGCTACATTGTCCCAAAACGTTCCTTGCGCATGCGCGCAAGCAAACGTAAAAATGGTCTTGTCTAAGTCTTGGAGGTGAGACTGTTGCACAACCAAAAAACTGACTTGACTTACATAAGACAGGTTTTAGCCTGATGTTGCCTAGCAACACAGATAAGACTTTCAACTGGACTTAACTGTAATCCACTGAAGGAAAAAAAAGATGGCTACCAACAACACGATTAGAGAGGTATATTGATACAGTCCTAAACATATTAAACAGTTTCAGTGATATTGAAGAAATTGTTAATATGTGGAATATTACTAGTGATAGATGTTTTTAAACTTTATAGTTATTTTTTGACTATTTTGTGCATCCTTTTTAATGTTATTCCCAATACAGAGGCTGGTCTGGGATCACCTGTAGGACAATTCAGATGCAGCTTCTTGTCTTGTGGCTTTTCTATGGGCCCTTATGTCCCTGTGTAGCACTCTGTCCCCCTTCCTTCTCATACTCAGCGACCCTGCCCCAGTCTCAGTCACCTAGATACACATTCCAATACTTAACCAGTTCACCCCTGTTATACTCAGTGCCTCCCATACTTGGTCCTCCACAATCTTATACACGGTGATCCCCCGAACCCCCCCCCCATATTCAACCACAAGCAGTGTAGTTTCTCTTGCTGCTCCCCTTAAGTATCTCTTCTCATTATTGCATCTGTCCTAATACTTAAAGGAAACCTAGCTGGAAACTCCCACAGGGTTATTTCTCTATTTGCCATGGTGTGGCTCATCTGTTTGATGGTTTTCTGATGCCTTCCACTCCCGATTGGGAGCCTCTAACAGACGCGACTGCTGCTCACTGCATAGAAGCCTCTCATGCTCCCAAAAACTATTATATTTGCTGCCGGAGCTGCTGCTCCGGTGGGTGCAGGGAGAAACTACTACACCAGCCTCTTCTATCTCCACATGATGTTTTGTTACCCCAGGCCCCAGTCACACAAAGCAGGCACACAGCGACCATGCGATTCTGTGCCGGAAGTGCAAAAACACATTTCAGGCAGGATATGTAAAATGACAGCTATACTGTTTATAAGGAGGTATGAAAAAATGCCAATTTTGAACATGTGAAGTGAAAATATTACAAATGCACGAAGTCACAAATGTACGTGCAAACTGCACAACGCACGCTCGTAAAACACTAATTATATGGACTGTTGGCCCCAAATTTTCAACATAGGCATTTTAGTACCTCTGCTAATGAACAGTGTCACTGTCATTTCCATAATGTGTCTCGAACATGGACGTTCCACAGTGACTGTGCTATTCTGTGCTGGAACTGCGAAAAGACATTTTGGTCAGGATGTGAAAAATGACAGCTGTACTGTTCATAAGGAGGTGCAGAACAATAGCAATGTTAAAAATCTGGTGTGAAAATATAAATTCGAGAACTTACAGGCGTGTGTGCAAACTGCAAAAATGCACGCTCATAACACAGTCATGTTATGGAGTATCGTCATCAAATTTTCAGCATAGGCATTGTAGGACCTCTGCTCATGAACAGTGTAACTGTAATTTTTGTAATCTGCCCTGAAGACTGATTTCCCACAGCGAACGTGGTATTGTGTGCCGGAAGTGTGGAAACACATTTCGACTAGGAAGTGAAAAATGACAGCTGTACTGTTCACAAGGAGGTGTAGAAAAAATGACAATGTTGAAAATCTGGCATGAAAATATTGCGAATTTGCAAAGTTGTGAGTATGGGTAGCAACTGCACAACGCATGCTCGTAAAACAGCCATTTTTTGCATTTTTTCCACCAAATTTGCAACATACGCTTTTTGACAGGCCATCTCATGAACACTGCCACTGTTCTTGTGTAAATTGGTCCCGAAAGGTGATTCTGCGCAGTGACTGAAAAATCACCTTTCAGGACCAATTAATGTCATAACTGTAAAAGAATTCATGAGGAGTGTCCCAAAAACCCCATGTTAAAAATTTGGTGCAAAAATTCAAAAAAATGCCCAAGATATGCATCAAAATTGAAAAAAAAACAACTATTTATTCCATTATACAGCTTACCAGAATTTCCTTAGTTCACGGTCAGCTTTGAAGAGTGCAGACATGTTCCCAGTCCACGGAAGATCATTGTGCCAGATTACGGAGCTAAGTATGGGTTAGGGGGGGTGTGGGGAGGCAGGGTGCGCAGTGGGTGGGTGCGGGTGGTGGGTAGGGAGACTACAAGGGACTTTTTTTAAGTTACAGGGGGAAAAACTAACATCGCAGGACAGTTTTTTTTTTTTCCGGGGACTTGGCACACTGGGGTCGGCCCCCAGCATGCCACCTAACTGTTTGGGGGGGCTGCTGCAGCTGACGAGGGATTGGACATTTTCATCATCACACAACAAAAGGGAGGGTTCATTTATGCCGACGGGGATTGGGCACCCCCGTAGGCACACAAGGAAAGCAGGGGGAGGCAAGAGCCGAGGGGGATTGGGCACTCCCTCGCATATAAGAATTGGGGACTGCTTTTGCCCAACGGGAGTGACCCTCGCGCAAATTCTTGCAGCCTGAGTAAGCTGGCAGGGGGATTGGGCACCCCGGTCGGGTAGCCTTCAGCGGGCCGCCCGCCATGCTGACAAAGTGGAGAGCACGTAGGAAGGGCCCACTGCATCTGACAAGCTTTGCTGAGATTGCAGTGGACCTTTCCTTAGATGTGCTCACCACATTAATCTGCATGGTGTGGTGCAGGCATGCAGGCTGATTGGGGGAATGAGGGACGCACCTACTGATGCGTGCCCTGCTTTCGCCCAACAGCGACCACGCCTTCAAATCCCCACTGCCACAAGATGTTGGCTGCACAAGCGCACCAACATAAAAATGATCAGAAAGCCACTACCCATTGACTATAATTGGACATGCCCCCACACTCTACCTAGCATCTCGTCATCAAGTTAGTGAGTGCGGGGGTAGGACATGGGTGGCACTTAGAACCGGGAAGTCCTTGGGACCTGGTTTATTGAAGTTTAAGAGTGAAATAGATTTTTAACATCTGGATTATTTGTTGCCATTTTCATACTACCAGCATGCTGTGGAGGTAAGCCAACAACATGTCAGGTGCAGAGGCTGAGACTGGTAGGGCTCTTTAAGTCCTACTTCTGGCTCCTTAGCACCCAGGTAAGAGACCCTCTACACATTACCTAAACTTGTTGGGTTTACTGCAGTGATTCAGTCATGCATGTTAGAGAGAGAGAGAGTGTGTGTGTGTGTGTGTGTGTGTGTGTACAGTATGTGTATTAAGGTTACACATACTGTAGCACTTTTTTCCATAACGTTTTTTGCCTTGGCAGTCAATGCAGGTGGGCTCTTAGACTAGTCCCTGCATCTTCCATCCAGCATTCACCTCCCTCAGATCAATGAACCCACAGTTCCCCCATGGGATTTCCCCCATAGTGGGGCCAGCAAGTGGAGTACTGTCCTCCTGCCATGTAGTGACTCTCATCCACAGTTGTGCCAGTGGTCCAGGTGGTGGCATGGGATGGAGGTTGGTGGGCAGGGCTTTATGAAGCCTACTCCAACCATTTTTCCATTTTCAACCCTTGGATACCAAGCAATGGCGGCACATAAAGTGTGTATTCAAGGAAGTACACACACACACCAAAGAACTGCGGTCCCTTCCTTCAATGTCACTCATGCTTCTGGCACTACACCAGGCCTTCACCTGTGGCATGCTTACAAAGTCCAGCACCGTGGAAAGCAGAAGAGCAGCTCAGCCAAAAAAAAAACAGAATGAAAATGCAAAAAGAGACAAGCACTCACTTCATAATAAAATGCCCATTCAAAGGTTGCAAAATAAAGTGTAATTGAATGTGGGTCAAAAAGCCAAGAAGAAAAGCATGCAGATCCACTAACACCCATCTGAGGAAGAACCGGGATTGAGTTTGAAGTGCTGGGGAACTGTGGACCTGCGTGCTTTTCCTTTTTTCTTACTGACCTTTTGACCCACTTTAAATTAAACTTTATTTTGCAGCCTTTGACTTGCATTTTATTTTGTGGTGATTGCATGTCTCTATTTGCATCTTCACCTGTGGCAGCCAGTTGCTGAGTCAGCATAGCTCCCTACTCTGGGAGAGAACTATAGGACAGTTGCTCAGTCCTCTTCCACCTCCCCAGTCAACCACTAGCACCCTGAGAATGTTCCTAAATTCGGGTCACCGGCATAGTGGGAGGTAAGGCATACAGTGTCTCAGCCTTCCAAGCCACTAGGCCAGCCTTATGATGCAGCTATTTTTTAGTTGCATGAAAGTTGGAGACAGGGTAAAAAAACTTTACCCACAAGGGGGTTAGCGTACAAACCACCACCACCACAGGGGGAGGCATGTGACAAGGGTTGGGGGAGGCCATCGACAGAATGGCAGCAAGTAAAAGTGAGGTACTGGTTATGGGAGGATTTACTGTGTTGGATGTAGACCATATGATTCTGGGCTCAGTAACATCATGAAACAGGGCTGACATCAACTCCATTCAGTAGACATTTCTTCATCAGCTGGTTATGGAACCCACTGGAGAAGGGGTAGTGCTGGAACTGGCACTTACAATCAGGGAAAGAATTTCTCGGGGGGGGTAGCAAGTAATAGGTTTTCAGGTTTGGCATCGGAGGTAGTAGTGGGGTGTCGGAGATTAATTGGGGGAGGAGAAGGGTAGTGAAGGCCCAGGAGTCAGGCTGGGAAGAAAAGAAGGGGGGAGGAAAGAGCAGGGTAGAGGGAGAGGTGGAAATGGGGGATTTAGGAGTCACAAATGGTGCAGATAGAGGTAATAAGGGCAAGGCAGTGTAGACTCTGGAAGTGTGGTCAGGGAAAACAGGAGAAGGGGGATACGGTACAACAAAAAGGAGGGGGTACTAGTGCTGGGGGATTCTACACTGAAAGGGGTCAGATGGGGCAGAAGGGGAGAAAGGCACAGTTATATCTGGGTCAAGGCTATTCCAGGTTTGACCATGGGAAGGGCGGGGCAGGCACTTCTCAAGTGTGCATGGAAGGTGAAGAGAAACCTTACATAGTGATGCACATGGGTACAAATGACTTGGTGGGGGAGACAGTAGAGGTGGTAAAGAGGAGGCTCGAGGATTTGAGTAGACAGTGTGAGGAGGTGGGGGTGGCATTCTCTGAGGAATTCCCAGTACCATGTGCAAGTACAGTGAGGAAAAAAGGATAGAGGAGTTCAATGAGTGGCTAAGGGATTGGTGCTGTTCCAGTGAGTACGGATTAGTGTCAGACTGGGGCAGGACCTGGGACAATAGTGACCTATATGCAGGGGACAGGTTACATTTGTGCAGGGAAGGGAAGGGAGTACTAAAACATGGAATAGAGGAGTGTGTGTGTGTATATATATATATATATATATATATATAGCAACAAAGGTGGATTTAAACTAGGAGGGGGAGTGGCAAGGGCACCGCTGATAAGAAAAGAGTCCGGAAAGGGTAGCCTAGTGAGTTCGCTCCCCTAGTTATGGGTAAAGGCAGCATTGAAGCAGCACAGGGAGGGGTAAAGGGGGAAGAACAGAGGTAGGATAAGAGAGGGGACAGACTAAAGGGTGGTCTCACTAAATGCAAGAAGCTTAAGGAATAGAACAGCGGAGTTACAGGCTCTCTTGGCAGTGGAGGGGGTGGACATTGCGGCCATCACAGAAAAAATGGGTCACCCAGTACCAGGACTGGGATATGATGATCCCGGGGTTTAGGTTTTTCAAAAAGGATAGGGGCTAAGGGGAATGGGGGGAGTGGCGATCTATGTAAGGGAGGGGATAAAGTGCATATGGAAGGAGGGGAGGACAGAAGCACTATGGATGTAGTTCCAAGATGCAAAGAATAGGGCTCTGAGGATGGAGGTGGTATACAGGCCAGAAGCGCAGGGAAGTGACCTCGATAGGGAATTAGAAGAACAAATAAGGAGGGTCTGCATAAAGGGGAACACAGTGGTGGTTGAGGATTTCAACCTACCAGGGGTGGAGTGAGGCACCCCACCCACCTCAAGTGCAAGGGAGGGGGGGTCCTGTTAGAGGCATTTCAAGACAACTTCCTGACACAGCTGGTCCAGGGGAAGACTCAGTTAGAAAGGACTCTTGGTCTTGTACTGGATAACGGGGAAGCTGTAAGGAATCTGGAAGTGGAAGAACCACTGGCTAGGAGTGACCACTATTCGGTGTGGTTCACGCTCAACATAGGGAGGGGAACAGGGGGAATGGGTACAAGGGTGATTGAGTTTAGGGGGTGAACTTTAAGAAGACGGTGGAAATTTTGATCAGGCACCTAGCAGGTATGCAGCCACATGTGGATGCAGACCAGAAATGGGACATTATAAAGGAAGGGCTGACGGAGGCTAAAAAGTCTTGCATAGTGTCTCTGAAATAATCATACCTGACTGCCAATACATTGTCAGTGTGCTAAACAGTGCAGTTGACCTGAACTTGGTTTTTCTGAGAACATTCAAAAGGGATCAGAAAATTGAATTGTAGCCCATATTCTAAAATCAGCAAATGTGTGTTTCATTTGCAATGACATAAAACTACTGGCTCATGTTACAGAGCCACGGATGAGCCCGTGGACCAAGCAGGTGGCCAGAGGCAGCGGTACAGCACCCCCGCTGCACACAGTGGGGCACAGGCCACAGGACAGCAGTACCACTGACTGCAAACATCCAATACACTTCCCCCCACCACATGGAACACGTCACCCCAGAGGCTGGCAGGTGGTGCCACGGCCATGGGTCAGGCAGTGGCAATGCCCAACAGACACCTCCCCCGCCACCTGCATGGGGATGGGGAAAACATGTGCAAAGGGGTGTCTCTATGCAGCAGGGCTGGGGGAGGGTTCCAAGCATTGCGGTGCAGGTGCTCCGGTATGGTTGCTGTGTTGGGGGCCCCTGTGGGTGCACTGGTATGGCCACGTATGGCCATTATGGGAGGGTCACCCTTGGCATATTGTCTCCACCACTGTGCCCCCCCTCATGTCGCACTGTGCATCTTAGTACAGGTACATAGTGCAGACACCCCCCAATCCTGGAGGACAGAAAACTTGAGGGAACATTATTGAGATCTATAAGTACCTCACAGGTGTAAACAAGGTGCAGGAGTGGAGTCTCTTTCACAGGAGGAAGAGCACAAGAATACAGGGGCATTCAAAGAAGCCTGAGGAGGGGAAGTTTATAAGTGATGTGAAAGGAGTGGTGACTGCCTGGAACTGCCTGCCATAGGAGTCGGTGGGGCAAAGTCAGTGGGGGTATACTCTCTCTCAATTCTATAGCATATGGAGGCCATTTTGAATAAGGTTAAACATAAGAAATTTCAAATCCCATATGCGCCATAGGATTGAGTGAGTTTTTAAGAATGTATAGGATGAGCACATGGGCATAATAAGTAGAGGAAAGGGTGGAGGGTTGGACACCTGAGACTCGGTAGGGTCCAGGGAGTAGAATTATGCAGGAAAATAGGGCAGACTACATGGGCCTACCGGTCCTTTTTCTGCCGTCAAGTTCTAAGCTTCTAGCAAATGGATGTAAGTGACTGAGACCCTTTTACAAAAGTAGGTTATATTCTACCATCCTTGCAAAGAAATTCATACAAAATACTTGGGTGTCTCGGCAGCAGCAAACCTTTGAAGTGTGGCACAACCAGGTTTTGAAAGTCTTACCCAAGTAGAGACTTACATAAAGGGATGGGACAAAACATTTGAAAAGCAGTGTGGTCCCTATGTATATTCCCTGCCCCCCAGGAGACCATGCAAATATGTATGATGTACTGAAAGATCAACATTGGTGCTAAATAAAGAAATACACTAGACACACCAAGACAACATGAAATAATTTGTATTATGCAGCCATGACAAACAGTGTGATGAATGCTATCATTGCTTTCTTGTAACTTTCCTGTTAAACCATTTGGTTATTCTAATGTGCAAACACTAAGGTTTAATAAGCATTATAAAATATGACATGCCGGCCAGCCAGGTGGAGCTGAGGGCTGAGGCGCTGGACGCCACACCTCGCGTCACACCTGCTACCTGGGTTTGGGAGCGAGCACAGGTCACCGTGGGCGGGCAGGGGATGAGATGAATCGAGCATCCGATGGACTGCTCTTCCTCTCCAGGGAGGGGGGGTCCACATTGGTCAGCATCTGACTGCCCCCTGACGGAGGCTGTGGGTCGGGGATGCACGTAATACACTGTTGAGGAGTTGAAGGGCAGACGCCTGGATGGGAATGCGCATGGATACGTGTGCACCCACAGCTGATGGTGTCATTGCATGCCCTCCGACTCTGGGGAATTTGAGAATAGAGAAAAACATGGCACAGGTCACAGTTGCTTAATGGCTGTTCGACAGGATGCCCGGCTCTGAGGTCTCACTGGAACTGGATCCTGTCTTGGCGGAGATGGGGGGGTCTCTCTGCCACCCTGTCATGGGGGGCAAGCCGCGGGGGTATATGGTGAGTTCCTGGTGGGAGCCATAGTGGTCTGGATGGTGGCCATAAGAGGTGGATGCCTGGATGTGGTTGGCAGACCAGGGGCCAAAGAGGTAAGAAAAATGACCAACTGAAAAAAAAAAAATAAAATATGACATGTAATGTCTGGCTGTATATTGGCAGTATTACTTCCCTGTCACAGCATTTGACTGCCCCTGATGGAGGCCCTTTGCTAGTGCAGGCTATGATAAGCTTCAAAAAGTAGGCACTGTGAGAGTGAGAGTGAGAGTCAATGCTTGACAGTGGCACTGGGGGAGTCTGGAATCCTGAGGGGAAGAATTTGTGTTGAAGTACAGCTCCTGTTCTCTGGTTACCCATTCTTTGAATTTGGGATTCCAGAGGAGAAGAAGAGGACTGCACCTCCATCTTGGGGAGGATGGGGCCTGTGCTGGCCGGCAAGTAGTCAGTGATGATTTTTTTTGTTCATATAGCATGTATACCACTGAACCATAGCTTATTCATTCCACGGCACTCAGACTGAGGTGCAGCCACCCAGTCTCTACGAGATGGCACCCAAGGAGTTAGACAGTATCCCTCCACATTCCCGAGACAGTGGAGCAGTCCATCAAACATTTGATTCATCCCACCCCCCAGCCAACCCTCAGTGCCCCGAGCTTGCCAGTATGGTGACGAGGTAAGGCATATAGCATCTCAGCCCACTGCGCCACTGGGTAGAAAAAGTGATAATTTGAGCATGTTCCGAAACAATGATTGAGTCAGTCCTGAGGTTTCTGACCACTGTAGTTGCTGCAGCATCAGCAGAAAAGAGATCAGTATGACTCTGTATGTGGAACAGCAGAGATTAAAAGGTGTAGTTGTGGCCTATAGGATTCCTTTGTAGCCAGACATTGAATAGGCCTTACACTGACATCAGCTAATGTGCAACCCTGGCTCTTGGATGGTTGTCTGTGGACACCATAGAACTGAGATCATCCCTAATCATAATCAGGGTACAGGGGTCGCACCTGATTTCTGCTATGGCCTGACGAAGATGAAGGGAAATGTGTGCCTAATTGACATTTTGAGCATAGACATTTACCACTACTACTCTCACACCAGTGACTGACAACTTCCATCACCCACCTCCACCAAGAATCCATTTGCACTTTATTTAAACTTATTACACTCTTCCTTGACAGGAGGTAGTTATGCGTGTGTGTGTGTGTGGGGGTGAGTAGTTAGGGATGGGAATCTAGAGAGCGATCCATGTGGATGACTGTACTAGGGCACATAATGACCCAGTCCACTGGACTGTGTAAAGCCACTGAGGCGAGATGGCATGGAGGACAAATAGGATCCATTGTGAAATAGCAACCAAGGCCATATCTCACATGCCCAGGTAACACACTCCTCCATGAATCCTCAGTCCTGTAAGCAAGTCAGCAGGAGTGTGGGAATGTCTCAATGTCCCCCATAGTACTGGGGAGAAGGTGTGGGGGGGGGGTGCAGCTACATGGCCTATCCGAAGCAATAAAGTATACCTAACAGAAAACCTCCATCAATATCGACAACCTGTTAGTCAAGATGATAGCTGTATAAACAAGCGTTTGTCAGTGCCGAATGATTACTTGCTGATATTAGCATTGGACGAGCAGGAGTTAGACAGATGCAGAATAGGAGTGGCAGCGAAGTACTGAACTCAAGCCAATCCCACCTCCACCCTGCAGAGATGGGCAGGCATTGGGGTGTGCCTGTGGGTCATTGCCTATAATGCTTACAGCATTTCACCTCACCCTAGCCTGTAGACACTGACAAGTGTTGAGGCATGCCTTGGGGTGTTCAGCTTCACAGTCATCTCATTTCATAAGGACATACACTGAAATGGGTGCAGTACAGGAGAATGGGGTGAAGACTGGTCAACAAAATGAGTAGACTGGGCATGGGGCACACAGTGGTAAACTGGGTTAGGAACTGGCTTATGGATAGGAAGCAGAGGGAGGTGGTAAATGGGATCCAATCAGGGGAGAAAGAGCTGACCAGCATGATACCTCAGGGATCTGTCCTTGGGCCAGTTCTGTTTAATGTCTTCATTAGTGACATTACAGTAGGACTGGAGGGAAAGGTCTGCCTGTTTGCAGATGACACCAAGATCTGCAACAGGGTAGATACTCAGGACAGAGTAGAAAGAATGAGGAGGGACCTGGAGAAGCTTGAAAAATGGTCTGACATGTGGCTACTAAGATTCAATTCCAAGAAGTGCAAAATAATGCACCTGAGAAGAGGGAATCCTAGGAAGTGCTACAGGATGAGGGGAGAGTTGCTGGCTATTACTAAGGAAGAAAGGGACCTGAGGGTTATCATTTCCAATGACCTAAAGGTGTCGAAGCAGAGTACAAAGGATGCAGGGAGGGCTAGTGGGATGCATATGTAAAGGTATCACAAGCAGAAGGCGGGTGGTGGTTATGCCATTATACAAAACGCTAGTTAGGCCCCACCTAGAGTACTGTGTGCCATTCTGGAGGCTGCAACTTTGTAAGGACATTGACAGGGTGGAGGTGGTCCAGAGAAGGGCGACTAAGATGGTACAAGGACCGCACCAGAAAACATATGAGGAGAGACTAAAGGACCTCAATATATACTCACTGAAGGAGAGGAGGGATCGTTGTGACGTGATAGAAATATTCAAGTACCTTAAGGGAATAAACAAGGTGCGGGGGACATCTTCCAGTATAAGAGATGTATATGAACAAGGGGGCATGATATGAAATCGGAGGGTGGCAGGCAGAGGAGAAATGAGAGAAAGTGCTTCTTCACACAGAGAGGGTGGTGGACACATGACAAACAGTATTATGAATATTTCATGTTGATCCAATTGGTTCTTTTAATGTCCAAACACTGAAGTTTAATAAGGATTATAAAATATAACATGTGTAGTGTCCAGCTGTATATGGGTGGTATCAGTTCTCCTTTCATGGTATGAAAGTTGTTCTTAATGCACCCCTCCACCATTGATGCCTTACTGTAGCCATTGTTTACTAGTTGCTTTGCTTGAAGGAGTCACTGATGCCAACTACCAGATCAAGCTCCTCAATTGTAGTGGCAAACAAAACCCATCAATCCAATATTCCATATGTAGGTTCCATTTCCTAAATGCATCACCTTAACTCCTTGCCATTAAAACCTGAGTGTATGGCATGCATTCCAATGTTTTACTAGAATATAAAAGTTTGCCTGCCCCAGTGACATGGAAGACTGAGGCAATTGAGTCTTAACTGTCACCATGTCGGTGACTGGGATTCAGGTATGACGTCGGGTTGCTGGGGGTCCGCCAAGTTGAGGTAAGGACTGAGCATCCCATGAACTACTGTCCCCTCACGGGAGGTGTGACAAACCCATCTTGGCCTTTACCGTGGGTGGAGGCCGGGCTGGTAATGCAGGCTCTGAGAGGCTTAGGGCTGCAATTCCACAGTATGTGTGCACCTCCACACACATGCAGTAGCATACTACCATTGCGGGGGGAGGGGGATGGATGAGAAAATGGAAAAATGGTAGTCAAGTGGATTAAATGAAGCCTTCTCCACTTTCTCAGGTCCATGTTGCCACTCAGTCCAGGGGCACATGTGTATTGTGCTGCATTGGGGGGGGGTGGCCCTTCCTCCTGTGGCCCCTGCCATGGGAGGAATCCATGGGGGATTCAAGCCAGTAGAACCTGGGGAGGCGATAACTCATCACAGGAAGTGGGGATGGGGCAGTCACCGTAGTTAGTGCACTCAGCATCACCCACAGTACTCATCCCAGGGGCTCCCATAGCCGACGACTGTCCATGATGATCAGCTCGCATCATGTTATGACCACTGACAAGCACTGGCTGCAGCCACTGACCACCACCACCACCACCATGTTGTTATAAGACTAGGAGGAAGATCATCATCAATACTGAATGAACTGATGTTGCCGCTGGCAGGTTTGAATGTGAGTGGATGCCTGACAGTGCCCCTGAGGAAATCTGGAATACCAAGGGGAAATACTGATGCTTAAATAGAGTTCCATCTCCCTGGATATCCTTATCTTGAATTTGAGGTCCCAGAGAAGGAAAGGACTGCACCTTCATCTTGGTGAGGGTACTGCCAGTGCTGGCCACCAAGTAGTCAATGAAGATTGGAGGATGTTTTGAAATAAAGATTGAGTCAACCTTGTGTTTTCTACCCCTGCTGTTACTGCAGCATTGGTGAGCCAAAGATCAGTATGACTGTATAAGTTGTGCTGTGGAGATTAAAAGGTCTAATTGTAGCCTGTTGTGTTCCTTTGTAGCCAAACATCGAACAGACCTTACACAGACATCAGCTAATTTGCAACCCTGTCTCTCAGGTGGTTGTCTGTGGACACCATTAACCTGATATCACACCTGATCATAATCAGGGTACAGGAGTCCAACCTAATGTCTGCTATGGCATGGCAAGGATGAAGGGAAAAGTCTGTCTGATCGGCATTTGGAGCATATATACTCACCACAGCTACTCTTGCACCTAGGTGACTGACCACTTCCATAACCCACCTCCCCCAAGAATCCATTTGCACCTTATCTAACATCATGACTCCCTTACCTGAGATGAAGGAGTTATGTGGGTGGAGGTGGGGTGAATCTAGAGGGAGTCCCAAGTGGATGACTGTGCTGGGACCCATAATATCCCAGTTTGTGGGATTCTGTAATGCTGCTGAGGTGAAGTGGCAGGTTGGGGTAATGTGATTCATCGTAAAGTAGCAGCCGGGGCCATATCTCAAATGCCCATGCAATCTTCTCCCCCACAACCTTCCATCGTGGAGCCAGTGAGTGTGGGAAAAGGGTGTATGCCCCCTCAATCGTGGCGGGGAGGAGGTGAGGGGGATGAAACTGCATGGCGTTTCCCAAGCAACGAGTGAACACAGGTGGGAACCCTGCCAGTATCGCTAGTCTGGTAGTCAAGATGAGAGCTGGACAGAAATTGTATGTTGGGGGGGATTCCTAGGCATCTTCACCCACCTTGCCTAAATCTTTACAGGAAACCTTAATGAGCAGCTCATTGCATTTTACCACTTACAAGGTGCGAACCAAGATAATTTGGTCATTCTGTTTCAAGTGCATATGTGTATATACAGTATATGTATATATATATATTTATACAACATATGTTTAGGGATAAAAGCCAGTATAAAAAGTTATATCTCAAGTAGCCCAGTGAAGATATACTTGATATCTTGATATCTTCATGTTACTATACGTCATTGTGTATCTTGCAAACTCCTATACGTCATCCTAATTCCAGCACTTTCACTTTCCCTGCTGTCCACACACCCATCACACGACTCTCTCTACCCCTTGCCCCCCCCCTCCTCTCCCCAATGCAGCTCCGACTTATCTGTTCAATTATCTGGTTGATCCTGCCATAATTTTTGAATAAATATTTATTTTAATACTTATCTGGTTGATCCTGCCACTTTTAACACTTTCACTTTCCCCTTAAATGCAGTGTGTCGGAGCGCTATTCATGCTCGGGGATGGCATGGTTCCAAACATTTTTGAGGAGGCACCTAATTGTAAAGACAGAAACGCTGTACTTTATGCACAGCTTACTGTTATTTCTTCAAAAGAAGCTGCGGATTATCACAGACCACAACGAGTTGAGTGAGCGGCTTGAACTGCCAGGAGGCCTGTGACATCATATCTTTACCGCGGGCTTTCACCTGTGAGATATCATGATATCACCGCCTCTCGTGAAGATAATATGATCTCTTCAGTCAGGCCATGTCATATCCCTATTTATATATATATATATATATATATATGTATATATATACACTGTATATATATTTCTAATGTACAATATATAGAATGGTTTCCTACAAGAAAGTACAAGAAAGTAAAATTTCCCATAATTAACTACAGCAACATAAGACTACTAGCAAGAAATAAGCCTGGTACACAGGATGCTTAAATAAAAGTCTCTGAATAAGACCACTAGAATGTAAGACAATGTTTTGTGCAACAAACTTACATTTTTTAAGCCTACCTTGCTTTCATAAGACCAAAAACCAGTCTTAAACATGGACTTAACTCTTTTGTGCAACCAGCTGATGTTTGCTAACTGTTTGTAGGTGTTTTACTTAGTTCTTTTTATGCTATAAGTGTTGTATATTGTACTGGCTAGCCCGTAGATGTTTAAATGTTTAATTATGTTTATTTTTGTGTTATGATGTTTTTATGTGCTCAAACTGGATGTCTGTGAAAATGGGGTTTTAACTCACAGACCTTTCAGTAAAAAATAAAAAAATGAAATAAAATAAAATGAAAAATATGTGCCCTTAAAAGTGATGAGGCTTTCATGTTCAGCCCCCAGGGACATTCATACCAGTCTTCCGGGGGAAGGGTGAGCATCTTTAAGATCTGTTCCGAACCAGCCAAATTGCTGAAAGAGGGCAGGCCTTGGAGGGGGTTAAAGCGCACAGTCCCCTGGTTGCCAGTTCTTACTCTTTTTCAGACAGGCTAATTGGAAGGTTTCCTGTCCCTCAGGGGAGGCTCAGTTATGTACTCAAGCTCTTTGATCCTCAGTTAACTGGTACTACTCAGTGCCGAAGGTGGTAAGCGTTCAGGTTAGACTAGAAGCTGAATATAATGTGTTGTTCATTTTATCATTTTTATTTCATGGACTACTGGTAATATATTTGCACCCATGAATATTTTAGTGTGCTCAGCAAGATCAGCGGCTGGCTAAGGTGCATTTCCTGATCTTGGATTGGCTTAGTTTGTTTTCCCCACCACATGGCACCATGCTTTGTGTTTGAGCACACGTTTGGTATGTGTCGTTGCTGTTTCTGTAATTGAGTGTGGCTTCAAATTATGTTTGATGAACATGCAGTAAATCAAAAAAGATAATAGTGGCATTTTCTGATGTTATGATGCCCAAATAGTGAGAAAAATAAGGGGGGGGTGACCTGCTCCACGTTCATGACCATGTTGACCTCCCGCCGCTTGTTACCTTTGTTTGGCCCAGTGCATGGCAGCCTGGGCTTGTTGTTCTGTGCCATACCATGTCTTGCTCGGGGTATGTTAATGAATGTCTTTAATTTTGTTTTTATTTATTGCAGTATTTTGTTTTCTTAGTATTGAAAGTGCCCTTTACATGGCCCTTCACAAACAGCTAACCCATGTGAGCTTCTGTGTTGATGGGGAACACGTATGCAGACAGGAGCAATTAATTTATAGTTTGCAACTGGTAGCCAGTGTGTGTGTGTGTGTGTGTTACTGGCGATTTGTGGATGATGCAGCATCCAGTAAGCTTGAGAAGTCTTCGGGCATACCCCTTGACTGAGTAACAAAGATCCACAATTGTTTGTGGATGGGGAACCCGATGAACATGGGCTGCCTGTTTGGTGTGCCTCCATCTTGTTTGCAGCATGGTGCAGGTGTACCTCCATTTTGTTTGCAGCTGGGTGGGTGTGTCCCTCCATTTTATTTGCAGCCATCTGGATGCATGGCTCCCATTGGTTGCCAGATGGATGTATGCTTGCATCCATGTTATTGGCAGAGTTGTGGATGCCTAGCTTCATTGTTTACTTTTTTTTTCTTCTGGCATATGGGATGATGCATGGCTCCAGTTGTATTGTGGTTATTGATTGAACAGTATAGAGTAGTGATTAATGGCATAGAGTTGCTAACCTGGAGACGGATTTGAATCCCATCAGCCCCCACTTGCATACTGTGTGACCCTGAGAAAGTCACTTAACTTCCTTGTGATCCCAGGTGGCACCTGGAAACACATGCCAGCTTGGCATGCCTTTCTTGGTTAAACAATTTCCTCTCCCCTTCCAATTGTTTATTTTCTCCTTTTTTGCCTTCATTTATTGAGTGATTTGGTAATTTGAACAGGTTTTTTTTTACTGTGTTCTTATTGTTTTAATGTTGGGTTATAATTTTTGGTAATGTGAAAAGAAAAACTTGAAAAAGATGCCTATTTATTTTAACTTGGACACCACCATAGAGACTACCTATTACTTTGGTTTACATTTCAAAATCACCAAACACACCCATATGGCTGCTTATTGTTTTCAAACAGATAGCTTCTACTGGGCTGGTGATATTTTCTGAACCCATTTTATGCATGACTACGCCCCCAATCCCAACCCCCAAATAAACAGTTGTTCATATCGCACATGTGTGTTTGGTATACCTGTACACCAATGACCTATCTAAGCACATTTGAGTTTTATACCTAAGTAGCAAACAACTAATTTTATTAGTGTGGCTGGCATGTGTGCTGTGATTCAGACATTGTTTGCATGGTGCTGCTGCATTAGCTAACTTGTTTGGCACTGCCCGCAATATTCAAATTTTGATGCCTTAAAAGTGTTTATTATTGTGCTTTTGTGATTTTCTGGTTGCAACAGAGGGCAATCACAGCCTATTGTTAATAACAGCGTGAAACCATGTGTTTACTGTTTTTGACGGAGGCACTTTATGTTAAAAAGTACGGCCGGCCCATTGGTGCAGCGGTTGGATTTCCGCTCTCCGACGTCAGAAATTCGGTTCGAAACGGACCTGGGTTGCCAAAGGGCTGCGCTGTTGGGGAGAGGGATAGCATTTGGGGACAGCTCTCCTTCTCCGGGGTGGTAGGGTTGCATACCCATGTAGGCTGACTCCTGGCAGAGGCTGGGAGTGCAGCCAGGGCATGGTGTTCAAGAGGGCGGTGGCAGACATCGGTGTATGCCTTGATGTCAGACGTCACTCCCCCACAGGAAAAAGTGGAAAATCTGCTCGCTGCCCGCCAAGATGATGGCTCTCCATTCCCGGAGTGCCTCCAGTACCTAGCCAGGGCCTCCTGTTCCTCAGCAGCATCCCCAGGCCCTAATGAAGTGTGTGCTGGGGTCTTCCCCCTTCCCGGTGCCCTTCCCCCTCGGAGGAGGGGGACCCGCCTGGTGATAGGGATACACCGGGATATCCTGAGGGTCAGCTGCGATCTGAGGACCTGAGGAGGGCTGGCTAAGGTCAGTGGGGATGAAGGGAACTTGTAGAGCCTGAAGAAGTGGGGGATAGTGAAGCACGGAAGGAGGGCATAAACACATAATGCAAAAAAAAAAGCACTCTCCCCATGCTGCTTGTCATGGTGCCTAATTCATATTATTCTCTGGTCCATATTGGTCATCCATGTCACACACATATGTGTGCAGAACTTTGCTTAACAAAAACACAAGTTCTGGTCACAGCCAATACAGTTGTGCAGAGATTTTACCTGCAGTGGCGTGGGGCACTCGTATCAGAGCAGCGGCGAACGGCTATCGGAGTGGCGGTGGCTTTTGGAGTGGTGGTGGCACTTTTGACACAGATGGCACAGCTTTTGGGTGACAGTGGTTTGCCATTTACTAGATGACAGTGACAATGGAACTGCACATGTGTGATATTCATGCATGTGCAGGTCTGACAGATGTGTGGAACTAAAGTACTGTGCCCATGGAGGTGGTGATGACCATTTTGCAGAGGGGAGCTCCATCAGCAGAGGGCAGCAACAATGGAATCAGTGCTGTATGGACATTGGCAAATCACTGTAGGAGAACACAGGGCCACATTCAATTCACAGACCCTTTTTCTCCTACAGTGAATGTAAAACCTCTGCGGAGCTCTGCCCACGCAGTCGTAAAAAGATAACTGCTGTTGACTACTCCATAGTGGTACTGCTTGTTTAAATCATTTTCCTAAACATGAATAAAGATTACTGTTTCTTTTCACAGGGTCATACTTTATAACTAAATGCCTGTTAAGTTTTACTTATGTTAAGACTCCCCATTGTGAAATAAATTACTTCCTGTACTATTAGATGCAATGGTCTTAGGTTAACATTGAACAGCCTGCCATTTTAGGTTGTAAAAGTTCAAGCCTGGGTTTATGCTTAGAAACACAGAAACATAGACTTTGACAGCAGATAAGGACCACTGACCCACCTAGTCTGCCCATTTCCCTACCTATTGGATAAGCTGCAGATCCTAGTTAATAGCCCACTCCCCTCTATAATTGCCTTATGTCTGTCCAATACATTCTTGGATTACCCCACTGTTTTTGACCCCACAACCCCATCAGGATGGCTGTTCCATACATCCATCACCCTCTCCATGAAAAAAAACATGTCCTCACATTGCCCCTGAGCCGTCCCCCCCTCCATCTTCAAATTGTACCCCCTTGTTCTTGCACATCTCTTTTTCTGAAAGATGCTATCCGCTTGGACTTTATTGATTCCCTTGAGAGACATGAACATTTCTATTGTATCTCCCTCTCCCTTCCCCTCTTTCCTCAAGGGTATACATATTAAGTTCCTTTAGTCTCTTTGTATGGCTTCTGATGCTGACCTTGCACCATTTTAGTTGCCCTCCTGTGGACTGCCTCCATCCTGTCTATGTCGTTGTGGAGATGGGGTCTCCAGAACTGCATGCAGTACTCCAGATGGGGTCTCACCAACTGTCTGTACAGAGGGATAACAACTACCTGTTTTGTACTAGTGATGCCTCTTCCTTTGCATCCCAGTATCACCCCAACCCTCCTTACTGCCATCTCACATTACTTGCCTACCTTTAGGTCATCTGATATGACTGCCCCAGGTCTCTTACCATTTTCATTGTTGTTAGTAGTTCCCCCTTCCCCCATTGTGTACTCTTCCCTCTGGGTTTTTGTCTCCCAGCTGCATTACTTTGTGCTTCTTTGCATTGAATCTAAGCTGCCATACATTTGACCATTCCTCCAACCTTGCCAAGTCCCATCTCATTCTTTCCACCCCCTTTGTATATCAACCCTGTTGCAGATCTTTGTGTCATCTGCAAAGAGGCATACTTTTCCTTTCAGTCCCTCTGCAATGTCACCTATAAAGACATTAAAGAGGACCAGTCCCAGTACTAATCCCTGCGGTACCCCACTAGTAACACCCCTTTGTTCAGAATGGACCCCATTTACTATTACCCTCTGCATCCTGTTGTCCAGACAGTTTTGTACCCAGGTTACCACCATGGGACCCACTCCCAGGCTGGCTAGCTTGTTTATTAGTCTTTTGTGTGGGACTGTGTTAAATGCCTTGCTAAAGTCTATGTAGACCATGACCACAGCCCTTCCATAGTCTACTAAGTTTATTATTTTACTAGGTTTGTTGTTTTTTCTTGACACTTCTGGTAAAAAAATCTTCCATGGAGACTTCTATCTGATAAACAGTATATGTTCTTGACTTGTTGCCACTATTATAAAGTGACTACTGTACCTATGCTGGTTTTGCGGTGCAAGCAGAACAACATTGAATGTTTCTGAGTTGTAGACGTTCAACTGAATAGAAATACCAATTTCACCTTGTTCATGTCAAAGGGTGCTATTCATATAGCAAGCATAACTATCTGGTACTTTGCCTAAAAGTGCTCATTTTCTTACTCTTTCTTGCTGTGCTTCCTTTTTATTTGTTTGCATTTCCTATGCCTGTCTGAGTACAGGAATAGTTTACCTTGTCAAAAAAAGCTGTAAAGATTGTTAACACATTGTGCAGCAATCATGTAGTGGAATTGGAACCTATGCCACTTTCTGCATGTTTTCTGTACTGTCACATTCAAAAAAAATGTTACAATCACAGCCAAGACATGGTCAGATATTTCCAGAAATGTCCTACTTTCTGCTGTTCCACAGGAGAGGCAGCAGATAGAAACAGTTTAGAAATTTTGTGAAATGTCTGGAAATATCTGGTCATGTCTTTTGCTACTACTGTAGTAATATTAATAGTAAAATAGTAATAAACTTGATGGCTGGATGGCTAACTTGTTTATTAGTCTTTTCTGTGGGACTGTGTCAAATGCCTTGCTAAAGTCTATATGGGCCATGTCTACAGCCCTTCCCTAGTCTCACTATCCCAACACCCCGACACTGCCCTGCCTAGGCAGTATTGATCAACCGGTTCAGTATCTTGATAGTGAGTATCCTGGCATTAGAAAATGCAACTGACATTTACAGGGGTAAGGTAGCGGATGCAATGGCTTTCTACCTTAGCCTTGTTGATTGGATCCAGATACTGGAGGAACTGAGAGGCTGGCCGAGCTGCCCCAATGGTTTTGAGGACTAAACCACTGGCAGCTTGGACAGTGTGCTCTTGGAGGTACGAGTTCTATCCCATGCTGTGTCCTGCAACATTTTACAATTTAAACCTCCATAACAATTTTTTGTAACTCTGAGGTCCACTTCCCCCTTGGAGTTAGTTATTTTAGTTATGGGGGGCACAGCCCTCCACATGGGGGATGTTGGGGACGAGGCCCCCTGAATTGAATTTTCTAGTTTTCAATGAGATCCTAAAATCATATTATTGGGCATCTGATTGATTTGCTAGTAAGGATTTCAGGCAAGTGGGATCTGCATCCTGAGATTCAGCATACTGAGTTTAGGGATATCATAGTTTTTCCCATGATTCCATGTTGTGTGCAGACAGGTAGTGGCATGTCTCCATGTTGTGTGCAGACAAGTGGTGGTCTGCCTCCATGTTGTATACAGATAGGTGGCGGCACATGTCCATGTTGTGCATAGATGGCTGGTGGCATGTCTCCATGTTGTGTGCAGATGGGCGTTAGCATGTCTTCATGTTGTCTGCAGATGGGTGGTGGCGTGTCTCCATTTTGTGTGCAGACAGGTAGTGGCATGCCTCAATGTTGTCTGCAGATGGCTGGTGGCATGTCTTCATGTTGTGTACAGATGGGTGGTAGCATGATTCCATGTAGTGTGCAGATGGGTGATGGTGGATCTCCATGTTGTATACAGATGTGTGGTGACATAATTCCATGTTGTGTGCAGATGGGTGGTGCATGCCTCCATGTTGTGAGCAGATGGGTGGTGGTATGCCTCAATGTTGTGTACAGATGGGTGGTGGCATGCCTCAATGTTGTCTGCAGATGGGTGGTGCATGCCTCCATGTTGTGAGCAGATGGGTGGTGGTGTGCCTCCATGTTGTCTGCAGATGGGTGGTGGTGTGCCTCAATGTTGTGTACAGATGGGTGGTGGCGTGCCTCAATGATGTCTGCAGATGGGTGGTGGCATGCCTCAATGTTGTCTGCAGATGGGTGGTGGCATGCCTCAATGTTGTCTGCAGATGGGTGGTGGCATGCCTCCATGTTGTGAGCAGATGGGTGGTGCATGCCTCCATGTTGTGAGCAGATGGGTGGTGGTGTGCCTCCATGTTGTGAGAAGATGGGTGGTGGTGTGCCTCCATGTTGTCTGCAGATGGGTGGTGGTGTGCCTCAATGTTGTGTACAGATGGGTATTGGCATGCCTCCATGTTGTGAGCAGATGGGTGGTGGCATGCCTCCATGTTGTCTGCAGATGGGTGGTGCATGCCTCCATGTTGTGAGCAGATCGGTGGTGGTGTGCCTCCATGTTGTCTGCAGATGGGTGGTGGTGTGCCTCAATGTTGTATACAGGTGGGTGGTGGCATGCCTCAATGTTGTCTGCAGATGTGTAGTGGCATGCCTCAATGTTGTCTGCAGATGGGTGGTGCATGCCTCCATGTTGTGAGCAGATGGGTGGTGGTGTGCCTCCATGTTGTCTGCAGATGGGTGGTGGTGTGCCTCAATGTTGTGTACAGATGGGTGGTGGCATGCCTCCATGTTGTCTGCAGATGGGTGGTGCATGCCTCCATGTTGTGAGCAGATGGGTGGTGGTGTGCCTCAATGTTGTGTACAGATGGGTGGTGGCATGCCTCAATGTTGTCTGCAGATGGGTGGTGCATGCCTCCATGTTGTGAGCAGATGGGTGGTGGTGTGCCTCAATGTTGTGTACAGATGGGTGGTGCATGCCTCCATGTTGTGAGCAGATGGGTGGTGGTGTGCCTCCATGTTGTGAGCAAATGGGTGGTGCATGCCTCCACGTTGTCTGCAGATGGGTGGTGGCATGCCTCCATGTTGTGAGCAGATGGGTGGTGGTGTGCCTCATGTTGTCTGCAGATGGGTGGTGCATGCCTCCATGTTGTGAGCAGATGGGTGGTGGTGTGTCTCCATGTTGTCTGCAGATGGGTGGTGGTGTGCCTCAATGTTGTGTACAGATGGGTGGTGGCGTGCCTCAATGTTGTCTGCAGATGGGTGGTGGCATGCCTCAATGTTGTCTGCAGATGGGTGGTGGCATGCCTCAGTGTTGTGTACAGATGGGTGGTGGCATGCCTCCATGTTGTCTGCAGATGGATGGTGGCATGCCTCCATGTTGTGAGCAGATGGGTGGTGGTGTGCCTCAATGTTGTGTACAGATGGGTGGTGGCATGCCTCAATGTTGTCTGCAGATGGGTGGTGCATGCCTCCATGTTGTGAGCAGATGGGTGGTGGTGTGCCTCCATGTTGTCTGCAGATGGGTGGTGGTGTGCCTCAATGTTGTGTACAGATGGGTGGTGGCGTGCCTCAATGCAGATGGGTGGTGGCATGCCTCAATGTTGTCTGCAGATGTGTGGTGGCATGCCTCAGTGTTGTGTACTTATGGGTGGTGGCATGCCTCCATGTTGTCTGCAGATGGGTGGTGGCATGCCTCCATGTTGTGAGCAGATGGGTGGTGCATGCCTCCATGTTGTGAGCAGATGGGTGGTGGTGTGCCTCCATGTTGTGAGCAAATGGGTGGTGCATGCCTCCATGTTGTGAGCAGATGGGTGGCATGCCTCCAGGTTGTGAGCAAATGGGTGGCGCATGCCTCCATGTTGTCTGCAGATGGGTGGTGGCATGCCTCCATGTTGTGAGCAGATGGGTGGTGGTGTGCCTCCATGTTGTCTGCAGATGGGTGGTGGTGTGCCTCAGTGTTGTATACAGATGGGTGGTGGCATGCCTCAATGTTGTCTGCAGATGGGTGGTGCATGCCTCCATGTTGTGAGCAGATGGGTGGTGGTGTGCCTCCATGTTGTCTGCAGATGGGTGGTGGTGTGCCTCAATGTTGTCTGCAGATGGGTGGTGGCATGCCTCAGTGTTGTGTACAGATGGGTGGTGGCATGCCTCCATGTTGTCTGCAGATGGATGGTGGCATGCCTCCATGTTGTGAGCAGATGGGTGGTGCATGCCTCCATGTTGTGAGCAGATGGGTGGTGGTGTGCCTCCATGTTGTGAGCAGATGGGTGGTGCATGCCTCCATGTTGTGAGCAGATGGGTGGTGGTGTGCCTCTGTGTTGTGAGCAAATGGGTGGTGCATGCCTCCATGTTGTGAGCAGATGGGTGGCATGCCTCCAGGTTGTGAGCAAATGGGTGGTGCATGCCTCCATGTTGTCTGCAGATGGGTGGTGGCATGCCTCCATGTTGTGAGCAGATGGGTGGCGTGCCTCCATGTTGTGAGCAAATGGGTGGTGCATGCCTCCATGTTGTCTTCAGATTTGCGGTACATGCCTCCATGTTGCCTGCAAATGGGTGGTGACATTCCTCCATGTTGTCTGTAGACAGATTATGGCATGCTTCCATGTTGTGTGCACATGGGTGGTGGCATGCCTCCATGTTGTCTGTAAAGGGATGTTTTGACTAGTGAATTTAGCCTGTGATCATAGTTTAGCCTGTGGTCATAGTTCAGCCTGTATTTACTGCTGATGTAGTAGACCAAAATTATGTGTTTTGTTACTATTTAATATTTTTTTGTTTTTATGTATAAATATATATATATATATATATATATATATATATATATATGCAGTTTTACATCTGTGGTAATGGTGTAGTTTGTAGTTACAGTCAACATTGTTAACTGTTGCATTACATCAAACTGCTTTTTGTTGTACATATTGAATACTTTTTTTTTAATGTATGGTTATATGACCCATTTGACCTTTTTACCTTGAATGATAAACTCTGTGAAAATTGAACCTCTATTTACTGCCTCTTATTACATGCTGTGGTGCTTTTATGTCCCCTGTTACATGTACAGCCCTACTTTAATGTCCCCTGTTACACATACAACTTTGTGGAGGCTATTTCTCAGGATCCAAAATGGGATTTATTCTGCACTATACTACATTTTTATAAGGTGAGTCACAGCATAAAATACGCTTATAATAATTACTATATCATGACTTTTAAAAATTGACACTAATGTCACATATTGGTAGCCATTTTTCGTGCATAGACCAATCTATGCTTGGTTCCCACTCGTCCTCCTAGTAATCTGCCCATCTCTAGCTTAACAGAAGAGAAGATCTCCATTATTCTTCACTTGACTGAGGATGTTTTTACTTTATCAGTGTGTTAAATGGTAGACTGTTTGCGTCTAGTTTTTTTAACAGTATTACAGTAACATTATATCAGTTATTGCTGGCTGTTTGTTGCTCAGTTAAATATTACTGTAGTTCCATCCTTTTGTTCCCATTGCTGGTTTGCAGTTATCCTTACAGTCCCATAATGTCATACTACCTTTTATCTTTGTCATGATGATTGATCTGCTGTGCTATATTGTTATATCATGAAGTGTTGTGTCTATGTGTGCCTGTATGGTGAAAATTTAAATATGTAATGTCATATTAGAAACAACAAAAACATCACTGATGCAGCACACCAACTTTTCAAATGCTAATGAGATGGTAGCATGGCTGTTAATACCTATAAATTTATCAAAATGTTGGGCTGCTTCCTTCTCATAACTTGTATAAAGAAATATTTAATCTAGATCAATTACTAAGCTTGAATCTGTGCTGAAATCCCCTACTCTTGTGAAAAGTGCCTTGAGTTCTTTTACTGCCACCTAGGCACCTACCAGGAGAGCACCACAGATGGCCAGAAAGAACTTTAGTTTAACATCTCATCTGAAGGACAGCACACCCCATAAGTAGAGAACCCACCCATTCCAGTCCAGTACTTGGGTGCCAGTGTTTTTATTGTAAGACCCCAATCTGATCCAATACTACATATCACGCAGCATGTAATAATTTTGTAACTCATCTATCTTCTAAGTATTCATGTAACTTACAATATTTCAACTTTATACCTTGTGAAATCTTGACTGGGTCTTTGTATGTTCAATATGATATGCAGTACCAGTACCCAATATTTGGTTAATGTGTGGCTGCCTGACATCTGTGATTATATTTTTTATTGATTTATTACCCAGTTTATCCTCTCACCATACAAATGGTGTAAAATACATGCACAGCACTTACAAGAGGAATTCATCAGGTTCATTTGTGTTCTTTGTCTGAGGGTTCCCTCTTTTCTGTTATACAATCCTGTCAGGTGCAATGAAAACATCATATTACTGTACTATACTGCTTACTCATCAATAGTTGCTAGAAGGGACAAATGGATACATTTGTACATGCCACAGTCAAGTTAAAATAATATGTTTAATTTTGTCTATCCATAATTTACATTTTTTACTGTCAGTGCTCTAAAACCATGCTGTAGTATAAACAGCAACACCATTTCTACTTAGTATGTTTACATTTTCAAAACCAACATTGCATTAATCATGTGTTCTGTATATGGTAAAGAAGACAATAAATCTGGTTTCTTATAACAGGTGAAAAACTAAAAACATTTTTCTTTGTTTTTACTTTAATGTACCCTAGTGAGAAAATGATTTTATCAATCCAATATTGTAATAATTCCTAGCAGTCTGAGCTTTCTTCAGACATATATTTGAAATCACTGCTGGATAAGTATTAGCTTTCACTAACTAGAGACAAAATCATTAATCACAGCATGGACATAGAGAAGAATCTGGAGGAAACTTAGATAATGCTGCCATTCATGTTAAGAAAACTGTAGTCAGCTTATCAAAAAGGTGGATAAGCTTCTGTGTCCCATTGTAATGTCTCATAATCCTCTTAAATGTGACAAACTACCAGACTGTCTCCAAATTCCAATTCCTGGCTAAGATTTTAGAGAGGGAGGTGGTGCAACAGTTCAGAGAGTACATGGAGTCAAATAAAATTCTTGATTCTTTTTGGTCTAGTTTTAGGCAGTGCCACAGCACTGAGATGGCCCTAGTCAATGTTTGCCTTTTCTTCTTCATAGCAAAGGATCCTGCCAAAGTTTCTGTTTTGATCCTTCTTAATTTGTCATCAGCAGTTAACATTGTAGACCACCTGGTGATGAGGATACACTGAATCAGGGAATGTGTAGCTGTGATCACGTCTGTTCATGCAGGGTTCAAGTTGTTGCTATCAGTAGTCAGCTATGATGTTCCTCTATCAGTCACAATCTATAATCCTAAACTGCGGTTTGTTTTCCATGTGTATACTTCCACATTGATAGATCATAAGGAATTCCAACATGGGGTACAGAAGATATCCGACTCTACGTTTCCTTTTTGCCCGATCAAGGATTGTTCATTCTGATTCTTGAACACTGCCTGTTTGAGATCACTAACTGGATGGCCTTTAACTAAGTGACACTGAATCCAGGAACATGGAGCTGCTAACTGTATGCTCAGAGCATAAGGTTTCTGCACTTGAGTGCACCCCCAGCCCCCCCCCATTTTAATTGGTTATGGAATTAAGTTGAAAGAATAGTTATCAGTGTTTGCCGATGTCAATGGATAGTTTTACTATCTCAACTACATTGCCAGATTATGCCCTGTTCTATAACCTTCTGATATGAAGATCCCGCTAAAGGCCTTTAGCTCCTAGTGTATACATAGATTACTTTAATTTGCTCTTTAATGACTTGCTTTGTGGGCAGATCCTCCAGATTCATCTTGGGCAGTATGCAGAAGTGAGTATTTTGCCTTATGGCATTCACTTTCAGATGGCCATTTTACTTTAATGTTAAGCAATGGTAATCTTCAGACAACTAAAAGCTCTATTGAAGATAGAACATTATGACAAGAAGAAACAGCATAGCTCCCAATTACTACAGGATCTGTGCTGTTTGCATGTAAAGGAGCAGACTGATTACACAGTTATTTAATTAAAGGAAACCAGTGATCATTATATTTTAGAAGTCCATGAAAGGCTCTTTTAAAAGTGGTATTGGGCTTTCCTTCTCCTGATTGTAAAACAGAGATATTGATGACTAGGAATGCCCTAAATTGATACTACTTTGCCACCATTTTATGAACCTGTGATGCCATTCAGGATCAAGCAGTGCCTAACTACATTGCACTATAATTGTATCTCTTAAAAGAGCTTTCCATGGGCTTCAAACTTCGATGGCACTGTTCACACAATAAATGTTCCTATTTAATTTTTAAATTTCTAAAGAGTCTTTGTGACCAAATAAATAAATAAATACATAAGTCAGTAAATGCATTTGCTTTTTGTAGGTATAAGCAAAGGTGCTTACTAAGGTGCATACTAAGGGTACTGTGGAGTGAGAAGGCATGATTGCCCAAAATTGCCTCTATTATGGTAATCTGTGTAACATTGCAAATTTCCTTCAGAGACAATATATTCATCCAGGCATTTTATAAATGTGCCTTTTGTTTTGCTGACAATCACTTCTAATGGTAAGCAATTACAAAGGTTGGCCACTCTAACAGTGAAAAAATATTTTTTTTCATTGTGTTAAAAGGCCCAACAGTAAGTTGCAGTGGGTGCCCTATAGTGTCCCTCAAACTGCTTTTGAAAACAATCCCTAGTTTGGACATAAGGTAGGGTCATTACTGATGTCATACAAGAGAAGTGTAACTTAAAATTAGAATTCTTTCTCTCTCTTTCCCACAGATGATCCTTTGACTGGGCATGCTTTCAGCGGTGGTGCAGCTCTCCTCGATACAACCACTGCCTGCCTAACCCTCCTGCAGGAAGAATTCTCTCCCAGCAAGATGAGCCCCTGACTGGGCTCACTTTCAGAGACAGTGCAGTGGTCTTCAATTCTACCACTGCATGCCACACAATCCTGTGGCCAGAATTCTCTCCCAGCAAGATGAACCCCTGACCGAGCGTGCTTTCACTGGTGGTGCAGCACACCCGGATACTACTGCCACCCTCCACACACTCTTGTGGCTAGAATTCTCTCCCAGCAAGATGAGCACCTGGCCAGGTATGCTTTCAGCAGTGGTTTGGCACTCCTCTATACTACTGCTGCCTGCATCACACTCCTGTGGACAGAATTCTTTCCCAGCAAGATGAGCCCCTGACTGGGCATGTTTTCAGAGGCAGTGCAGCACTCCATGATATTACCACCACCCGACTCACCCTCCTGCAGCCAGAATTCTCTCCCAGCAAGGTGTGGTCCCCCCTGGATGAACAACAGCTTCAATTTATGGCACTAGCCAGCTGCTACCTTGTGATTGGCCATTTTACCTCAGCAACGTCAGCCGAGTGGCTGCTTTGCTGGCCAAGGATTTGCTCACTGGTTCACAGCTTCTGGCAGGGAATTTAGCTGTGGTTTAGGCTGATTTTCTACTTAGGCTAATTTCTTCTAACTTAAATGTTCTCCTGTTCACCCACCATTGCCCATGGTGCTCTTTAAATATGCAAACTGAACTTGGGGCTCCACCCAGGACAGCAGTTTTGTCCAACTGTCTCATTTCCGTGCCCTCACTCTGAGTGTAAATTACTTTCTCTTTCTTGTAGCACCTCCAAATAAGCTGTTTCACCCACAATGAGTGTAAATCATATTCCTTCTCCCTGTAGCATCTCCTACTGTGTTGCTTCCAGTAAATGCCCCCCTCTTTGTTATCTTCCATTCACCTCTAAATGTTGTTTCCATTCTCTTCCACTGCCAAATTCCCTCTAACTTATCACCCATCATGTCCCCCTCCCCTTGCCTGTTTCCCCCTGCTATTTACCCAAATATCCCTTCCCCTTACTTCTCTACCCCCCCTTCCCTTCTGTCAGCTTCCCTTATTATACTCCCCCTGGTATGTTGCTGCCAGCATCCTCCATAAAACTAGTTACCATTTGGCCTCCTTGCGATCCCTTATCTTTCACTGTAGCAGCATGAAGAACAAGCCCAGCACAGTCACCAGCCACTTACTTCCCCATCTGAAAAAATGTCTGGTCATCTTCACAAGATCACTCATAACACTTCTACTTATCACAGCTGGTGACATCGAACCTAACCCTGGTCCCCCACACTTCACTTCTCCTGAACTGCCAAAAGGACTTGGACTTCTGCATCTAAATATTAGAAGTCTGCTCACCAAAACTGATCTTCTGCAACTACTCATGCTTCATTTTAAACCCACTGTTCTCACTGTAACTGAGTAGTGGCTCAGCTCTAAAATCCCCAACTCTGCAATCCCCATCCCTGGTTACTCCCTTATCTGCCAGGACCGTAAGTTCAGGTGTGGGAGTTGCCATGTATATATCTACATCTATGAATTACTCAGTCTGTCTTTCCATGATCTTGCCCTCTGCCTATGAACTGCTGCTAGAAAACATTTCCCTTCCCTTCTCCCTCCCTCCCTATCTTTGTAGGCAGTGTCTACTGCTGCCCAAAGCTCCCTGTCTCCTCCCTTTCCTCTATCACTGATCTCTTCTCCTCCTCCATCTCCTCCCTTGCCACCCCTGGCTAACTCTTCTTCCTAGGATATTTCAATATAAATTGGCTGTCCAGTCCACAGTCCAAAGTCTGCAACCATGTCTCATCACTAAACCTGAAGTAACTCATTACAGACCCAACATGCCTAAATCACAAATCTGGCAAACATACCATAATCAACTGGGTATTGACCTCACAAACACACCATGTCTTAAATTCTGGTATACTCCTAGATGCACTCAGATATCATCATATGGTCTACCGTGTGCATAAAAGCTACCATGCTAAGTCACCTCCAGTCATTCTCAACTTTTGTTCTTTCTGCTCCCTTGATCAGTCCTCCCTCCACAATGACCGGTCCAATATAGATCACCAATCACCACTGCCTGCTCCATAAATGCAGCATTGAGCTAATTCAGATCACAATTCCTTAATGTTTGAGACCAGCATACACCATTTAGAAATGTGAGGGTTCATGGAAATCACCACCCCCGGGTCTCTGCTGAACTCATGGCATGTCAATGTGCAAGAGACCAAGCCTGGGCAGGATTTAAAACTTCCGGTTCCCACTACGACCTTCAATGTTACTGGACACTCAGCAACCATGCACCAGAGTCATCTTCCTCACCAAGGTGGAATTCCCCTTTTCCCATCCTAAAAATTGGCCCATGCATAACAGATGACCCCCCTTCATGGCAGCAGAGTTCAACAACTATTTCACTTCCTGTGCCTCCTCCTCCTTCAATGCCTCTCTACCCCCCCCATTACTACTGGTAATTCTACATGTCCCCTCTCAGCCACCACACACTCCCAATCCCCTTCTGACTTGCACTTCTACTTTATGCCTGAATTCCCTCAGGACACCCTGCATGTATTACTTGCTCTGAATCCTTGCAAGGGCAAAAGCCCTGATGTCCTCAACCCCAAATTACTCCACCTTACAGCCTAAGCAATTGCTCATCCTTTAACTGATCTTTTGAACCTCTCCTTCCTACATGCAACAGCCCCTGATGCCTGGAAGTCTGCTACTGAAATCCCCCTTCCTAATGGTGGGAACCCTCCAACCCTTGAAATTTCTACCCAGTTTCTTTACTCCCCACTCTGGCTAAGCTCCAAGAGCACCTAGCCCTGGAGCAACTCTCTTCTTTCCTTGACTCTTCCTCCTTTTTCACCCCCTTCCAGTCTGAATTCCATAAAGAGCACTCCACCACCAACTCACTCCCTCGGCTCACTGATTCCATTCTCACTGACATATATCAGGGATGCATCATGTCTGCCATCTTTGTAGACCTGGCCAACGCCTTCAATACTGTTTCCCACTCCCTTCTCCTGAGTAAGCTGCTGATGGCTGGCCTCTCTGAACTCACCACTAGCTGGTTCCGGTGCTACCTCATAGACCAATCCTAGTCTGTCAGAATCAACAACTCCATCTCCCCTCCTCTCTCTATCAACACAGGTGTCCCCCAAAGTTCAGTACTTGAACCAATACAATTTTCCATTTTCCTGAATGATCTTCCCATGCCTGTTCATCTTCATGTATCCACATGTATGCACACGACATAATCTTATTCTCTTCCAGCAACTCCCCTTCTGAGGTGGCCACCAGACTTCAGCAGGACTTTAATAATGTCCAGCACTGGTTTAACATAAACCAGCTCTCTATGTACATCAATAAATAGTCTGAATTACCTTTACAACAGGCAAAAGCTGCCCAGACTTGATTCCACCCCTACCTTCAATACCCTCTCTGATACTACACTGGAGGATGTCACCACCTTTAAGTACATGGGGCTGCTCTGGGAGTGTGAAAACACATTTTGGCCAGGATGTCAAAAATGACAGCTGTACTGTTCACAAGGAGGTGTGGAAAAATGCCAATGTTGAAAACCTGGCTTCAAAATATTGCAAAATCGTGAAGTTACGAGCGTGCATGGAAACTGCGCAAAGCACGCTCATAAAACAGTTATTTGTTTGGATTTTTCCCACCAAATTTGCAACATAGGCTTTTTGAGAGCTCACCTCATGAATTATGGCACTGTCATGGCATTAATTGGTCCTGAAAGGCGATTCCGTGCAGTGACGGTGAAATCACCTTTTGGGACTGATTAACACCATGCCAGTGAAAGAATTCATGAGGAGGGATCCCAAAAAATCCATGTTGAAAATTTGGTACCAAAATTCCCAAAAATGCCCGAGATATGCATCAAAGTTGAAAAAACCCTGTTTATTCCATTATACAGCTTACCAGCATTTCCTCAGTTCATGGTCGGCTTTGAAGAGTGCAGACATGTTCCTGGGTCCACCGAAGTTCATCGCATTGGACTTCGGAGGGAAGTATGGGGTGGGGTGGGAAGGCAGGGTGCGCAGTGGGTGGGTGCGGGTTGTGGGAGGAGGGCAGAGAGACAGCGAAGGACCTTTTTTGTTTTACAGAGTTTTAAAAAAAGTCACTGTGGGATGGTTTTCATTTTTCAGGTGTGATTTCCCCAGCGTGCCACCTCAGTGTGTGTGGGTGGGGGGTGCTTTAGCCAACGGGGGATTGGACAACCCCGTCAGCACATAACAAATGGGGGCTGCATGATGCCGATGGGGAGTGGCTCCCCCATCAGCAAAATACAGGGGGTAAAAGCCGACAGGGATTGGGACACCATCGGCAAAGAAAAACTGTTGGGGGGGGATGCATGATGCCGAGGGGGATTGGGCACCTCCCTCAGCAATCAACAAAAAAGGGGGCACATTATGCCGATGGGGAGTGGGTTCCCCTGTCGGCATTGTAACAGGCAGCAGCAGCAGTAGTCACTGCCGCCATGTTGCCTGCATCACAGGAGGAGTGTAATGGCCATGCTGCATGAGAGCTCCGCTCTCATTGCAACAGACCTTTTCTTTGTTGTGATGGCCATATTTGGTATGCATAAGGTCAGTGCCTCCTGCTGCCTGATTGAGGAATGAGTGATGCACCTTCTGATGCGTGCCCCGCATTCGTCCAACAGTGACCGCACCTCCAAATCTGCTAGTTCCGCAATATGTTGGCTGCTCAAGTGCCAGCCAACAAAGTAACACTTCAGAAAGAAGAATATAATTTCATGCAGTATTAATAAAGGAATAATGTTCTCTACCAGAGAAAAAAGGAACTATCCAATCTTATCTTTCATAAAGGGGACATCCTTCCATCGAATAGCCCAAGCTGTACATAACATAAGGAGATTCTCACATAAACATTGCTTATACAATTCCTGTTCAAAAATATTAATAATAGTACATGGATCTTGATACATTTTTTTGCAGCACCCACTTACACCTTAATTGCCATGTCAGTGTCAGTGGCTCAATAGGTAGCACACTTGCTTCTGAGGCCGGGAGATCAGAGGGCTGTGGGTTCAGTTCTCACATCTGGAACTTGGGTTAATATCCCAGTACTGACACTGTAGTGCATCATGAGAGGGGTGCTGCACTTCTGAGGTGCCATCTTTTGGATGAGACATTAAACTGAGGTCCCATCTCCCTGTTCTGGTGGTAGTTCAGGTGGATGTTAAAGATCCCATGGCACTTATCGAAAAGAGTAGGGGAATTTCCCCGGTGTCCTGGACAAATTTCTCTCATTCACTAAAAATACCACCAACAGCTTAATCTGGTTCAAGGTCAGTTGGCAGTTGGCATTCATCTGCATCCCTCTCCCCCGGGTCATGCCTGAAAATAGACAAGATTTGTCTAGTGCACTTTCCCAGTCAGCAAAAATGAAATAAAATAAATAAATAAAAACTTTATAAAAGCAAAATTAAGCCTGATTAAACCCACAGCCAAACCCAAGTTGCCCACTGTGAAAACCCCTACTACAACTGGATATGACACATTACCCCAATACGGATTCTCCCACTTCAAAACCAACTGAGTCCATACCTCTTGCACATGATGGCATTGAATGAGGAAATGAGGCATCGTATCATTCTGTGCAATACAACAGGTTCTAGGGAACATCCTCTCTGACATACTCTTAGGTTTTGCGTTTCCTTTCACATAGAGTCTACCGTGGCATGTCAACCAAGTAATGTCCCACAATCGTGGAGGAATAAATGGATCCTGTAGAGTACTTAACAGCTTTGTATAATAAATCTGTGGTATAACCTTAAAGTCTACGGTGGAAGCAAATCACAAATCTTGTATAACAGCATATACCTGTCCACTAGTCTGCATGCTGCATATAGAGGGAGTCAATCTCCATTTTTTTTTTTTATTTAAGTAACACAGGCTTAAAATAGAAGGTACTTGTCCTAGCATTAGGGGTAATACACCCTGCACATTTCATAAATCATACAGGGGTTGTATCCAACTTCATGTAAAAAGGAACCGAAGGGCTAAACTAGGTTTAGGGAAATCAATCAAATTTTTATGAAAAAAGACACTAAAATAAAAAGCCTCCGGGTTTAACAAATTCAGGCCACCCTGAGTGAGTGGCAAATACAGGACCTCCCATTTAATGGGATTCAATTGACACCCCCACAGTATCTGAAAAACTAAACTTAAAAGAGATGGTTCCTATGCTAAAGGGGTAGAATAGACCACACTAAAATATAACAAGCATTTGTCAATGCCGAATGTTGTCTCACTGACATTGGCTTTGGTAGTGCCAGAGGTAGAGATGCATAATAGGAATGGCAGTGAAGTACTGAAGTGATGCCAGCCCCAACCCCATCCTCTAGAGAGCAACAGGCATTAGGGTGTGCCTTTTGGGTCGTCAGCTATAACGCTCATGCCACTGTACCTCACCCTACCCTGTAGACACTGATAAGTGTTGTGGTGTGCTCTGGGGTCTTTGGGCATTATACTTACCCCATTCCATAAGGAAATATGCTGTCATGGGTGCAGCATAGGAGAAGTGGGTGAATGTTGTGGCCGAACAGTGCAAGGCACACCATGATGCCTTTCAGTGGCTGCAGGGTGTGGGTGGGGGTGGAATGGCATGAGCATTACATCCGATGATCCCAAGTCACACCCTTGGCGCCTGTCAGTCTGTACCGGGTGGGGTGCTACAGTTGGAAACTCCAACACAGTAGGTGTGAGGTGGTATTTACACTCCAGATTTTCAACATGGGCTGTTTGTGAGCCCACCTCATGAAAAGCAGCACAATCAGTTTGTTAGCTGAAAGGTGGTTTTGCACAGTGGCTATGCCATTTGGCATCACAGGGACAAAAACACATTTTGGGCAGGATGTGGAGAATGATAACTGTATTGTTCATGAGGAGGCGTAAAAAATGGCCACGTTGAAACTCTTGCAGTGAAAATATGAAAAATTGGTGAAGTCATGAGCATGCATAGAAACTGCGCAACACTCTTCAGTAACCCAATTATTTTTGGGAGTTTGTTAGCAACATTTTTAACATATGCATTTTGGGACCTCCCCTCATGAAAAGTGGCACTGTGATTTTGTTAATCTGTCCCAAAAGATGATTTGCCACAGTGACCACGCCATTGTGTGCCACAGGTGTGGAAACACATTTTGGGCAGGATGTGAAAAATGACAGCTGTACTGTTCATAAGGAGGTGTGAAAAAATGGCAGTGCTGAAAATCTGGCATGGAAATATTTAAAATTTGTGAAGTTACAAGGGTGCGTGGAAACTGCACAACACATGCTTGTAACACAGTCGTTTTACGGAGGTTCGGTACCAGATTTTCAACATAGGCATTTTAGGACCACTGCTCATGTACAGTGTCATTTCCTCAAACTGTCCCGAAAACTGATTTTGCACAGCGATCGCGCTATTCTGCGCCGGATGTGTAAAAACACATTTTGGGCAGGATATGTAAAATGACTGCTGTACTGGTCATCAGGAGGTGTGGAAAAATGGCAATTTTAAAAATCTGGAGTGAAAATATTACGTAATCATGACGTTATGAGCGTGTGTGGAAACAGCGCAACACACACTCGTAAAACAGCCATTTTGGGGAGTTTTGTCACCAAATTTGCAACATGGGCTTTTTGAGAGCCCCTCTCATGAACAGTGGCACAGTCATTTTGTTACTCAGTCCCGAAAGGTGTTTCCAAGCAGTCACCGCGAAATCACCTATTGGGACCTAATAATGCCATGACAGTGACTGAATTCATGAGGAGGGGTCCCAATCACCCCATGTTGAAAATTTGGTGTACAAATTCCAAAAAATGCCTGAGACAATCACCAAAGCTGAAAAATCCCTATTTATGCCATTATACAGCTTACCGGCATTTCTTCAGTTCTCAGTCGGCTTTGAAGAGTACAGATGTGTTCCCAGTCCACGGAAGATCATTGTGCTGGACTCTGGAGGTAAGTATGGGGTAAGTGGGCTGTGGGGAGGCAGGGTGCGCAGGGGTGGGTGCAGGTTGTGGGAGGGGGCAGGGAGAAGGCAAGGGGTGGTTTCCTTTTTTCACAGGTTTAAAAAAAAACATTGCAGGACTTTCTTTTTTTGAAGGCATGTTGCACACTGGGGTGGGCTCCCCAGTGTGCCACCTAAATATTTTTTGGGGGGATTCTCTAGCCAATGGGGGATTGGGCACCCCCATCGGCACATACTGAAGGGAGGACACAAGCCAAGGGGGATTGGGCACCCTCTTGGCAAGCAACAAAAGGGGGGACACATTATGTCTATAGGGAGTGGGCTCCCCCATAGGCAAAATATAAGATGGAAAGATAAATGCCAATGGGGATTTGGCTCCCCCATCAGCAAAGAAAAACTGTTGGGGGCGCATGATGCCAAGGGGGATTGGGAACCCCCTCGGCATACATTGTACATGGAAGGGGGTAATTATGCCTAGGGGGAGTGTACTCTCCCATCAGCATTGTGACAGGTGGTGGCAGCGTCACTGCTATGTAGTGGTGGGCAAAGTGGTTCTGAATTTGCTCCGCAGTGATTATGGAGTGAAGGAGAATTTATGAGTGCTCCACAACACGAGCGGAGTACTTCGTGTTATAATGGGTAACATAAAGTCCATTGAAAACAATGACTTCACATTACTCCACCTTCCCAAACCAACCACCACACCAAATCAATGTACTTTGCCTCACTTCGCCTTGTTTTTTAGCTCCAAAGGTGAATTTTGCAATGATTCATGGGATTTCAGGTCACATGGGCTCTAGATTGTTCTACACAGCCTCAGTTTGGGGTAGTGTGTGTAAGAAGCTGTTGGAGACAGTCTGCTCTGAGAGCTGTCTGTGATTCAAACCTTCTAAAAGATGTTAAAAAAGCCTTTTTGAGTCATTTGTTTTGCTGAAACTTTAGTTAATCGATTATAGGAAACCCTTCTGTGCTCATATAGTTGAGTGTTTATTGTTTGTGTGTCCATTTTGAATGTTAATGTGCAAAAATTCAGTCTGTGTACTAACAAACAGTGGAAGTGTGCTTTGCGGGAGGGGTGTGTCTGTGGTGTAGGTAGATTAACTTGGAGAAAAAGACAGTGCTTTCTGTTTTGGTGATATTTTTCTTGTATAACTGTTAATGTACACACAGTAATATTTTCAATAATTCTTGCCATTTTTTTGCTGATTGTTGTGGTGCAGCAGTGCACAATTTTAGTTTGTTTAAAATATGTGGTTATATTACTGAAGTTTTCGATTTGCTATGCATTACTTAGTGTGTGTGTGAGTATGTGTGTGATGTGTGTCATCAAATCAGACACCTTTTATTGTGCCACATAATAATTTCAGCAATGTGAACCTGCTATCCACTGCAGCTGTGTAATTTTTGTACTTCTTTGTGGTATCTTTATTGGTACTAGTTCTAGTGACTGTTACTGCAACAGTGCAGTACGCTGCCCCCCCTGCAGCCCACCCCAACTGGCAAAGGTATTCTTTTCCAGATTAGAAATTCTGATGGTGAGCACTGGTTAGGTGTTGTGCCTTTGCATCTGCATCTCTTCAGTGCACAGTGTAGTCTTATTCTATCTGTGCATTTGCATCTCTTTATGGACCAATCTCCATCTGTAACTTAAGTCACAGTTGTTTCTTTGTCTTCCCTTCAGCGTACTAGACAGGTGTGGTTCATAATTCTGCATGAACATTTTACTCATCAATATGAGTTTTTAAGTCAGGAACATCATCACGAGTCACTCGTGATACAAATCATGTTCTTCATCATCATGGTCACAAATGCAGTCACAAATCACTATTCACGATCACGTCACGAATCACAGCATGAATTATTTTTCTAGTTACTTGAATGTATTATAAGCCTGTTTTGTAGTACATAGATACATAGATACATAGACAGTGTCGGCAGATAAGGGCCTATGGCCCACCCAGTCTGCCCATTTGAGCTTGTAAGTTCAGTTTGTTTTCCTAGAAGTCTGTTTCCCCTTACCCCTGACCTCTAGAATTCCTTTATGTCTATCCCATGCATTCTTAAATCCCGTGATTGTTTCAGCCCCCACCACTTCCTCTGGCAGGTGTTCCACTTGTCCACCACCCGTTCTGTGAAGAAATTCTTTCTCATGTTTCCTCTGAATTGTCCTCCTCCAACTTCATCCCATGCCCTCTAGTCCTGAAACATCTTTTCACTTAAAAATAGTGTTTTCCTGCACCCTGTTCCTCCCTGTAAGATACTGGTATGTCTCTATCATATCCCTCTCCCTCCTCTCCTCCAGGGAGTACATGTTCAGTTCCTTCAACCTGTCTTCATAGGACTTGTGATGCAACCCATGCACCATCTTTGTTGCCCTCCTCTGAACCTTCTCTACCCTGTCTATGTCCTTACGTAGGTATGGTCTCCAGAACTGTACACTGTACTCCAGGTGGGGCCTCACTAGTGTCTTGTATGGCGGAATTATGACCTCCCTTTTCCTGCTGGTGATGCCCTGCCTATACATCCCAGCATCCTGTTTGCTTTACCTGATGCCTTGTCACACTGTTTCCCTACCTTGAGGTCATCAGAAAGACAACCCCAAGATCCTTTCCTGCTTGGTGCATGCTATATCCTCACCCCCAACTGATATATTGTGCCAGGGTTTTTGTGCCCCATATGCATTATCTTGCACTTCTTTGCATTGAATTTCAACTGCCAACCCCTTGACCATTCTTCAAGTTTCTGCAGGTCCCTTCTCATTCTGTCTACACCCTCTGGTGTGTCTACTCTGTTACAGAGCTTTGTGTCATCAGCGAACAGTGAAATTCTGCCTTCTAGATCCTGTGCAATGTCACTGATGAAGATGTTGAATAGGACCGGTCCCAGCACTGATCCCTGTGGTACCCCACTGGTCACTCTTCCCTCTGTGGAGTGACAGTCATTTACCACCACCCTCTGTGTCCTGCCACCCAGCCAGTTACCTACCCACCACACTACTGTCCTGCCCACACCCATATTCCCCAGTTTGTGTAATAGTCTTCTATGTGGCACAGTGTCAAAGGCCTTGCTGAAGTCCAGATAGGCCATGTCACTGCCCTCCCTGATCCACCTCCCTAGTCACCCAGTCAAAAAATTCAATGAGGTTGGTCTGACACGGCCTCCCCCTGGTGAAACCATGCTGCCTTGGGTCCTGTAGTCCATTGACAACCAGATGTTCCACCAATCTCTCCTTCAGTAGTGCTTCCATGATCTTCCCACTACCGAGGTGAGGCTGACTGGTCTGTAGTTCCTGCTTCCTCTTTGTTCCCACTTTTGTATAAAGGGACTACATCTGCTGTCCTCCAGTCTTTGGGTACCTCCCCTGTTTCCAGTGATTGGCTGAACAGGATAGCCAGAGGTTCAGCCACCACCTCTCTTAGTTCTTTAAGGACCCTGGGGTGCACCCCATCTGGCCCCATTGCATTATCAGCTCTTATTACTTCCAGTTCCTTCAGGACCCTTTCTCGTGTAAAGGGACTTGTGTCCATTTCTGCACCATTCTCACCCCTTGTACTCCCTTCAGACCCATTACCCCCCTCTTCCTTAGTAAAGACTGAGCAGAAATACCTGTTCAATATGTCAGCTTTACTGTTGTCATCCTCCACGCGGCTCCATCCACCCCCTTCAGTCTCACTATCCCTCCCTTTGTCTTTCTTTTTTCACTTATGTACCTGTAAAGGTTTTGTCCCTTTACCCACTGATTTTGCAATGTGTTCTTCTGTCTGAGCTTTGGCTTCCTTACTGACTTCCTGCCTCCCTTTGTTTCTTCTGGTACTTCTCCTATCCCTTCTGCCTGTGTCTTTTTGTATTGCCTGAATGCAATCTTTTTGGCTTTCACTTTCTTTGCTACCTCTTTGGAAAACCATAATGGTCTCCTCTTCCTTTTCCTCTTGCTAATCTGCTTAATGCAGAATTCTGTTGTTCTTATAATCCCCATTTTAAATACTGCCCACTGTTCCTCAACCCCTGATTCCTGTCCCATTCCCCTTAATGCCTCTTTCAAGTATCTCCCCATTTTCCCAAAGTCTGCCCCCCTAAAATCCAGGATACGTGTTTTGTGTGGTTTGGTTCTGCTCTTTCTGTGATTTCAAACCACAATGACTGGTGGTCACTGTTACCCAGGTGCTCCCCACTGTTACCCCATCACACTGTCCCTGTTTGTGAGCACAAGGTCCAGTATTGCCTTCTGCCGAGTTGGTTCCATGACCAGTTGCTTGAGGAAGGCACCCTGAAGGAGTCCAGGATAAATCTGCTCCTAGTTGATGCTGCTGCTGGGATGCTCCAGTCCACGTCTGGTATATTGAAGTCTCCAACCAGTACTACCTCACCTTGTCTGCCATCCTTTGGATGGCTAGCATCAACTCCCTGTCTGTTTCTTCCTCCTGGGCTGGTGGTCTATAGACCACACCTGTGCGGATGGCTGGCCCCATTTTCCTTTCCAGCTTAACCCACAGTATCTCTCCCCATTTTGTTCCTCCTGGATCTGTGTGGCCCTTATGTCATTTTTCACATACAGTGCCACTCCTCCTCCTTCCTGCCTGCTCTGTCTCTTCTCTGAATATGTTGTAGCCAGGTATGGCCATCTCCCAGTCATGGTTATCATTACACCAGGTTTCAGTGATAGCCACAATGTCCAGGTCTGACTGTACCATGACAGCCTCCAGATCTTCCATCTTGTTGCTAAGGCTCCTGGCATTTGCACACATGGCTTTTCATGATTTGACCTCCCTAGACTGCTTCACTGTTCTACTCCAGCCCCTTCCTTGGTTGTCATTTATCCCTGGTTCTCCTTGCTGTCTGCCCTTCTGCTGAATTTTGCCCCTTTTCTGCTTATCCACCTTTTGGACACTAATCTCCATCTTTTGCACACTGCTTAGTATCTCTCCAGGCTTCACCACCCCACCATTGTACTCATTAATGAGCATTTATAAGTCAAGGAATTTGTACTACAGCTCATCGGGGAAGTACAGCCATAGGCATTTGCGTCCCCCTCCCAATACAGTTCCGGATTATTTATCTCGCACTGTCGACACCGAATCATGTTCTTCATAATCACGGTCACAAATGCAGTCACAAATCATGATTCATGATCATGTCACAAATCACAACACTAATTTTTTGACTAGTTACTTGGATGTATTGTAAGCATGTTTTGTAGTATCTCTCCAGGCTTCACCACCCTGCCATTGTACTCATTAATAGGCATTTTTAAGTTGGGGAGTTTGTGCTACAGCTCATCGGGGAAGTACAGCCATAGGCATTTGCATTTCTTCCCGTACAGCATGTGAGTTACAGTACTGTAAGTAGTGATGGGTGAAGTGGTCCCAATTTGCTCTGTGAAGTGATTCACTGAGTAACATGGAATCCATGAAGAACTCCACAATGTGAAGTGGAGTACTTTGCTTCATAATGAGGAACACAAAGTCCATTGAAACCAATGACTTTGCATTATTCTGCCTTCCCCAAACCATTTCTCCAACAATTTTAAAGCAAAGTACATTGAAATTAATATAATTTGCCTCACTTCACCCTGTAATTGAGCTCCAAATGAAATTCTGCAGTTATTCATGGGATTGTAGGTCACATGGGCTCTAGATTGTTCAGCACAGCCTCAGTTCTGGCCTGGGTAGTGTGTGTGTAGTGGTAGCTGGAGACAGTTTTCTCTCAGAGCTCTGTGATTCAAAACCTCTAAAAGCTGTTTAAAATGCCTTTTTGAGTAATATTTTTTGCTCAAAATTTAGTACATCAATTGCTGGAAACTCTTCTGTGCTCATATCATCGAGTGTTTATTGTTGTGTGTGGATTTTGAATGTTAATTTAGAACAGTCAGTCTGTTTACTGTGAAGTGAGCTTTGGAGGAGGGGCGTATTTGTGGTGTAGGTAGATTAACTGGGAGAAAAAGGCAGTCTTTCTGTTTTGGTTATATTTTTCTTGTATAACTGTGTTAATGTATACACAATAATATTTCAGTAATTCTTGACTTTTTTTGCTGATTGTTGTGGTGCAGCAATGTACAGTTTGTCTGTTCAAAACATTTGTTTATATTACTAAAGGTTTTCAATTTGCTATGCATTACTTGAGTGTGCGTGTGTGTGTGCGTGCGATGTGTTCCATTAAATCAGACACCTTTTATTGTGTTACAGAGCAATTGCAACAGTGTGAACCTGCTATCAACCGCACCCGCATAATTTTTTTATACTGCTTTGTGGTATCTTTACTGGTAGAGTATTGTTACTGTCGTGCACTAATCCCCCAACTGGCAAAATGTATTCCTTTCCAGATTTGGATTTGTGACTTGTAAGCACTGGTTAGGTGTTGTCATGCCTTTTTGCATGTATCCCTTGAGTGTGCAGTACAATACTAATCTGTGCATTTGCATGGCACCATTAATTCTGGGAGATTTCATTTCTTGTTATGCTCTCATTTCACTTCATCAGCACTGGGGAATTTTCTGGACACAAGACAGTAGCATTTTGGGGATGCACATTAATTCTGGTGACTCTGTGTGTGACCTTACCACTGCACGCATGACAGAGTGTGCCATTAATTTTGGGAGACTTTGCAGTTCTTGTTACACACTCATTTCACTTCATCAGCACTGAGGAGTTTTCTGGACACAAGACAGTAGCACTTTGGGAATGCACATTCATTCTGGTGACTTTGTGGTTGGGATGCTGACAATATTGTTGTCACTCTGCCTTGCTTCACATTTAAGGTGGAATGACAATGTGAAGTAATAATAATAAGGTGAAGTGAGCCTTTCCTATGGGGCACCCCGCATAGCAAAGTGTCAAGGCAAAGTGGCCACTTTGCATTCACTTTGCAGGCAGATTTTAAATTTGCTGCATCTCTACCCCATGTTGCCTGCATGAAGGGAGGCGTGTTGTGGTCCCGCTGCATGAGAGCTTTGTTCTTATTACAGCAGACCTTTTCTTAGATCTGGTGACCTCATTAAGGATGCTGCTGGCTGATTGGGGAATGAGGGATGCACCTTTTGATACATGCCCTGCATTCGCCCAACAGTGACTGCACCTCCAAATCTGCTACTACTGCAAGATGTTGGCTGCGTAAGCCAACATAAAAAGAGAGGAAGAAGAAAAGTTTTCACCACTGCCACTTTCTTCTTCTTTGTCTGCTGCCACCCCTTTCAAAGTGACACTTTTATTTTTGCCATATCTATCTTTTCCATCCAATTCATTAAACCATTATCCCCCCCTCCCAAATTGGACCCCTAACACAGAGAAAGGCTCTTTGGACTCTAAAACTCCACGGATAGCATCTAAGTATGGTACAGTATCATTAAGAGGATAGATAACACTTTTCCCCTTATTGACTCATGCTCCTGCAATAATGGAGTAATGTTCTACCTGCTCCATAACCCTTTCTTCTGAAGCTGGATCCACTACAAAAATACAGACATCATCTGCATATGTCACCGTCTTCACTTCTAAAGCTCCCCCCATGGTTTAATGCCCTGAATTAAATCATCTTGTTGAATAAGTCTTAAAAAGGTATCTAAACAAAGTACATATAATAGGGGGCTCAGTGGGCAACCCTGGTGCACCCCCCTTTGAATATCTATATAAGTCCCCATGTGCCCATTGACCAGTGGAATGGCTACTGCAGTTTTGTAAAATAAAATGATCCAAGAACAAAAAGCCTTTGGGACACCATACGCCTGTAAAACATGTGTAATAAAGGAGTGAGGAACCCTATCAAAGACCTTTTCCTGGTCTAAGGATAAAACATATCCATTAAGTATCTTTTCCTTTGCTTGTTCTATTAACGCCCTCACCAACAAAAGGTTATTTTCAATAGAACAGCTTGTGCCACAGATAACAGACTAGAAACAACTGTTGCTATGTTGCTAATCTAGTAGTAAAGATTTCATTAGGATTTTATAATCCACATTTAGTGAACTAAGGTACCTCCAATTGTCCAAATTGTTTTTATCATTTTTTTTGTGGAGAAGAATTTATTATGCGACACTGAAGTGAAAATCGACCGTGGTCCAAAATCCAGTTATAAACAATTACCAAAACTTCCACTAATGGAATCTTAAAAGTTTTCTAAAATTCTGGAGGCAAACTATCCACCCCTGGTGCAGTACTATTTTTCAATTTAGCAATTTCTGTTTCAACTTCTGAAGCATGTATAGGGCATGTCAGAGCCTCAGAACAGTTTACTGGGGTCTCTGGGAACTGTAAAGCTGCAAAAAACTGCTGTATATTGTCTTCCTCAATCTGGGGAGCAGTGTACATAGTAGTCAAATACTGAGTCACAGCAGCCAACATTTCTGGGCCAGTAGTTACCAAAGAACCATATTCAGTCTGAAATGAAGACATTAACCTATCTGAAGCCCTCTGGCTACACTGCTTGAATGCATCACCAAAGCTGGTTTTACCCGGAGAACAAATACGATGTTCATTCAATATAGAGGCAGCTCAGGAATACTGTAGAACTTCCATCTCCTTCTTTATGTTATGTACCTGAGCCGTTAAATTCAAATTTTGAGTGTTGATAACTGAATATACTCTTTCTAGCTGTGTGCAAAGGGTCAGATATTGTTTATACTCAGCAACTCTAGAACTAGTGGAAAAGTGTATAAAATATTCTGTAGCTCACTCTTGGTGTGCACCGAATAAGAACTAAGGTCTTCTACTAGATCTGCTACAGATAAGTGGGTATGCAAAAACTCCCATACATGCCACAAAAGCATGTCATTCTTTAAAAGAGAAGTATTGAGTTTTCAATAGCTTTTACCATACATAGATTGCAAAGTACCCCCCAAAACTAATATCAGAATAACATGATCAGAGGTCTCTATTGGAAGCATTTTTGTATATTGTTCAGTAACTGCCTGTTTTGTAAATATAAAATCAATTCTGGTAGACAGACTCCCTCTATAGTATGTATAGCCAACCTGTGAATGCAGGGCTTTGTAGGTGTCTTGCAAACCACATTGTAGTAAAATATTACACAAGCAATTCGTATCACAGAAGTTTTTTGGAGTTGCAGCCCCTCTGTCCTGGCTGGCAAGCACACAATTAAAATCACCCCCAAAGAATTTGTCTTGTAGTGAACAAAAATGGTTTGATTAAGTTAAAAAGATCAACCCTCTCCTTTTTTAAGGGGGCATAAACATTAATCAATCTCCATGCAATCCCTTTATATAAAAAATCCAGTAATAGTGCCCTACTAGATTGTACCTTCACCAGTTTGGAAACCTTAAAGCCATCATCCTGAAACTTAATTCCAACCCCATCACAAGCAGCCAAACCAAAAGAAAAAAGGAGGGACCTCAATACCACAACTTCTGTGCAGCTCTTAATAGAGGCATACAGTTCAATCTTGTGTCTTGCAATAAATAAATATCACAATTTAGGTTTTTCAAAACTGAAAAGGTAACCAGTCTCCTTTTAGCATTCTTAAAGCTGTTTGCATTCAAGGACAAAAAACGAAGAGATGGAATGACAACTTCATGTGAAGGAAATATTTAATCAAGGGGGCTTCTTTAACCTTAAATTTCTTCTAGTCCGAACACCCTGATTTTTATGCCACCTTTTGTTAATAATAATGGTGAGCTGGGGGTCTTCTTTAGACTCCAAAGAGAGAGGGGCTTGGGAGGAAGCTTCAGATTCACCCGCCTGCTCTGATTCTTGCAAACATTTGGACAGAATTTCAAACTTATTGGACAAATGAACCTCCAAACCTGAAGAAGAAGCCTTAGACACTTTGGGATGGGGCCTAGATTACTGTATCCCCTGTTTCTTTGAGAGAACTTTAACAGAAGAGGAGCATAGTGGACTGATCCTGGGAAAGAGCCTCTGGACCTAAGACAACTGAGGGGGGTGTATCCAAATTCAGGGTGATATCTATTTTCTCCTGTCCCAGCAGTACCAGCAATTGTTCAGGAACTGGGTCTGAAACTACAAGCAGCAGAGAGGAGGGTGAGGAGGATGGGAGATATGTGGGTGCTGTAGAGGGATCATTAGGAGTTGGGGGTGGGTCTGCTGGCACAGGATGTTTGGGGGATAAGCTTTAGATGCAATGTCTTTTTTCTGAGCTTCCCATAACAACTTCTCCTGGCTTGGGTGGTCTGAATGATTGCGAGTCACCCAAGGACATGCTCTATATGCATGCCCACCCTCAGAACACAAGTTGCACTTCAGTTCCTCTCGACAATCTTTGCTGGCTTGCCCAAAGGTGAGACACAAGTTGCACCTTAAATGGTCACATGCAGAGCTCAAGTAAATATATGATCCACACTTGAAACAGGATCTTGGCTGACCAGCGAAAAACAATTTCCTTGCTCCCTTCCTAAACATAAACTGTTAGGTAGATGAACTGGACCTGTACTATTATTTCTGAGGTGGACATTAAACTTCCACCCCCCGTCCACAAATGCTCGTCCTCAAAAATAGGCATGGGGGACCCCAAAACCTCACATCTTTGCTGCAACCTATATGAAATGTCATGTCCAGATACTGTTTCATTGTGAAAGAGAATTATGACATACTTAATGGTGGGTTAAGTCAAGGAGAAGGCCCAAAAAGGCAACCATGAAGCCAGATGTTACAGGGACTCATACTTAGGCCAGAATCTATCGAGGCTCTGAGGGGTATTAAAAGTCACATCATATAAGTCAGCACCTGAAACATGGATTAAAGCATGCACTTAATTGGTGAGAAGGCCCATTGAATCTTTAATAAGCTGTCATCCAACATAAAGCCTATCAGACACAATTTCTGACCCTCCTAAATACTGTAAGTGGACAGCATTAAATCTATGTAATGGTGGAGAAAATCCACTAAATGGATCTTTTTGTCAAAAATTTTCCCAAGTAGACTTAGCTTTGTCCCTCAGGTTTTGTTTTGGCCCTTGTGGGCCCTGTTCAGTGTACTTTCTATCCCCCCATTCCTTTGCTGTGCAATAGGCCCCTCTTCCTCAGATGAGGAACTTGAAATGTTAGACAGAGGTTTAAAAATCTTAGGAATAGGCTGAGCCATGGCATCAGGATCCTTAAAAGTGAAACTAAGTACACGAATGCAGTTTCCTGAGTCCAAATGGGAGGAAACATGCACCAAGGACTGCCCAGGAATGGGACTATGTGCAGGGTCTGGTATCCGGTGTCCAGCTTCACCTTTTTCCACCCTGTCTCAGTTAGTGAGCATGCTAACCAACATGAAGGACTCCCTTCAGTCACAGGAGGTAGTTCAAAATCGATCTCCACATGTAAGGGTTTATTAGGAGAAGTAAAGTCATCATTCAGTACACGAGAAATACAAGGGGCACTCACTCCGTTCTCTACGTAAGACACCTCAGCTTGTATCACAGGTACCCCAACAGTCTCATCCTGTCCTTGCTTTTCTGACTCAGCCACTGCTGATTCAGTCGGTCAGAATGTGTTTGATGTTAATGCATCATCAGGCAGGCTGACGCAGGCCTCAGTAGTGTTTGACAGTGGTGACAGTTCTATAATCTGCTTAAGCAATGAAAGGACAGGAATTTCACCTGTTAATAGCACCAGGTCAATTGTTAACGCCATAACAGTATTAGTAGTGTCCACAGGGTGAACACACAAGTGTTCCTCAGCCTTGACCATTGCAAAAACCATTTCTTGATTAGTTTTCAACATATTTTTGAGCCAAACCTCCTCGGATGATAGCATAACTCCAGACAAATCTTTCATTTCTTGAGAAAATTCAAACTCCTTCTCCAAACTAATGGCTTCCAAAGCATTCTCCTGAGCTGGACCTGTGGGTTGGGAGGTCTGCACTTCCACAGGTATACCAGCAGAATGAGCCTTCCCAGTGTCAACATCCTAGGAACAGCACCCCCTCACAAAGAGTAAAGGAATTTTGTTTTCATTGTAAGTCAATAAACACCATCTAGAAAAGAAAGTACAGTCACAAAAGAAGAGAAAGTAAAAATACTAATACATCAAGTAACTGGAACATCAGAATCAGTAACCCATACAATATTTCTCCAAACATTGTCCATAAATTGACTAGTTCAAACCTTAGATTCCAAAAAATAAATCTCTTGTAATTCTTTAGTAATTTTACACAAAAGCTTATCATAAGACATGTCCTTTTGTTGTAATGTAAACAAACATCGAGCAGTCCAGATAAACCATTTAATTACAGAAAAAATTATATTCAGTGTACCATGATGGCCAGTGATGCCAGCGGGAACCATAAACCCCATAAATCAATTCATCATATGTAATCCCCTGAAAAACCGGCACACCCCTATGGGAGGCCAAAAAGGTTCAATAAGGAACAATATAGGAGCAGGTAAAAAATAGATGCCTAGTAGTCTGATAAACAGCAATGCAATCAGGGAGAGCACAAATCCGCTCCTCCAGAGATTTCTGCTTTTGATTAGCCTTAACATTTAATTTTTCATGACAGCAGAGCCATAAAAAATCATGAAATTTCAGAGGAATCCTTTTATCACAAATCGATCGAGTAACAGACCCCCTCAAATTTCAATGGGCAAAGATGGAAGGTTCTAGGTTCTGAAAAATGAAATACCATAACCTTACTATACAATTGTTTTTTAGTAAGGGAAAGAACGTTAGCATGAATTATACCCCAAAGAAGTAATCGGACAAAAACCTCCTGAAGATAACGGGGACAGAAGACACAGATTTAAAAGCCTTCTGGGTATTTGCCCGCCAACCTGGATTCCAAGAAAGTAATTTCTGCTCCAACAAGGGAATCCAGGCTGGTCAAGCCTGCAACATAAAGGACGAACATTAATCTGCAAAAAATGAAGGAAAAAGAACAAAATAGGATTCACCATATTAATGCCACCATTCACAATGGGCAAATAGAGAATATTCATTATAATGGGGTTCAATCTACTTCCCCAAATAGCCCCAAAAAATAAACTTAAAATCACAGTGTCCCACTCCTTAGGAAGAGAACAGAACAGACATACAAAAAAAGAGGGAGAAGATAAGTTTTGACCAAATAAACTCTTTTCAATTTTCCTATAGAAACCTTAGTCCATCTGTCCATCATGGCTTTCCCTTGTTGGAGTTTAACATCCCAGTTTTGCAAATCCTGTCAATCACCTCCAAATAAAATGTCTAAAATAGTAACAGGCATAACAATAATTGGAATCCCTACTGTAGAGGCATGTAGACACAGGGATGTACCTAACATCATACCTTTACTCTTCTCCTTATTCATCTGAACTCCAGAAGCCTAGCAATACATAGAACAAAAGTCCACAACACGAGTAATAGCAAACTCATCCTTAAGAATCACACACAAATCATCAGCATAAGCAACAGCCAAAGGTTGGAAGTCTATAATGAGGTAACAACAAAGGTTTAAAAAAACAGACATCATTTAACAACCTTAACAAAGGATCAATCATGAATACATAAAGAAGGGGACTAAGGGGACAACCCTGCCTGACTCCATGATTAACAGAAATCAAAGGTCCCAAATAACCATTAACCAAAGACTGTACCACGGCCGTACGATACGTAGCTTTAATCCATAAAATAAAGGAAGAATGCATCCCATAACGTTCCAAAACAATCCATAAAAAACCATGACAGATAGAATCAAAAGCCTTTCTCTGATCCAATGAAAGAACATAACCAGGCACATTAAACAAGCGCTCAGATTCCACCACTTCCAGAAGCAACAACAAGTGATATGTAATAGATCTGCCTGGGATACCACAACTCTGTGCAGTAGAAATAACATAAGAAGCCCCCTTTAACAGTCTATTATGAAAGAGCTTCATTAAAATTTTACAGTCTACATTAAGCAAACATAACAGTCTCCAATTATTTAAATCCCGCCTATCTCCTTTTTTCCTTTTTTTAAATTTAATATACTTTATTGCATTTCCAGCAATCAAGCTTACAAGACAGGAGCATCATTTAAGTTTTACAGATTGCTATTTACAGATACATACGTAACTATAACAAAAGGAAAGCTCACAAAATCAAAAAGATAAAGTCAGCTTACTACTAATCCATCCCTCCCCTGCCAATCCCCAACCACTCTATGCCAAGTGTTACCCTGAAAAGGGGCACTAAGGTTATCAATCCTTGAAAAAAATAGCTATAATATACTTAAGGGTTCCATATGGATAGCAGAGTTTCAAGGGGGCCCCATAAAATCTGGAAGGTTTTAATCCTGTCATGCATAGATGCAATATGTTTCTCTAGTTGTAATGCTTAGAGCACTTCCCTGTACCATTCTATAACTGGAGGTAGTGTTTCCTCTTTCCAGTGCCACATTATAATAAGTTTGGCAGCTGAAGCCACTAGGGCAAGGTGTGCTTTCTTGACTTTGGGGGTGCCATGAGGGAATAAGTTTAACAAGCAGGCTTCCGGAGTAGACAAAGTCTCTATCCCTAGTAGTGGATCTAGTGTTCTTTTGATGGAACACCAGAAGGCCTGTGCCACTGGACAGATCCATAACATGTGATACAGGGTTCCCAGGGCTTCCCCACATCTGAGACAATCTGGGGAAGGAATCTTACCAAATTTGTGAAGTTTGACCGGAGTGTAGTATAAGTTGTGCATAATATTGTATTGGACCAGTCAAAGTCTATCCTGTTCAATAAACTGATAATTATTCTGCCAGCATTTCCTCCAGGCTTCTATATCGACAGAAACCACCAACTACTGGGTCCAATAATAACAAACACCTGAAGGCAAAAGGGAGTCCAGGGAATGTAGATGTTTGCATAGTACAGAGACAGAGTGAGGCTGGGTGGCCATCCACAAAGTTATATCTACCTCTGTACAGGGAGGGGTTAGTATAGGTATATTCTTCAGGAAGGCAGAGATTGCCTCCCTTGTATGCAAGAACTTGAATTTGTGGGAGTCTGGGACCCTGTAGCCTGCTTGGAATTGAGAAAAGGGGATTACTTTCCCATTGTTGAGAAAGTCAGAGAGTTTACAAGTTCTCAATATAGTCCAAAAGGAGGGCTGAACGGTTTTATTGCCAATTTTGAAATTAGGGTTGCCAATGACTGGTTGTTCTAAGGATTGGTACCAATTCAATGAGAGAAGTTTTTGGGTCTGTTAAAGGGCTTTGAGGAACTAACCAATCGGTGTCTTCTTGAGTAGTTTTGGGATGCGTCCAGGGGCTGTGTATAGGAGGGCTGCTAAGGAGCAGGAGTATTTGGAGGCTAAGTGCCCCTTGAGCTTCAACCATAAGGGAATATATTCCGATGGGCTAATGGGATTTATATCCTTGACCCAAAAAGCAAGCTTACTTAAGTGATGGGCACAATAATATGTGAAAAATGAAGGGAGTGCCAGGCCAGCTTGGATTTTAGGAGCTGTTAATTTAAAGTAGGCCCACCTGACTCCCTTCTCTCTCCACATAAATGCATTAAGTACTTTTTGAAACTTGATAAACCAAACTTTAGGGAGGAAACAACCCAGCATACCCATAGGATATAGAATTCGAGAAAGCACATTCATTTTAATTATGCTGATCCTCCCCCAAAGAGAGAGAGGGTGGGCTCCCCATCTATCCATATCCATCTTTAATGTTTTCAGCAGATCAGATAGATTCAGTTTGAGCGCAGATGTCAAGTCCCTTGACACTTTGCTACCCAAGTACTCTATATGATGGATTTTGTTTCCCAGGATAGGTTACATGTTGTCAGTACAGCATTAGTAGTTCTATGGTTTAGTAGGAAAACCTGGGTCTTAGACCAATTTTGTAGTATGACACTTTAGAAAAGGCCTCAATTTCTTTTAGAAGAGCCGGGATAGTGTATTGGGGGCTTTCAACATGTAAAAGTAAATCATCTGTGTATGCAGAGAGGGCATGTCAGATGTCTCCCAATTTAATACCCATAATTTCTTGGGAGGCCCGTAACTTGTGAATCAAAAGTTCAAGGTAGAAATTGAATAAAAGTGGGAACAGTGGGCATCATTGCCTGGTGCCCTGGCAGAGTGTAAAGGAGGTAGACAGCATTCCGTTGCACCAGAATCGGGCAGATGGTGAGGTATACAACAAACATACCCACCTGAGAAAGTCTCCAGGCAGACCAAAAGGAGCAAGGGTAAGGAAAAGAATGTCCCAGGAGATGCGGTCAAATGCCTTTTCGACATCCAGGGAGATGAGCACTACCGGAACATCTGAATTCCTGGATGCCGAAATCAAATGTAACAACTTCTACATGTGGTCCCCAGATGATCTCCCCTTCATGAAACTGACCTGTTCATTAATCATTCTGCAGGCACTCCAAGAGGTGGAAATTCGAAACGCACACTTATTGCCAAGTCAAGAGACTATGCAGCGTGATGTGCATAGACACAGACAGCTGTCTTCCCCCACTGATTCTGACATCTCAGAATTTTCCAAGACAGTGAATGGGGAACAGTTAATTCAGGTTGAAGAAGACAGTCTTATTATCTTTGCTAGTGAGACTGACTTGCAGGTGCTACGAGACCATCAACACTGGGTTTGTGATGGGACTTTCACTGTAGCGCCGCAGCAAGATGACCAATTGTACACAATACATGCGCTTGTCCAGGGGGTCAACAGACCTTGCATGTATGCCTTACTGACAGGGCATAATGAGGAGGTGTATAGAAGGTTGTTTGTTCACCTGAAATCATTGTTTGGTAGCCACATAAGCCCAGTCAGTATAATGACTGATTTTGAAATTGCTGCTATAAAAGTGTTGTCCAACATGTTTCCTTCTTCTGAGCTATCGGGGTGCAACTTCTACCTGGGGCAAGTGCTATGGTGACATGTCCAGCAAGAAGGTATGCAGCAGAGATATGTGCTAGATCCTGACTTTGCTCAAAAGGTCCGCTGCCTTTTAGAGTTGGCTTATGTGCCGACAGAGGATGTAGAGCAATACTTTGAGGCACTACAGGATGACACAGACTTTGAGGACTTAGAATGCTTATTAGATTACTTTGAGGACGTTTATATTGGAAGACTGGCAAGAAATCGGAAAAAGCGCCGACAGCCCAGATTCGCTCTACAGTTCTGGAATCAGCACAACAGAGTACTGCATGATTTGCCTCGCAGTAATAATGCCATTGAGGCTTGGCACCATGTCTTCATACGGACTGTAAATATTAGCCACCCAACTAGAACTAAGCTGGCTAGAAAGTTGCGGCAAGAGCAACATGCTGTTGCACTGCAGCGTTGGCAGATGGAGCTAGGACACCAAGCTCCAAGAAAAAACAGTAGATATGTATGCCTCAACAAGGTGTACAAATTGATATGCCTAGATGTGAAATTGCGTACTCCAAAAAAGTTTCTGATGGATATAGCCTCTGTTATTAAAATCAATGTAACATAAGCAGAACACTTCACTAAAGTCTCCCTGATTCCCTTCAGTTGCACAGAGTTCCCATATTAAATAATGAACTGAACTGTTTTAACTGTTCACAGATTGAATAACGAAATGAACCATTTTTAATAATTGGAATCCTTCCCTAAAGTCTGCAAATTTTACTGCAATTGAAACAGAGTTCCCGGATTAAAGAATGTTTTCAGCACATAAGCACATCATTCCCTTTCTGAATCTACCGCTATATGCACATAATTTCCTTCACTTTGCCACAAGTCTATCTATCTATAATTCCTGACCTTCGGCGATGAGAGATACTGCTATACTTTGTCCGCGACGACAGCAGTAATGGCCAATTGTCCTCAGGACCATAATTCCGCTACTACAATGCCATGATGATTTGTTCTGGGACTAAATGGCCATACCCCCTTGGTGGGATTCTAACATACCGTGTACAAGAACATATCGACCATTGGGGTCCCAGATTTCCTTGACTAGCCTAAATGGAACCATCTTTGCCACTAAAATTGCCACACCACCAGAGTTAGTGGAAACCCCAGAGCCAAAGGCTTGCCCTACCCAGTTTCTTCATAGAAGTAGAGTGTTTTCCCGTTTGAGGTGTGTTTTTTGCAAGCAAGCAATCCCCGTCTTAAGGTGGGACAGATGCTGTAGGATAATTTGCCTTTTACACCTGTCTTGAGCCCCTTTAACATTCCAGCTCACAAAGTTATATGGTCCCCCAATGACCAATTTACACAGAAAACGTGGGAATTAAACATTTGTGTGACTCAGACACATTCCAGAGTAGCCCCTTGAGTGACATTACATTGAAGGCATAAACACACTTGGCACTCTCCCCTATATGAAAATATATACATTCAGAATAAAATGTACACTTGTATATCTGTCCCCCATCCCCAATCATAGAAAATTAACACAAGAAGCATACTAATCTAAATCAAATAACTACCCCCGATTCTAAGCAACTGCACTACTACTATAGTACTATCTGGTGATGTTTAATGCAGATCTAAAGAAAACAACCAGGTACGCCTAACCCATCCCTCTCCCCCCCCAACAGCAAACATTAAACATTGTAATGAAAGAAATCAGAATAATCGAGCAGAGACCATGGAAAAGGATCTCGCCCAAATCCGGGCATTCCAGTATATAGGATTGTTACCTCCTTGGAATCGAACTGGCATCAGTAGGACGTGAACATTATTAACTTAATTAGGCTTAGTTAAGGCTAAAACATATTGAGAGAACCCATAAACATTGCTCTCAACACAGTGAAGAGAGGAAGGAACCCTGACTCAGAGCCGTTGTATTCTTCTCAGACAGAATTTATAAACCAGAAAACAAAAAAACACCTAAGCCATTGGCTGAAGTAATCAGCATGTCCTCGGTTAAGTATACTGCTTTCGTCTAATTGAAAAAAAGAAAAACATTTGTGACTTGACCTCCAGTCACCTCAGTAAATCTCAGATACAATTGGCTTCAAAGAATAATGAAAAGAAGAAGAGTACAACACACAGGGTCTTATGAAAGCACTTACAAATTCGGTCCAAGAGGGGAGCAGTCTATCCAGGCAAGTCAGTGAATAGTTATCGTGGGAATACAGCAGAGGACCATTTTGAAGCCAAAGAGGACACTCATGGATAGGATCGGGTTCTAGGTGAGCCTCATGCAAGGTAGTCCTTGGCGTCTGCTTCTGCAAGTGAAAGTCTAGCTCTCAGTTTAGCTTGAAACCAGAAGGCACCTGAAATTAATCTCCTCATTGGAATCAGGACACAAAAAGTAAACCGGGTAACACTATACCTTTGAAATTGAAATTAAGCAGGGCCATGGCACATAAATCACTTGAATAAGTCCAGTAGCAGAGATTTGAGTTCCTGGCTCGCCAGCTCAGGAGTGTCAAAAGACAGCCACTGTTCCCCATGCTTCACCTGCAGTATTGTGGGGTACTTCACCCGGAAGGCTTTCACAGCAGCAATTAGCTTGGCAACTGTGCGGTGCAGCTCTTGCCTCTTCATGTGTGCTGACTGTGGGAGATCTTGAGTTATACAGATCTTCTGGCCCTCCTATTGGACCTCTTGTAGCTCTCGAACCTTAGCCAGAATATGCTGTTTGTCTGAAAAATTGAGCAGCTTGAAGATAAGGGATCTAGGTGGAGAGCCCGATGGTGGTGGTGGGCATAAAGCAAGGTGAGCCCTCTCAATTATGTAAGTCACCACATTTGGCTATGGCCCAGCAATCTTCTCACAAAAGTTTTGCAGGAATAAGATCGGGGAGGTACCCTCTTCCTTCTCTGTGATGCCTATCACCAGGAGGTTATTGCATCTGCTGCACCTCTCCAAGTCTTCAAGCTTTTCCTCCAGTTTTTTAATACGTCTGTTGGTGTTTACATTATCTTGCTCAGCCTTTCCCTGCTTTTTTTCTATGGGTACGAGTCTGGTTTCCGTATCTCCCACCCGAACCTGCAAAGACGCCACCAATAACTTAATCTGTCGTACATCCACAGATATTGCTGAGATTGCGTCTTGCAGGGGCTGCATGATTTCGATGAACCTTTCCTCTGAGATGGCTGTCTGTGTGGGTAATGATTTAGGCGAGGTAGAGGCCTGCCGTTTGGCCCGCTTGGCTGCTTTATCTTTTTCTGGGGTGGGAGGCGGCGAGTGCCGCGGAGGAGCCTTCTTTATGTAGATATCTATTAATATTCATTCGTTCAGTAAAACCAGAGTCTCCGGTAAATGATAGACTTCTTTAGAATTGAAACGCTTACTCGGAGGGGTATTTTGTCGGGTTTGTTTGCTGTGTGGGAGTGGAGCTGCAGAGACGCGCTGTTGCTTCTTAGGCTGCCATCACGTGTTCCCTCATTTTTTAAAAATATAAGTAACAATGCCCATACTCATATCAAGTGGAAAATGACCCGTATTCAATTCCAGTGCAATCATAGGACATAATAACTGACAAATGTCAGCCGGGATACTATCCTTCCCTGGGGCCTTCCCTTTCTTTAATGCAAGAATCACAGAAGTAACCTCCTCAACTGACAAATCCTGAGGAATCTCATGCAAAATATCAAGGTGGCAATCTGGAATAGCAATGATACCCAGAAACCGTAAAAAAAAGAACCATCCTCACTATGGAATTCTTGAAGCTGACCTCTCAAATAACAGGAAACCACATCCATAATAGCCTCCTGTGTTGTATAAACAACCGCATGAGAATCCAAAACCTCAGAAAAATACCTTTTCTGAATCCAATCAGCACAACTCAAAAAGGGACAAACAGACGCCAACTTTCCTTGCGTCCCAAAGGACTGCTGTATTACTAAAGAAGACACCTGTCTAACATGAAAGGACCTCATCTCTTGTTGAATGTTAGAAATCTGAGCAGTAAAGTTATGTTGGGTCATCTGCGCCAAACTCATGAAATGCTGTAACTGTCAACGAAGTGTTTGATAACGAACATAGTTCATATCCCTATTTTGCTTACTCAAGGACAGTAACAAAGATCGTAAATCAGCCTTCAAACTATCCCACCATAAGGAAGCATTATCAAACAAATCAAATAATATCGTTTTACCACCTATACAATGCAAGATTTTTGTCTAAAACTATCAAGGCATAAAAGTAATGTATTAGACTTTCACAGCCCTGGCCCTAAGTGTTTATCAGGTTTTCCAATCTCTATCAACAATTCCTTATGATCTGAATACTCAGCAGCCTCCACCAATGCTTTCTGAATCATGAGATGATGATTTATGGAAAATAAATCAATACGAGTGGCAAAACGTCCACGCTGAAAAGTGGGGCATCCATTACCACGCAAACTTTTGGAAGCAACAACCAAGGCCACTAACCGAACCATAGAACCAAGGAAATGCATATCACTAAAAATGTTAGTAGTCTGAGTAGTGCTGCTTCTATCATCACTTGATAAACCACAGTTAAAGTCACCCCCCGAGGATAACAGACTGTGCAGAAAAAAAGATAAGGGCATAGTGATAAGGGCATAGTACAGTAAACAGCTCCACCCGATTGGCCTTAGACTGGGGGGCATATATATTTATTAGGCAAACATATTTAAAATTGTGCTTGATATCAAGCAACAAAACATGCCCAGACACTAACTCCAAAATGTTTAATACCAGAATAGGAATAGTAAATAAAATAGCAACACCTGTACACCGTTCAAGGCCCATGGACCAGTGGGAGGCCCCAGCAAACCACTCAGCAGAGGCAAGCATGGTATCCCTGGTAGTATGCAACCTTATATACTGAAGAAAAGTAACAGTCACTGGATTAGACTGAAAATGAGAGAAAATAACCCCACTGTTAGATTCAGTCTGAATGCTATTAATATTTATAGTGAGAAAGGACAAACAGTGCATAGCACAAATTAACAGGGAAAGAGCCCTCATTTTTTCCTAACGTGCTTCCCAGGCATGCTAGATCTATCCTTTGGCATAGTATGCCATCTTGATTTATCCAACATCTGAACCTCTTTCCCCAGTTCACTCGACTCAGAGTCAGACATAGCTCCCAAGGTGCTATGTGTATCAGAGGAAACAACAGGTTCCTTATCCTGAAGATCAGGTAAATTCTGCAAAGGCCCATACTTATTAGAGAAGGGTGTTGCAGACATTTTTTGTACTTTAGATGCTGGCTGCTGCTAGGCCTGTCGGCATCATGTAACCCATTTTCCCAGCTCAATAAAAGGTACAGGCAGGGGTGGGAGTGGAGGTGGCATCTCAACAATCCCAGGGATAGGGTCTCCAACTACAGGAACCAAATCAGAAACAACAGGGAGTCTCGAAGGTGGATCAACAATAGGAAGATCAGAAGGCACATCCTGAACCCCCTCCATTTCAGAAACACAACAAGAGGAAGGGAAGTGGTAGATACAGGAGGGGCCACCAGAGTTATCTCAGGGAGTGTCTCGCATGCTCCCTTTGGGCAACAGTAACCAGCAAATGCTGCTCCTCTGAGTCACCAGACCCAGGCTGTTTATGAGCAGCATGTATACAATCAGTAAAATAATAGTTCACGAGCTCCACAAAGATTACATTGCACTTTACTAGTACATTGTACCTTACTATGACCTAGCAAACCACATAAAACACATTTAATTTGGTCAAAAACATTAGTAATATGACCTGGAGACCCACACCTATGACATGTTTTTGGTTGTCCTGGATAAAACAGAACATTTGTCACCCCCCAAAAAGAAGGAATTCAGTAAATGCTGAAGTACACCAGCCACAACTTTCAAAGAAACCCGGATCTTCCACCCTCCTGTCTAGATATTTCCAGCATCAAAAATTGCCTCAGCATGTCCCAAAACAGTACATTTTTGACGTAACCAAAACAATGAGTCAGCAATACTAACTCCTTCATTACAAAAGAGAACAGTTATAGTCTTTTGAGTGGGTTTAGAAAGAGGAATAACCTCACAAGGAGCTCACAGGGAAGAAGTTTTCACTCTCTGGTATCAAACCCAAAATTGTTCAAGGACATGCTGCATCTTGAGGCTAATGTCAAAATTACTTTTCCCCAACACATGGATCAAGGCATACAATTCTGCAGCATGAAACCATAAGGAATCCTTCAATAACACATGACCCACATAAGTCCTGTCCGGGAAGGTGTCCAAACCACCTTTATACACCAAATGAATGGCATTATGTGGTTTAGCAGGAAAGACACGTTGGTGAAAAAATGAAGCATAAGATTTAGAGTGTCTCGGCCTCCCCCCTGACTCACCATGTCCAGAGGTACCAGCAGTATGATCATTAGAATCATTGGGCATACCATGCGAGAAAGAATCATCAGGTCTAGGAGGGCCAACAGTCTCAGAAGGGATCTGACGGAAGCCATTCAAAAGTGTAGTAGGGAAAGTCAGGGTAGGATTCTGGGTTAAATTTAATTTGGGGGAAGGTCCAAATCTGACACCGGAGCTACCGAAGAAATGGCAGGGGCAGGGGCAGGCTATAAAACAGGAGCATCCAAAAGCGGAGATGTTAAATGAATGCCAAGAATCTTAAGAAGGGAAAAAACAGACTTTCACTGGTGGGTAGTCATCGATTGCACCCAACTGGTGGCCACCTTTAATGAGCTCTTAACTGACCATGGACCAAGCAGTGCCACTGAAACATCAGCCCAAGAAGTCTTAACAGAAGCTTTTTTAAAAATATGATTGGGGAAGATTTAGTGCTAAAGGAGAACACCGTAGTATTCTCTTGATCTAAAGCTGCAGATTAAACAAACACTGGGGCAGACATTGCCATAGAAGCCATCGTTATGGGGAGCGGAATATTTCGGGATGTAACTTGACAACTCCCGCAGAAGTAGGTATCCCAGAAGCAGGTATACAAAAAGCAATACTATACAAGGAAGAAAAAGCATATACAGTGTATACAGTACAGTACAAAGTTGAAATAAATAAAAAAAAGTATTATTTTACAATTGAAGAAGTCGGCAGATGTACAATCAACCATAGGCATACAGGGGTGATAAGAAGAGATCATTTGAGTGAGGCAGCCGGCAACTACACATATAGGGGAAAGAGGCCATGTATGGGGTGGCAGATTAGAGAGGTAAACAAGAGGAGCGATATATTACCGACTGGGGGAAAAATTGGCCTATAACCACAGAAAAACTGATTTAGGTTTTTATAATTTATTTTGCTATTGAACTATAATCTTTTTCTGACCTGTGTCTGATGTACTTTTTGAGAAGTTGTATGTCTGTCATCCATTCATAAATGTGGGATGTCATTTTTTTTGTTTGCTTGTTTTGATGTGGGCCAAGGCTAAGGTTTTTTTTTTTTTTTTAATGTATGGAGAGATAAAGCTTTCAGAAATCTCTCAAATACAATTTGTCTGGTAGTTCTTCATCATTTCTTGCTTTTTACCCTCTTCAGTTTTTTTTACAATGCTCTGTACTTGATAGGATGACTCTATGCCTCAGTTTTCTGGTCCCAGTAAGTCAAAACATTGTATTTGCTGCTCAATTTCTGAAATACTTCTTTCTAAAGCAATTACTGGTTCCACTGTAGGTGTATCAAACAATATCAACTGTTGATCTGTTAATTTTTCTAGGGTTTTAATGTCATTCATTAATGGATTCTGAGAAATGCATTTATCATATTTTGGCAATGAAGTCATCGTAGGATTGAAACCTTTACATTTTTTATTGCCTCACAGTTCCCAATGTTCATCAGGTGGGTTGAAGAAGATACTTTTTGTTGCTGCTGTTTACCACACCAAATGTAGTTAATTAATTTACAGTTGACCTCTCATCTTTTTTTAGGTTGTTTTACCTCTGTATTTTTTAGATTGCCCTATGATGGCTCCAATCATCTATCAACTTTTACTATCACATTGATATAATGCACACCTGAAAACTAAAAGGAAAAATACCTATTTACTAGTATAAAACCAACCTATATTATAAAAGAAACAAATGTTCACATGCGTTCGCTTATAAAAACAGTCAGTAAAAGTATTTCAAAATCTTCTGCCAGATTTCCACAGAAGAACTTTACCCACCTTGTAGTAAAAGTCTGTGCAAATGTACACAAAACTTAAACTTAGTCTTCTCTTCTTTTATCTGTGTTCCTTATCTAGCTTCATTTTCTGCAGGCAGTTTTGAATAAAATCATTCATACAGGCATGACTCCCATGCAATGGTTGCTTGCTCCTGGATTTTGTAAAACCTCAAATTGTTCCTAAGTCAGAAAAAACAACAACAGCCTCAAATAAAATGTGCACATGTATATAAAACAGAGATCACAAAAAAATGCTATAATCTATGCAGACTATACAACGTATGATTAAATATTATATAGAAGTGACCCACTTACAATTTGACTCCATATCTTTTACCAGTGATTGTATGTATTAATGTTATCCCAGATTCTGAACCCTTTGATAATAGATGCCTGCCTAAAGAATTATTTGTGAAATAAAATACATAAATACTGTAAATAAATAAATAAATAAAAAAGACAGCAAAATGAGTACAGTTTAAACTGCTTTATGAAGTTTTGGTGCTGGTAAGTGCTGTGCTCTAGAGTATTCCAGGAATCATATGTAACTTAATAAATCTTGTTATCCTGGGTGCTATGCCACCACTGTGGTCTAAAAAGAAAACCCTGAACTTTAAAATTTAGGTCTTATAAGTCAACACATATTTGGTCTGATTTAACTTTACAGCCAGTTTCAGCTAGCATACGAGCCTTTTAAAGCCTCTTTCTATTAGCCAGCACTTATGAATAGAAGCTCTGGCAGAGCCACTACGACTGTGACTGCAAGGGTGTTTCATGGGCTTAAACATAAACATTTATTTATTTATTTAAAAAATATCAGATTTACAGACCTTTGAGTCAGATATTAATTTACACAGGCAGCACATCAAGAAGACCAAGAAGACCAAAGCAGTTCAAACAATATACAATAGCTAAAGCAAATAGACATCAGGAGTCAAAGAGAAGCCCAGAGTGTTCACATGAATGCTGTTGCATACACTAATTTTAAAGCAGTACACATGATAAATCTAAGGGCATGGCTATATCACTGTCGCATGAGACAGGGGGCATCATAGGAGAATGAAAGCTAATAAAACTATTTGTTATGGAGATCCCCAGGGGTCATAAAACTACCATACAGCTAGCAAGCTAATTTAGGAAAAACTCCTAATAGCAGACAGAGGGAAGGACACACTAGGAATTAACATACATATCAAAACACTCTACATAAACATATGTTTTTTGCACATTCTGGGTGGACTACTCCTTTAACTTTCTGTGGTCTCAATTAACTCCTCAAGCCAGAAGAAAAATAATGCTCTAAAGCTTGCTATATACTACACACATGCACAGAAACTGGAATAACAGGTTCCAAGGAGTATAAACTCAGCAGGAATGTTAGGGGGATGGCAGCTCTGATAGCTGTTCCAGTCTTTCTTTTCACTGATAGAAACTGAGCCAGGAAAAAAAGTTAAATACATTTCATCACAGACTGTTTACACCAAGTACATGAATCTACATGATTTATCTGTAAAGACAATTAAAAATGTTTTCTAAATGCATTACTAAAAATAAACTATATATATATTTATCTATATACATCTATATATAGATATATATATTAGAGTAAAATTATTTATCGCTAGTTAGTTGTTCACGCGACAGTGAGGGCGCTGGTTGAAAATCTTTGACCTCACCATTTTCACCGCCATGACAGGTGAGAGTCGTTGTGCCCCAACTCACCCCATGACATGTGTCAGCTAAGAAGTATAGTGAAATGGGGTGAGAGTTAGTACCCATCATCCCAATGCGCACCCAATGCCGGTTGGGGTGGGCGGGGTCATGGGGTTTTCAACCCTAACAGCTAATTTTCTCACTTTGTTGCTGTGAACAACCCTAACTAATGCATTAAATGGAGTTTTTGCCTCTAATTTCCTTCTTTGAGAATGATAATGAGAAATAGTGAATGTATCGCGTGAAGCGAGATGCTGGGCCCTTAGGCCCGCCCCGCTGTATAATGCATTAAGCGCCCGCCACATGATGTGTTGTGGCATACTAACAGGGACAGCAACGCAAACAGAAATGCTAACAGTGGCGCACATGGTAACACAAGCACGAATGAGAACAGAAAGGGTAACGTACATGGTGGCGTAGACGGGATTGGTCTGCCACTTGATGTGTTGTCACATAGTAACATGATGCCTGCAAACAGAAATGTCAATGGGCATGGTGATGTAAAGTGAAACAGTAGGATAAACAGTACTGTAGACAGAAATGGCAAAAAATAACAGAAAAGCAAGCGCAAATGAAAACGCAAAGGATAACGCACATGGTGGTGCAGTCGTCAATGGTAAGTGAAACGGGTACGGATCCGCAAGCGGAAAGGGCAACAGTAACAGTAATGTAAGCGCACAGGCTGGTTTTACCCAAAACCTGCATTGAGAAAGACAGTGAGTACAAATAATGTATGCAAAATAATGAGTATCGGCGCAGAAAATGAGATCTTGGAATACTAAATACATTATATCTCAGGAACCGTACGACGTAGAAAAAAAATTTAAAAGTCATATTATTTACAACTGTCCTGGCTAATTTGAGTCTTAGCCCCATTGGAGGGCTAAGAAGTTTTCTGACGAAAAGTCCGTATCTCGCACCGTTTCCGAGATACGGGCCCTGAAAGGCACAGCTAACGCCATAATGTTATCCTATGGGAAAAAAAGAAAAGTTCGAGCACCATAACTTTGCCTCCCTGTAATGTTTTTTCACCAAACTACTGAAAGGCACATCTGTGGGCTGTTGGCTGTCTTCCCTCCAAATTTCAGGAAAAAGACCAAACCGTCATTTTGCAGCAGGGCTCCAAATGATTTCTGTTAGTGTCGGCGCCAGAATGTTATCCTATGGAAAAACGTCAATTTTGGAGTGCCGAATTTTGCCGCCATGTGATATTTTTTCACCAAACTACTGAAAGGCACATCTGTGTACTGCTGGCTGTCTTCCTCCAAATTTCAGGAAAAAGACCAAACCGTTATTTTGCAGCAGGTGCCAAAGGATTCCTGTAATGCTTCGAAGCTATAATGTTATCCTATGGGAAAAACTGTCAACTTTGGAGTGCCATAACTTTGCTGCCATTTAATATTTTTTCAATACAACACTGAAAGGCACATCTGTGAGATGTTGGCTGCGTTCCCTCCAAATTTCAGCCCAAAACTCCCAACGGTTATTTTGCAGTGCAGTGCCAAAGAATTGCTGTCATTTTCCACAGACTAGAAAATTACTGTGCTCTATCTATAAAGCTGCAAAAATTTGCGACACTTTCGTGAGCACAAAAGTAATTTTGGAAGTATTTTTCCAGAAATTTGAAAACATATTTCTGGGGTGTTTCACCTCAAAATAAAGACATGGCAAGCATCCTCAGGGCCCGACTAGGTGAATACAAAAAATTAGGTTGCTAGAGAGTCCCAAATTTAAATGCCAACCATTTTTCTGATCACCAACTGAAAACAAAATGGCCGACGGCGTAAAGTAACAGGCCCATTTCATGTAAAGTAAAATGCATTTGCGAAAGTGTTGAACTTTTGTTAACTTTTCCCATTGACTTATAATGGGAAACTGTTTTGAATAACTTTTGAACTGCTTAATATTTTTCATGAAATCTTTGAAAGGCACATTGGGATCCCTGGCTGCATGTTCCTGAAGATTTTGGGCCAGTCACAAAACCGTATGACCCAGGCGCCACCACAGAATTTCAGAAAAGCGAACGCCAAGACACAGATCACACTTAATAACTCTGCAGCCGTATATCTGACCAGTACAAAACTTGGCAGGTCCAAGGCCTATGGTTCTTGATCATAAATTCCAAATTTCAGGCAAATCCATCAAACAGTTGCAAAGTTATTAAGGATGCAAATTTTGGGGTTTAACATAGAAATGGCTCCTCTACCATAATATATATAGATAGATAGATAGATATAGATAGATAGATATAATATGGTAAACAAATATTGTTAATCCCAAAAGCTGAACTTTGTTTTTAGTATATAATGAGTAAGAAATACCTGAAAGCTGAGTCTTTCCTTTTGAGACACCAAGTGATTCTGATGATGATTTGTTCCAATGGTTTTCAAGTCAGTTTGAATGCATTCAATATTATCTGTTTTCCTAGTCCTTAACAAAATGCAGGGACTGCACAGATTTGTTCTGTTCCTTGGCCAGATACCAAACTAGTGACTCTTCTTTCAGCATGATAGGATCCACCTCATGCCCATCCCACATGAATAAAAAAAGGGTGGGCTGGATTTTTAGGAGCTTCTTGGTGTAGGTGGGTTGGATCTTACTTCACCCAAAAAAACAATGCTGCCTCCCACTACTCAGGCTCCAGTTCTTGTACCACCCATTTTAGAAAGAAAATAGTACCCTGCAACCATTGACTAACATGAAAGTATATTTATTTGAGGGCGGAACACATTTCTTGCAGGATGGTAAGGCGGAGGAGACTATTTACACCTTCAGTCAGTTCCACGGACAGAAAACATGACATCACTCCTTTTGTACATGCAATACTCCTGTAGGCTTTGCCCATAGTCATAAAAACTGCCTTTAAAAAATCTATCAGCTGTGTCCTTCCTGGTTAACAGCAATATTATTATGAATAAGGAAGCAGCGCAAAGTATATATTTATATATATATAGCCTTGCCATCTCTATGCTGTCACTACATCCAGTGTTGTGAAAATCAAAAGAAATACAATCTGTGATAAAAAGAAATAAAGTACAAAAAAAAAAAAAAAAAAAAATTTTAATAAAACATAAACAAAATCCAGGTAAACACTGACAATAAATAGTGCAGAAATAATATGGCCTAGGTCAGTTTTATATCAATACACTCCTTATACCATCACTTATATCCTTCAGTTACACCACATAGAAAAAAAGTTCCCAGTGAGTTATAATATCCTTAGTCCTTTATACTTAGTTATACTTAGTTCTTTCCCATTCTCTACCCATTATTTCATTGTTTTCCCAAGCCCCCACCTGACATTGAAGAAATCCTCATTATAGAAACCTATTTTCCATGTTCCTGTATCCTATGTCTCTAGTGCTCTGTCATACATTCTGCTTTACTGAACTTGCTAGCTAATCTTGCTGAACTAGTCATACAGTTTTCATGCAGCTCAACTATCACTGCTCTCTACAACTTCACAGTCAATGCCCTTTGTGAAATATATAAGCATAGAACATAAGTGCTCCTTCTAATCCCAGTAATTACTACAGATATGAATCAATGTGATGTCAATTCAAGCCCACTGGCTAAGGTGGCATAGCAATATACTTCTAATATTTAACACTTAAGCAGTTTAAAGCTGATTGACATTTGGTTTAAGACAACTTCAAATGACAGGGGATACACTGAGCATCCCGGCTTCCCAGCTCCCAATCTTTGGCCTCACTTCACCTGTCAGTGCTCCTTAATGTGAACTATGCATTAACTGTTGGGGAAAACAAATTTAATTCAAGGTAGTAATTCTCTGAGTTCTGATCAAATTACATTGAAAATGTGCTCAAACAATAAGGCAATAATGGCATACATCTTATAAAGAACAGCAAACCATATCATATATATGCTGGTCTTCTCCTCCTCAATGACTCAGCATGTAGCTACCATTGTTTCCACTGGACCCTGGTGATATGGCCATACATTTTCTGTAGAGTGACCTTTTTAGTACATCATGCTTGGTGTTTCTGTAACATAAGCTCTGGCTTACTCTGGCCATCAAGTCATTGACAGGGAACGTGACAAAATATGGGCCCTACATGAAAAAGAGGGCCACCCTAGGTACCTTCAAAATACAAGAAGCTGCAAAACACTGTAATAATCTGCAACTAGTAGGCCAATGTTGAATTCTACAAAAAACAGCAAGAAAACCTTATCCACCACAATAAAAAGCTCTGTAGTAGTATCCATGAAATTGTGGGAAACTCAGAACAAAAATATTGCCCCATTCCAGTATAGCTGGTGGTAGCACAGTTGAAGGTGACAGTAGTATTGCTGATGCCTTTAACAGTAACTTTAGTGACTTAACAACATACATACCTGCTCCCATTAACCACAATGCCCCTGTAGCCACCACTCATGATGAGATGAGCCCACTAGGATGAAGTTCTACTTTAAAAGGTTCACCTGGGCAGATGTACATGGTTATCTTATTAGGACTAAAATTAAAACCAGACTTGGCCCAGACAAAATTGATATGGAGTTGCTCAGATTAGTCATTAACAAATTCACCTACCCCCTGTAGTTGATCTTCAGCCTGCCCCTCACTATGGGACAGGACCCAGAACTGTGGAGAAAGGCACATGTTAACTCAGTTTTTAAAGGGGGGAGTTACCAACCTTCCATTTAAGTATCGCCCCATCTTCATCATGTTTCCCTTATCCAAGACATTAGATATAGGATAAAGTATGGGAGAAGTGTGTTCACAATTTAACACACACCCGAGTTGTTGGATGGCACATAAACCCGAGGCGGCCCGAGGTTTATGAATGCCATCCAACAACGAGGGTGTGTGTTAAATTGAGTTTGACACTACTTTCACCATATTTTATTTTATATAATTCAAGGGTTCCGCTTTTTGTCTTTTCGGTTTCGTCCGCTGTTTGGAATCTGTTTAACATTTGTTTTAAACTTCTAGTTGATGTGGGGCTGCTGGAGGGTATTTGCGATGGAGGTAACGCCGGAGAAGTAAGTGTTTTTTCAGCTAGTGCTGCTTGAGGTGACAGGAACAGTTAGAAGCTCGCGCTATGTTTAGTTATTTGTTTCAAGCGCTTTGGTGTTGAAAGGGAGCGCGTGAATGCCGTAACACCTACTCAGGTGCTACGGCATTTATCACACGGTTTTGTCAATGGCAAAAAACGGAGACCATTAATTAGAGAGAGTTAATGACCAGCTTGTAGCCTACGTTAGTCAGCATGAGGTCCTAGCTAATGAGCAACGTGGGTTCAGGAAAAACAACCTTCAGCACAACATCAGCACTACCTGAGCTCACAGGGTCAATCCACTGTACTCTGTTCAGAGGGGGAACAGCAGGATCCATATACATAGATCTCAACAAGGCTTTTGACCTTTTTAACCATGTCCTCCTCTGCCACAAGCTACTTTGTCTGGGCCTGGCTGAAGACTCACTGTGCTGGTTCAAAAGCTACTTGGCATGCAGATAACAAGCTGTTATATGCTTCAACACACTGTTGGATGTATGGCCTATCAGTGTAGGTGTACCCCAGGGGTCAGTCCTAGCGCCCCTAGTCTTCAGGCTGTTTATAAATAACTTCCCTGACATATGCAAATCGGCCAGAGTAATACTTTATGTATATAACGCTGTCATCTTTTCCTGTCACAAAAGCCCTGAAAAGCTGAGACAGAGGCTTCAGTCAGACATTACTGCCTTCCAGACATAGTTTGCAACAAACCTGCTAGTCATGAACAAAATGAAAGTGTATGTTGTTTGGCACCCACAACAAGACCCACTCCACCCTTGCCCTAAGCATTACCTCAACATCTGGAGCCACCTGGCCGCAAGTTAAAACCTTAAATTACCTTGGTGTTACACTTGACATTGCTTTGTCCTCCAGTGCACACCATGACCTGTGCTACATCACTATTCCCAGGGGCCCAAAGACTGAGTATAGAGAGGCATGATAAAAAAAGGCTCCAGACCAGCACCCACTAAAACAAATTGTACAAGATTGGGTGGAACAGAAACTTCATGGAAACCCAGGCTGAAGCTGTGTTACATGGCACTTGGATTTCATTCTTAAATCAGAGAATAAAGTGGAGAGAACAGTTAAGGAAGAAGTGACAAACAAATGAAACAGAATTGAGAGAAGGCAGCCTCCTAAAAACAAATGTAACAAACCAGGGGATAATACAGAAAACTCATAGGAGGGCAACATCAGGAGCAGACACAGGCCAGCCAGTGGCAAAGGGCAACAGGAGCACCATTGAGCAATCCGGCCACAAGCCCAATGCAAACATGGGACAGACAAGTGGAGGAGCAGCAATGATTAGCCCCCACAAGGAGCAGGAAAGGAGACAGGGAGCAGGATAGTGAGCCATAGGAGAAAGAATGGTGAGCCGGGAGGGGGGGCAGAAGGGAGAGGGAGAGAGGATTGGAGGAGCTACAGTGTGAGAATGCAGAAATTGTAAGGGGACTCCAGCAGAGTGGCTGAGCCATATAAGAACCAGCAGAGAGGTGCAGGCTGCAGTGCTAAGAGAGGAGAGAAGTGCAGTGGAGCCACAGGGATGGAGGAATAGCAAATGGAAGCCCAGACAAGATAGTGTGGGGGGGGCAGAGAAGCCATGGAAATACACTGAGAACAGAAAAACAAGGGACAGCAGAGCCACAAAGAGAGGAGAAGAGAAGAGACGAAGCAAGCATGGAAGGGGAGAGAGAAAGAGAGTGCAGCACAGAGAAGTACAGCAGCTGGGAGCACAGAAAACACTTAAATAAGGAACCAAGGATGACACTAAACAAACAGAAAAATGGGAAGCAAACAAGCAGGGCAAAGCAACATGGAGGTAAGAACCAATCCAGAAAACATACTAGGCATTTGAGGTGTGTGTATGCTTTGCTTATGTAGAGTAGGTGGGAGGAGTCTGGCCCCCCTTTAAGGCTTAAGCTTCAGGATAGAACCTTTTAAATCCATAAAATGGCTGAGACTGTGGTCAAAAACCATAGTGTAATGCACACAGGGACCAGAAACTGAATAATGGAATGCAGGATGTGAAGAGAACAAAAGAAAAAAGATACTTGGACATGATATTAAGGAAGTACATGAAAGAATCAGCACAGTGTAATAGAGCTGTGGATAAGACAAATTGGATGTGGGATACAATGGGTAGGAGATTGGAAGCAGAAAGATGGAGGAAATACTGCACCTGTATAGATCACAGGTTTAGGGTACTGTGTGAAGTTTTGAAGACCTAATTTGAGAAGGAACAGAGATAGGCTGGAGGCAGGGCATAGAAGGGCTACAAAAATGATACAGGGAAAACCAAAGAGGTCTTATGAGCACTTGTGAGATCTTACTATGCACATGCTATAGGACAGCAGAAGAAGGGACAACAATATTGTGACATGTGTGTGGCTCTGGAGAATTAACAAGGTGGACAGCAGTGAGTTGTTCACAGTAAGATGTAAAATGAGCACCAGGAGAAACTCCATAAAATTAATGGGGGAGGTTAAAAATGTATGTCAGGAAGTACTGAGTCACAACATGGTGGGCCAAAACATAACCACTGCACCACTGAGCCAGCTCAGGAAGTTTGTTTTTATGGAAAGAGTGCTGACAGACTGGAAAACAACTTGTGAAAGAGGTTGTCTGCACTGAGACATTAGCAAAATAAAAGAGATTGGGACAGACACATAGGAAAAGTGTGTGGGGGCAGTTGTGCTAGGGAGGTAGGGAGGGAGGAGAGGGAAGGAAGGAGGGAGGGAAGGAAGGAAGGAAGGAAGGAAGGAAGGAAGGAAGGAAGGAAGGAAGGAAGGAAGGAAGGAAATTCAGAGAGACAGGGACACAGTACCATAACTAGGTAGGCTTGGGCAGAATAGATGGTCTGATAGACCTTTACCTTAAGATTTTCTTTCTTTCTGTGTTTCATTTCTCCAGATGTCCTGAGGTCATTTCATGATTTGGATTTTGTATCTCTTGAAAGACCTCCTGATACTTTATGCTCCTGGCCCTTCCCTCTTGTTGTTTGAGGCAGATCCTTTGTCTGTTTCAAGAACCTGTTTGAAATCCTTGGGTGACAGGGTGTTCAGAGTGGGGACCCTTATTCTTTGGAATGCCCTTCCCTGGGAAGTGAGAGGTGCTTCTTCACTGGCCATTTTCAAAAGTATTTTTAAAAAACTCATTTTACACTGTGTTTTGGGCATGGCATTGCTCTGTAATCTTTATACAATTTTATATTTGTGCTATTTATTGATTTTGTGTCCCTAGGCCCCTGTTATCTGTCCATTATATCTACCTCAAACCTATCCCCTCCTTCTTTTATGTACTACTCACTTTTTCCCATTTCACCCCTCTTCATTACCCTTCTCCTTCATCATGCTATCATGTTTAACATACAGATATATTATTGGCCATTTTGTGATTCCCTTGGCTTTCTTGTCTCCCCTACATTTCCCCTTTTTCCTATTACTTACAGTAGAGTCAGCCAGCGTGCAGAACAGTAAAATACATCCCACAAATTCTTCCATGACAAGAAGGCTTAATTGACATTAATTGAAATGCTGCCTGCAGCATACTGCAGTGCTCTGTAGAAATACTGCAAGGTCCTGCAGTACATTATGACTGCTTCCACTGTAAGTTATAAAAGACATTTGTACCGACACAGAATGTTGTTAATGGTAATAATGTTTTTGATTTCATTGTAAGCACATAATATAAGAACATGTTGCTTTAAATTGTTGGTATAAATAGTGCTGGTCAAAGCATGTGAGTCTCTTTTTGATATCCCCTGTGCTTTGATGTGCTTTAGTACCATTACTGCAATATATCTGGTTTTCCATAATGTGACTTTCTTGAGTGCAGTTATTTCTTGTCTGTTGGCAAATCAACTTCAGTGAGTCCTAGAAGGTACTGAAAGAAACACACTAATCTCAAAACAAAGCTACAACCAGTAGAAACAAAAATCATGCAGAGGGAACATGTTCTTGGGAAGGGGAATAAGTTCAGGGGTTGTAGGACAGTGGTGAACCTAAGGCCACTTTGGGAGTTCAGCCACTGTCTCAACTGCAGGAGGTTCCAGGTCGCAAGGGCAGAAGTGAATGCTGCAATGGCTGAAATTTACTACTTGAGAGCTACAGTTGCTGGCCCTCAGAATACTATTGCCACAGCAACCTCAAAGACACCAACAGGCCTGAGAAGAGAGCTAAACAGTAGTGGGGGGAGAGGTAGATGGGGGAATCGAAGCCTAAACCTGAGGAACCAGGTCTGTGCACTAGCAATTGGTCCACTCTATTGAAACAAGAGGGCCCCTAATCACCCCCCAAAAGAGAAGAAGGAAACAGCATGCCCAGGATGCAGTCACTGATGGTAAGCAAGCCAGGGGTGTGACAGACCCCAAAGGGGGCCAGGGAAAGATGCACATTGCAGAGGACTTAATTGTGAGGGTCACATGGAGGGATCTGACTCTCATGCCTGATGGCAAAGAGGTTGTCTGCTGTTTTCCTGGAGCAACAGCAAACAGACTTATAGTCAGGGTGGCACAACTTATGGGAGAGATGAGGGAAGGTCATACTAATTCAGCAGATGGGCACATATGATCTGAGAAGGAGGATGGAACCAGAAAAGTCAGATTTCCTTGCTCTTGGAAAGGTATCAGTTATTTCCATCTAATTTTAAAACTATTTGTCCAAATTGCTCCAGGAACTTGCTTCAAGGGGAGTGGAGACATCAGCCCCAAAACACACCACTGAGAGACCGTATGCTAACCAAACAGTGACACCTGTACCACGAATGACAGTACAGCAATGGGTCACTGTACCGTCACCATGGGACCCCTCCCTGAACCAACTCTGACTTGGAGTTGTTTACATGAATTATGGGGGTGTGGATGTCAGAGCCCCCCACATGGGTGTTTCACGGGCAAAGCCCCCCTCGAAAGAAACAGTGTTTTTCAGACGGACTTACAGTATGCTGACTGCAATTGTGGTCAACATAAATCCGTTGCTGTAACATCAAACAACTTTGTTGTCGAACTGGCATCATGAATCCCTGAGAGACTAGTGGGCCAACCCTCAATGGAGATCACCAAAACCCTTGTAGGTTGATTCCCAGTAGACGCAGCAAGAGAGAGAGAGAGAGAGACGGAAACGGGAGAAGTCTGTGGTCAGGACAAAGTGTAAGTTCACCTTCCTTAATAGACTGCCCATTATATAAAGTCCTAGGCAATTCATATTGAAATCCCTGGCAGGTAGCCAAATGAATGGGCATCAGATAGAAGGAGGCTTGGCAAGGGTTGGTGTAAGTAAATTCCTGTATAAGGGGTCAGACATGGGTGTCTGCTATTTGGACCACTAGGACTATCAGTGTAGTGTCAAAAATAGGCACTCACAGCCTGAGCAACCATGCTTTATGCATTTAGTAGTAATATCATGTGCCAATACACGTTTTATAACTGTTGATTCTTTGACTGTGTCACTAAGACAGTAGACAGGGGCCAAGCAGTACACATCCTCTATCTTGATTTCAGCAAGGCCTTTGACTGTGTACCCCACAAAAGGTTGATCAGGAAGTTGGTGGATCTCATGATTGGGTAAAAGATGGCCAGATGGGTGGAAAACTGGTTGAAGGACAGAACCCAGAGGGTGGTTGTGGGGAGAGAGTTATCTGGCACGAGACAGGTAACTAGTGGAGTCCCACAGGGCTTGGTGCTGGAGCTGTTGTAGTCCAATGTCTTCATCAATGACATTGGAGATGGCATTAAGGGCAAAATGTGCTTATTCACGGATGGCATCAAACTCTGTGGGAGAGTGAACACAGCTGAAAGGATACAGGACCTACAAGAAGATCTGGAAAAGGTAGGGAGGTGGTCCAGGATCTGGCAGCTTGGCTTTAATGCCAAGAAATGCAAAGTTATGCATGTTGGAGCCAAGAATCCTAGGACAGAGTACTATCTGGGTGGAGTCCAAGTATCTGCATCAGAGAAGGACCTGGGAATGATGATCACTAGTGACCTGAAGCACTCCACGCAGTGCAAGAAAGCAGCAGCAAAAGCAAGCAAGATGCTGGGATGCTTATCTAGGGGTATCAGTAGTAGGAGAGAGGAGGATATACTGCCCTTGTATAGGCCACAGGAAAGGCTGCATCTAGAGTATGGAGTTCAGTACTCTACACCTCAAAAAGGACATTAACCTGCTGGAGACAGTCCAGAGGAGAGCTACAAAGATGATAGCTGATCAGCAGGGTAAGACATATGAGGAGAGGTTGAGGGCACTGGACATGTACTCCCTGGAAGTCAGGAGAGAGACAGAGAGAGAGAGAGAGGAGGACATCATTGGGACCTTCAAGTACTTGAAAGGGATAAATAAGGTTGATAAGGAGAGTCTCCTGAAGCTGATTGACAACCATAACATGAGGAGGCACAGTCTTAAGTTGGAGGGTGGGAGGTTTAGGAGGGAGGGAGGGAGGTCAGGAAGCACTTCTTCACAGAAAGGGTGGTGGACACTTAGAATATGCTGCCAGAAGAGGTGATCTCATTGAAGACAGTGGGTAGCTTTAAAAGAGGCTGGGACAGGTATAGGGTGAGGGTAAAGGTCATGGGTAGAGAGGATGGGAGGAGTGGGGAGAGGGGGAAGGGACAGTAACTCAAGCTGTGGACCCTGCAACAACAGCAGACTTGATAGACCAAATGGCCTTTTTCTGCTGGCTTCTTCATATGTTCGTATGTTGTTCTATCTGGCACATTGAGGAACATGCTGGCACAGCTGGCCCCTCAGGTACGTGCCTGCCCTGCCTGGGGAGTGTGCCACCACACAATTGGTCTTGGGAGAACAAAGGCTTCAGGGATCCAACAAAGGTGGTTAGAGTTCCATAGGGTTGAAAAAGACCCAATACTTGTACAACATTTAACTATGCCCTTGTAGCTTAGGGGATAGACTTGGAAATATTTTTGTCATGGGGTGGGAAATAGTGCACTGAGTCAGGTGAGCTCATACAATAACAGCACCACCAACAACAGCGCCACAATTTAGGCACTGATTTCTTTTTTCAGGGGGGCTCCACCCCACAGCACCCCCCATGATTAGGATTATCACTCCGAGGGGGAGTGGATCCTGGGAAAAGTTAAAAGGTTCGGGGCCATTATGGCCCCATTTAAAAAAGTTAAAGTCCTGGGCTTCAGGTTAGGGGTCAGAGGGAGACCAGGTTAGAACCTGGTCTCCACCACTGCTGGCTGAGCTGCTCAGTGCCCCAGCCCTCCCCACCACAGGAGCAGCATGACCAGCCTGCTGGCTCCTGGCACGCGGTACTTTTGTCCTGTCTACAGGATCACAGACAGTGACCAGGGGAGTGCTTACAGCATGCACTGTAAATCCTAGTCATTGTCCGTGTGAGCGCTTACCAGACTAGCGCCGTATAGTGTGGTGCTATTCTGGTAGCACCCAAATGACGGGGTACGTGCAACTAGGCCACACAAGTCATTGGGTATCATCTGTCCAACATGTAGTAGGAACAGTAGTAGAGTCGGATGTAAACTAGTGGTGCAGGGAGATGTGAAAGCCCCAGCAATACAGCAAAGTGACACATGTGTAGGGCATGGGCCAGGTAAAGAGTGTAATATAGTGTCTGCCAGTACCATCATGGAAAAGAAGATTTAGGGCCAGGGATGTCCCAGAGAGCTGTGTGCCATCTGGTAGCTACAAATAAATACCGAAATGCTTGATCCCAGCTCCAGTATGGACAATCTAGTTTGTGCATGGTCCCATATTAATGGTGCCCCAGGGTATGGTTTTTAGGTGACTTTGATTTCCATCATTCTGATCCATGATGGTAAGGTGACTGATTTTGGTGCAGTACTGGTGGTTATGCCATAAGTCAGGCACTCTCCTGGATGAAATGCCATCATATACTTCCAGACACAAGTGGGTGACCCTGTCCTTACACCCCTTTCCTTCATTTTTTAAAGGAAGTAATGTACATGTTCAAGTCCAGCAGCCTAGTCTTATCTGTCTTCCCTCCTAGTCCATGGACCATGTTGGTTGCACTGGGCTGTACTGCTTCCATCTTGCTGGAATCTTTCCTCAGGTGTGGACTCCAGTACTTTGCCCAATATTCCAGATGTGGTCTCACCAGTGACCTCCTCAATGTGAGGATCACTTCCTTGATTCTTCTGCCTATCCCCTTCCCTATGCATCCCGGCATTTTGTTTAGCATAGCTAAAGCTCCATTATGGTATATTGTTTTTCAGGCTCTCTGATATCATGACCCATATCACTAGGTCCTAATCTTCCATGGTTTGGTACCACATCCCCATTTCATATTGTGCACTCAGGTTCCTTTTCCCAGTGTGCATTGCCTTGCATTTTTTAGCAAGGAAGCTCAGCTGCCATATCTCGGAACAACAATTCAACCTACTCAAATCTGCCCAGAATTTCCTTATCCTTTCCTCTGTATCCACCTTTGCGACAATCTTCTTGTCACATGTGATAAAGCAGATCTTGCTCTCGATGCCTTCCCCGATGTCGCAGTAAAGATGTTTTACAGGACAAGACTGAGCATCAGCTCTAAAGTACTCTTTTTGTTACATCCCAGCCTATGAAAACTATCGATTTACTACTATCCTTTGTGCTCAGTCATCATGTTTTCCTTGGCCCTTATGTCCTTTTACCTCTTGACCAGTCTCCTGTGGGGGACTGATTTGAAAATAGAGAACATGTCAAGTCAGACTTCCATTTTTAAATGCCTGACATGGCCCAGAGATGAAGTCCCAGTGCACAGCTCCCACGTGCAGGACAAAATCGTCACATCTGCAAAAGTCCTATTTTCAGCATTTTACTTGAACAGGCATCATTTTCCTTTGTCCCACAGCTATGCAAAACATGTTATATTTGGTAATACAGTGCCAGACATAGCATTTCTCTGCAGCTACAGAAAAAAAATTGCAAGCTGCTGTAAGTTATGGAAAAGGTTGTAGAAATGCAACTTTTTTGAACATTGAGTGCATGCAGAAAAAATGTGGTTGCACAAGGAAAACCTCCCTTGTGTAACTTTTTATTTCATACCTGCAAAATGTTTCGACTTTCAAAAATCTGGCCCCAGGTGTCTTGAAGTTCATGCTGTGAGTGGTCTGACTTAGCTAAGAGTGGGAGACTAGAGCATTAATATGTATATTTCTGCCCTTCTTCTGTTACCTTACGTGAGGGAAAGGCATTTGGACAGTTTTGGTCGAGAGAGAGGAGCAATCCAGCCTGTCCAGCTATAAATGGGCCTTGGAGACCTGCAGTAGCAAGATCCTTGGAATTGGGTGGCACTGGTCCCCTTGTATCTGGGCTCTAGAGATTAGAACATCTGGAGCAGCTGGGAGGATGGAGAACCCTCAAGACCTGACTCAAAAAGAGTGGAGACATCAACCCAAAAGGCACCTTTAAGAGAGTGGTGATCCATCATTCAAGGGAGGTTGCCAGAACCCTTGTGTGTTTACTCCCAGTAGCAGTAGTGAGAGAGAGAGAGACAGAGAAATGGGAGAAGTCTGCCTTCGGAGCAAACTGTAAGTTCACTTTGCTTAATAGCATGCTCATTGTGTAATGTCTTAGGTAGTTCATATTATAAACCCTGGCAGGTAGGCAAATGAATGGGCACCAGGTAGGAGGGGGCCTGTTATAACCCAGTGTGAGGGGGCAGACATGGGAGTCTGCTTTTTTTGAGCCACTGAGGTTGTCACTGTAATGCCAAAGAGAGGCATACACAGCCAGATCAACCACGTTTTAAGTACTTTAAAGTGATGTCATAAGTTGATGCATGTTCCATAACTGTTGTCTTACTAAGCATATTGAGACATGTGCCAGCATAACTTGCCCTTTGGAAAAGTGCTTGCCCTGCATGAGGAGTGTACCACCACTCAAGTTGTCTTGGAAGTGCCAGGGCTCTGGGGGTGTGGTTAAGGTTGAAAGAAACCTGGTATTTATGAAATCTGTAATTATGTCCCTTTTAGTTCAGGGGATAGACAGGAAACAATTGTAGTCATGGGGTGGGCAAATAGGATCCTCAAGCAGCAGGTTACCATCCAGCCAGTGCATAGTAGAAGGAGCCAAAGTAAATTGGATGCACACTAGAGGTTTGAGTGTGTGTGTGTGTGTGTGTGAAAGCCCCAGAGATGCAGAGTGTAATATAGTGTGTGCCAGTACCATCATGAAAGATAAGATTTATGGCCAGGGAATGCACAAAGAGCTGTGTACTATCTGGCAGCTACTTAATGAATACCACCATGCTTGATCACAGCTCTGATATGGACAATCTAGATTGTGTGGCTCATGTTAGTGGTGTCCCAGGGTATGGTTGTAAGGTGCCCCTGATTCCCATCACCCCAGACCCATGATGGCAAAGTGACTGGTGTTGCTGCAATAAAGCTAATCATGGCATATGGTTGTTGCACCCTGAATGAGATGGCATCATATACCTCAAGACACAGGAGGGTAGCTCAGCCCTTATACACTGGCACTTGTCTGGGATTTATGGTGGAATTAGGGTGCACCATGCCTGGGTACTCTGAGACCTCCCACACCTTTTGCAGTTTATATGGTAGAAATCGGTTTAGAAACTGCCAAGTTATGGGCCCCGAAAATGTTGCTGCCTTTAAAAAAAGTGTCATTTTCTGCAGTCTATTTTCTCAGCTAATTGCTTACATGTGTGTTGCTGGAAGATAAGCACACCAAAACATCTAATCTGACTTAGAATGACATCAAGTGATTGAGCCTGCAGTCTGGAAGCCTTGACTGTTATGCAAATGAGTAGGGCAGGACGTGGGCCTGCATGCTGGTTATGTTTGTGAGGAGCAGCTCACAAACTGGGGATGCTGCATGATGATTCTGGCACTGACACAGGCATCATGGAGGAAGGACCCATGGATCAGCAAAAGCAGCAAGACAAAGCAGCAAGATGACTGAGCAACAGTATACTCTCCAACCCTTCATACTGGACCCTGAGGACAGAAAGGATCCTTCACAGGCTGCAGCTGCAGTGACTGTGCCACAGGAGTCAGCAGCCGCCAGGATCACTCCATACCCTCACCAGCACTGCCCAGAATAGGAAAGCTGACCTGAGGACCCCTGCCCACTTTTGCAGTGCAACCAAGACAAAGGACCTCCTCCTCCAGTCCACCCTCAAGGGATTTGAACTAGGTACCTTATAAAGTTGTAAAGGGAGACAGAGCAGGGACACAGGCTAAAAAACAGTTAAAATAACTGCAAGTAAATATACTGAGCCTTTAGCGTGTGCATTGCATGAACTGTGTATCTTGAACTTTATTGAACTGTACAAAAGAAAAAAGTCACGAAATTAGGGGGAAGTACCAATGTACTGAGCCATCAGTCCTTGGCAACAGAATGTGTGAGTGGTTGTACCATCAACATATGAGGGCCCTCCACATTCAAAGAGAGGGAAAATATTTTGGAAGGACAAACAACAGGTCTGGGCAATGCATCACACTCAGGGTGTTGTGACCACTGTTTTGGTCACACATGCAAGGTATGGACAGCAAAGGTATGTGTAATTTGTTATAAATATGCCATATTAGAAGTGGATGTTGTCACTGCACCTTGTTTCCCTGGAGGAACACCTAAACTGTGGACACTTGTGAATTGTGATCAGAGTAAAGCAGCCTCACTAGTCCCAACTATTAGAATACTGACCCCAGAAGAAACTGCAGCTCAGGTTGAGGGCCTGGTGGAAGCAGAAAAAACCTCAGCTGAAGGCCAGCACAGAGGAAAAGATTTGCACCTATCGATTCACCTAGGTTGATTTAGGTAACCATGGGGATGCAGGGTGTGAAACTCATCCAATCAAATACTGATCAGACAGGGTCTAAGAAGAGTTCTGCATTGTCCTCCCTGGCTGATACTACACTGGAAATGGAGTGTGGAGAGTTCATCAATGTGAGTTGGTCATAATCAGAAGTCAGTGTGACTAGCAATCCTGAGTGACATAGCTGCACAAGGGCCTAATGACGTCCTCTAATTTCTTGGCTTCACTCACAGGTGCAACTGCCATTCCTGTGACTGATTAGGAGATCAGTCCCCTGTCATCCCTGCAAGGGCCTGAAAAGAAGATGGACAGCATCTGGGCTGTCACCAAAGACCCAGATGTGCTCATGGAAGCTGAAGAATTAGAAGACCAGGATGATGAAGCAAAGTCTTTATGCACAAATCCTCTGCTAAGAACACCTATGTCCTCCCATCACCATTTTCAAGTGCTGCCACACCAGAGATCCCCAAACAAGTGCCTGTGACAAATTCAGCAAGTGTGCTCCCAGAGTCTCAGATACAACAAAAGACTGAGGAGGAACTGGCCTTAGATGACAAATTGAGAAAGTGCATCCATGGAGTATGGTTGCCATTGGGCTATGGAGATATCAGCAAGCTTGGAAAAATGTGTCATGCTGACAGAGCCATCAAGGTAGATAGAAAGAATGGGTTCTGCTTTCCATACATGCCTATCTGGATCTGGGAGATTTTGGAAGCTCACTGAAAAATTCTGCTTACCATTGCCAAGAAAGTCATTGCTTGAGAGGATCATATGTACTATTTGACCCACAAAGATCAAATAGACTGAATCAGTGAAGCTAAAGTTTCCACATGGGACACTGGAAGGAGCATTTGTATGCATGAGGTCATCTACACTGACATGGATGAAGCAAATCAGCTAATGTCATAGGGATACTATCTGCACACAGAGAAGCACCAAATTTTGTAATGTTGCAAGTTTCATAGTTCTGCCTTCTTACAAGAAAAGGTGGAGAAAGAAACTCTGCTACTCTACAATGAGTAGTGTGCAGCCTTTCATTCCAGGGGTTGTGGATTGCTTTTTACACCACAGAAAAGACAATGCAGCAGAAGGGCACTTTGAATTATGTCTTGTTACTTCATTTAAAGCACTTATTTGTCTCTCTAGGAAGATCTGCTTGAAGCGAGATGCTGCAGTCACAGTGACTGTGTTAAGTAATGAACGTCCTCATTTTCAATTCAATTCAATTCACTTTATTTACTGGGTAAGCACACTGGGCTGAGGCCCATTTACAGGAACAACCTGGAGCCTCAACAAGTAAGGCCTAGCTGACATAAACAATAAAACACATGAACACAGCTTATAAAACATAATACATTCTTAAAAACATTTACATATAGTTTGTCATTTTAAATAGTTTAAGAAACATTTTTTAAAGTTAGCATGGCTAACAGCATCTGTACAGTACTGAGGAAAAGAATTCCAAAGTTTAGAACATTGGACTGAAAAGCCCTCTCACCCATACAGGTTACAATTCTGTGTAATACTAAATGAAATTGATATACCTTTTGCCTCAGCTGTGGGACCACATTGAATGTGGTGTGACAGTATGGACTGGGACACTGAGCCTTGTATTAGTGTGTGAAACCTGTAACTGTTGAAGGTGTTTTAGAGCACTGTGAAAATTAGTGAGACACTGCAACTGGGTGTAGTCTGGGACTTCTAGTGCTAGACTAGAACTACATTACCCTATTCTGCAGCAACTCGCTGAGGGGTGAGAGGATGTCTGTTTTATTTTTACACAATAGTAGCTTCACATCAGTGAGACTAGGTTCCTTTACCTGGCTACTGCTGCTAATTAACTTTTAATTTAATAACTTGAGCAATGCTCAGTCTGTGTGTGATGTCAGTCACCCGACTTGCTTCCGGGTACTTAAACATTTATTCACTTGCTACACGAGGGTAGTGAGTGTGAGCATGCAATACACACGAAGACATGCATCTTGCACATGTCAGCAGTGTCTGCAGGAAACACAGGGAAACATGCCTACACAGAAGAAAGGTACAGTGTTATTACTTATCTGATATAAGGCTAGTGAAATCAAGAAAGGAATAGAAGGAAATATAGATTGCTTTATTGTGACGGGTAATAATTGCCAGTACAAGTAAGGTCACGCATATCTACTCCCCTACTACTAAGTATCTGTGCTGCTCTAAAGCTATTAAACAAGGAAGGATAATAGAATAAGGAACTTAGATGGTGACTGGGCTATTAAATGCCAGAAATGCATGATGTATACCCTGCTGGTTGATGAGAACACCAGGCCAGGCCCAATTTGCACTAAATGTAACTATATTGTTGAAATAGAGGTTGAATTAGCTGACATTCACTCAAAAGTCAATGAGGTTATTGATAACCAGCAAGAAATGCAACAAATGATACAAAAGAATCACTAACCAAGCAGTTCCCCAAACTTGTGACCAAACAAGTACACCAACTTGCAGCTCTTTAGCACCACCCACGCAAGTGACCAATACCATGTTACATATGGCAATAGGAAATGGTAGCCTGAAAAGTAGGGATAGAAAGGATGAATGGTCAAAAGATAACAGTGAGGAATGGACCACTGTTAAAATAAACAAGTCAAAAAAAAGAAGGGCAATGGTTTTTGGCCTACCACTTAAGAATCAGTATTCCTTACTGACCTCAGGTGATGACAGGGATGAATGCGTGGTAGACAATGGTCAGCCTAATGAAGCTGAAATAACTGTACCTGAAAAACAACATGATATACTGCAGTATAATGTCAAGTCAAGGGAAAGCAATGAAGAGGGGTGCACAGTCCCAAGTATTACACACAAAGTAATAAACATCAGTAGAAATACTGATTGTATTACCAAGCACACTGATGTTTGCATAAATCAAGACTCAGGAATAAACTCCACTCCACTACCCAAATCCACCTATGGGTTTCCAAATCAAGGATCAGCATAGGGAGAAGTAGATACTAACTATGGAAAGGAGGGTAAACAATCTACTATACCCCCACCTAGTTGTCTTCCCTTATGCCAAGTATATGTACTTGGCGATTCAATGATAAAACACATAGATAGACACGTCTGCAACCCTGATAAGTTAAATAGAACATGCAGCAGTTACAGAGGTGCAGTTATCTCAGATATTACGTTAATGGCTAACAGCATATTAAGCAATGGTGGGATTAAACCTTTAATTATACTACATGTGGGGACTAGCAATATAAATAGATTTATTATCAAAGAAATTAAGAAGGATTTTATCACATTAGGAGAACTTTTATCAGCTAAAGACTGAGAGGTCATTTTTTCTGAAATACTACTAGTCCCTCATGCCACAGACTCCATGATGTATAAAATCAAAATCATAAACAATTGCTTGAGACAAGTGGTGTCTGAAAAAGGATTTCAAATGTATCCCTCATTGGAAAGATTTCATTGACAGAAATCACCTGTTTGCTTGGGATGGATTACATCTGAATAAAAGGGGTAGTAACCTACTAGGAAGGAAAATTGAATAATTTATCACACACCATTTAAACTTTATAATGGGGGGGTTAAAACTAAATAATTATACCATGGACCTTGGACACCGACCAATGAGAACGGCAGGCTGGCACCTTAACTCCATTGTAAATCCTGTGATAAACACCGCAAAAGGTGCCAGCCTGCCTCATCTCTGACAAATCATCCAATCCAGGAAATTCAAACTGCAGATCCGCCATGGTGGAATGCTTGCTAAGCGGCGGTCTCCGACTCCTATCACATCCAACACACCAAAGCACATAGTGTGACTAGCACAAACCCCCAAGAAAGTGAATCAGCATTTAAAAAAAAAAAGACCAGCATGGATTTCACTGTAACCGCCAAAAGTGCACCCACCTCACCTCAGTCTCCATCTCCACTCCCGTGCTGTCTGCCCTCCATCATGCCATGAGACTCCCACTCTACACTAGCTCTGTCTCTGGTCCACTCAGTGTCTCACCTCATTAATGTAGCAGCCTCCATTTAAAAAAAATATATATATTGAAGGAAAATGCAACCCCGGCCACTTACTACTGCTTCATAGAACACAGAAGCAGTTCGCACCACAAACCTAACCAAAACCACATGCTTTGCTGTGCTATGGCAGCCCATAAGTGCAACACACATAAACACAAACTTTCCACCTAGCAACAGAGAACTGTTTTTTCTCACAGCATAAGAAAATTAATAACAATAATAAAAAATCGAAAAAAAACTTTTATTAAACTTTATTTTTTTGTCATAAAAATAAAATCAGCAAGGTATCATAATAAGCCACTCAGGGATGTGGGTTATCGGTGGATTTACCACAGCTGGCGAGGATTTACCCACTTGGCAGAGCCTTGTGAGCAAACCACTCCAGCCATGGTAAATCTCCCGATAACCCACGCCCCCTCGTGGCTTATTGCTTAAGTATTTTGCTGCTATAACCAAAGGTAGCTGCAACTTCTTTATAATGAATGCAAGAAGTCTAAATACAATTAAAACAACTGAATTAGAGGTACTTATGAATCAACAAAATGTGCATGTGGCAGCAATAATGGAAACATGGTGGGATATTGATACAGAAGGTACAATTGACATACCAGGGTACAAACTACAGTATATACATATGACCAGGAATGGAAAAGATGAGGAGGGGTATGTCTATATATACACAACTTTATTCCCTCTATCTCTATTAAGCCACAAATTGATTCAGGTATTTAACTAGAGTTATTATGGATTAAGTTAATATTTACAGACAAATCAGTGATAGTGGGAAACTGTTATAGGCCACCATCATATAATAATGAATATAATACTGCATTAAATCAACAAATTTCTGATATATCTATTCTTGGGGATATTATTGTATTAAGGGACTTTAATTGCCCAGGAATTGGCTGTAAGAATCTTATGGGATCAGATCAGGCAGAGAAGTATTTTATTGAGCAATGCATTACTAATGGGCATGACCAACTTATTACTGAACCTACTAGAAATAATAAAATTTTTGATTTAATACTAACAAATATCCAAAATGGTATTACAGACATCAATACAGTAGCAGCATTAGGAAATAGTGATCACCTAGTAATTATATGCAGCCTGGCCATAAAGAGACCTAAGGAGGTCTCCAGTACTTTATTTAAAAAGTATCATAAAGCAGACTTCAGAACATATGTCAAAGCATATCTGAGATAGAATGGAACTCTACACTTATATATAAAACAACTAAAGAGGTATGGGGTATCATTATAGACATATTGACTGAAGTAGAAAACAATTATGTACCATTAAAGAACAAATAGAATAATAAGGGCAGAATCCCAGTTTGGTTAAATCAAAAGGTTAAAAAAACTAATCAAGGGTAAACAAAATGCATATAAAACTTACAAAAAAGAACCAACATCACTAAATAAAAAAAATACATTCAAATACAGAAAAATCTAAAATATGCTATTAGGCAAGTTAAAACAAAACTTGAGTTTAGAATAGTGCATACTAAGGATAAGAAACTATTATACTTGTATATGAACTCTAACTGTAGAAATACACTAAGAAATATTGGACCAATAATTGAGAATTGTCAGGGGATTCAAAATGATAAACTGGCAGCTGATGAATTAAATAACTACTTTTGTTCTGTTTTCTCAGCTTCTACACATACTAATTTACCAGTATTACCGGATAAATCAGCCTCTGCACCCTTTTCACCAGATGATGTATTTAAGTTGATAACCAATCTGGATAGTACCTCTAGCCCAGGACCAGACAATAAAGACCCAATCTTTTCTAAAATAATGCTTCTGTTTTGGCATATTCCCTTTCAATCATGTTTAATAACTCACTAAGGGAAGGTTTTGTTCCTGATGATTGGAAAATGACAACAGTCATTCCTATTTATAAGACAGGTAACAGAAACAAAACTGAAAACTATAGACCAATAAGTTTGACATCCCACTGTCGCAAACTTATGGAATGAATTATTCAAAATAGATTAGAAATCCACCCAGAACAAACAGGGACAAAGGACACAAACTAGCATTGTTTCACTAAGGGTAGGTCCTGCACCACTAATTTAATCATGTTCTATGATACTATTAGTAAAAGTATTGACATTTGGCATCTGTCAGATGTAATATTACTTGACTTCTTCAAAGCATTTGACAGAGAATTACATGATACGCTAACTGAGAAACTTATTAAGTAGCAGGTTGCCAATGACATGGTTAAATGGATACACTGATGGCTGTATAACAGGAAACAACATGCACACATAAACAGAGTCTGCTCAGAGAAGGGATCAGTGGGCTGCGGGGTTCCTCAGAGATCGGTGCCTGGGCCCACTTTCTTTAATATCTACATTCATGATATGGGCATGAATGTTAAAAATTCAATTAGTAAATCTGCAGATTATACAAAACTGGGTGGAGAAGTAAATACTATCAACTAACATTTAACCTTAGTTTCAGATTTAGCAAAGGTGCAGAATTGGGCAGAAGAAAATGGTATGAAACTGAATGCTGATAAATGTGTTGTACACCATATTGGAAGGAATAACCCAAATTACGCATATATATTAAATCAATCAATGCTGAAATCAGTTCAAAATGTAAAGGACCTGGGTACAATAGTTATTAATTGTCTTTCCTCTACTAATCGCTGTTTGAAAATAGCTAAAACCTCCAGATCCATGATAACTAAGATCAAACGCTCCTTTGTGAGTAGGACTGAACAACTATTATTACTTGTTAATACCACCCATGTACAGCTCTTATTAGATTACGGATCCCGGTTTTGGTCACCATATTTACTCAGGGGATATCAAAATGGTTGAAAGTGTTCAGAGGGCCATTACAAAATCAATCCCAAGATTAACACACTATACCTATCAAAGTAGATTACAAAAGACAGGCTTACATTCCCTCGAAGATCGAAGACACATGGGTGATTTATTGCTTTTATATAAACTCACACAGAAAAAGGAAATTATGGAAGATTTCAACCTACACTTTAGTAATGTCAGAGATAATCTCAGATCACATAACAACAAAATATATATTCAACGAGCAATAACAGTAAAAAGGGACCACTTCTTCACACTTAGAGCACCTATGGCCTGGAATCTTTTAGCACAGGAAGCTGTTGAATGCACAAGTGTAAATGCCTTTAAAAGTGCATTGGACAGATTATATTACAATATACACTTGATGGTTTAAAAGTCCCAACTGTGTGGGGACATTCACAACGGGCCTTGTGCCTCCTTATGGCCTACAAATCCTAGTAATCCTAGAAAAGAAGAGGAGGATCGAAGTGTTCTTACTTCACCCTTTACTTCAAGTAAAGTGAATAAAGGGGATGTATGCCCTAATTTAATCGTGTTGTTAAGTAAACAGCCTAAGCTGTATTGAAAGCTCAAGTTAGGAGGCAGCCTTCCAAGATCATTATGTAAAATACATTGATGAGTCTTATATGGCTTAGCAGTTACAAATCTACATTTATTTATTTAAGAGTTTCACCAGGAAGGCATACTGAGCAAAGTACCACTCGATTCCAGATGCGTCCTGGGGGGAGGGAGAAAGGATGTATACAGCATAGAAAAATGCACAGTAAGTACAGTACATTACAGCAACAACACAGGTATTAAATGGATACAAGTAGCAACACAAGAACTATTACTTAGATGACGAGGCATCCAGTTGGTACTCAGAGTGCAGTAGTTTAAGTTAACTAGCTGGCAAGTTCAGTGGTTCAGCAACTCATCTAAGCCATAAAGTGCCTATATAAACTTGATGGCCACACCCAATTTATACAGGAGGATTACAGGTGAAATGCTATGGCAGTGGAGTGAGCGTAAGCATTGCTAGTTCAAGGGAGGACACTGAGGGCCTGGGACAGACACATAGGCATCATGTATGGCCAATGGGGTAATTAGATAATGTGTTTGGACTGCCCACAGGAGAAGGTGGGGGGATGACTTAAGGAGCAGGTTACGTTGCTGGGTGTTATCTGTATGCCTAATGACCACTGGTAAGGAGTTCCATAGTTTAGGCATACGGTAATTGAATGCGGCCTGCCCTTTGGCTGTTGACATGTGAGGGACATGTAGAAACCGGGAGTCAGTGTTCCTGACACAGTACACCAAGTGGGGTTGAGCTAGGAGGGCAGACTTGAGGTGGGAGGAGGAACCGAGCACAGAATTTCACAGTTAGCCTCGCACCATGGAGCTGTCTCAGGCCCTGGAGCGACGGCAGGTCTAGAGACTTGTAGAGATAGCAGTGGTGCATTGAGGGAGGGCAGTCTAGGACAAACCAGCAGAAAGAGTGGAAGAGAGGGTCCAGTCTTACTAGGATAGTTTTGGGGGTGGTGCTCTAGACTATGTCTCCATAGTCAAGTATCGGGAGGATCATTTTCTGAAGGATAGCCTTGCAAATTTCCTGAGGGATACAGCCCCTATTTCAATGCAAGGCACCCAGCTTGGGGTGCAATTTCTTGTGGATTGAGTCAATGTGGGCTGAGAAGTCAATGTGCTGGTCAAGCCAGACCCCCAAGATACCGGAAGGAGGCGCAGTCCTCCAATGGTGTCCCATCTATGGTGTGGAAAGTAGGGGTGGAGGGAAGACGGGAGAGTCTCTGCCTACTACCGAAGGTTATGGAAATGTTTTGGGGGGATTTAGTGAGAGCTGGTTAGAGCGAAACCACTGGTGGACAGCAGTGAAGTTGTCCTGAAGTGTAGTGGCCACTACAGTGGGGGAGGGACCTGACACATACAGTGCCATGTCATCTGCGTACATGTGTATGGATGAGTGTACACAAACCGAGGGCAGGTCGATTAAGAAAATGGAAAACAGGATCGGGCCAAGGACCGAGCCTTGTGGGACACCAGTTTTTACAGGAAGGGGGGGGGCAGAAGTATGATGACCAATTCCGACAGATTGGCACCTACCAGCTACGAAGGATTGGACCCATTTGGTGCTGGTTGAAGAGAGGCCTGCATATGCGAGCTTGGTTAGCAGAAGGGTGTGGGAGACCATGACGAATGCCTTGGCATGATTTGCCAAGTCAAAAGCCTTAGACGGGTCAACAAACACTGCCCCAGTCAGCAATCCCGAATGCATACATCTTAAATACATATTGAATGGAAGGTCGTGTTAACTAGATCCAGATCCTTAACTGTTAACTTGGTAAATAAAAAAGAATTATAGTACAGTGTAGGTAGTAATACACTTTTGGATATGGATTCCCTAGCTTCTCTAGCAAGGCAATCCCTAATCCTATATAAAACACCAACGGAGAAAAGGGTACTTTTGCAAATGTGACAAAGGCTGTGCCTTGGGTTGAGTAAATATAAATGCAGACAGTAGCTGGACAAGCTAGGAGACCTGGCACTGGCTAAGGCTATGTAGGCTATTGTAATAGCTCTAAAGTCTTCATTCTGGAGCAGCTTGGAATAAGGCGATGGATAAACTCACCCCAGAACTATGGTTGATGTTCCAACAGATAATCCTTTATTCCAAACAAAGTAAAATCTAGTAAAACAAATGTACCAAACAGCGTTTATGTATCAGTACATGGCTGCTCACACTCACTTCCTGGATACCACTCCCACTATGACACCAAGCACCAGACATGTTTTGCTCTATCTCAAGCTTTCTCTGATTTATAGTTTCAACTGTTTTACTAACGTGAGCTGAAAAAGTAAGATTGGGATCCAAGAGTACTCCTAGGTAACTAGTTTCTGTGACTTGCTGAAACATAAGTTCAGCAAGATCAAACACTTGTAATGATTGAGATTTAATCAGTTTAGGTTTGGAGCTAATTAAAATGCATTGAGTTTTCTTGGTATTTAACATTAAATAATGTTGCAGTAGCCAATTATTTAAAGTGGAAAAGTCATGATTTAAGGAGAGATTAATTTCATTTGCTGTTGCTGAGCTATTAAATAAGATAAAGTCATCTGCATAAAGTAATATTGTTGACTTAGATGGTATTTTAGAAATTGGATCAATATATAAGGAAAACAGCAAGTGTCCCAAGATGGACACCTGAGGGACTCCATGTTCTAATGTACGTGTCTGAGATTTAACCCCATTACAACAAACCCTTAAAGGGAAAGATAGCTTTGGATCCACCTACAAGGTCTGTCCACTATGCCGATGTCCTTCAGTTTCCAGAGCAGCATGGTGTTATCTGCCAAGTCAAAAGCCTTCAACAGGTCAACAAACACTGCCCTAGTCAGCAATCCTGAATGCATACATCTTTAAGTATGGATGGTAAAGCATGCTAGGGCAGTACCCGTACTGTAAGACTTTCAGAAGCCATACTGCTCTGGGCAATGAAGTCCCCACCAGTCTCTAGATATTCAGTCAGTTGCACATTATTTTCTCTGGCATTTTGCTTAATGGGGACAAAACTGAAATGGGTCGATAGTTATCTGGATCTTAAAGGGAACCAGATTTTAATATGGGTTTAATGACTGTTTGCTTCTAAGCTTCCAGGAACTCACCAGATATCAGGGAGAGATTAAATATTTTAGTTAAAGGTTGGTAAATAAAGTTAGTGATAAGTTTCAGAAACCAAGGGCCAGATATTCAAAACTTTGCCCCTGGGCTAAATAAGCACTGCCTGTTGGGCAAACATAGCCCAGAGCACAAAAGCAAGCTATATTCAAAAGGAAATAGCCCGGTGCAAAACCAGCTGAATATAGCAAGCAAAGGAAGCTGGGCAAACAGGGCCAGGAGTGCAGGCCAAAAATTGCCTGGGAATAAGACAGCACTGAATATAGCAATAGGGAAGTGCACATTGCAGCTGTAGCTCATTAAACTCTGGAGCAAGCCAGTGTTGCAGGTAAAGAACATTGTGTGTGATTGCACAGAGATGTCTGACATCTACTGCAAACAACAATGTAAGCCACACACTGCAGAACTGTGCTATGCTGAAGTGAGGTTAGCACATTAGCCCGGTGCAAACTGGTTAGCCCGGGGCAAATGGGAGCTATATTCAAAGCTCCTATGCAAATGAGCCTACTTAGGTAATCTGTGGGCAAACAAGTATATTTGCATCTCATTAAGTGCTGCCTAGCATACATTACCATGGAGCACAAAGCTCACCCTTTTGGTTGGAATGGAAGTACAGGCTTAATATTGCAGGCCAAGGCATGCCCACAACATCCCCTGTTGGTCAGAATAGAAGCACCGGCTGGAAGCAGCAGGGACTGTCTGCTGGCAGGTACAAGCAGTGCATTTGTTTGTTTTGAAATGACCACACCTAGGACACAGTGGTGCAAGACTAAAAATGTTCAAGCAGTGCTTACAACATACAGGGGGCAACCTACAGGGGGCATGCCTTAGACAACTAGTACTGGAGCCCACTCGAGAGGGAGCAATATTAGACTTGATTCTCTCAAATGGAGATGGTGAGAGGATTACAGATGTAGAAGTGGGTAGCCATCTGGGAACTAGCGACCATCGAACAGTATGGTTCACAATAAACACAGCAATAGAGTCAAGCCATACAAAGACAAAAGTACTGGACTTTAGGAGGGCTGACTTTGCCAAAATGGGTGAGTGCCTAAGGAACGCACTAGCAAATGGGCAGGAAGGAGGGGTGGGAGAACAATGGGGAATAATAAAAACTGCCATCACAGAGGTAACGAGCCTTTGTGTGAAGCAAATAAACAAAACAAGACGATGTAAGAAACCACTATGGTTCTCAAAGGAAGTGGCAGTGAAGGTTCAAGAGAAAAAGAAAGCATTCAGGAAGTACAAGGAATCGCAGAAGGAACAGGACAGAGAACTGTATCAGTTAAAGCAAAAGGAGGCTGGGAAGGCAGTCAGAACAGCAAAGGCCCAAACCAAGGAAAAGATAGCCAACTCAGTTAAGAAGGGGGATAAAACCTTTTATAGGTACATCAGGAGCAAAGGAAGACCAAGGGAGGGATAGTGAGGCTTAATAAAGGGAGGGAGGGTGGGCAGAGGAGACTGTGAAAGGCAGAGATACTAAACAAATATTTTTGCTCAGTATTTACAAAGGAAGAGGAGGTACATAAAACAAACAGTAGTAACACTCTGGATACAGAAGTTGATACCAGCCCATTTACAGAAGAAAGGGTCTGAAAGAACTCTTAAAACTGAAGGTGGAAAAGCAATGAGGCCTGATGGATTCATCCCAGAATTTAAAAGAACTAAGGGTAGAACTAGTGACACCACTGACTACCCTTTTAACAAATCATGGGAGAATGGGGTGGTACCTGAGGACTGGAGGAGGCAGATGTGATTCCCTCACAAAAGTGGGAGCAAGGCAGAAGCAGGAAACTATAGACCTGTTAGTTTAACCTCAGTGATAGGGAAAATGATGGAATCACTTCTAAAGGAAAGAATTGTCGAGTATCTAGAGGCCAGAGGGGCACAGGACCCTAGGCAGCATGGATTCACAGGGAAGGTCATGCCAGACGAATCTGATAGATTTCTTTGACTGGGTGACCAAAGTAGTAGATCAGGGAGGGGCTGTGGACATGACCTACCTAGACTTTAGCAAGGCATTTGACACAGTCCCACACAAAGGATTAATATACAAGTTAGCCAGCCTGGGAGTGGGTCCCAAGATGACAGCCTGGGTAAAGAATTGGCTGGAGAATAGGACACAGAGAGTAATAGTAAATGGAGTCCACTCAGAAGAAAGGAGGGTTACTAGTGGGGTACCGCAGGGTTCAGTATTAGGACTGGTCCTCTTCAATGTCTTTATAAGTGACATTGCAGAAGGACTGGAAGGAAAAGTATGTCTCTTTGCAGATGACACTAAGATCTGCAACAGAGTTGATGCACAGGGTGGGGTGGAAAGGATGAGAAGGGACTGGCAAGGTTAGAGGAATGGTCAATGTATGGCAGCTTAGATTCAATGCTAAGAAGTGCAAGGTAATGCACCTGGGAAACAAAACCCAGGGAAGAGTACACAATGGGGGTGAGATACTAACAGCAACAAAATGGAAAGAGACCTGGGGGTAGTCATATCAGATGACCTAAAGACGGGCAAGCAATGTGAGAGGGCAGCAAGGAGGGCTGGGGGGATACTGGGATGCATAGGGAGAGGCATCACCAGTAGAAAACAGGAAGTTATTATCCCTCTGTACAGACAGCTGGTGAGACCTCATCTGGAGTACTGTGTGCAGTTCTGGAGACCCAGTCTCCGCAAAGACATAGACAAGATGGAAGCTGTCCAGAGGAGGGCAACTAAAATGGTGCAGGGTCTGCACCGGAAGACATGTGAAGAGAGACTTAAGGAGCTTAATATGTATAGCCTCGAGGAAAGAAGGGAGAGGGGGACATGATAGAAACTTTCAAGTACCTCAAGGGAATCAACAAAGTCCAAGAGGGTAGCATCTTTCAAAAAAAGAGGTGTGCAAGAACAAGAGGGCACAATTTGAAGATGGGGCGGCTCAGAGGTAATTTAAGGAAGTATTTTTTCACAGAGAGGGTTGTGGATGCATGGAACGGCCTTCCGGAGGAGGTTGTGGAGTCAAAATCAGTGGTGGAATTCAAGCATGCCTGGGATAGTCATAAGGCAGTTCTGAGGGGTGGGGGTAGGAAGAAGTAGGCTGCTGGTTAACTAGGATCTGCAGCTTATCCAGTAGGTAGGGAAATGGGCAGACTGGGTGGGCCAAGTGGTCCTTATCTGCCGTCAAATTCTATGTTTCTATACCTATGCAACACTGCAAGCAGTACATAATGAGCTACATATATATATATATATATATATGTAGATCTGTAACGATCTATAACTATAGATAGATACAGAGACACTCGGACATATATATATATATAGCTATATAAACACACATACACTACCAGTGTCCACATGTGCCCTGGATGATGCCCCACCCCACACAAACAGGGGCAGCCCACAGCAGGTGTGGGTGGAACACAAGTATGAATGGGGCAGGCATAAGGCAAACCTGCTGGGAGTGGGGGGATGTCAGCTGTAGGGTCACTGGGCTGTGCAGCATAGCCATCCAGTATATAAGGACCTGGGCAGACAGGCTGGGCCAGGCAGCCCTGCTCAGCCGTCATGGTCCCTGTTCCCACATGTGTTGGTTCCACTCCCTGGTAGTCCTGTGGTCCCCCCACTCCCCTCCAGCACAAATCCCAACCCCTGTTTTAAATAGTAATAATTAATTTCCCTGGTAGTCTAGTCGCCCCCACACCCCAGCATATATCCTGACCCCCTTTTTAAATAAAAATAATTTGTTTTCCTGTAGTCCAGTGGTCCCCTCCCAGCATGTATCCCGACCCCCGTTATAAATAAAAAATAATTAATTTCCTCAAGCACGTATCCCGACCCCCATTCCGAATCAAAATAAATAATTTCCCTGGTAGTCTAGTGACCGCCTACCCTTCAGTGACTCCCTGCCCATCCAAAAATGTCCCAGAGATGGCAACCAGCACAGTCCTCCTCTCACCATCACAGCTGGCCGCCGAATGAGGTAGATTCCTAGTTTGAAGTGTATTCATTTTTTAGACCAAGTAAAGTCATGTGGTGTTAGGAAGTGTGTAATTAGTATTTGTCCGACCTCTACTATAGGTTAGGAATTTTTGTACACAGACCCATACTGAACACTTGTAAGGCCTCTGTGCTGGTCACAGGTATACATTGATCTGGTGCGCAATCCTCTAGTCAGGATGCCAGGAGGGTAGTATCACTTAGAAAAGGATATGCCACTGGTTTTGAGGGATCCTTGTGGGGATGCAAGGATTTTTGTGCAGGGGAGAGTGAAACCAGCCTCACGTCTCAGTTGGCTTGAGGCAGGTTACCAGAGAGAATTCAAAGGGTTAAGCCATACCCTGAGTGCTGTCTTCTTGAGGGGGGAGGGGAGAATTTCCCAAGACAGGGGGCTTGATTTTCAAAAAGTGATAATCAAGCCCTCTGTCAAACCACTTGTTTGGCACAGCTGTGCCAAACAACTTTGCAGGAACAGTGTCCTATTTTAGTAAATTGGGCATAGCTGTGACAGTTTCCTCAGTTTTTTTTTTAGCAATTGTTTTACCAGGAATGGCACACTAAGCTGATAGCTTATTTACAGGTGTGACTTGGGAGCACAGGGAAGTTAAGTGACTTGTTCAGGGTCACACAGTATGCACGTGGGGAATGTGGGATTCAAACCCAGGTCTACAGATTTACAACTCAGAGCCTTAGACCACTGTGCTATACTGCCTCCTCACACAGCAGCTTGCACCAAATATTTGGCAAAAGCCTCTTAAAACTGTCCACTGAATGCCACAAATCAGATCTATCTTGTAGCACTTGGCACATGGCATTCTCAGGGACTTTGAAAATCAAGCTCAGGATGTCTCAATGTTCGTACTGTGAATGGTTTAACTTCTTTATTAGAAAATGTTGAGTATTATTGCTTACATAGTAGGAAACTAGAGCATGAGCTTGCATAGTTCTGCCCTTTCCCTGATACCTTATAGAAAGGGAAGGCAATTGGGCAGTTTGGAATTTCCTGGGTGATGAGGGAGTCATAGAGGAGCAGCCCAGCCTCTTTGACTGTGACAGGAAATTCTGCTAAATTTTCACAGAAGCAAAATTATAATTTTAACTGAGTTTCACCAGTGGAAGGCAAATTTTGTCCAACCCTAGATATGGCTGAAAAAAAAACAAAACAGCAAAGCAACTTCTCTTGACATAGAGACCCTAAAAATTCCTGAATCCCAGTTTGGTGCCGTCTTGTATATTGTTCATGTGGCATGAGTTACTATAGGCCTTGCCCATCGGGTTTGAGGAATTGTCCAGCGTTATTAATTTCTAATTTTGTACTGGCACTAGGACAAAAGCAGGGGTCCCTCAGAGCTGCTACAAGTTGCAATAACCTATTTGCACTCAGATTCTATTGTCCACATACAGAAAAGTAACATCTGGGAGAACTAAAATTTATGAAATTCTACAGACATTCAGACAGGATCCCCCGTGTGGAGACAACTAAAACAGAAACAGAAATATAGGGCTTGAGTTTCAAAGAGTCCTTAGAGCACCACCATTTGTGGCTATCTAGGGCCATGGCAAACTCTGAGTGTGTCAAGGACCCTACGCCCAATTCTATTAAAACAGGGGTCCCTGCACCAAAAATCCGGGAGCTGCTGCACCTGCAGTCTAGCACCAAACAGTTGGGGCACCTACATGAATTGCCACAGGGATCCAGCTCCTCCCCACCCAGCACAACACTAGAGGGGCTGGGATGGTGAGTGGGTGAAAAGTTTGCCAGGAGGGGTCTGTGGCAGAATGGGCATGGGGGTACCATATGGGGAGTTAGAGAGACAGTGGACATGCAATGGATGACTTGGCACCTGGTGGTAGTGCTGTTATATAACTATTATATTAATGGCATGGTAGTGTGGGGGTCCAGGGACAAACAGTGCCCGAGGCTGGAGCTGCTGCCATGGCTGTGCTGTCCTGGAACCATGACACTGTTTGTCCCTGGAACACCCCTTCCCCAGCAGTATCTTGCCATTAGCTTAATAGTTATATAAATGGTGACCCCACCGGGTGCCACATCACATCTTGCATGTGTACCATCTCCTAAACATCCTAAAAGCATCCCTTTCTGCCCCAGACCTCACTCTCAGAGCTTCCCAATCCACCACATTGGCACACAGCACTTAGATCACCTCACGGGTGGTCTGTGCACAAGTCCCCTTGTGACCTGGCACACAGCTGCTTTTGCCACAAGGGTGGCACAAGAGGGCTTTGCCACATGGCATCCCAATGTCACCACAACCAACATTTAAGAATCGGGATTGCCGCAAACTAAGACTCAAGGTGCCACTTGCATCATCCCCATTTGGCGCAGGCACAGTTTTGCATTTGAAAATTTGGCCCATAGATTTTTTCAACATAAAAATACACAAAGATCCATCCAGTTTGCATATTTACCTCCCCAGCTCAATGCTTGAGCTACCACAATACTGCAGTGAGGGATCTGATAGTCCTAAAGGCTATTCCTCCCCTTCCCCCAGGTATTCCATCTCCTCTTCTACCTGTGGATCCTACTATTTCCTTATATCTGTCCAATCCAAGTATGAACCCTGTCACAATCTTGGCTTTAGTGTCCTCATTGTGCAGTCTATTCCATTTGTCCTTCACCAACTCTAAGAAGACAAACTTCCTCACATCACACATGAATGTTCCCACAATCCATCCAGTTGATTCCTTAAAGAACTAACACCTCTCAGTTATACCCACCCCTTTTCCTTCATGCCTTCGGGTCATATATATTAAGGTCTGCCAACTTTTATTCATATTGATTCCCCTGCTTTAGTTCGGTCATCTTCATCTCCTGCAGTACTCTATGAGTTACATTGTCAGGGAACTGTACGAGACTATATAACCTTCTTTCTCAAAAAATCAGATCCCTTCCTATACATCCCAGCATCCTGTGTGCCTTCCCATATGCTTTGCTACACTGTGCAATGGACTGCAGGCTTTCACTAATGATGACTTCTCCCAGGTCTCCCTCCTCAGTTGTGTGCAATACTCTCACTTCCCTCATCATATTGTCTGTTTTAGGATTCTTTTTATCAATGTGCATCACTTTGCACTTTTGTGCATTGAACATTAGGTGTCATACATTGGACCAATTTTTCATTTTTCCAAGTCTGATTTCATTTCTCTAACTCCCTCTTCAGTGTCTACGCTGCTTCAGATTTAGTGTTATCAGCAAGACACACACCTTATTCTGGACTCCCTCTCCTATATCACAAATGGAGCTACTGAATAGCACCTGTTCAACAACCAATCCTTGCAATATCTCATTTGTGACTCTCCTGGGCTATGAGTGCACCCCATTGATAATTATCCTTTGTGTTCTGCTCAGAGCCAATTTCCTATCCACCTGGTCAGTTTGTCCCCTTCCCCTAGGTCACACAGTTTTCTTTTATCAGCCTCTATGTAGAACAAATGGAAGACCTTGTTAAAGATAAGGTAGAGCATGCCCACTGTGTGGCCCCGCTCCACTTCACCTCCTCAGTGAACCAATCAAAATGTATGTTTTTATATAACGCCTATATTTATGTAATTTTATAGCACCTTCCAGTCACCTGATGCTAATCCAAAACACTAACTCGATGGTCTAGTTGGATACTTGCAGAAAAGTTGTTTCTTGCTAGCTGTTGATTACAAGCAACCACTGTGAGTGTTATTTTATAGTACGAAATGTGTAGAAAACATTTTGAGTTCTGATTGGCTAAGAGCTACATCTAGGTGACTTACTGTCTCACCACTACACCCCAGCTGAAAGTACCTCCAGTTAAAAAGTCTCAGCACTTACCTCCAGAGTCATCTGTTGACCTGCAGGGCTGCAAATTCCCACATCAGAAATATCTTCATAAGCATCATATGTTAGCTCCATTTGGTACACTGCTCCCTCTACAGCCACTGTTGACAGTGCCTCTGTCAGCTCCAGCTTTCTGCAGATATCTGCCTTCCCAGCCTGCACAGAGCCCTTGATTAGACATTTTAATTTAAATTCCATGGAATGTAGCTGCATCTGGCCTTTTAAGTTAACTGCTGCCAACCTCCAATTAATCATGGCTTTTCTTAAAAATACATCTGTGACTGACTGCCTTCTCACAAAAAGAGTGGCTACTGGCAGAGAATGCAATCCACTCAGCCCCAACCCAACCACGCTTTAGCTGCCAATGGGCGTAGAGTGACCTTTTAAAACATATATCTGTGATGAATGTGGCCCACTCTTCCCTATACCAATGCAATGCAATGAAGCCACTGCCTGCCCTCCCTTTGTCCTCACCACAGACTTTAACAGGAAAAAAATGCTGCTTATATGATGCATAAGTGCCACCTATTAGCAATGTGGTAAAAATACAATGTCCAAACTGGACTATATATATATATTTATTTTTTTTTTCATTTTAATCATTGATTCTACATGTAAACAAAAAAGAAAAACTTTTTCTTTGCTAAATTTACAATAAATGTAATTGTCGTTTTTTTTAAATATCATATTTTTTTGCTAAGACCTATTTCATAATTGCAATGAGGCACCCCAAGGGAGTGTGTTGTAGAATAATGGCCCTTCTTAGTTGGTGGAACCACTCAACTTCACCTTGTGCTTCAACCTACCCAAGGCAGGCCATTATCCCACCAGAATGCACCTCTTCTCATTACTTATTGCTTCAACACTGACCTATGAACCAATCACCCAGCATGAATTAAGATACAGACTCAAAATTCAATCAAATAGTGTGTGCTGATTGGCAAATTAAATAAATATTATACCTTAACATAAATTCTAATACAAACTTAATAAAGATGGTTATTGCAGACTCTTGGCATATGCGAGTCCCAACCATTACAGTATCTTATGAATCATTATCTTATGAACCAACCTGCTTAAACACAGGAATTACCTTTGGCGATACATTTCTGCCTTTTCTATATTCTATCAGCCTAACTGGCAGCTCTAGCCATCCTGTCTTCCGAGTATTTTTTATTTACCTGTGTTATTTGTTTATTTACTGAAAGCTTCAGAAAATACCTTTGAGCAGAGGTGCTCATTTACAAAGGTTCTGAATCAAATACATAGTCACAAAAACATTACAAGTATATGACATTACAAGATATGTATTTGTATATGTTTTCTTGCTCCTGACACAACACAAATTGTTGTGTTATCTATGTAACCTTTTGTACTGTACCTAATTGACATGGAACCTTTGTAAAAGAGCCTCTGGCTCAAAGGTAGTAATTCCTAGAACAATAAACTAAACAAGTGCAATGAGCAGTTCCAAAGGAAATGCAGCTGAGTCAAGCTCAAAGCACTTAAGACAGATCAATTACATATACTTTGAGAAAAATGCATACAGCCCTTTTTATAAGAGGTCACAAGATATACACAGAGAGAAACTGAATAAAACTGTTTAACAGTTACAATTACAATTACAATGGACTGCAAGGGCAGACCAGAAATATTTCTTAAACTAATTAATATAAATATAACATTAATATTTAATATAGTAGTTGAATACCCTTGATATTTACAAAACCCAGATCACCAGACAATTCTACTCTCAGTGAACATGATATGGGCCATTTTACAATTATTAAAATCAGACTTAGGTGCTGTATCCCTCCCACAATTGCTTACTATAATGTTGAAAAATAAGCAAACTAAGTATCTCTGCTGCAGGTTACCACAGTGTATACAAGAATACGTACAATACGTACAGAAATATAGTCACATGTTTTAACTCTGCTATAGGATTCTGAAGTACTGAGAGCCCTCTACACCTTTCTGTTTGTAACACATGACTCGGGGGCATGTAATTTCTAAAAGTACTAATCCCATCACACATTACATAGTATACTACAGAATGCCACATAGCACACATAATGCAGGGGGCTAATTGCTGTACTTCAGGCATTCACATGCACTCTGGTGCTACAGAACATGGGGGTCATTGTTACTTTCCCCTAGGAGGTCTTACTTTATAGGATACCTCTTCTCGGGCTTCATCACAACCTACTTTCAACTCCAGCTTGTAAAGGGTAAACTTTCTTGAGCTTCTTGGGGCATAGACATATACCTGACAGTCCATACTCAGCACACGTGTGACATTCTCCTAGATAATACAGTACTGACAATACTGGGGGGGGGGCTTCTCTTGACTGTGGCTCTGTGTTATGGCCTAAGCTGTTATTCAAATCTACCATGAAACCTAGAGGAATTCCTTATGGAGCCCGAATGACTCCCATAAATGGAACCTACCACGTTTACACTACAGTTCCCTCTTGCTCTGTCTGTTCTATCTCTCTCTCTCTCTCTCAGCTGTAGGACCTCTGGATTCTCATTTCTCTGCCCATCTTTAGCTCTGTCTCTCACATCAGCATCTACTGTATATACCCTTAGGTTCTTCTAAACTTTACCTGTCTCTCTCTCTCTCTTCTTTACACATTGCATTCCAGATCTCATCCTCTTTTAAACTGTTACCCTTGTTCATCTGTAGGTTTGCTGTAATTGGACAGGAGGCATTCACAGTGACTCAGAAGACAAGCAAAGCTGACCAGTGTGAGAATAGAATATTCCATTACTCATGACTTTTGTTTCCCATGCATTAACCTCACAATAACCAAGCTTGAAGAGGTAGGGGGTGATAGACATTGGTAATGGAGTAATTATAATTTAATATGTTTCTTCTAACGGTTTTACATAATTCTTTTGGTGATAAGCTAATATAAGCTGACATAAATCATTAAAGATAAACTAAGCAGGGTTGATTTAAAGTGTTTAGCATTATAAAAGTAATATGAACACCTTTATGTGACCAATGAAAGGGTATTACAATAAATATTTTCTGTCCGTATGTTATACTGACAATAGCTACTTCTATGGAAAAAGTATGCTTTGGCTCTAGGCTTTGACGTTTGAACATTACATTGATTAATGTCTCTAAAATCTTCTACTGTGTAGTGGTCAAAAGAATTAAGTTTTATTTATGACATTCATCTCATAATGCCTAAAATCATCAGGAGCTCTAGCTGACTTTTCTCAATACTAAAATTAGGCCCTTGTGGGCAGACAAATGGCTTAAAGGTTTTATAGTAATTACACAGAGTCCAGTTCTGATCAATGGGTCCTAAAGGTACAGTATATCAAAAGATGAATTATGACTTGTTAAAGAATCTATTTTGAACAAGGATTTACTTCTTGAATTTATGATTTTCTGACTACAATATTTAGCTGCCAAGACATTTTTGGTCAGTACAATGGTTAGAAATCATTTAGGTATGTCATGCAGCTGCGGTGTTTTATAGATTCCATGTTCCGAATAGAGAATTCCACCAAATAAGTATATTTGTGTTTATAGTCTGGGTAAATTATTGAAACACTGGAGAAGAAAGAATGTATACAATATCCATCTAATTACTATATACTGCATATTATGAGGTGATAACAATCCAAGGCTACAGATGGTCAGGGTAGATTATCACTCAACAAACGTCTACAAGATTGTGTTGTTATTCAAGGGTAACTCCATTGCATTTGCCCCTATTTTGAAGACCTAAATAAGCTTTTGGATTTAACACAGGCCCTTGGAATCTCAGATTCAATGTGGCTAAATGCAAGGCCCTACACTTGGGAAAGAAAAGCAGAGGTAGGACTTACGCACTGTATGAGCTCCTCCTGCTGTAGTGGAGGAGGAAAGGGATATAATGAGCTTAATATTGTTGAAAAGGGGATGAAGCATGGCAGCCAGTGTGTAATCACTTTCTAGAGGGTTGACAAAATGCTGGGGTGCATTAAAAGAGGCAGGGTTTCCAGAAGGCAGAAGAAGTTATCCAGCCACTATATAAAGCCTGGCCAGACCCACCTTGAGTACTGCATGCAGGTCTCAACACATTTCTAGTACAAACAGCACTTCAAATTGTCCAGGAGTCTCATCGACTGGACCAAAACAAAAACTGTTAAAAGTGATCCAGTAATTAGGTATTCAGATACATACATTACAAAAAAAGACAAAGAAAATACAATGGTTTCATACCTACTTGGCACAAGAGTCAAAGAAATGAAATTGAGTCTAATAAGTCTAGTAAACAGACTTGGGCCAGCACCATCTGTCATATTTTATTATGATATCAATGGTATAGGGAAATAACATGAAAAGGACATCCGGCATAAATTAATAGAAACAGGTGATATATTTATTTTATTTATTTATTTGAGTTTTGGTGACCGGGTAAGTCCACTGAGACAATTACAGTCCCTTTTTCAGGTCAACTTGTGGTCTAAAAACAAGTAGACCACTAACAAAGCAAAGCAAAATATATAGAAAAGTAATACAATATGGTAGCAATTGACAAACAACTTAACCATGTGTACAAGAAGTAAGAGCATCAAACAGCATGACAATATAATAATATGTATAAAAGTGTGAGAAGTTTTTTTTTTTAAATTCGAACTTTTATTATGAAATGCCAAACATCCAAAGTCAAGCACATGACAAGAAACATTTTACACCTTCATAACAATTGAATTAATGACTGAAACAGGTATACTATATCTACTGTCTCCCTATTCCAACCTCCACCCTTCCCTCCTATCAACCTAACCACCCAAAAAAAAAAAAAAAAAACTAAGACCCTTCCTCCCACCCTCCAAATCCCTGAAGGAAGATCTGCTCACCCACGGTCCATACCTAAACTACCTTACCGATTACCAGCTATCTGGGGAAGGTATAACGTGTAAAAGTGTGAGAAGTTGTCAAAAGCATAACAGTATATACAAGCACACAACAGAGCAATGTGACCTTTGATGATGGCATACTTGCTAGGCACATAGGACTGGGAATACAAAAGCACTACAGGGCAAAGCAACTTTTGACACTGGCATTCTTGCTAGGCAGAAACAACTGCAATTTTAAGTCTATAAGATTAGGTAGTATAGGGGTATCTTCTGTGAAAGGGGTGAGGTAGAGACAGGTACTCAGTTCAGACACAGGCAGGGGAGGGGAAATGAAAGGAGGCAAGGAGAAAAGGAGGTCAGGAGGGTGTGATATCACCAGAAACAGGCACAGGTTGTAGAGACTGAGAGAGAGGAAAGTAGATTAATTTGAAATTTAGGGAGGGAGAGACTAGACAGGACTGTGGGAGGAAAGGAGTTCCAGGCAGATACAGCTACAAAAGAGAAAGAGAAAGACCTTCGGGCAGTGGGCAGTAGCAGATTAGGTAAGACTAACAGAGGTAGCAAGGCTGAGCGGAGGGCACATGGAGCTTGTCTTAGGCGTGCGTATCAGACCACTGAGGCAAAGAGGTGTGAATTTGTGGACAAGTTTGAACAAGCGACTCAGGGAGGAATAAGTTAGTTTAGCTTTAAATGACAGCCAGCCCAGAAAGAAGAGGACATTACAGTGATATGAATGAGGACTGGCTCCCAAGGCAAATCTATCAACCCTATGGTAGGCCTGGAATAGGAGAGAGAGGAGGAGGAGGAGTTTGAAGAGAATAGTTGTGGAGCACCAAAGGTTAGGAGAGGAAGAAGGGTCAATGTAGCAATCTTTAGACAATATGCAGAGGTGAGAAAAGGGTGTATATGATAGAGTAGTCCAAGTTTCTGATTTACAAATTTAGTAACTTTGGAAACATGATCGTTAAAGGACAGCGCAGAGTCCAATGTAACACCCAGATATTTAAAGGTGTGAACCAACTCTAATTTGTCACCATTGAGAGAGGTAATGTTGATGGAGGGGGAAGCATTCTTTGAGTGGGGATGGGGAGTGAATAGCATGCATTTGGTTTTCTTTTTATTGAAGGCAAGATGATTTTGGTTGAACCAGGCTTCGAGAGAAGCAAAGTGACAGGCAAACTCTCTATTAATTAGATCAATGTGTGGTGAGGAGAGATAAAGGATTGTATCATCTACATATAGGTGAATGGAAGCCCCTCTGCAAAAGCTGGGAAGGTCATTAATGAATAGAGAGAATAACACAGGACCCAAGTTGGATCCATGTAGAACTCCATGAGTTATAGGCCTAGAATCAGAAAGGGAACCATTCCACTTAACTCTTTGGGAGTGGCTGGATAAATAGCTTTTTGCCCAGTTCAGGACGCTGGAATCCAGACCGATTAAATGAAGCTGATGAAGCGGAAGATTATGGTTCACCAGATCAAACGCTTTAGTGAGGTCCATGAAGAAGGCACCTGTGGCCAAACCTTGGTCCATTGCCTGAAATATGTCAGTTATCACTTTAATTAGGGCAGTTAGGGTACTATGATTCCTTCTGAAGCCATGCTATGATGAAAGCAGTTTGTGAGATTCAAGGTAGTCCTGCAGTTGATTATATGCTATGCACTCTTAGATCTTTGCCAAGGGACAGAGGATTGAAATAGGCCTGTAGTTGTCAAAAATAGAGTCAGAGCCACCCTTATGCACCACAACAACTACTGCCACCTTCCATTTGTCTAGCACAGTATTAGAGATGAAGTAGCGATTGAACAAGTTGTGGACAGGGTGAGCAAGGGCTGGAGCACCCAAGTATAAGGAGTAATGGCCAGGAGAGCAGTCTGATTTTAGATTTGAGAGAAGCTTCTGCACCTCTTTAAGGGTGGCCATCTTCAGGTGGCACTTTGGACGAGACTCAGAGGTGTGCAGGTTGGCTTGGGTAGAGGGGGTAGAGGGGGAGTTTTGGAATGGCGAGGTGTACTTATGAAGAATGGTGAAGAAGTTATTAAATCCAGAGGTGATGGATGGGGAATCAGGAAGGGTAGTGCCGTTGGTAGTAATGGAGCTCAGGACTTCTATGACCTTCCTTTTTACTAGGGAGTTGACTTACCTCCGGAATTCCTTGGGATTACAGAGGTGCTCTGTTTGTAGAGATTTCAGATGGTGGAATTTGGCTTTGTTAAGTGAATTTCTGCACTTATTTCTCAATTGTCTATAGGTTTGCCAGTCCAAAGAAAGTCCACTCTTTTTGTAGGTCTGCAATGCTTTGTCATGGAGTTTCATGAGAGATCTGATCTCCTTTTTGAACCAAGGAGCCTTTACACCCTTGGACCTACATTTTCTAAGGGGAGCATGGCGATTGACAATTTGTGTGAAGGAGGAGATTAGGAAGTCCAAGGCTTGATTAGTATCAGGGAGTGTATTAATAGGTTGCCAGTCAGTGTTGTTGATGGAGGCTATGAAGCTGCCAGCATCGAACTTGACATGTCCCAGACCAGGGAGATCCTGGCTGCCTATACTGCTGGCACAAGGATGTTGTACTGCCATTTCAGGAATCTTAGCAGTACTCAAAGCTTTAAAGGAAAAGAATAACACAATAGAAAGAACAAACATTAGACTGCTCAAATGGTGGACAAAAGCAATGATCACATGCTATACATAGATACCTGAAAGATTTTGTTAATAAACATCACCATTTTTTCCCTAGATTTCCCGCACTTAAATAACAAAAGGGCAATAATACTAAGGGAGATACTAACCAACTCTTTCAATTTTAAGGTTAAGCTAAGAAGTAAGGGGTACCTCAGACTAGTAAGCCCCCCAAAAAACATAAAGAAACCACAAAAGGGACAAAAAGGAAAATCAGAATATTAATAACAAGTGAAAGGGAACAGTAATGAATACTAGAAGCATCATCAACACAGTGGATGAATTAGCACTTTTAGCTAATAAAAATAACTTAGCAATCATTGTCATGACAAAACCTGGTAGACCTCAGACACAGCATGGGGTAGAGGAATAGAGGGATATAGCTTACATCATTTAGACAGGTAAAGTAGAAAAGAAGGCGTCGTTGTACTCTATCTCAAAGACAGAATAAATGCCTTCAATATTTCTAATAAAATAAAACTAGGAAACGAGGATGCTGTAGAAGCTGTATGGGTTGAAATAGTTAGCAGCACTACTAAAAGTCTTACGTTATATGATTAGCCATTGTTCTGTATACAAATTAGCCTGCTCAAAATCCTTGTTGTGCACATTCTAAACTGTTGTGCGCATTCCAAGCAGTTGTTCAGCACAGTTCAAAGGTCCTAAAATGTTAAATTCCTCATTCACCCAACAGCTAAATGATTACTAACTACATAGTGCCCACATTTTTACCTTTTAACTTGTAAACATCTGTAAATTTTAATTTTGATCATAGAAAAGAACAAGAAATGGCAAGTTTGTTTCTATTGTTTTTCATTGGGGAGGGAACACTTCTATAACTCCTGTGTACAAGACCATATACTATATAAAATTAAATATGGGCGACCACACTCAACTCAACATGTCTTTCCATCTTGGGGTTGAGATGACTGCATGCACCTCTCAAGCTTTGCTCTAGAGGTCCATATGCTGTCATCTCAACCCTTTAATGGAAACACAGCCTTGTTGTGTATGGTTGTCCATATATTATTCTCTATGTAATTGCAATTTGTTGTAGGCTACCAGATACCAAAAGGGATTACACAGAAAACTTACTGCAGGAGATGGAGATTGTCTACAGAAATGGCGAATCCTTTATATAAGGTGACTTTAACCTTGGTGACATACTGTAGACTGGGATCTCATGTCAGCAACTACTAGACAGGCAAATACTTTGTTGAAAAAACAGAACAAATGGGTTTATCACAGCATGTGTCGAAACCTATGACAGGCACTTCAATTCTACATCTAGTCTTTTCCACAGAACAGACTACAATAAAATCCAGTACCGTCAACACCCCTGAATGTACAAGTGATCACAACACAGTCTTGCTTAACATTAATACTAAACATAATGTACTTTAAATCATGACATAATGGAAATATATCAATATAAAACAACAGATGCAATAAGAATAAATAATGTTATCAATAGTATCGATAGGAAACACAATTTAAAAATAAATTAGTCAACGAAAGGTGTGTTACAGTTTAAGGATATAGTAATAGACATTAATGACTTTATACCTAAAATTAAGATACATATTAAAAGAGGAATAACACCTGTAGCTATCATTGAAACTCAGGAAGATAGTTAATAGAAAAGACAAGATATACAATAAATATCAAAATGAAAAACAGCAGAACCATGGGCGAAAATCAAAGAAATGCATAGACACAATAAAAATGTCATAAAGAGAGCAAAAAATGGACACCTTACTAGCTTTAATGCAAAAAAGGAGAACTATAAGATCTTTCAAAGTTATATAAATTCCTAAAGAAAGAGAACAATGATACTGATCTGATACTAAGTCATAATATATTAGTAAGCAAACCACTGGACATTGCTGAAATATTTAACAATAATTTCTGTAGAGTTTTTTTTTCAATTAGCCTAAATGTGACACAAGAAATAAGTGGCTCAGTTTCAGATAAAATTAATATCACACAACGTATTATTAATGATAAATAAAGATTAGCAGCTCCAAACACCTGTGTGCTCCATAGATCTGACCTGTCTCATGCAGTTCTAACCCTGTTCCTGAAGTGACATCTGCTGCTACGGAAGGCACGGGGTCATGTCGTCACTTGCAAAAACCACATGGCAATGAATGCCGCAAGGAAAAGAGCACTGTCCAAAACAGGGTGGGAAAATACAGACACCCGTTGGCAACAGCACAGCCCCAACAAAACAGATGGGAGTTGTTTCTTTATGCAGAGGGCTTCACCACGCAGGCAACTCCACACTTAATATAGTCAACTCTGGAGTGTCGTGGACTTTAGGGATGGGGAGAATGTCGGGAGGGGGGAAATTACTAGTTTCCATGACAAAAAAATTGTAGAAGGAAGGAAACCTAGCAGGAACTGAACCATGATCCCAGTCCTCCTACCATGCCATGTGCTGATGGCCTAGCCACTCAACCACAGCAGTGGCTTGGTAGTCCACCCCAGCACGTGGCAACTTCAGCCTTCTTCAGGAAACACACAGAGCGATGGGGGGGCAGTAATACCTTACCGCTATTATATCACTGCCACTCTAAATTCCTTCTTACTTTACACAGTGTGTTTCTTGCAGTGCTCTTCTTGGTGTGCTTTTTTGACCCAGTACCCTACAGAAAAGTGCCCATGTCTGTGATTGTATGGCTACTGGCTGTGGGACTGAGCTCCAAACACCCGAACTGCCTTACAGGACTAACATCTGACTCCTGGCCACTGCATTGTCTGGTAAGCTAAGGTGGGTGGCTACTGGAGCTGAGTAGGGACAGTGACATCACTGGGGGTGGGTACAGCCAATATAAAAGGGCTGCCACACAAGTGGTAAAGATTAACAGCTCCAAACACCTTTGTGCTCCATAGATCTGACCAATTTTATGCAGTTCTTAACTCTGTTCCTGAAGTGACATCTGCTACTACAGAATAGAAAAGTGCCTGTGCTCATGACTGTATGGCTACCACCAGTGGGACTGAGATCCAAATATCAGAACCACTTTACTGGACTATCCTCAGACTCCTAGCCACTGCATTGTTTGGTAAGTTAAATGGGGGCTACCAGAGTCGAGCAGGGCCAGCTATAGCATTGGTGTGGTTATAGTCAGTATAATGGAATGACCATGCAATGGGTGAAGATTAGTGGCTCCAAACATTTGATTTTGTGATTGTTAGGAGATCCTCCACTGTTTTTATTAAAATTAGGAAAAAAGGGAGTTATGCTATAAGATGAAAGTTTGGCAGTCGGTTATGATGCTCTTACTTATTTCTGGCTCAGTTTACCCTCACCCAGGCCCCAATAACCAGGATTTCCTGTAAATGTCCAATCACTCAACAGATCTTTGAATACTCTGACTGTTGTTCATATCAATATTCAGACCCTTCTTTTCAAATGGGTACATTTTGTGGCTTGAGTTGAAACAAATAAGTTTGATGACCATTCCTTACTGAGACATGGTTAAGTAGTATAGCAATGGACAATGAGATAAAACTTAATGGCTATTCTTCCTACAGGCATGATAGAACAGGGAACAGGGGAGGTGGTACACTCATTTATGTAATTTCTAGACTTTAGAAAAAAGAGCACTCCTTTCACTCAATTATTAATAGATGCAATTTTACATCAGTTGATATTATTTAGGCACTAGGAAGTGCCTAACAGTAAGCTCCATATGTCTACTCCCAGGCTTTACTGAAGCTGGTCTAGAAAATGTCACTGCCTTTAAAAAGTCCTTGCCTGTTAATTGTAAATGGATATTAGCTGGAGATTTTAAATATTAATTGGGGGCATGAGTCACTATCCTTGGCATAGGACGTATTTCAAGAAAGAAGTTACCAGACCCAGTTATAAAACTGAATATGGTAACACATTGGACTTGCTGATGGTCACTCATCCATCTAGGGCAGTTAATTTTGGAGTACTTCCTGATGTATTGAATGACCACTCCACAATCTTATGTGATTGGTCTGCTAAGAGAGCTGGACTACCGCTGATATATATTTACACCAGAATTCTTAATCCACTAAGAATTAATCATTTGAAATCTGCTTTTGCTGAAGTTGGCTGGGCTTTTTTGGAGTTGATTTCTGATTCAAATGTAGCTCTGGACAAGTTCTGAAATGTATTCACTAGTGTCTGTGACAGGATCGTACCCAAGACAAAAATGGGGATCAGAGCATCTAAAAAGGAAAAGATTACCTCTATAATACATAGAAACTGTTATACCTCACACAGGCTGAATTTAATGAACCCTAATTATTTTTATTTATGTTTGAGAGGCAAATCAGAAAGGCCCTATTTACACTGGGCTTGTTAAAACATTTAAAAGTTCCTAAAATGTTTTAAGAAGCCCAAACATGGTTTGTATTCACACTGATCATGGTTTGAAACAGCGTTTAAAAACATTTTGAACCCTGCAAACTACCTAGTCTTGAAACTGGTTTAAAACATGGTTTCCTAATGAAACATGGTTAGCCAGTGGCGTGAACATGAGTGCTATCCATGTTTCTCCTTTGCACTGTGTTATTAGTCCTCTCTCTACCCAGCATTCTTTGCAGAACAGTACTGTGTTTGGAAAAGTTACAGCCTCTAGTGTGGATGGAGCTGTACCATGCTTAAACATGGTAGATGACAGTGTCGGCAGGCTTCCGTGGTGAGTTTGAAAACTTTTTAATAACGTTTTTTTTAAATGATTCAACATTTAAACAGGGCCAAAATGGCACACATGAACATATGCTTGTGGAATGCTGGATGGTAGATGCATTCTGGTACAAAATTCTGAATGTCCTTTCTAGAATTACAGCTAATCATTTGAAGAAAAATAAGGAATGTTTACTGTTATTATTTGTTTTATAGAAAGAATCCGTAATATTTGTCATCAAAGACTAATACAAATTGGGTTAATAAATATATTCTGATGAAGTGGAAAGACTCGACTCCACCAGATTTTAACACATGGATAAACTTAATAGTAGATATCTATACATTGAGAAAAGAACAGATTCATTTGACAAGATTTGGCTAGACTTTAGTAAATTTATCAGCTCAAGAGAAATTTTGATTAATTTAGGTTATCTATTTTTGACATTTGTAACAAATGATAAGAAAATCAAATGTGTATTAATGGTGTTTGCATCTTAACATTTATTAGATTATGTAAGACTTTGATTTCTGCTGTACCCCAGAGGGAATTTATGTATATGGGTATTTTGCAAGGCATATGAATCTATGTACCATCCTTGCTGAAATAATAAAAAAGGAATGGATCACCTCAGAAATTTTAAATCTAATGAAAATGAGAGATACGGTTTACAAAAAGTATGGAATTACTAGGGATCCACAAGTGTTAATTGATTTCAAATTTTTACAAAATAAATTTAAAACTGAAGTAAGGTCAGGCAAATCTGAATGTTACAGAAAAAAATCAATGCAGTGATTTTGGTAATTCAATGAAGATCTGAAACAGTCATAACTCCCTTTTGAGGAAGAAGTATAAGTCAAATATTTTAACTCTAAGGAATGAATAAGTATCGGTTAGTGACCCACAATTGATTGCTGAGATGTTTAACACTTACTTCGGTAATACAGAGAAATTTAGGCTGGAACCTAGTTTGGAGATGCCTGGACAGTATAATAGGATTATAGAGGGAGCTATTCATCCTAAATTTTATTTTCATATTATTTCTCCAAGTACCGTGGTGGATTATATTAAGAAGACCAACCGTGGCCAGGAATTGACTTTGATGAATTGGACTATAACATTCTTAAATGGTTATTACTGAGTTGGCAAAACCAGCATTTTTACTTTTCAATCATTCTTTAAAGTTTTGCTCATTTCCAGAAAATGGAAAGTGGCCATTGTTAAGCTTATCCATACACGTGCCAGTCATGTATTCTGTATTTCTCTAGTGGCACCCTTATCAAACATTTTAGAATGAATAAGATTTGATGAGGTATCCATTTTTCTGGAAGAATATAATATTATCACAAATGTGCGAGATGGGTTCAGGGCATCTCATAGTACATCAACAGCCTTAATGAGGTTCACCAGTAACATTCAGTGTGCCATTGATAAGGGCCACTATGCTGGGGCAATTTTTGTGGAACTCACCAAAGCTATCAATTTGGTTAGTCACAAGCTGCTAGCTGAGGATTTGCTGAGGTGTCATTCCTCATCAGGGCCAGGATTCAAAAAAACAATGCAAAGTGCATGCAGAAGTTTGAGCGGCACCTCCCAGTTGCTCTTTAGGACAAATGTACTATTCACAGTCAGATAGCATGGTGTTCTATCTGACTGTAAATAGGGGCTGATGGGGCAGCTCTAACCCAGGAAAAGCAGTGGAATACCCAGTAGTGCTGCCCCCATGGCCAGCCAGAACAATGGCCCAGTAGCCAATAGCACCCAGGCACTAATGTGCCATTCACAAAAGTAGCTATGCAAATGAGCCCATTGGGCATGCAAAGTGCTAGTGGCCAATAGAATGCCTATTATGGACTCATTTGCATGGCATTAGGGTGGTGTTGTGGGGGCCCCTTTACCAGCTCAAGCTCCATGCAGCCGCATTTCCCAGTAGTCAAGTGGTGCTCTACTCCAATTGTGGACCTGAGATCCATACAAAGTGTTTTCATAGTGTAGTGTCCAATCTCCCTTTCTGATCACCAATCCCTGTATACAATATCCATTTTCCATAGTGTAGTGTCCCAGCCCCCCTTCCCATTCACTGATCACCACCCCATAACAAACACATATACTTCCTGGTAGTCTAGAGGTCCCACCCAGTCCCTGAACCTTGTCCCGTGCAATGTGTAATACCATAACTCTGGTGATCTAGTGTCTCTCCCACCCTGCTTGATATTGTTCCTCCACCCCACTCCCCCTAACCAGATCCCAGCCAGTGACCAACATAACCCACCTCTCACCACTGTGGCTGGCCACCGACTGAGCTCTCAGTGAGCACATACTGTCTATGGTAAGCCTCATTGACAGTGATTGAAAGCTCAGTCTCTGTCAATGGGCCATACCATAGACAATACATGCTCACTGAGAGCTCAGTCTGTGGCCAGCTGCAGTGGTGAGAGATGAGCTGTGCTGTCACTGGCTGGGGATCTGGTTGGGAGAGAGTGTGATGGAGGAACACTACTAGGCAGGGTAAGTGGTGGGGAGACCACTAGACCACCAAGGTATGGTATTAAACATTGCACAGGACAGGGTTTGGGGACAGGGTGGGACAACTAGACTACCAGGGAGTATATGTGTCTGCCATGGGATGGTGATTGGTGACCAGGGAGGGAGGGACCATTACATTATGGAAAATGGGAATAAAACATATTGGGTGGGGGATCGGTGGCTGGGGAGGGGGAGGGACCAGTACTCTATGGAAAATGGGAATTAAACATATTGGGTGTGCTATCAGTGACCAGAGAGGGGGTGGGACACTACACTATGAAAAATGGGTATTTTATACAGGGATCAGTGATCATGGAGGGGGTGAGACACTACATTACTGAAACTGTATTGAGACATGTTGGTGAGAGATCAGGTACTGGGGAGTGACGCTACACTATGGAAACATTATTTTAAAATTTTGGATGAGCATCAGGGAGTTGAGGAGGGGCACTACACTTTGGCAAAGTGCTTTTTTTTCCAGTCAGGTGGATGATCAGGGAGTGGGGAAGGGGCCACCGTACCTCCACCAACTACTAGGGTTCCGTGGATTACTGTCATTTTTTTTCTGGCAGTACTATGCGCCACACAAGGTCCTTTGCAATGGCCCATGGGTGAAGCAAAACCTTTGTGACTGGGATTGTAGGGATATGCAGGTCCCCTTCCCTTCATTTGCATTGCAGCCCCCCTCACTACTTTGCCTGGGTGCAAACTCAGTTTGCGGGGCAAACTGGTCTTTGTGAATGCCAACTATTCACGAAGTCCAGTTTGCCCCTGGGCAAAGTTTTGTGAATCTGGTCCCTGATGTTGTAACATGGTTCTCAAATTAGCTTTCTGGGAGATCTCAGATCACATCATTAGTTTGTTGTTTATTGGGTCCCCTTCCTAATTTTTGTGGAGTTCAACAGAGATCCATTTTAGGACCCCTTCTTTTTTCTTTGTTGTTAAATTCTATTCCCTCTACATGTAATAGGGCTGAGGTCATTTTGTATACTGATGATGCTGGCATAGTAAGCTCCAACTCTGATGTGAAGGAAGCTGTCAGTGATGTTAAAGCAGATTTTTATGCATTTCAAAACTGGCTCCTGATCAATAAGATGGTCCTGAATACAAAAAAAAACAACTAAATGTATTATTCTTTTTCAGGGGCAAGGACAGTAAGGGATTTCAAATTGTTGGTGTATGATCTTAGAGGTACACCACTTGAACAAGTTTACTGTTTCAAGTTTCTTGGTGTTTTTATTGATGAAACTTCATCATTTGAACAGCATACAAAACATGTTATTAACATAATACATCAGAGGCTAGGGACCTTAGTCAGAGTAAAGAACTTTTTGACCCCTGAAGCTAGGAAACTATTGGCTGACAGTCTTCACTTTTCTCTAGTGGACTATGGCCTTACTGTTTATTCTGTGGCAAACAAGTGTGCATATTCCAAACTATGGGTAACTTACAATGGCATCTGTAGATTTATAATCAATCTACCTATATGCACTCATCATTGTGACCTTTATGCCTCCTCTGGTTGCTTTTCTTTAGAGAGCAGGTGTACGTTTAGTCTGCCTATTCTAATGCAAAAAACTCTTTACTTCTGCTTCCATCCTCAGTCTCCTTATTGCTTAAAACTAATGAAAATATACATGATGCTAGATCTGTTCAATTCAGGCAATATACTCTCATGTTTTAAAATGTCACAAAGTCAAAGATCCCTTCTTTGCAGAGCTCCATTGTATTACAACTCATCACCAACTGCAATTAAGAACTCTTCTATTGTACATTTATTTAAAGTTTTACTCAAGGACTGGCTAAATTCTAGAAATGTTTGTACATGTTATGATTCATAATGATTGTTTTATTATATTTTTTATTTGTATTGTTCCATTGTATTATGTTGTATTGTTCCATATAGACTTCACGCTAACGAAAACAGGCATTTATGCCCATTGGCTCACAAGTATAAAAAATGAAAATGGAATGAAAAAGGAATCAAGTTTAAAATAATTCATCACCAAGCCCAGATAACATATCTCCATATATGCTTAAAATTACGATAAATAATATTTATTTATTTAAAATTGTTAACCAGGACAGGCACATTCAGCTGAGGCACATTTCCAGTTGCAGCCTGGGGGAAAGGGGAAGGGGAGAAGCACAGTTACAAACAAAATACAGCTAGAGAGTTGATGGTTACAATGAGAATGATGTAAAGAGTGTAAGTTGATTGCAGTACAGACAAAATGGCAAACCATTGCATATGGAGAACAACTGAATTAGCATACAAATCATTTCTAAAAAATTGGGCAAACTCAAAGTGCATTGTGCCAAAGTGAAGGGATGCCTAATTGGTGCTGAAAGTAGGAATCAAATCAGGTTGATAAACTTTGGGGTTGCTGGAATTAAATGTTACAGAGCAAGGAGAGAAAAAGGTGGCTCAGAAGGCAAAGATAAGCATGGGTTCAGGAAGAGGGTTGGCAGGAGTAAGGGGGAGGAGTTTCAGCTGACATATAATGATGGGATGGGAGGGGGAGAGATGGATGGAGGAGGGTAGCTGATTCCAGAAGGAGGGGAGATGATATGAGAAAGCAGATCTTCTGGCTGAGGACTGTGAATGGGGAAGGGAGAATATGCATGGCTCATGAGTTAGGGAATAGGAGGAGGGGAAGGGGAGATAAGATGGGATATGTATGAGTGGAGGGACCCAAACCTGTATTTAGATATGAAGGAAGCACAGTGGGACGGGTGACATGAGTGGTAAGGGAGGATGAATAGAGAGGAGTACTGAAGCATGTAGAAATCATCACAAAAAGAAGAACTGTTGGAGAAAGGAATGCAAGATGGTGGAAATGAGCAGGGAATGGTTCTACCATGATAGTTCCACCATTACCAATTCTGCATGTTGTGGTGATGGAGAAGGACATAGAGATTGTGGTGGTGGGACAGGAACTGGGAGTCCTTGTGGTAGAACTGAGAAGAATATTTGAGCTGTACATGTGATGGTACAGCCAAAGAAAGCATGGCACATTAGTCGACAGAAATCCTTTAGTTTCACTACCATATGCATGCAACTTTCCCAGCTGGTCATCTAGGGCATCTTGTGATAAACTGCCCATATCAAAGCAGAAGCACACTGGTCTCTCTCCGCACCCTCTCAACCACTGTCAAGTGTTTCTAGTTCCCATACCCAGGATAGAAGAGTCCCATCCAGATCTGCAAAGGCAACCCCCCATTCATCTCAAATTATTAAATGACAGCAGCTGCTACAACTGCTACCTATGCATGTTCATGGATAATTGCATGTTCCACTTGAGGCACTTACTATATGATCCTGACCCAGTCCACAGTTCTGGTATCAAAAGCAGCAGTGGAACCCAACCCTGTGCTAATGCCCAGTTATCATGTGAGGAAGGTGACACTGAGTCTGGTTCTGGCACAGACTCCAGTATTACTTCATCACCAGAGTAATAATTACAGATGTTCTTGGGGGTAGACATTGGTGACAGTGGAAGGTATACTAACCATACAAGTCTACAAAAGCAAATAAGTACAACAGCTCCACCACTAGAGCAGGGTGGAGAAGAAGGATCAGGAAGAAGGTGCAAAAGTAGTAGTGAAGAAATGGAAGAGGAGGGGGATACGACAGCAGATATGGGAGAGGAGGATGAAGAATGACAGGAGTTTTTAAGTGTGATGTCAGTTATACCAGTGACTAGTGGTGATGATGGCTTTGTAATTCTGAGGAATGGAGGTCATCACAGAAGGAGGTTTCTCAGTGTCTGTCAGTGGGATCCTGATGAAGGACAACATGTGTCAGTGGGTTGTGGGCATGTGGCATGATGTTGCTCTTGCTTATCTCCTCCACTCCCTGTCATTTGCTTCTGGCTTCAGAAAACAACATATCCATTTCATCTAAAATTAGGCTTTCCCTTCATACATAATTACATAAAGCTAGATAAAAATAATTACAGTGTCATTAAAGTAACAACCACAGACATTGCTTCCATCATGAATCACGTTTTCTTGTCAGTGGTTACACTGGATATGTTTAGGTAGGGGAACTCTCACATATAGATTTCAAGGTGGTGGAGCTGTCATTTCTAGATGGTGGAACTCTCCCATAGTAGTCAACAGAGAAAGATGACTGAGGTGATGGAAGTATCATACAATTGTTTAAAAGGTGGTAGAACTGAGTTTCTGTGGATTCCTGGCCAGTTTAACTCCTGTTTCTTGTCATGTACAGTACGTAAGCAATAAGACACATGGGGGTGTGCATTAGACATTTCTAATGCACATTCAGGGGCATAGTGAGGCATGTGTCTGCAGGCTGAGTGCCTCCAGTCCCTAGCCATGCGTTAGAAATGTCTAATGCACACCCCTGGGAGTGTCTTATTCCACTTATAAAATGGACAGTGGATTTTACAGTCATTTAAAACTAAAAATTAATGGGGTAAAATAGTATAATAATAAGCTCTCTGAGGTATTTTGATGTAAAATAGTTCCTCCGCCTGAGTATTTTTTTGTCCAACGTAGTTTTGTCCTGCTGTGGCCACTTTAGCTCTAGGTGGTTGTCATGGTTTCCTCCCACCCACCCACCCCCAAATGCTGATGGATTTTAACATGTATTTTAGTTACATGTGAATTTACTTGTACGATTTCTTTAACTATGCCCTGATATGATATCAAGAGAGTGAACATGCAAGTGAGCAATGAAGAGTGAGGAAAGCCACAGCCACTTCAGCAGAGACCACAGCTCCAAGTGTGCATTGGAAGAGACAGCATCCTTGTTGGGAAGTGTGTGTCACAAGGAGCAGTGTTTTTTATTTAATTTTTATTTTTAAAAATCACTCTGAAATGTCATGCATGCTGTAGGAAGATACTACTACAAGCATTTCTGTGAGAGAGTGAGAATTGGGAGCGTCAGCTGAAGAAACAGTTTTTCTTTTTCCTGGAAGAATGACAACAGGAGTTAAGACTGTGACAGTGTGACCGGAACAGAACAGGACAAAGAGAAAGATTTTGTGTGAGTCTGCAAGCAAAGTAAGTTGTTGGCGGAACAGCAACTGCTGGGGGTGGGGGGGTGAGGCTTGCTTAGACAAACAACATTTTCCATGGCCGGCCCATTGGCGCAGTGGTTGGATTTCCACTTGCGATGCCAGTGACCCGGGTTCGGGAATGAACTCGGGACGCTGGACGGCCTGCTTGGGGGAGGCAGCTTGAGCATCCCACAACTGTTCTCTGTCTCCAGGGAGGGTAGGGGTCATGACCTGGTGCTGAAGCGACCACTGGCAGAGGCCGGTGGTAGAGCAGCATGTCGGGGTCATTAGGGGTGGTGTGTGACAAACGTCGGCTCTCGCCTTGATGCCCGGACGTCATGCACCTTAAGAAAGCCAGGAAAATTGCTTGCTGGCCTCCAGATGATGGCTGTCTGTTCCTGAGGGTCTCCGGTGCCTCCTGTTCCCCAGCAGCATCCCTGGGCCTTAGAAGTGTGCGCTGGGGCTATCCTTCCCCGGGTGCCTTCCCCTCGGAGGAGAGGGACCCACCCGGTGAAGGGATACACCGGGATATCCCGGGGGTCAGCTACGATCTGGGGAATCAGGGGAGGGCCAGGTAAGGACAGGGGAGGTCAGGGGGAACTTGCAAGAGCCCGAAGGAGTGGAGGACCAGCGAGCATGGTGCAGAAAAATAGATCATACAAAAAAAAAAAACATTTTCCAGTGGGGGGATGCTGCTTCTGTGGCATTTCAGGACTGTTGGGGATGGAAGAGCAGTGACTCCAGGATAAACTCAAGCTCAAATGTCCAGAAACAGTTTTTAGAGAGGGGTCACCAACTAGTATAAAGAGGTTTAGGATATCATAAAATCTGAAATGTGACAGTTTGCACTTCATTTTGTTTGGTGGTGAGCAGGACTCTGTTCCAAGTGGTCTGCCACCTGCTGGTTGGTGCTTTCTGCTAGAAAAATGTGTCTAATAAATTTAATTCATAGAAAAAGTCAATTGCTGCTGAATTTATGTAAATAAATGTGTTTGTTTTGCCTTGTTCGATACTTTTGAGGTGAATGGGCTGTGTTGGAAAATGGAGGTGTTGTTTATGCAGGGAAAAAAATGGCTGGTTTTGAAAACTGAAAATTCTAACTGAGAATTCTGAGCCCAAAAGCATTGCTCCAATATACCTTCCATATGTCATAGGGCATCTGCTGCTGGTCTTGTTATTAGCCATGCATTAGACAATTCTAATGTACGGCTAATAGCCAATCAAATTTCTCAAAATCCTAGACCCACTTTTAAAGCATAAACAAAACATTCATCTTGAATCACGGTTTCTTATATATGAATAGATAACTATAAGTTATAATAATTTATAAAGACATTAAAATAACAACCACAAAAGCTGACTTCCATCACAAAATACATTTTCTCATCCTATATAGATGAATAAAGATAACAGAAACATAGAAACATAGATGTTGATGGCAGATAAGGACAGCAAGGCCCATCCAGTCTGCCCATTTTTTCTTCCTTATGAATGTGCCATAGGCCTGTACTCTGTCAATGGCCTACCTAAACATAATTATCTTTATTGCTCCCTTATGCCTATCCCATGCCTGTTTGAAGCCCTGCACTGTATTCATATCCACCACTTCGTGAGGTAGGCCATTCCATGCATCCACGACCCTTTCTGTGAAAAAGAACTTCCTCACATTACCCCTTTATTGGCCTCCCTCTAATCTCATGCTGTGTCCTCGTGTACAGATATTTTTCTTATATTGAAACATGTTAGAATCTTTCGCTTTGTTAATGCCCTTAAGATGTTTGAATGTTTCGATCATATCACCCCTCTCTCTCCTTTGCTCTAGAGTATACATATTGAGCTAGGTTTATCTGTCCTCAAATGTTTTCTGATGCAGTCTCTGCACCATTTTGGTTGCCCTTCTCTGGACTTCCTCCATTTTGTTAATGTCCTGGTGCAGGTGTGGCTTCCAGTACTGCACGCAGTACTCCAGATGGGGCCTAACCAGTGTCTTGTAAAGAGGGATCATTATCTCCCTCTTACGAATTGCAATAATCCTATTAATACACCCTACCATCCATCTAGCTTTACCTACTGCTTTAGTGGTCTGTTTGGACAATTTCAGGTCATCTTTGATGATGATGCCCAAGTCTCTTTCTTCCCTTGTGATTGCCAGCAACTCCCCTCACAACCTATAGGTGGCTTCAGGGTTTCTCGTCCCTATGTGTATGATCTTGCACTTCTTTGCATTAAACCTCAGCTGCCACTCTTCCAACCCTTTTGCCAATTTATCCAGATTTCTTCTCATTCTGCCTACCCCATCTGGATCATCTACTCTGTTGCAGATCTTGGTGTCATCTGCAAACAGACAAACCTTACCCTCCAGTCCATCTGCAGTGTCACTGATGATCTTGAAGAGGACTAGCCCCAGGACTAATCCCTGAGGTACCCCACTTGTGACTTGCATCTCTTCTGACTGTATACCGTTTACCACCATTCTCTGTTTTCTGCCTGACAACCAGTTTGCAACCAGGTTGACCAACTTCTGACCCTCCCCAAGCATACCCAGGTTATTAATCTATCTTCTATGTGGAACAGTATTGAAAGTTTGCTGAAGCTTTGCTGAAGTCAAGGTAAGCAACATCAACTGCACCGCCATGGTCCACCACTCTCGTTACCCAGTCAAAGAAATCTATGAGATTAGTTTGACAGGACCTTCCTGATGTAAACCCATGCTGTCTTGGATTCTGTGCTTCTATGATTAGGTAGGCCATTGACAGAGTACAGGCCTATGGCACATTCTATGTTTCTGTTATCTTTACTCATCTATATAGGATGAGAAAATGTATTTTGTGATGGAAGTCAGCTTTTGTGGTTGTTATTTTAATGTCTTTATAAATTATTATAACTTATTGTTATCTATTCATATATAAAAAACCGTGATTCATGATGAATGTTTTGTTTATGCTTTAAAAGTGGGTCTAGGATTTTGAGAAATTTGATTGGCTATTAGCCGTACATTAGAATTGTCTAATGCATGGCTAATAACAAGACCAGCAGCAGATGCCCTATGACATATGGAAGGTATATTGGAGCAATGCTTTTGGGCTCAGAATTCCCAGTTTGAATTTTCAGTTTTCAAAACCAGCCTTGGCTCTTTTAGTACCTTGGGATGTATGCCATCAGGTCCCATTGCCTTGTCCACCCTGAGCTTAGCAAGCTCTTGTAGGGCCCTTTCTTTTGTGAAGGGACTAGTGCACACCTCCCTCCCTCCTGTGTCCATGGTGCTGAGCTGAGGGCCCTGCTCTACCCTCTCCTCATTAAAAACTGAGCAGAAGTATCTATTTAGGATAGATGCTTTTCCTTGGTCCTCTTCCACACACTCCCCCTTATCCCCATTGATTTTAGCAATACTCCCTCTGGATTTTCTCCTTTCACTAATGTATCTATATATAATAATACAATAATAATAATACTTAGTAATGAAATTAAAGAAACAACCACAAAAGTCGACTGGTCCTGAAAACAACAATTTCAACACAAAATCATATTTTCTTAGCATTTATTTATTTACTGAAATGTTTTACCAGGAAGGCACACTGAGCAACAGGTTGCACATCTCCCGGTGTGACCTGGGGGAAGGGGTACAATAGGGATGAGACATTTTACCTTCAAGTTACAAAGATCAGCATAGCATACAATTAATTAAGGCAGTTGTTACATACAGTGTCGCATACATATGTAATTTGTGAGAACAATTAATAAGTGAACAAGTGCTATCGTGAAATAAGGGGTGAAAGAGAGAGAGGATGAGATGACAGATAGTGCAGAGTCATGTCTGGGAGAGACCCCTTCAGGATGCGGGAACCAGTGTCTTGTAAAGAGAGATTATTACCTCCCTTTTCTGACTTGTGATACCCCTACTGATACACCCTAATATCCCCCTAGCCTTCCCTACTGCTTTAGTGGTCTGCTTGGATGATTTCAGGTCATCAGTGATGATGATGCCCACGTCTCTTTCTTCCCTTGTGACTGCCAGCAACTCCCCTCCCAGTCTATAGATGACTTCAGAGATTCTCTTCTCTATGTGCACGATCTTGTGCTTCTTTGCATTAAACCCCAGTTGCCACTCTTCCGTCCATTTTACTGGTTTATCCAGATCTCTTCTCATTCTGCTCACCCCATCTGGATCATCTACTCTGTTGCAGATCTTGGTGTCATCTGCAAAAAGACAACCATTACCCTCCAGTCCATCTGCAATGTCACTGATGAAGATGTTGAAGAGGACTGGCCCCAGGACTGATCCCTGAGGTACCCTACTTGTGACTTGATCTCTTCTGACTGTATACCATTTACCACCACTCTCTGTTTTCTGCCTGTCAACCAGTGTGCCACCCAGTTGACCAACTTCTGACCCACCCCAAGCCTACCCAGCTTATTAATCAATCTTCTATGTGGAACAGTATCGAAAGCTTTGCTGAAGTCAAGGTAGGCGACATCAACTGCTCCCCCTTGGTCTACCACTCTGGTTACCCAGTCAAAGAAATCTGAGATTAGTTTGACAGGACCTTCCTTTTGTAAACCCATGCTGTCTTGGATCCTGCGCTCCTATGATTTCCAGTTGTTGCACTATCCTTTCCTTTAGGAGTGCCTCCATAATCTTGCCCACTACTGAGGTAAGACTGACTGGTCTGTAGTTCCCTACCTCCTCCCTGCTACCACTTTTGTGGAGCGGGATCACATGAGCCCTTCTCCAGTCTTCTGGGACCTCTCCTGTGCTCAGAGACTCACTAAACAGTTCTAATAATGGTTCTGCTAGTTCCACCCTTAGCTCCTTTAGTACCCTGGGATGTATGCCATCAGGTCCCATTGCTTTGTCCACCCTGAGCTTATCGAGCTCTTATAGGACCCTTTCTTTTGTGAAGGGACTAGTGCTCACCTCCCTCCCCACTGTGTCCATGGTGCTAAGCTGTGGGCCCTGCCCTAACTTCTCTTCAGTAAATACTGCACAGAAGTATCTATTTAGGACATATGCTTTTACATGGTCCTCCTCCTCACACACACCCTTATCTCCTTTGATCTTAGCAATACCCCTCTGGACTTTCTCCTTTCACTAATGTATCTATAGAAAGTCTTGTCACCTTCTTTTACTGTCTGTGCTAGTGTTTCCTTGATTTGGGCCTTTGCCTGCCTTGCTGCCTTCCCTGTTTCCCCTAGGGAAGTTTGGTATGCCTCCCTATCTTCATCCCGCTGTGTTCCCTTATATTTCCTGAAGGGCAGCCTTTTGGTTCTGACCTTTTCTGCTATTGTTTTTGAGAACCAAAGTGATTTCCTTCTTCTTTTGCACTTCCTTTTCTCTCTAACACAATGGGATGTTGCTCAAGTATTGTATTCTTAATGCTTTCCCACTTTGCCTGTACCCCCTCACCTGTATTTCTTTTTGCCAGGGCTAGCTTAACTCTGTTGGCCATCTTCTCAAAGTCAGCTCCTCTGAAGTCTCATATTTTTGCCTTGGAATGGGATGGTTTATTTGTAATGGCCAAATTGAACCATATCATGTCATGGTCACTAGCCCCCAGGTGACCTTCTGCCTGGAGATCTGTGATCCTTTCCTCATTACTAGAGCTAGGATAGCCCTGTCTCTTGTGGGTTGCTGTACAAGTTGTGTGAGGTCTTCCCCTTACAGGGAATCTACCATGTGTCTAGTTCTGGCAGATGTTCCTGCTGTTATTGACCAATCTGTATCTGGCATGTTGAAGTCTCCCATCATCAGAACCTCCCCTTTAGCTGTTATGTTTTGTATATCTTCTAACAGTAATGTGTCTGTGTCCTCCTCCTGGTCTGTGGGCCAGTAGACAACCCCAGTTCATATGGCTGTCCCATTTCCTGTTTCCAGGGTGACCAACAGTTCTTCTGGCTCCTCAAGTGTATTCTGAATTTCTGTAACTTTGATATTTTCATTGACATACAGATCCATTCCACCCCCTTTTTGCACCTCGGTCTCTTCTGAACAGTACATAGCCAGGTACTGAAGTCTGCCAAGTATGGTTACTGGTAAACCACATCTCGTTAATTGCTACTACAGTGCAAGCCACTTAAAGTGGACACGGTTTGCATGGACAATCAGTTTCCACAGACAGTATTTTAAAACCAAAACCAAATCCTATACTTCCTTAATACTGTGTGCCTTTTAATGAGGACTTGGTATGCTGGCAACTGTGGATAATGGAAGGGCAGTTAGTAGGCAATTATGCTGCCTTCACACCTCCATTTAACACCTCCCAATGTGGAGGAGCAAGAATAAGAACCCCCCCGATGAGCCAGACTGACCACCTGTTACTGTGGCTGATGTTCGTACTGCTCATCACCTCAAGGAGAGCCATCGAGCAAAGATTAGATGTCCTGCCAGATTGGAACATGATGGCTGCTGTGGAAAGTAGTTTCTGCCCATATGCGACAAGCGCTACATGGCAGACCAATCTTCACTGATCTTCATTGATCTGCCCCCCGCACATCCTCACACCCTACCACACACAGAAAAAGTATGCAACATAGAAAACATAAATAAAGCTGAAGCTTAAGTTTTACACACCACGGTACACAATTGCATGTAAACACAGTGCTGATCAGTAATAAGGCTCTGGTAACCTCTTCCGGCAACTGCGGACAACGGCTACTGCGGACATATTTCACCTGCACCGAGGTGTCCGCATAAACCAGCTTGCACTGTATGTCCAGTTTAGTCTCTGTCATTATTGCCTGCAGGTCTGGGATCTTGTTTTGCAGACTGTGAGCATTTGTGTACATGATTTTCCATTGGACAGATTTCAGTGTGTTAGTTGTTGGGTGACATTGCGCAGGACCTAGAAGGCAGAATTTCACTGTTCGCTAATGACACAAAGCTCTGTAACAGAGTAGACACACCAGGGGGTGTAGACAGAATGAGAAGGGACCTGCAGAAACTTGAAGAATGGTCAGGGGTTTGGCAGTTGAAATTCAATGCAAAGAAGTGCAAGATAATGCATATGGGGCACAAAAACCCTGGCACAATATATCAGTTGGGGGGTGAGGATGTAGCATGCACCAAGCAGGAAAGGGATCTTGGGGTTATCATCTCTGATGACCTCAAGGTAGGAAAACAACGTGACAAGGCAGCAGGTAAAGCAAATAGGATGCTGGGATGCATAGGCAGGGGCACCACCAGCAGGAAAAGGGAGGTCATAGTTCCACTATACAAGACACTAGTGGGGCCCCACCTGGAGTACAGTGTACAGTTCTGGAGACCTTACCTACGTAAGGACATAGACAGGGTGGAGAAGGTTCAGAGGAGGCAGCAAAAGATGGTGCATGGATTGCATCCACAAGTCCCTGTGAGGACAGGTTGAAGGAACTGAACATGTACTCCCTGGAGGAGAGGAGGGAGATAGGGGATATGATAGAGACATACAAGTATCTTACAGGGAGAAACAGGGTGCAGGATTACACTATTTTTAAGCGAAAAAGATGTTCCAGGACTAGAGGGCATGGGATGGAGTTGGAGGGAGGACGATTCAGAGGAAATGTGAGGAAGAATTTCTTCACAGAATGGGTGGTGGACAAGTGGAACACCCTGCCAGAGGAAGTGGTGGGGGCTGAAACAATCACGGGATATAAGAATGCATGGGATAGACATAAAGGAATTCTGGAGGTCAGGGGTAATGGGCAACAGACTTCTAGGAAAACATAAACTGAACTTACAAGCTCAAATGGGCAGACTGGGTGGGCCATAGGCCCTTATCTGCCGACACTGTCTTTTATCTATGTATCTATGTAGGTTTGGCATTTCCCCTGTGCATCGTATGGGGAGCTTGACCTTTTTCCTTACCTGGTGATACAAATGAACTGCAAACATGCTGAACTCCTAACACCTGGGAAGGGAGGAGGCTTGATCCAATGAACCCACCAGGCTGTTGGGGACCCTGTAAGGGGACCTGGAAGGCCAAGGTTAGGTAGATGGGGAAGAAAAGGTGGAAAGCCTAGGAACTATGGGACCCCTTAAGGATGCTGAGAACCCTGCAAGAGGAGTGTGAGGCTAAGGAAAAAAGGGGAGCGATATGGGGACGGGAGAAAGGTATGAGAGCTTGCACCTAGGAGGTGCTAGGGTCAGTAGAAGCAGCAGTAGTGTCAATAAAGGCAATGGGTAAATTCCAAAGGGGGATGAACTATAAGGAGCAAGATGAAGGAAATTAAGGTGGATCTTAGCAGGAACAGTTAGGTGCAAGACAGTTAAAGAGGGCAGTGTTGATGGAATAGAGGGAGGAGTGTCAGATTTGGGGAGGTAGAGAGTTTCATATTTTAGGGAAATGGTGAGAGTACCCAGACTAGTTGGAGAGGGTGGAGTGGCGGGGGACAGTTAGTGTGCCAGTATTGGTAGATCTGAGGGAGTGGGAAGGAGGAGGAGGGGGTGTTATAAATGAGGGGGAGAGGTAGGAAGGGAGTTCACCCAGCCAGTGTTTAGTGGTGAATTTAGTGCAGTGTGAGAGGTGTTTATTTGTAAGGGAGGGGAAGGAAAGGGCTCGATAGAGGTTGCAGTGGTTGGTGCAAGAGGGAGCATCAAGGGCAAAGTGGCAGGAGGAGTTGAAGAGAGTGTCCAATATGGTCAGGGAGGACCTAGGAGAGGCACCATAGATTACATCACAGTAGTCAAAAATGGGGATGTTCATCTTCTGGACAAGCTCATTCCTAGCCACAGGAGGGATGCAGCTGTGGTTCCTAAAGAAGGCACCGAGCTTGGGGGTCAAATTTTTCTGGATGGTGTCAATGTGTCCAGAGAAGCTGAGGTTTTGGTCAAACCAAACTCCAAAGTATCTTAAGGATGAGGTGTCCTCAAGTAAAGTCCTGTCAAGAGTGTAGGAAGTGGGCAGGGAGGGAAGTCCACATATAAATAAATAGCATATAAATAAATAAAAAATAAATACAGATTCTAATAAGACATAGATATAGCAGTATCATGTTATTGTATTACAGTATTATTATTATTATTATTATTATTATTGTAACCACCCAGTCCCCTGGGGTTACTAAAATCCCATCAGTATTAGATCAGGTAGGACTCTGGGCAGCAAGTAGCGAGTTTTTCAGAAACTTGATTGTGCAATGAGGAGAAAGGCAGGCAAACACTCGGGTGGTGGTGGTGCAGATCCAGAAACGCACTTCAGTTTAGGTCCATGCAGCAGACCGCACAGACTCCTCTTAAACAAGAAGAAAGCAGGAAATCTGACACTCATTCCTTTAAAGTGGTTTCATTCAGCCATCAACAATGTGTGACATTCAGAAAGACCAGTGGTGCTCTTCTGAGCACCACATATTACGTTTTGCCCGTTGAACCGGGCTTCATCAAAGGTACACAAATTCCAACAAAACAGGTATTTTTTAAATCAAATTAGACCAGTCACAATGTATTTCCTTATTGTGACCTCATTGGATATTATATCACCCTGTGACATCATTCATTGTTTACTTTTTATCAGGTCAGCCTTTCTGTTGTTTTTTTCTTATTCAGCATGTGTTTTATTTTAAGGCATAATGGTACATAGTGAAAATAAAGAAAAAGTACCCCCCAAAAAAAAACAATATGTGTTTCAGAGTGATTACTTTAGGTTCGACAAGTTGGGCAGTCTTTTTTAGGTTAGCCATCGTTGTATTCAGAACCTAGAACAAAGAACATCGATATATAAGTGAGGAATCAGAAAATCTTCTGTTTTCACCACTGTCAAGGTATTAAATATCAGGAAATATAATTTTAATATTTTCCTTTATTGGGGGTGGGAGGAGGGGGGAGGAAGTTGTTAGGGAAGGAGCAAGGAAATGTAGGGTGAGGAGGGGAAGAGGAATGACACCTAAATTGTTATTGCTTGATCATAACCCTGGCTTTTTCTTCTTATCTTTTTTTTTTTTAAATTGTGCTACTTCAAATTTACTGTTTAAGCCAGGATATTTCAGTGCCCCACGTCTATAAATCCAGTGTTGTTCTTTTTGATTTAGAAGATTATTTAAACCACCCCCTTACATTTGTACATATTGCCTCTATGTCTATTGCAGTAACCTTATAAGCACTTCTGTTTGTCACACAATTCACATGGGCTGACATGGCATATTCCTGATTATTTGTCCTTATGGCTTGTTTGTTTTCATATAGGTGAAGTTTTAATTTCCTTTTTGTTCTGCCTGTGTAGAACCTACCACAGGTACAATATAGCATGTATACTATAGCTGGGGTGTTGCAATCCAGTGCTCCTTTGATTTTTGCCTTGTTTTTTGGGGGGGGAGTCTCAAATTCAGGAGACTTTACCACTAAGTGGCATACATTACAGAAGCCACATGGCTTACATCCAGATTTTCTGGTAAGTATTACATTCATTTTGGGTAGATAGCTATGGACTAGTTTGTTGCCAATGTGTTGTCCCCTCCTGTAAGATATCTGCAGTGGATTGTCTAAAACATCTTTTAGCTGTTTTGTGCCCCTGAAAATGCTAAGGTTTTCCTTAACTATTTTATCAGCTCATGTGAACCACCCCCATACTCTAGGTGGTAACAAACGTCATTATTGGTTCTGATTTTTTAATTTTATTTTTTTGCATAATCAGTGCTTCCCTTTCCATTATTTACACTTCCTTTACTGCTTTCTCTATAATGCTTGGACTGTATTATCTTAATAGTAGTCTATCTGCCAGTTCCTCTGCCCTCTTTTCATATAGTTCATTAGACCCACAACTGCATTTCACCCAAATGAATTGTCCCTTTGGGATATTTTTCTTTGTGTGTGTCGGATTGCAACTTCCTGCATTTAACAGGGTGTTGTGGTCCATTGGTTTTTTGTAAAGATCTGTAGTGATAGTCCCATCAGATTTCTTAGTTATGGTAAGGTCTAAGAAGTTGACAGAGCTTAAGTCCACTGAGACTTTTAATCTGAGGTTTTCAATAGTGCCCTCTAAGTATCGGACATAATGTGTCAGCTCTTCTCTTGTTCTCTTTTATATAAGAAATATGTCAACCAAAAACCTTTTGTAATGTCAATTCTGTCTAGAAACAGGTTGCATTCATCATAGACATAATGATCCTCCCATTCTCCCAAGTACATATTACCAAGACTGGGTATCGAAGTAGCCACCATAGAAGTTCCTTTTTTCTGCTTAGAAATGACATCCTCACACATAAAAATGTTATTCCTGAGCACAATTTCAGCCAAATCAGCCACCATATTGATTTTCTGTTGTGGCAAGTTCGAGTCTTTTAGCAAATAGTATTCAATGGCTTGCTGCCCCCACCCCCCCCATGGGGGATATTGGTATATAATGCATCCACATCTAGTGTTACAAGCCACCAGTTCTCTTCAGTTTGAATCTCATCCAAGAAAGATAAAATGTGTCTAGTATTCTTCAAATGGCTTTTATCTGGGGTACTATTGGTTTTAGAAAACAATCTACAAATCTGGAACTGGGCTCAGTTATCCACCATATCCTAGATATGATAGAATGGCCCAAGGGGTGTGTTAGATCCTTATGTACTTTTGGGAGCATATAGAATACTGTTTTTATTTTGGGAGGGGGGTCAACAGACATGTAGAACAATTTATTTGTTGAAATTAAATTTTTCTGATAAATTTTCAACAAATATTGCTTAATCTCTCTCTCTTGATTTGGTTGGTCAGGTCAAAATTTAAACTTTCATGAAAAGTGATATCTAATAGTTGCCTATGAACTTCTTTCACATACTGTTCTCTGCTCAGAATGACAACACTGCCACCTTTGTTGGTGGTATAATTATGATGCTTACATCATTACTTAAGTCATCCAGAGCAGAGTATTCAGCTTTTATGATATTACAAACATTTATTGTGGGGGCAACTGGAACATATCATGTAGATCACTAACACAACAGTCCAAAAATGGCTCCACACTTGGATCTAGTGGGGGCAAAAGGTTGAATGGGGTCTGAAACCTTTACTTTCCTCAGTTTGAGTAGTTTCTATCTCAGTGTGATATGGGATAGTAAATACAGAGGGAAGGGGTAGTCGTTTGGGGGAGTGCTGGTTCCCTGCTTTCTTCTTATTGTTCAGATTTTTTATTCTTATCTGCTTACAAGATTTTCAGATTTAATTTCCTTGCACATTTCTACAAATCTACAAACATATTAAATTCACTGTTACTATTTGTAGGTATGAAAGACAATCCCTTTGAGAGTACCTTAATTTTATTTACAGATAGAACTCTTTCTGATAAATTAATTACTGTTAAAAACAGTTGGAGGGAATGTTCTTTGATGAAAGCATCTGCCCCTGCCTCTGCTTCTATTTATTGCTCTTCCTTGACCCCCTCCTTGTCTTCCTCTTCCTTCTGGCCCTTCTGTGGCAAACTGAAAATATGTTTGTATGTTGCTTCTCCTGGGGCCACTGTTCACTGGAGGAGTTTGTCCTAGCAAAGGCTCCTGTTTGCCCTCACTTTCTTCCAGGTCTGAACTACTGTCCCCAGTGCTATAGTCTTGGTGAAATTTTCAGTTCTTTTAAGGACGGACCTCAGTGTGTTTAAGGTTTTAGGTGTTGCAATGGTTTTAGAGGGCATATTTGTTGTGGGAGTCCTTTCTTTTTCCAATCAAAGATTCTATTTTGTGCATAGCGATTTGTATCCCGGATACATTTTTTTTGTTTTTGTGTTTTTATTTTATTATCATAAAACACCATGCAATCTTTTAATTTTTTCATGCATTTCTCAAAGTCCGGGTGCTCTCTTAACTCCAATACTTTCTCATCTTGCTGTTTTGTGCCATCCTGGATATCAGCTTCTATTTACAGGCTGTCCTCAACCAGAAGCTCCATTAGTTTAGTAGAGGCTTCATGCATAATATTATTCCAACATTTTATGAAATTATTTATTTCTCTGTCTGAAGCTGGGCGTTAAGGATTCTGAGTGCTCTTTGGACATGTTTCACTTTTATAGATGCTTACATTGTTAATCTTTGCCAATGCATTCTTCTTGCTCTAGTCACAAGTTTTTCCATAGTGTAAAAAAACATTTTTGATAGTGATAGTATCAGAGTTCACAGTACCTGCATTACTAGCAGCAGTGTCCGTTCTGTTCTTGATGTCCTGCAGTATAAGGTTCTGAGTTGTGGCTTCAGAAAATTTTGCAGAAAGTGATCTCACTTTCTGCAAAACATCACTATTGGTTGCGTTGCCTTCCATTTTGTTTTCAGAGCTGTTTTCTTGCTTCTTATCAAGAGGTTTTTCAATTTCAACCATTGCTTTAGCCCACTAGAGACTGATTGTGCAATGAGGACAAGGCAGGCAAGCACTCGGGTGGTGGTGGTGCTGATCCAGAAAAGCACTTCAGTGTTGGTCCATGAAGCAGAGCACACTGACCTGTCTTGAATCAGGAAAAAGCAGGAAGTCAGACACTCATTCCTTTAAAGTGTTCCCATTCAGTCATCAAAGATGTGTGACATTCAGAAAAAAAACAGTGGTGCTCCTCTGAGCACCACACCTTACATTTCGTCTCTTGAACCGGGCTTCATCAAAGGTATACAGATTCCAACAAAATGCATTTTTAAATCAAATTAGACCAATCACAATACATTTCCTTGTTGTGACTTCACTAGAAATTATATCACCATGTGACATCATTAATTGTCTACTCTTTTATCAAGTAAGCCTTTCTATTGTTTTTCATATGCAACAACACCTGTTTTATGTTAAGGAATAATGCTACATAGTGAAACTAAAGAAAAAGTGTCCCAAACAAAAACCATCAACATGTGTTTGGGTGATTCCTTTAGATTCCACAGGTTAGGCCATCTTTTTTCAGTTTAGCCAACATTATATTCTGATCCTAGAACAAAGAACATCAAGATATAAGTGAGAAATCAGTAAATCCTATCTGTTTTCACCACTGTCAAGATGTTAAATGTCAGGAAGAATAATATGAATATTTTCCTTTATTGGGGAGGTGAGGATGAAGATGTTGGGGAAGGGGAGGAGAGGAACAACACTTAAATGGTTATTGCTTTGTCGTAACCCTAGCTTATTCTTCATATCTTTTTTCAAAAAGTGTGCTACTTCAAATTTACCGTTTAAGCCAGGATATTTAATTGCCCCAAGTCTATAAATCCATTGTTGTTCTTTTTAATTTAAAAGATTATCTAAATCATCCCTCTTACATTTGCACACCTTGCCTTTATGAATATTGCAGTAACCTTATGTGCACTTCTGTCTGTCACATCATTCACATGGGCTGCCATGACATATTCCTGATTATTTGTCCTTATGGCTTATGGCCAGATTAAGAATCCCCCAAATCAGGCCTCTGGCCTAAGTCTACCTAAAAGTAGTAAAGAGTAAGTCCTGATCAGATGAAGGGGTGAGAAAGAATTCAGACAAAAGTATCCATTTTACAAAAGATGGATGTGGGAAGAAATTGAGGACCATAGAGAAAAAATGTTGCTGGAAGAGCCAGAGCTACCACTAACTCTAGTTTGTGTATGTGTGTAGGCATTAAAATTTGAAAATATAACCCACCTCCCACCAGCCCCCTCTTGTTCAACTAGCAGGGCTGCTCCTCTCACACATGGTGCCAATGAGAGGGATGGGGGTTGTCACTACAACAGTTCAGTTTACCAATTCTTCTACTTCAAAGCCTGCCATCCTCAGACATGCAAACCAAGTGTGGCAACTACCTGGCTCACACCTTGGGGAACCATTTACCATGGCCATCATCTTGGGTTCCTGGGAGAAAACATTTGCTCACAATTATGCTAGGTTTGTACTTCTGGTCAGGGGCACCCAAGTAAATCCAGAGACAGTGGAAGCAATAACAGTACTGTCTAAATCAGGTTGGGATTCTAAAGTGTGGCTTTTATTCACATACACAGAGAATAATCACAAAGAGAAGATGGAGCCCCACAGGGCTACTCCCACTGGTAATGCAGATTACTGAGGTACAGAGAACACACACAGCCAACCCTCAGGTTCTGAAAATGGAAACAGTGAACACTCTCTGGTTCTGAATGGAGACTTGCACACACAGCCAGATCTGGTACACTTCTCTTGATTAGGCCCCCTCGGCCAGTACTAGGAGACTTTCCCATATTTCATGAGGAATTACTGGTGGCACGCTCAACCACCAATAAGCACATACAGGCTCACAGAAAATCCAAACCCAAGTCTGGGTAAACTATTTTCTTCCAGCACTGGCCAAATGCACTGAGAGAAAAGACAGGTGCCCAAACTGAACCCAAAGAGGTAAACTGGTTGCTCCAGATGGGGGGGGGTCTCCCACCTTTTGCTTCCAAATTTATACTCAGCCAATCATCTGGTTAATAACATCCTTCACAGAAAACTTGTAGCTGCTATCTTGAAATGTCTTTCACATTTAACAACTACATTACACACCTCTGAGATGTCCTGAAGTTTAAAGTTCTGTAATTGGCAATGTCTCTTCACTAGACCACAACTTTAGCAGGCACTTTTAAATCAGATACAACCTAAAAGTTCTGTATTTGGCAAGTCTCTCTCTGGATCCCATAGTAGGCAGACACTTTTTAACAGATGCAGTCTTGTGACAGAGTCCCTTTGTCAGAGAAAAACTCGCCAAAGGAATGCAGGTGCCCCAGGGCTTTTCCACACAAAAGCCTCGGGTACTCACAGAGCAGATGAATCTCGGGCAGCTTCAACACAGTCCAGACTGGACCAGATGATTGCCCCTGAATCCTGGAATCCCCTATTCCTCTGGGGATGGGGCACTGGAAAACCCTCTTGGAATGGTTTCCACCACTTCACTCTCTCTCTTCCATGTTCTTCTTCTAGGGTGAGAACAAACTACCCAAACTACAGAGGTAGCTCTCTATCAGAACTGAAAACTGAGGAGCTGCCTACTGCAGCACTGCTCCTCAAACTCCTCTCTACAGACCATTTTCCAGACTACTCTCCAGACTACTTTCCAGACTACTGACTCTAACTCAACATTCTACAGCTAACTCCCCAGCTAGCATTCCAATGTGGCTTGTGTTGCTGTGCCAGTTCTAAAGTGACATTATTACTCCAGCTCAGCTGAGACTGAAAAACAGAGTGTGACACTGTGAAATCCATTTAGCTGGCATGTCACTAGCTGCATCTCCCTGCCTGCCACTGATTTTAAGTGGGATTCTAGTAACCCCTGGGAACAAGGGGGTTACACCCACCCTCAGCCAGGAAAATGACTGTCCCCAGTCTTTATCTACACAGCACTAGGCCATCATACTCTATGTGCTACCTACAGAGAGGGGTGATCAGGCCCTCTCCTACCATGTGCCACTCACAAGCAGGCAACCCTAAGGGCTCAGATGCCATTGGCTGATGCATCAGCTCTTCCACTATGATCTTACTACAGAAACCAGTGACCCTGAAAGAACTGTCCAAAGCACAGCTCTAATAGACCAGCACTGTGGCCCCTACTGCACATCAGGACCACAGCCTGCCTATCTGCCTAGCCCTCTAGAAAAAACTTATCTAACCAAAGCAAACCTACCCAAAACAGGGGAACCTCCCCCCATCCCTGTACACCTGCAAACCAAACACCGGAGCTAACACTATACACAAGCATTACACTCCCACACTCCCCCACAACTACACCTGTGGAAGGAAAAAAGGTTAACACATGTTAACAACTGCACAGTACTTTAAAAACAACACTTTAAGCTCAGAGGAACTCCGATGAGTCCCTCCAATTCTCTTCTTGTCTTCTCTTCTTTCTTCATCAGGATCCACCTGAAAGAGAAAAGATAAAACACACCCCAAATCTGCAAAACACACAGTACAACAACAGTAACCCTTACCATCAAAACACTGGAGAATCCCCCCAAAAATATTTTTTTAGAAAAAGTAGAAAGTAGAAAACAGTAGAAAACATCAACATTATGTACAATACACCTTTTGGGGATGGAAGGCCCTAAATGTCCAGCACAGTGCCTGAAGACAAGGTCCATGAAAGAGTCTCTCCTGGGCCAGAGCCCAGTGAAGCACAGTTCTTGACATACTGTAGTCCCAAAGTGAAGAGTCTTTGTGGACAGTTTAAGAGTCTGTAGTCTGCCAGGTGTAGGATGTGTATTGCAATGTCAATAAAGTAAGAAAAGTCTGGACTTACAAGTCCCTTGAAGAATGAAAAAATGGAACAGCACCTGGGTCTCCAGCCGAAGACTCTCCATGGCAGCATTTTTTGGATACAGCTGAGTGGGAATCTTCCAGAAACAACAGGATGGAAGTCTGGAAACAACTGGGTTGATGTCATCTAGAAGATGGAACCTTGGAACAGGAAAGAAACAGCTGGACTGATGTCATCTGAAATCCCAGGCGATGAATCAGGAAGGCACACTGCAAGGCTGATGAATCTGGACACACTTTTGGATCCTGGAATACCAGACTGGCGGAACAACATGGGAACGGCAACGGCTGGATGGCAGCACTGGCTACCACTGCTCTGCTTCCTACTTGGCAGGCATGGGCACATTCACAGGAAGCTGGTTACATTGAGGGTAGTACCACAATGGATCAGATGCAAGAATTATTACCCTGTCTGGGTGCTCATATTTCATATTATGGAAAGTCTCGTTTCCACTATCATCCACAAAATGTACAGTGTCTAAGAACAGTGTCCTGACCAACTTCCAAAACTTGAGTTTGTCTTGTATCACTTTGTCTCTGACATATTGAGTTGCACCTGGATGCAGGTTTTTGGTTGCATCTTCCACTAGCCAGGCTCTCCTGTTTTTCTCAATCTCCTCCCAGACTCTCTGAGAAAAGGTAGGAAAGGACATTCCATAGATCTCATTTGCCTTCCTACGAACCAGTCTTTCATCCTTACTACTCTTCATCAGTCTGCGACCCCTGGCCTGGCTTGGGGTGGCCAGTCCTGGTTCTGCCAGTGTCGCATACTCAGAGCTACATAGAACTGGTTCCTGACCCCTCCTTCTAGGGGCAGGACTGTGGAGTCACCAACTTCTTCTTCTGGTTCCTCTGAGGCAAGAGCCTGAAGCTGTGGACTAGAACTTTCATCGTAAAGATACATAGCTCCTTCCTCCTCCTCCTCCTCCTCTTCCTCACATAGGACCTGGGCCTATGAATGAGCAGTCATCCTCAATCCTGAGACAGTCCACTCTTCACTGGGTGTGGAGGTAGACACCTCCAAATCTAGGGTTTTTCAAACCTTATCCTCTCCCATGAGGCTAGGACTAGGACCCTCTCTCCATGAATCCATTGATTCTCCCTCCACACTGTCCATCTGTGACACAGGTGTGGAGACATCACAAGGACTTTGCTCTGCCAGTACATCTACACCCTCTTCCTTTGTGCAACACTCTGCTGGGCCTCACCCAGCAGGTTCAACCTGGTGCTGTGTGCTGCTACTTGCAGGATCTTGAAACTTTGCCCATCTTAGGTGCACTAGTCTGACTTTGCTTCTCTAAGCACCCTGAACAGTGAGGAATCATGAAAATGTCCCTTCCAACCTTGAAGCACATTATGCATACTCTCACAGGGTATCCGGGAATAACAACATGAGGAAGAAAACATCCACCATAGAATTGTCCACCCTGACAAAACCATCATACTTGGTCTTCATCCCAAGTGGTGCTACCCTTGAGTACCAACACCAGAAGATGCCAGCTTGAAAGAAAGCAACATTGGAGATGTCCAGTGTGGTGAGTCCACCACCCAATGCTGTAGGCAACTGGCTGAAGAAAGAGATCCAGAGGGCAGAGTACAGCATCCCCCCCCGGGAGCAATGAGAAAGCATTCCCCATGGGAGCAATGAGGAATGTCATGCCTTCAACTTTTTTCCTTGATCAGCAGCAACCATGTCCAGAGGTGACGTGGAAGAGCTTGCTCCAAACATTTGTCTTCAGCCAGAGAAGGATAAGAGGTTCAGCCCAGATCCTGAGAAGTGATGTAGAACTGTAAGCCTGCACATTGGAACTGGTAGGATCAAGTTTTCCTCTTATTTTTTATGTTAAATAACTGTCCTTTATAGAAGAGGTGCTCCTGTATGGCAAGAACAGTTCTGACTTGACTTCTGCTTACAGCGATTTTTCTTGAATGTGAGTGCCTTGTGCACTCAGTACACTTCCTCCTTAGATTGGACAATGTAGGGTATCCCTTCCCCAGATGTTTTGTATGGGTTATTTTGGTACTTTTTTACTGCCTTTGGTAGAAAAGTCCTTTAAAAACTGTTTTTGGGATTGGATTGTATTCTGCTGGTGGGAGGTTTGGTTACTGTTTTCTCACAGGCTGTTTTTTGTTTGCAGGTTGTTTTCTTTTACAGATGCACCTGAAAGAAAAAAATAAGACAAGAAGATGATGTCTGGGCTCAATGGAGTCCTCCTTTTTGGGTGTTTTAAAATGTTTTAACTTGGGAATGTTAAACATTTTTCTTTTCAGGTTTAAAGTGTGTGTAGCACTGGGATTTTGGGAAATGCATAGCAATGCCATATGTATGTTTCTAGGGCAGTACACAGTGTAAATTGTGAAACATGTGTGGGTGTAGGTTACCGTGAGGGTAGCATAGGTTAGATAGCTATTCACTAGAGGGCTAGTGGGATGGATCATTTGATGGTTCTGACACAGGTGTGAACCATCAGTTTTATCCTCTCAGGATGTTCTTCAGGCTCTTCCTTGGAGCCACTGTAAAACAGTCCCAAGCTTGTTTGTCAGGTGAAGCAAAGTTGCTTCAGTCTGCCTCTGTTCTCTGGGTAACCTGTCTACACCTTGGCATGGGTAGGTGGGAGCCTGGCCACCTCTCCCCATAGGGCACCTGGAGGTTGGATGGCCTGTGTTGCAGTCCAAAGGCCTTACTGCAGACAGCAAGGTTCATCTGTTGGCAGTGAGTGTAACCACCCAGTCCCATGGGGTTACTTTTGGTTCCCCTGTCTGTAATAGTGACCATAAGACTATACGTTTTTATGTTAAATATCATTTTTTTATCTATAACCAGCCAAACTACTACCTTTAAATATAATATATCCAGTTTTGAAGGAATTCATCTTACAATGAGTAAAATCCAATGGGAAAACATTTTACAGGGAAAAAACACTGAAGAGATGTGGAAGACTATTAAACAAATTATACTTACTGTTGTTAAGGATAATATTCCAAAAGAAAAAAGCAAATGGTCAAAAAAATTCATATTGGATGAATACTAGGATTATAAAATGAATTAACAAAAAATGCAGATTATACAAAAATACTTGATTAACGGTAATAATTTTACTTATACAGCCTATATTCAGGCACAAAAGAAGTGTAAAAACCAAATAAGGCAGGCTAAGAGATCCACTGAGATAAAATTAGCTCAAAATGCCACCAAACATGATCCCAAACAGTTTATGCATATATTAACATCATCAAAAAAAATTGCAATGAGGTTGGCCCTATTAAGTATAATAACTCAGTGTTCACAGATAATAATTAAATGGCTGAAATCTTTAACAACTATTTCTGCAGTGTTTATAAAAATGGCAAGCATAATGTAGTAACCAAAAGTTTTGCTACTGATACATCTTACCACATGTCTCATCAAGAAATTAAAGAAAAAATGACAAATTAAAAGGCAGGTTCCTCCCCGGTCAAGATAATATCTCCCCCAAGCTACTCCAAATCATGTGTGCTTACTTACTGGTACCACTAAAATTTCTATTTGAATCTTCCTTAAATACTGCTTCCATCCCTGTAGCGTGTAAGGCTGCCCATGTTGTTCCTATTTTTAAAAGAGATCGAAGAGACGGTGTGTGTAACTATCACCCTATAAGTTTAACATGTGTTTTGAGTAAGATTTTGGATGCCATCATTAAGGATAGGATGCTTTCCTGTTTAAATAGTATTGACCCCTTACAGCATTGGTTCTCAAAAGGATGGAGCTACACAACTAATTTGCTAACATTTTACAAAACAGTTAGTGAACAACTTGACATGGGTACACCTTGTGGTGTCATATATTTAGATTTTGCTAAAGCTTTTGATTTAACACCTCACTGGGCTATTGTGCAAAAACTAAAATCGCACAATATTGATGGTTCACTGATAAACTGGATAGCAAGTTGGTTGAGTGATAGAAGACAATGTGTGGTTGTTAATGGCCGCTATTCAGCTGTTGGTAGAGTTCTGAGTGGGGTCTCCCAGTGCTTAGTGCTTGGACTTGACCTGTTCCATATTTTCATCTCAGATCTGACATCTAATTACTCATCATGGAGTATTAAATATGCAGACAATACTAAAATAGGTGCAGCTTGTGGGGATTTATCTGACTGTCTAAATTTACAAAAAGATTTGGACAACATTGCTACCTAGGCCAGGAAGTGGGGCATATCTCCTAACTTAAATAAATGTAAGATATTGCATTTAGGAAGATGAAACTTACATTAAAACTATACAATCAGAAGACACCAATTATTAAAAACTAAGTGTGCAAGGGACTTGGGTATACATATAGCAGATGATTTGACTAATGGAGAACAGGTTACAGCCGTACTCAACAAGGCAAAAAAAGTAGCTTATGCTATTAAAAGAAATATAGCCTCCAGATCTAGTTCTGTGTTGATGCCCATATATAGGTCTTATGTTCAACCACATCTGGAGTATTCTTCCCAGGTTTGGTTCTCATATAAAAAGCATGAGCGGCTAAGGCTAAAATAAATACAATGACAATACACTAAAATGGTGGACGGACTACAAGAACTGGAGTACCCCAACAGATTAAAGCAGTTAGGCCTCATGTCCTTGGAGACATGTTGATCACGTGGAGATTTATTGCTGATGTGCAACATTATGCAGGACCCAGTTTTGATGTGTGACTTGCATGCCAGTACCCTTGGGGAGAAAATCATAAACTGGAGGAAAAGACACTGGTTTGCCATTGCACTGGCACCCTCACCCCGCAGTCTCTAGCACAAATATTATGGCAGGCCACCCACCACTGCTACGGTCCTGGGTAAGTGACAGATAACTAGCAAATCTATGAGAAGTTCTGTGATGGGGCTGAGGGGGAGTTTCCAGTATCCTCTGAGGAACTAGGTGGTGTGAGATTAAAGCTTGATATAAACATTCTTAATGGTGAAATTTAATAAATATTGTGTAAAAACCTCATCTGTGTGTAGTGTCTTAATTGAAACCTTTAGTAGTCAGTGTGTTTCATGGGCACATTTTGCAATGGGCATTCAGAATAAAGGATTTTCTCTTATTTGGTTTTAAGCAGATGCGAGCGCTATTGAAAACTGATGCTTCTGAGGATTGCTTTTTTGGTGGATCTTCACTTGATTTTCAACCGTCGAGGCAGTACATAGGTCACAGTCTCCTTGCTGAGCTGTCAGAATTGCTCAGCTGTCAGTTGGGAGTCCTCAGTGCTGGAATCATGGTCATCATGTTACACTGACATCACAGCTTTCAATCGTAAAGCTAACTTTTGTTTTACATTCATAGTGCTAGAGTCTAAGCTAGGTGGAAAAGGGCAAGCTTGCTGTCATCTTTCAATTTTTGTTTCTCCCATTCATCAGCACTCAGACTATCAGTGATAGCAGTCAACTATGAATGTCATTCAGATGTTGTGACACTGTGACATTCGACTTCCTATGACTGACTACTATCATTCATTTACTCTGAGTAAATTGACATCTGTGAATTGGCTCTGAAATAAGCATGTATGCTATTGCCCCCCTCTCTGTGTGTACCGTATGTATCGGTTTATTCTGTGTGGATTTTACCTGGAATTTCTTTAGCAGTGAATGTCTTCTGAGAGCTGTAGTGCTGTATCTGTGTTTACAGACATTGACTATTGCCTCACTCTTCAGTTGTTCCTGATGGTATTTTTATATGTTGGAAGTATTGGAACTGTGTTCCATATACTGTATGTATGGAATTAGTGTTGTGCTTGTGTTCACAATTTGTAAAACTTATTCCATCACAGGATCATGCCAGTCCTTGATTTTTGGGGCTCTGGGATGTGACCGTTCAAGTGGTGGATTTTTTTCCAAACTTTTCCTGGCACATCACTGAAGTCTGGTAAATGTGGGTTGCTATGCATGTAACAGTATGCAGTCATTGCATGTTGGATTGTTTTCAGTCTTAACAAGTCTAATTTGCAAGAAGTAATTGGACAGCTGGTTTTGATCCACATTTAGTAGACGTCAGTGCTGTGCCCAGGAAATCGTGGAAAAAAAATGTCACCACTTTGAAAGGTCATGTACCTTTTACCTGTGCTAACCTTTAAGAGATTTTCTTTCTTCTGAATCCAACTGTTGTTATTTGTCATCAGTGTTGTTTTGCCCAGGCTTGGCTATGCTCACACCAGCTGTCAGAGACTGCAGTCAGCAGAGAACCTGTCTTGTGTGAGCTGCTATTTCTGGCAAGGAGATTGCATTACACTGTCAGCTGGTCCTTGTGTCCTCCTTGCACCTACCTATACAGGGATATAAATTTAATTGCAGCCGACATATCATGGACAAATTATGCCAGTTGCAAGGAGCATGACCCTTCAAAGTGGTGTTTTTCCCCACAATTTCCTAAGCACAGCACTGATGTCTGCTAAATATGGGTCAAAACAAGATGCCTGATTACTTCTTGTAAATTAGACAAACATACGTATTACAAATTGCTGAGAAACAATCCAAAACATGAGGACTGCATATTATCACATGCATAAGACTAGGTTTGCTGGCAAAGGCACCTAGCTTCACCTGAGCTCTTTTCTTCTAGGTTTTCTTGTAAGGACAGAGCAAGGAACATTATCAGAGCAAGGAAAAAGATTAAGGCTCCTTTTGGCTACACAGATTTACTGCACATTACTATTTTCTTTTGTGCTCAGAGGGTTTGTTACTATTTCTTGCTAACATTTTACTGCTTTATTGTTCTCTGATTTAAACTGCTGTTGCAGGGTATACTTTCTGCTGCATTATTACAGGGTGTGCCTACAGGTTTATTACTGTTTTGTGCTTACTGATTACTGCTGTAATCTTCTCTGATTCAAATTGTTTTTTGCAAGGTATAAGTTGTGTTAGTGCTTTAATTTTCTCTGTAGCAAAGTGTTTTTTGCAGGGTATATCTTCTGTGAAATTATTACATGTGGTGCTTTACAGGTTTTACAGTTTTATCAATCAGTAGGCTAAGCTTTCAGAGCTACTGCATTTGTTGTTGGTTGATTTTCTGTTCTTACCTCCTTGTTTCTTTCATCCATGGTTCTTCTTTTTCGGCAGGGGAAGGGTCTATCCACCCACCCCCATCCCCAACCACCACATGCTGCACTTCTTTTGTAGAGTAGCACAGTTCTGACATTTCCTGTAGCAAGGCAGAAAGGGGAGGATCAGAGGGGTATACACACAGTGATCTCACTTACAAGGGCACAAGCTATTCAACTTGTTATAACAAGTTATACAAATACAAACAAACAAACAAAACAAAAAAATCTAACTTTCGCTTTCATTTTTCTCCTTCTAATTAATTGGACCAGGTTATAAACCCAGCAACTCAAGTGGAATGGATATTATTAACTTCAGGTACTGCGGGACACTTTTCAGAAGGGCAGTTATTCAGGATTTTGGACACTGTTCTACATGTTGGACCATTGGAGATTTAAGTGCTTAGCTCCAGGCAGCATGGCAGAGATTGTACATCTCAAATTGCATATTCATGAAGAAATATATTATAAGAACCTCTCACCATTTTCTCAACATCCAACTGAAGCACCTCAACTGCAGAGGGTAGTTGGCAGATGATTAGGAGGGGTTAAGCAGGTGCCCCATCACTCAATGCTCTCCAACAAATCACCTCCACAAACCATTGAAAAACTACCAACAGCTATGTGCTTCTATCTCTGAAATCAAAAAAAGGGGCAGAGGACACTGCAGCACAGGAGCCAGCACAACAAAACTTACCCAAAACATGGACAAGCAAAAAGGAAATCAAAAACACTTCTGCTCATAGGAAACTCCATGATTCAGGTAGTTGATATCTACCTCCAGCAGGGCATAATGGTCAGATGTCTCACAGGTACATCAGTGTGGAGAGACACTGATTGCATTACTGCAATCATGCAGGAAGCAGGAGAAAACACTGATGTCCTGGTACACATAGAGACTAATGATCTTACCAGCCAGTCAGTTGTGGAAATCAGGGAACACCTGACCAGGCTGGGAGACAAACTTTTATCCATTTTATCCAGCATCTCCTTTTCTGAGATCCTGCTGGTCTGGGAGAGGGGGTCAGAAGGACGGACGGTCAGGAAAGGGGAGGTAGGGAAGCTAAACATGTGGCTCAAGGGCTGGTGCCATGAAAAAGGACAGAAATCTGTAGGTAACTGGCAACAGTTTTGGGAGCAAAAGTTCTTTAAATTCGATGGACTGCATCTGACTAAGGAGGGAGTCAGTGCATTGGGGCAGAAGTTTGATATCTTTGCAGAATATTTAAACAACAAATGGGGAGAGGGGTGCAGCACCCGATACATTGAATGGAAAGAACACACCTATCCCCTCAGCTAGTGATCAAACACGAGTTCAGGAAAAGAGGAGAGGGAGACATGATAGAAACTTTCAGGTATCTCAAGTGAATTAACAAAGTGCAAGACGGCAGTATCTTTCAGAAAAAGAGATGTGCAAGAACAAGTGGGCACAATTTGAAGATAGAGGGGGGATGGCTCAGAGGTAATGTTAGAAAGTATTTTTTCACAGAGAGGTTTATGGTTGCATGGGACAGCCTTCCTGAGGTGGTTGTGGAGTCAGGAACAGTGTGAGAATTTAAGAATGCATGGGACAGACATAAGGCAATTCTAGTGGTTGGTAGGAGGAAGTAAGCCGTTGATTAACTAGAATCTGCAGCTTATCCATCAGGTAGGGAAATGGGCAGACTGGGTGGGACAAGTGGTCCTTATCTGCTGTCAGATTCTATGTTTCTATGTTCAACATGTTTGTAATTCATTTGCATCAACAGGTAAGGAAAAAGATCCTGCTCCCCATACGATGTGTAGGAGAAACCCCGGACCTCACACAACAACTAACACACTGAAATCTGGCCAATGGAAAATCATGTACACAAACGCCCACAGTCTGGGAAACAAGATCCCAGACCTGCAGGAAACAATGACAAGAGGCTAAACTGGACATAGTAGCCATTAGCGAGATATGGTTCACCGGAAACCACACTTGGGAGACTTCAGTACCTGGCTATGTACTGTTCAGAAAAGACCGAGGTGCATAAAGGGGGGAAGGGGAGTTGCCCCATATGTCAATGAAAATATAAAAGCTTCTTAAATTCAGAATAGACATAAAGAACCAGGCGAACTGTAAGTCACCCTGGAAACAGGAAATGGGACAGCCATATGAACTGGGGTTGTCTACAGGCCTCCAGACAAGGGGGAGGACATAGACACATTACTGTTAGAAGATATACAAAACACGACAGCTAAAGGGGAGGTTCTGATAATGGGAGACTTCAAGATGCTGGATACAGATTGGTCAATAGCAGCAGGAACATCTGTCAGAACTAGACACATAGTGGATTCCCTGCAGGGGGAGTGCCTCAAACAACTGGTACAACAACCCACAAGAGACATGGCTATCCTAGATCTAGTACTGACTAATGGGGAAAGGATCACAGGCCTCCAGATAGAAGGTCACCTGGGGGTCAATGACCGTCACATGGAATGGTTCAATTTGGCCACTAGAACTTAATCATCCCATTCCAAGGCAAAAATATGGGACTTCAGAGGAGCTGACTTTGATAAGATGGCCAACAGAGTTAAGCTATTCCTGGCAAGAAGAAATACAGGTGAGGGAATACAGGCAAAGTGGGCAAGCATTAGGGATGCAATACTTGAAGCAACATTCCATTGTGTTAGGGAGAAAAGCAAAAGAGGAGGAAACCACTTTGGTTCTCAAAAACAGTAGCAGAAAAGATCAGAGCCAAAAAGCTGGCCTTTAGGAAAGATAATGGAACACAGCATGACAAAGATAGGGAGGCATAGCAAACTTTTCTAAGGGAAGCAGGGAAGGCAGTAAGGCAGACAAAGGCCCAAACCATGAAAACACTAGCATGAACAGTAAAGGAAGGGGACAACACTTTTTTATAGATACATTAGTGAAAGGAGAAGGTCCAGAGAGGGTATTGCTAAGATCAAAGGGGATAAGGGGGAGCATGTGGAGGAGGACCAAGGAAAAGCATCTACCCTAAATAGATACTTCTGCTCAGTATTTACTGAGAAGGTAGGGAAGGGCCCACAGCTTAGCATCATGAAATGGTCCTACAAGAGCTTGCTAAGCTCAGGGTGGACAAGGCAATAGAACGTAATGGCATACATCCCAGGGTACTAAAGGAACTAAGGGTGGAACTAGCAAAGCCATTATCAGAAGGAGTTAGTGAGTGGGTGAGACCAGGAGAGGTCTCAGAAGACTGGAGAAGGGCTCATGCAATCTCGCTCCACAAGAGTGGTAGCAGGGAGGAGGCAGGGAACTACAGACCAGTCAGTCTTACCTCAGTAGTGGGCAAGACAATGGAGGCGATCCTTAAGGAAAGGATAGTGCAACACCTGGAATCCATAGGAGCACAGGATCCAAGACAGCATGGGTTTACAACAGGAAGGTCCTGTCAAACGAAACTCATAGATTTCTTTGACTGGGTAACCAGAGTGGTGGACCAAGGGGGTGCAGTTGATGTCACCTACCTTGACTTCAGCAAAGCTTTTGATACTGTTCCACATAGAAGATTGATTAATAAGCTGGGTAGGCTCGGGGGAGGGGGTTCAAAAGTTGGTCAACTGGGTGGCAAACTGGTTGCTGGATAGAAAACAGAGAGTGGTGGTAAACAGTATACAGTCAGAAGAAATGCAAGTCACAAGTGGGGTACCTCAGGGATCAGTCCTGGGGCCAGTCCTCTTCAATATCTTCATCAGTGACATTGCAGTTGGACTGGAGGGTAAGGTTTGTCTGTTTGCAGATCACACCAAGATCTGCAACAGAGTAGATGATCCAGATGGGGTGGGCAGAATGAGAAGAGATCTGGATAAACTGGCAAAATGGTCAGAAGAGTGGCAACTGGGGTTTAATGCAAAGAAGTGCAAGATCATGCACATAGGGAAGAGAAACCCTGAAGCCACTTATAGGTTGTGAGGGGAGTTGCTGGCAATCACAAGGGAAGAAAGAGACGTGGGCATCATTATCACAGATTACCTGAAATCATCCAAGCTGACCGCGAAAGCAGTAGGTAAGGCTAGAGAGATGTTGGGATGTATTAGTAGGGGTATCACAAGTTGTAAGAAGGAGGTAATAATCCCCCTTTACAAGACACTGGTTAGGCCCCATCTGGAGTACTGCATGCAGTACTGGAGGCTGCACCTGCACAACGACTTTAACAAAATGGAGGCAGTCCAGAGAAGGGCAACCAAAATAGTGCAGGGACTGCATCAGAAAACATATGAAGACAGATTAATGGAGCTCAATATGTATACCCTAGAGCAAAGGAGGGAGAGTGGTGATATGATCAAAACATTCAAACATCTTAAAGGCTTTAACAAGGTGAAAGCGTCTAACATGTTTCAATATAAGGAAAATATCAGGACAAGAGGACACAGTATGAGATTAGAGGGAGGCCCTTTAAGGGGTAATGTGAGGAAGTTCTTTTTCACAGAAAGGGTGGTGGATGCATGGAATGGCCTTCCTCAGGAAGTGGTGGATATGAATACAGTGCAGGGCTTCAAACAGGCATGGAATAGGCATAATGGAGCAATGCAGATGATTATGAATAGATAGGCCATTGACAGAGTACAGGCCTATGGCACATTCATAAGGTAGAAAAAATGGTCAGACTGGATGGGCCACGTGGTTCTTATTTGCCATCAACTTCTATGTTTCTATGTTCCTGTATGTACCAGACTTCAGTACTGCACCAGGCCAGTCCAATACTGCTTGACACTAGCTAAAGGAGATAGCATTCCTTTTTGCTTGCTGTATTTTACTGGTACCCCATCATATTTGTGCAGGTTCCCCAGTGCATGGCCCATCTCATTTCCTGGGTTAAAAGATAAATATTTTGTGTAGCCCCACCCCCACAAGAGCCAAGCAAGTAACAATCTTAGTGAGGGGACGTGCGTATAACAATGTAAGAAATCTGCAGATGACTGCAGGCATTCTGCTTTGCAAACAGTTTTTCGGCCCTGTCTCGACTGACATTAGAAATGGGAAAGCAGAGAAACAAGGTTGTGGTTAATTTTTGAAATGAAAAAGAAAATGACTATTTCAAGTAGAGTTTTAGCGGTAGCAGCTTATCAATTTCTGCTGTCAAGCACTGCTCCCTTAACACCAACCGACTCCACTCTGGTGTCACCAAAACCCCCTTATTCTCCCAACTTAAACCTATTATTTTATACTCAGTGTTGTCCAGCTGTTCCACCCCTCCCCAGACTCCAGCTAGTGGCTCCTTAGTGTCCAGTCTATCAGCATTGGCTCAGCTATTGCCAGCACCAGCCAACTCTAGTTTAAAGATCAAAGACATTTTTTTTTCATAATTCAACTTCTTTCTGTGTTCATGTAGTAAAGATTCATGTGTTTAAACATTTGAATACTGTGGCTTGACTCATGTGTTGCTATATTGGTAATTTTTAACTTTTAAAATATCCCATGTTAAAGCTGAACCTGATAATTTTTTGTTTTTGTTTTTTTGCCATTGCTGTCCTTTAACTGACAGCCCTGATATCATTCAAGGAGACAGTAGCTTGAGATTTTCCCAGGAAAAGAAAGCATGTCATTTTTTTGGTTTATTTTGTTTTTTGACACATGTACTTAACAATGTACATTTATATTCAATTAACAGTAACTAATGTTTTTTTAACGGTATGAGTAATTCATTTAAGCCTGCTAAGTGCTGTATGGTGCCACAATATTCTCTTTTGCATCTCTCCTACTTATTGTCAGATCTAATTTGCTATTAATCTGATTGTTTTTCATGTCAGCATTTTCTTTGATTAGAGGATCAGTGAAGAAAAGCTGCATGTGTGATTACTGAACAACAAAGCAGGACATCTCTCTCCCTATCTCTCTCTCTTTCTCTTTCTCCCTGCCTCCCTCCCTCCCTCCCTCCTTCCTCCAAGGCACAGAATGTTACTACTAGGTCATTGGGAAATGCTCACAAAGTCTTCCCATTTAATATCAAGATGTTGGGACAGTTACAGCTTATTTCTGCATATTAAGCGTTGCTGTGCTGGAACTGATATTTTAGTCCAGAATTCCTGTAGCTTCTAATTCTGTTGGCAGCCTAATGGTTAAGAGCAGCACCACAGGCTGAACAAATAGTGTGCACTTTGATTCCATTCCACACCCTCGTAACAACTAATGCTGTGCTACGTTAGGAATTCAGACCTCTTTTTCTGATGATAGCAATATGTCTGCATGGCTCTGCCTATGCAGCCATAAAAATGAAGCCAGAGAGTGGTCTCCACATGGCATGTTAAACATGTAAAGTGTAGACACCTAATAGTTGAGGGGTTCACCGTGATATTGATGGTCAGCATAATCAGCACTCAACTGAATATCAAGACAAAGAACCCCTTTATAATTACTGGTGAACAATTTTTTTCAAAGTGAGGGGACAGTGTGCTTACATTTTCAAAGGGCTCAACCAGTTATTTGCTAAAATAACTAGTCAGTTATTACGGCATTCATGTGCTCCGTCTATCAAAGGGGAGCACTCCCTCATTGGCTCCTGTAGTGTATGTGGGTAGGATGTTCATTTCATCAAACATGGTGGCGACAAATCTCCGATACTGAGGAGCCGCCATATCAAGACTCCTCATCTCATCCTCATTACTGTTTTATCCCATCCTCATCATTTTTTGTATATATCTGGTTGATCCTTTTATTTTAATTTTAAAAAGCCATACTGGTTGATCCTGCAATTTGCCGGTCAGCCTCAGATGACCTGCAGCCCGAGCGGGAATGGATCTATAGCTGAAAGGCTTCAGTAAGTGCACTGTACCAAAAAAAAAAACAATCTGTGGAAAATAAGGGAGGCAGATACTGTGTGTGTGTTTGTGTGTGTGTGAGTGTGTGACTCTGCCAGTCTGTGTGACACAGACAGACATAGGACTGAAGCTGGGAAATCATTGTTCAACAGCAATTATATAAAATACAAGATGGGGAAGAATGTAACACTCAAATTTAATGTACACCCTCAGTGTGGGATGCCTTAATAAACCCCTTGAGCTTCATCCTCTTGGTTTATGTAGCATCCCACACCACGTTTGTGCATTAAATTCTCATATCACACACTTCTCCATCATTTATTCTATATATAACTATAAAATGACAGAATGAAGACAGAATGCAAGACAACTGAATGTACTTAAAAATGATTTGCAAGTTTTCAAGCAGCTTTGGAGAGGGGAGGAAGCACTGGTACAATAACTATTTGATGCAGAACAGGATGGGGAAACATAGTGCAGTTCCTCCTGAAGAAATCAAAGGGAGCATTTCAATTAATAATTTCCTCCCAGAGTGTACGCATGAGTCAAAATTTTTTATGCTTAACCTTATTCAAAATATCCGCCTCAATCTGAATGAGTTTTTAAGGCAAAAATACTTGGAGCCTTTGTGAAAGGTGGGGACAGTTTAGAGTAACAAGAAGGAGGCAGTGTGCCTAAAGTCTATTGGGTCCAGTAGACGCCATATGGCATTGGAACCATCCATTACAGAACCTGACCCAAAATAACCACCAGGACTCAATGCTGAATACTCCTCTTAATATCAAAAAAGTGGTATTTGAATCAGATTCAGATTCACATAATATTTTGGCTATTCAAGGAAATTATTTTATTTGGTACTCACCCTTATATGACACTATTGTAATGAGATGTTTACTATCAGCATCATTTAAGAGCCACCGGGAGCACCCTTTTCATCCTTGAAAATATTGAGGTAGACAGTGACAAGTTCCCTCAGGGCATCCATCCTGTAAGGAAAAGCATGTCTCATACAGTACTATATTCATAGCGTCCTCAGGCATATGTCATGAAATCAACCAAAACTTCCCTTAAATTACTCCATTATCAGTTGTATCAAAATTCCCATGTGTGCACAGGTCCCAATTATGTTACATTAACATCACAGGCAGGTATAAATGTAATGCATATACTGTATATATCAGAAAACTGTGGCTGTAGCACATGCAGCATTCCATATTACAGTTCTGTTCAGCAGAAGTCGGGCAATAAAATATTCAACACTTCTCTTTATACAGAATTTACAGACTGTTAATTAACCATCACTAGTACTCTACTGAGACTGTACAGTAACTTAATTCTTTCGCTCATCACTGAACATTTACAATCGATGTACAGTACATTATCCCATATGAAAATTTCATATCATCAAAGCCCCATGTGTTTACAATTGTAGTTCTTGTGAATAATGCTGTACTGCAGTCATGTGGCATGAGTTACCCATTGTGAGTTTGCATCTACACATGGTGTGATCTATCACTGTCTCTATTTTAGTTTCCTTTGAAGCAAAATAATATTTAATATCTAAAAATAAACTATTGTGATAAATAATACATTGTTACCACAAGAATTATTGAAAATCTCTGAAAGGGAAGGAAATACAGTAAATTGACTATAAAGGACATTATGTTCTCATCAAGCATGCTGAACTTTTGCACTTCAATTCCCAATGAAGATGGCCCTATATTAGTAGACAATATCTTCCACGCATATAAAGTAAGAAAGAAAAAAGGTGTCATAGAGTTATTAAGATACAGTACATACTCCAAATGAATGCATTCCATTTAAGCTGTTTTCCCATCAATGTGAGGTTGCTATGGGGACAAACTATGCACCCTTATGTTCTCTATCTTCATGGAAAAACTCATAAATATTTAAAGGTGTGCTTTAGCCTTCTGGTGGCTTCAGATTTGTAGAGTGTGAGGTCTGTTTATACCTTGGTGATGTGGGAAATTTACTGTATTTATTGCTCAGTGTAAACAAATTAACCACACGGTGTCATATATCATATTCTAAATGTGCACATCAAGTGAAATGCCCAGATAGCAACATAGACATTTGTTTCATCATTGCTTCTCATGCATTCACAGCAGATTACTTAAATCATTGCTACAACTACACTAACGTGATAAATATTTATATTTAACAAATCCACTGATAAAGTGCTCAGTAGATCTGTTGTCAATATTAAAATTTTTTTAAATATAAAGTATCATAATAATCTTAAAAATGTGTGAATTAATTCTGATGCAGGCTCCTTTAAAATGGAGACTTATTTGTGAAACAGTCATTTTGGTAAACTACTTACAGAGAGTAAAACTGCTACAATGTTTGAATTGCACTAGTTTATACTGTATGATGTTGCAAACAAACATTTTAATTAATTGTATTTCTGTTTGGCTACCTGAGAAAATACATTTTTAAATCCTTATTTAAATTACTCCTTTCCCAGGATTTACAAGCTCACTGTCAGGCGCTATATTTGCGTACAGCTAGTTCCTCCAAGAATTCAGATTCCAAGACAATGACAATAACCAACTTTTATTGCATATTGCAATTAGTAGAATTGTTCATGCCTTTGTGTACATTCATTTTTACTTGCTATTTTAACATTTGCATTGAGTTCTTAAAGATTAGAAGTCCACATCAGTAAATGCAAACAAAATGTTTTAAAATGAGTGTTACAAATGAACACTAGTATTTAGATTGTAGCCAAATGGGTATGGGGGGGGGTCTCTCAAAAAAAGGAATTTTCCAGTATAATTTCTCGTCCTGATCTTACCAGTCACATGAGGAGGGACAATGCAAGAAAGGAACATGGTAAGTGTATACAAACTTATTGTACTGTGATCCCTACTTTTTAAATATTGTCTTCACTCTGATAGTTTAGCACATATTTGATTTATACACATTACTTTTCAATGTCATTCTTTTTTCCCTCTTCATTGCCTCACCTCTAGCACTTCACTCCTGCACTTGCCTGAAAACCCAGAAGTCTAGACCTCAAAAACATAGTTGACACAATTCAATATACAGGATATTTGATGCAACACAGTAGTTGATGCTAGGCAACTTGATTTACTGTACATGGGTATTCACTCTGCATACTGAGATCATTCACGTTTCATCCAGAGGAGCAAGGCAATCTCCTCACTTTAATCTCTTCACCATGGGAGCTCTATGTCTCTTTCAGGGATTTTTTGTTATCCATGTCAGAATTTGGCACCCATACATGCATCCTCTCTGTTTGTAAATATGGCCAGAGCTGCATTTGAATCTTATTCAAAATGTGAATTGAGCCTCTAAATAACCCTTCCCTAAGTACTGTACCTGTTTCTCTCCTTCCCTATGAGAGGACTGGACAACCAAAACTCTAAACCTAGAAACATAAACATTTGCCAGCAGAAATAGACCTTGTGGTCCATTGAGTGTACCCAATGAGGAGTCACTTGCAACTTAGTGTTTGTGTCAAGCCACCACCACCCCCTTCCTGGTTGCCCATACCATCTCCTTTACCTTATTGCACCCCTCCTGAAGCTGCACGTGGATTTTATGCTAACAACCTTCAAAACTACTTTGCTCCACTCCTCCACCACCCTCTCCATAAAGTAATATCTCCTGGTATCTGTTTGAATTTCCCCTCACAAATTGCAGCTATTCCCTTTCAAATTTATCATTGGTCCAGAATAATTCAGAGGTGTCTACCCTGTTAATTTCCTTCATGTATTAAAATGTCTCTGTCATGCCCCCCCCCTTTCCTGTTCTCCAGTGAGTACATATCCAGATTCTCTAGCCTCTGTAGAAGTGCCTCTGCTGCCCCTGAATAATTCTGGTCACCCTTCTTTGTAACAGCTCCAAATGATTAAAGTCCTTTCTTTGTTAGGGGTTCCAGCATTTTACACAGTATTCCAAGTACAGTTGAATCAGGGATCCGTCCAGAGTCAGTATAACCACCTTTCTTCTACTTGTGAACCCCCTGCTTATGCAACCCAGCATGCTATTTGCCTTTCCTACTGCTTTACTGCATTGAGTAGATGTCTTCAGGCTTCTTATAATTGCAACCCTACGACTGCTCTCTTTCTCTGTCACTGTGACAGTCGAACCCTCATCCTGTCCTTTGCCCTTGGATTCTTTCTCCTCATTTGCATGATCTTGAACTTTATGGTACTAATCCCTAACTGCCAGATTTTGGATCATCTTTCTAGTACTTCCAAATTCTCCTTCATGTCAGTGATCCCTCTTCTGTGTCTACCCTCCTGCAGAGCATGGTGTCATCCACAAAAAGGCAAATGTTGCCTTTTATGCCATTCCCAATGTTGCTTATGAAAATGTCAACAACACTGTCCCCAGCACATACTCTTGTGGTATCCCACTGGTGACGTTCCATGTCTATGAAATCTTCCCACTAACCATGACTTCCCTAGTTCTCCCCTTAACCAATTGCCTACCCACCTGGTCATTGTTGTCCACAATCCCTGTGTCATTTAACTTCTTTATCAATGTTTTATGAATGACCAAGTTAAATATCTTGCTGAAGTCCAGGTACAGTGTGTCCACTGCCTGAACCCTAGTCACCACTTTAATGATCCAGTCACAAAAATCTGTCAGGTTCATTGGGCATTGCCTCCCCACCACAAAGCTATTTTCTGTCATCCTATATCCCATTAGCCTTGAAAAACTTCACCAACCTTTCAATAACAGTGATTTTCATCAGCTTGCCAACTATCAATATCAGTCTAGTTAGCATGCAATTTCCTGGGTTTTCCCTAGCCCCACTTTTATGTAATAGCACTACATCTGCAATTTATCACTCTTGTTCACTCATGTAATACTTTGTCTGATCCAAGGAAGCTGAGCAACTAGTTGGCTAAAAGAGCTGCCAGTATGGATGCCAGTTACCTCAGCACCCTGAAGTCCATTCCATCTGGCTGGGGCAATTTACTCACCTTTAGGGCTAGTAGCCCCATTAGAACCCTGTTGACTGAAATTGACCTCTCACTCATCCTTGTTGCCCCTCCTTCCCCTTGTTCACTCTGTGTTGTGGTATTGGTCTTTCCTTCTTCTTAGTGAATACTGAGCTGAAGTATTTATTCAGTATTTATTTCTGCTTTTCCTTTATTATCTTACACCCACTCTGTCCCTTGTTGCAGTTTACTAACATATGAACACATGAAATGAGCCAGCCGAAGAAGACCGCGCCTGGCCTATGGCATCTGCTCAGTAAATGATGAAGGATCCTGGCCTTACAACTTATGCCAATGATGCTGTCTCCCCCAACAATCCCTAACTCCCCCCCTTCTCCTCTTCCTTGGTCCCAAGGATTCCCTTTGTGTTTGTCCCAGGCCCTCTTGGATGCTCCCACCATCCTTGCTGACACCACTTCCTCAGGCAGCTCATTCCAGGTGGTCACCGCCCTCTCCATATACAAATGCTTCCTTGCATCTCTTCTGAATTTCCTCCCATCAATTTTAGGCTGTGCCCCCTAGTGGTGCTGTTGTCACTCATTTTAAAGAAACCCTCCCTTTTCATTCTGTTAATTCCCTTCATGTCCTTGAAGATCTCTATCATATCACCCCGTGCCTCCCTCTCTTCCAGGGAGTAAATCCTTAGGGTCCCCAGACTCATCTCAAAGGACTGATCCTGTTACCCCTCAGTCATCTTGGTTGCTCTCCTCTGGACCCCTGTCAGCATGCTGATGTCCTTCTTAAGGTATGTATGCCAGTACCTCACCCCATATTCTAAATGTGATCTCACCAATGACCTGAACAATAATAAATTAACCTTGCTCTGACCACCACTGAATCTTCTTGCAATACACCTTAACATCTTGTTAGCCTTTGCCACTGCCTTCTTACACTGAGAGGTGTGTTTCAGGTCACTAGTAATCACCACTCATAGATCCTTTTCCACTTCATAAGCTGTTACCAGAACTTCTCCTAAGTAATACTCTGTTCTAGGGTTCTTAGCTCCTATGTGCGTCACTTAGCACTTGTTGGCATTGAAACCAAGTTGCCAGATTTCTGACCTTTTCTCTAGTCTGCTGCAGTCCTCCCTCAGGTCCTGCATTGCATCCTTGGTGTCCGCCCTCCCACAGAGTTTGGTGTCATCAACAAACAGGCACATTTTGCCTTTAATGCCTCCACTGATGTCACTTATGAAGACACTGAACAACACTAGCTACAATACCGATCCCTGTTGGACCCTGCTAGTGACCTCCTTAGTGCTGGAGAACTCACCCCCAACCACTATTCCCTGGGTTCTGCCACTCAACCAACTTTCAATCCATCTTACCATATTTTCCACCACCCCAGATCCCTAAGTTTCATTATCAGCCTTCTGTGTGGTACAGAATTGAAGGCCTCACTAAGGTCCGGGTATATGATGTCCATTGCCTGGCCCTTGTTCACTGCCTTTGTAATCCAATTGAAGAACTCCATCAGGTTCATTTCACAAGATCCGCCTGCCACAAACCTGTGCTGTCTTTTGTCCTGTAGACCATTCTCCTATATGTACCTCACCAGCATTTCCTTTAGTATGGTCTCCATGAGTTTACACACAATCAAGGTCGGGCTGACTGGACTATAGTTACCTGGGTCATCCTTGGGTCTGCTCTTGTGAAGTGGCACTACATGGGCTGTTCTCCACTCCAGCGGCACCACTCCTGACTCCAGAGATCTATTGAAGATAACAGTCAGCAGTCCCACAAAATCCTCCACTAACTCTTTTAGCACCCTGGGGTGTATTTTGTCTGGCCCTGAGGATTTGTCCACCATCAAAGCCATAAGCCCATCTCTCACTCTTTCAATCTCAATGACCCCTATGCACCCCCCATTTCCTCCCTTCTTCTCCATACGCATGACTCCAGTCCATTCGTTTTCTTTGTAAAGATGGAGCAGAAATATTCATTTAAAAACTCTGCTTTGCTCCCATCTTCATCAGCACAACCATCCCCCTTCCTCAGCCTGACAATGCCTTCCTTCTTGTCCCTCCTTTCGCTTATGTAGCAAAAGAAGACCTTTTCCCCCTTCTTTATTCCTTCAGCTATTTGGAGCTCTTTCTGTGTCTTTGTGTACTGCACTTCACTTCTTGCCAACTTAGCCAGCCTCTGGTATTTTTTCTCATCTTCTTCTATTGCTATTCCTTAAAATTTCCTATAGGCTGTCCTCTTTTCCCTTACAACTCTGGCCACCTCCCTGTTAAACCAGCTTGGTGATATGGCTTTTGATTTCTTTCCTCTAAATTTGATACAACTTCTTGTGGCCTTCTGAATGGCCCCCTTAGTGATGAGCCATAATCGGTCCACCCCATGCCCTCTTCCATGATCCCCAGGTTTTTCCTTACCACTTCTCCTATCTTTTTAAAATTTGCCCTCCTAAAATCCAATGCTCTGATCTTGGTAGGGGTGTCATCTTTGTGCATGTCCAAACTAAACCACACTGTACTGTGGTAGCTTCTGCTCAGGGGTTCCCTAACTTCTATCTCCTGTATTTTCTCCCCCTTGGTGAGCACTAGGTCCAAGATTGCCCCTTTCCTTGTAGCATCTGTCACACAGTGAGTCATGAAGCCATTCTGGAATGCATTTAGAATTTACTGACTTCTGGTGCAGGATGTGGTGAGAGTAGCCCAGTTCACTTTAAGCAGGTTAAAATCCCCCACTACTATCACCTCCCCTTTTCCTTCTGCAATTGTCAACTGGAAACACAGCTCTCTGTCCTTGTCCTCAACCTGGTTGGGTAGTCTGTATACCGCCCCATCCTGATCTTCATTACTCTCCTAGTTTGTATATGGAACCACAATGTTTCTATGTTCCCCTTTTCCTTTTCCTCATCCCTCATGCAAATGATTTCCTCCCTGATGTATGCTGATACCCTCCTCCATTGCCTACCTCTCTTTTCCTTCTGAAACATAGAAACATAGATTTTGACAGCAGATAAGGACCGCTTGGCCCACCCAGTCTGCCCATTTCCCTACCTAACGGAAAAGCGGCAGATCCTAGTTAACCAGCAGCCTACTTCTTCCTACCCCCACCCCCTAGAATTGCCTTATGACTGTCCCATGCATGCTTGAATTTCCACCACTGTTTTTGACTCCACAACCTCCTCTGGAAGGCCGTTCCATGCATCCACAACCCTCTGTGAAAAATACTTCCTTAAATTTCCTCTGAGCCACCTCCCCTCTATCTTCAAATTGTGCCCCCTTGTTCTTGCACACCTATTTTTTAGAAAGATGCTACTCTCTTGGACTTTGTTGATTCCCTTGAGGTACTTGAAAGTTTCGATCTTGTCCCCCTCTCCCTCCTTTCCTCGAGGCTATACATATTAAGCTCCTTAAGTCTCTTCATATGTCTTCCGTGCAGACCCTGCACCATTTTAGTTGCCCTCCTCTGGACAGCTTCCATCCTGTCTATGTCTTTGTGGAGATTGGGTCTCCAGAACTGCATGCAGTACTCCAGATGGGGTCTCACCAGCTGTCTGTACAGAGGAATAATAACTTCCTGTTTTCTACTGGTGATGCCTCTCCCTATGCATCCCAGTATCCCCCCAGCCCTCCTTGCGGCCTGTCACATTGCTTGCCCACCTTTAGGTCATCTGATATGACTACCCCCAGGTCCCTTTCCATTTTTGTTGTTGTTAGTATCTTACCCCCCATTGTGTACTCTTCCCCTGGGTTTTTGTTTCTCAGGTGTATTACCTTGCACTTCTTAGCATTGAATCTAAGCTGCCATACATTTGACCATTCCTCTAACCTTGCCAAGTCTGTTCTCATCCTTTCCACCCTACCTTGTGCATCAACTCTGTTGCAGATCTTTGCAAAGATCTGCAAAGAGACATACCTTTCCTTCCAGTCCCTCTGCAACATCGCTTATAAAGACATTGAAGAGGACCGGTCCTAATATTGAACCCTGCGGTACCCCACTAGTAACCCCCCTTTCTTCAGAGTGGACTCCATTTACTATTACTCTCTGTGTCCTATTCTCCAGCCAATTCTTTACCCAGGCTGTCATCTTGGGACCCACTCCCAGGTGGCTAACTTGTATATTAATCTTTTGTGTGGGACTGTGTCAAATGCCTTGCTAAAGTCTAGGTAGGCCATGTCCATAGCCCCTCCCTGATCTACTACTTTGGTCACCCAGTCAAAGAAATCTATCAGATTTGTCTGGCATGACCTTCCGCTGTGAATCCATGCTGCCTTGGGTCCTGTGCCCCTCTGGCCTCTAGATACTCAACAATTCTTTCCTTCAGAAGTGATTCCATCATTTTCCCTACCACTGAGGTTAAACTAACAGGTCTGTAGTTTCCTGCTTCTGCCTTGCTCCCACTTTTGTGAAGGGGAATCACATCTGCCCTCCTCCAGTCCTCGGATACCACCCCATCCTCCCATGATTTGTTAAAGAGGGTAGTCAGTGGTGTCACTAGTTCTACCCTTTATTTCTTCTAGAATTCTGGGATGAACCATCAGGTCCCATTGCTTTGTCCACCTTCAGTTTTAGGAGTTCTTTCAGAACCCTTTCTTCTGTAAATGGGCTGGTATCAACTTCTGTATCCAGAGTGTTTCTACTGTTTGTTTTAGGTACCTCCCCCTCTTCCTTTGTAAATACTGAGCAAAAATATTTGTTTAGTATCTCCGCCTTTTCACAGTCACCCTCTGCCCACTCTCCCTCCCCTTTATTAAGCCTCACTATCCCTCCCTTGGTCTTCCTTCACTCCCTGATGTACCTATAAAAGGTTTTATCCCACTTCTTAACTGAGCTGGCTATCTTTTCCTCGGTTTGGGCCTTTGCTGGTTTGACTGCCTTCCCAGCTTCCTTTTGCTTTAACTGATACAGTTCTCTGTCCTGCTCCTTCTGTGATTCCTTGTACTTCCTGAATGCTTTCTTTTTCTCTTAAACCTTCACTGCCACTTCCTTTGAGAACCATAGTGGTTTCTTACGTCGTTTCATTTTGTTTATTTGCTTCACACAAAGCTTGTTACCTCTGTGATGGTAGTTTTTATTATTCCCCATTGTTCTTCCACCCCTCCTTTCTGCCCATTTGCTAGTGCATTCCTTAGGCACTCACCCATTTTGGCAAAGTCAGTCCTCCTAAAGTCCAGTACTTTTGCCTTTGTTTGGCTTGACTCTATTGCTGTGTTTATTGTGAACCATACTGTTCGATGGTCGCTAGTTACCAGATGGCTACCCAATTCTACATCTGTGATCCTCTCTTCATCTCCATTTGAGAGAACCAGGTCTAAGATTGCTCCCCCTCTAGTGGGCTCCAATACTAGTTGTCTAAGGCATGCCACCTGTAGGGCATCTAGAATAACCCCACTCTTCAAAGTGGCTGCTGCAACTGCACTCCAGTTAACATCTGGCATATTCAGATCACCCATCAGCAATATCTCCCCTTTTTCTGCCATTCTAAGTAGAGTATTCTTTCTATCATTTCCTTGTCCATTTCCTCCCACTGATAAGGGGGGTCTGTATACAACCCCTGTGCAGATTGTGGTGCCATTGCCGGTCTCCAAATTTACCCACAGTGCTTCTTCTCCTCCCTGTTTTCCCTTTTGTTCTGTTGCTTTGATTCCTTCCCTTATGTAAAGAGCTACTATTCTTCCTCTTTTATCTTCCCTGTCCCTCCTGTAGATAGTGTATCCTGGTATGTTTATGTCTCTGTCATGGTTTTGTGTGTACCATGTTTCTGTGACTGCCACGATATCCAGATGGTCCTCCTCCATCAAGGCCATTAATTCAGGAAGCTTGTTACTCAGACTACGGGCATTGGTACTCATTGCTCTCCACTTTTTGATGGCTTTACCTTGTTTTGCAGCATCCCCCACTGACCTTTCTACCTCGGTCTTTTTTCTCATTTAGTACCCTGTTTTGTAGGGAGAGGCTGGGATTTTCTTGCTGCTTATCAGTGCCTCCCCCCTTTACTAGTTTAAAAGCTTGTCAATGAAGCATTTAAACCGATTGCTCAAAAGACTTGTTCCCTTCCTGGACAGATGCAGACCATCCTGCCAGTATAGGCTGGTGTCCCTCCAGGTGGAACCCCAGTCCCCAATGAAGCCAAACCCCTGTGCTCCACATTTTTTCAAGCATTCATTAAACTGCATGGTGCAAAGTATACTCGCCTCACTCATGCCATTGACAGGCAGCACCTCAGAGAAGGATGTTGTGTGTGCTACTTGTCTTAGGCCCCTCCCCAATTCTACAAAGTCCTTCTGCACTGCACTAATCTCATGATGAGCCAAGTTATTTGTCCCTAGGTGGACAATGACGTCCAGCTCAGACTCTTGTGCAGCTGTTCTCATGATCCTAAGGATGCGCTTCCTGTCTCTCCAAGCCATGGCACCAGGCAGGCACCTTACTTCAGTTTTCCCTGCTCCCCCCAGTTCTATCCCCCTAATAATTGAGTCCCACACCAGGAGCTGATTTCTTTCCTTGTGGCGTCCTCTGCCTCCTTCCTGTGGGCCTCCCTTGTGACAGTTGTCCTCAGCCTCCTTAGTCTTCTCTGTGGGTGCATCCATAGGGGAGCTATGCTCCCCCAGAATGGTGTATGGATTGTGGTGTGGAACAACTGACTGGGTGTGCCTCTGTTCCATCATCCTCACCCTCCCTGAGCCCACTGTGGTCCAACTGCTGTGCTTTTTTCACAACCTCTGAGGTAGTGGTGGTGGCTCTAGTGCTTCCTGGATGGGGGAGGTTCCCTTCCTACCATCCTGTGTGGCCTGGGGGAAGGTTCCCTTAATACCGTCCAGTGTGGCCTGAAGACAGGCAACTTCCTCACTCAGGGCAGAGAGTTGTCTGCAAATAGGGCAGCATCTCAGCCTCCAGAAAGACTCCAGGAAGACTGCTTCCCCACAGCCATTACATTGCACTACTCCCCACATTTTTTTTATTTATTTTTTTTTGTGTGTGATTGGTTTGTTATATAGAGATATATATATTATACAATGTGTATGCTTATTTTGTCAGTGCAGTGTGCTAGAGATGATATGACAGTGATATGCACCTTGTAATCTTGAGGAAATGATGTCAGAACCCCAGGTATAAAGGAACTATTTCCAGGGTGGGTGGGTGAGGGTGGGAAGGGTTGGGCTAAACTATGCCCTCACAAAACAGTCATCTAAAAGCTTTGACCCATTGCTGCTATGAGTGCCTTTCTGTCAGCAAGATGCCCTACACAACAATTTGACAGAGAAAATACCCTGCTAATCAAACAGAGAAAAATCCACACATCCAAGGCCTGGTGGTTTGTGCTCTGAAAGCAGTCAGCCCCAAAATAAGTCAGCTGTGCTTTAAACTCTTCCTGCACTGAAAATCTTAAGAATTGTAAAAAACAAATGTAAACCTAGATCCACCTCCCTCTGTTGCTTGAAAGACTGTCTTTTCCTGTTTCACACTGCAGGTTTTGCTCTGACAACTCCTTAACCACAGTAACTTATTAAAAATAGTTTAACTATCACAAACTCCTACGCACCAGTAAATTATTTAAAAATAGTTTCTGTCCCAAAATCCTAGTAGTCAATCCAGCTACCCCCAAGAGACAACCAAAATGCAGTATTCAAACACTTGTGAAGTTACTTCCAAGATAAGCAGAGTTTGCAAGCTCCTTTTTCAACTCCTTAGCCACCTGTAATTTATTTAAAAAATAGTTTAACTGTCAGAAAATCCTAGTAGACAATCTAGCTACCTCCAAGGGTCTACCCAAATGCAGTATTTAAATCCTTCTGAAGTTACTCACAAGATAAACAGAGTTTGCAAGCCCCTTCTTGGTTAAACACTAAATAAATATGTGAATAAAAAGCAATTACCAATGGTAGTTAGTTTCACCTCTCACAGAATTAAGCAAAAGTGCACATTGTTGCAGATATCAAGTGCAATACAGAATTTCTCACACAGCTCACAGCTGAATAAAGAAGTAGTGTCCTTCCAGGTCAAGAAGATGTGCTTTGTGAGTCATGAAGCCATTCCAGAATACATTTAGAATTTCCTGACTAGTAACCTGGGATTGAGAGATCCCAGTCATAGTGTGCTGTAGCCCAGATCTCAGTAACTGCTGCTATATCCATCTTATCCGCTGCTAAGAGGGCATGCATTTCTGCAGTGTTGTTCCCAATACTGTGGGCATTAAGCAACACCACCCTCCATTTTGTCCCTGTAATACCTTGGTTCATTTGTTTAGAAACTTTGTTGTGGCTTTTGTTCCTACCCTGCTCCTCTCCCCAACTCCTTAGCTGCCCTCCTCCCCCACCTCTATTGTCAATGCCTTTGTGGTCCACTGACCTCCACGTTTTGATTGTGAGGAAATTCAGCCCCCCTCCTCTTCCATTAGCAGTTTAAACCAAGTTCCTTTCCTATATATTTCCCCAGCCTGTCTTTTGGTATTTCTTTCCCTCCCATATAAGGTGCAGTCTGTCTGGGTAATAAAACCCCTTATTGGACCACATATCTCCCCCACTGCCTTATAAGATGGTACTCCTCCTCTTTACACCAAGCACCCAGCCACTCATTGAATTCCACTATTCTCCTTTTCCTAGCTGTGCTGGCCCTGGGGACTGGAATTACTTCTGAAATGGCCAGCGAGTTCACAGGATCCCTGCATGATCTTGTTATTTCTTTGAATCTGTTCTGTACCACCACCTCCTCCTTACCTGCTAGATTGTTGGTTCATAGGTGTATAATCAGATCAAGCTTCACTCCTATCTCACTTACCATCTCCTTGATCTTAATTGATGCTCTCCTCACCTCCATTCCCAGCATACAAGTTACCATCATCTTATTCCATGGGTCCTCCTTTCTCCCCCACTGTATACCTTTTAATTTTTGAATCCCCAAAGACCACTACCTTTTTTCTGCTTGTGTGCCCATACCCTGACTCCCTTTCATTTCCTCTTAAGCTAGTGCCACCCTTCTCAATCCCTCCATGTCCTTTGTTGGGGTCATCCCGTGTGTACCAGCAATTCCCCCTCTTGCCTCCTTGCTCCCATTTGATCCCCTCTCTCCCTGGTTCCCTGTTCTTGTTCCTAGCATGCCTTCTCCTTTCCTTCCTGTAACTGTACTTCTCTCACCTTTCTCTTTTTCCTTCTGACTTCCCCTCTTTGCCGCTTGAGCTACTTCCCTCCTTCTCCCACTCTCCTTGACTTCTGTTCCTTGTTTAACCATCTGAGATATTCCCTTCTGCACACACAACTTGCTTCCAACCTACATCCTTGTGGTTCCATGGCCCTTATCCCTCCTATAGTCCCTTGTTTCCCTACATCTGCCAGTACTGTATATCTATTAGACGTAAGTATCTCATCTGGGGATCTATCCTCTGTTCCCTCTTTCCTTCTTTGAGTAGATCCTCTTACCCCCCTGTACCTTACCACCCACCATTTCTCCCTTTGGTTATTCCAGATCTGTATGTTCCCTGATAATGGTCTGCCCTCATCCCTCGTGTTAAGCCAGTTCATTTGTCCCTGTGTAACTCCTTTATTTTCTGTTCTGTATGTGCTATTACTGTGCCACAAAGCAGCTACTACCTGCCTCATCAGCCTCTGCTGATTCTCTCTGCTTCGCCATCTTCTGCTTTTCCATCTCCTAACTAAGCCACTGTATCTCTCTACTTAATTGCTCCAGGCTACTGCACATCAGGCATCCTCCTGTTTTCCACAATATCTCCATGACGACTGTGGCCCGACATCCATTACAGCTCACAATCTTTCCTCTGCTGACCTCTCTATTTTTCCCTTCTGCTTCCCTCCACCTCTCCCCTCCCCTCTGTTCTGCTGTCTGTAACAACTCCTAGCCCCCCCACATTTTCTGTATGTGGCCTATCCCAACCAAGCTATATGGTGTTGGTTGTTCCACTTGAAGTTTCTAATATTGGGTGACCCTAGATAGGGTTTAGCTGCTTTCCCCTAGATTTTACCTTTCAGGGATACCTTGCTAAAGTCTCTATGCCTCTATGCCATCTATGGCATAGAAGAAACTAGAGTGTTCCGTACCATGGGATTCAATCAGTGGTTGAAAACTGGTGGAGCTCAGTGATTTGCTTCATTGGGGACTGGCGGTCCACCTGGAGTGATGATGCTTCATACTGGCATGATGGGCTGCATCTGTCCAGGAGGGAACCAGGATCCTAGGTGATAGGTTTAAATGCTTCATTGGCAAGCTTTTAAACCAGCCAAGGGGGAGGCACTGAAAGGAGCAGGAAAATCCTAGCCCCAAACAATCACGGTAGTAAGTGTGGCAAACACCAACATGGAGGTGTCGATAGGGAGAAGGGCAGGGTAAATGGAGAAAGTGACAAAGGCAAGAAGGACAGGGATGGGGCAAAGGGGTAAGGCCATCAGGAAATGGAGGGTACTGAGTACCAATGCTCATAGTCTGGGCAACAAGCTCCCTGAGCTGGTGGCCTTAATGGAAGAGGATGTCTGGATATCGTAGCAGTCACAGAAACATGGTAAAAAGAGAACTATGACTGGATGTTAATATACCAGGGTACATAACCTGCAGGGGAGAAGAGGGGAGGAGTAGCCTCTATGTAAAGGAAGGGATAAAAGCAACTGAACAAAAGAGTAAACAGGGGAGGAGAGGAGGCACTGTGGGTCACCTTGGAGACTGGAAAGGGCACCGCAATCCACACAGGGGTTGTGTACAGACCCCATGTCAGGGGAAGGAATGGACAAGGATATGATGGAAGGCATTCTTAGAATGGCAGAGAAAGGAGATACTGTTGATGGGAGACCTGAATATGCCAGATGTTAACTGGAGCACATTTGCTGCAGCCACATCCAAGAGTAGCCATTCTTGATGCCCCACAGGTGGCAGGCATTAGATTAGCTAGTTTTGGAACCCACTGTGAGGGAGCAATCTTAGACCTCATATCTCAAATAGGGGCAGTGAGAGGATTCAGATCTAGAAGTGGGTTGCATCTGGGGACAAGTGACCATCAAACAGTGTGGTTCACGTTAAACTCAGCAACAGAGTCAAGCCATACAAAAGTGAGGGTACTGGACTTTAGGAGGGCTGACTTTGGCAAGATGGGAGAGTGCCTCAGAAAGCACTTGCAAACAGGCTAGAAGGAGGTGTGGATCAACAATGGGAATTATCAAAACTGCCATCACAGAGGAAACAAGCCTTTGTGTGAAGCAAATAAACAAATCAAAACAAAAGAAAAGCCACTATGGTTCTCAAGAGAGGTGACTGTGAAAGTCAGGAAGAAAAGATAGCATTCGGAAGTATAAGGGAACACAGAAGAGCAGGACAGAGAGCTGTACCAGTTAAGGCAGAAAGAAGCAGGAGGGAAGTCAGAATAGCAAAGGCCCAAACTGAGGAAAAAGATAGCCAACTCAGTTAAGAAGGGGGATAAAACCTTTATAGGTACATCAGTGAGCGAGAAAGACAAAGGAGGGATAGTGAGGCTGAATAGAATGAACGGTGGTGGGCAGAGGGGACAGTGAAAAGCAGGAATACTGAATGAATATTTCTGCTCAGTATTCAATAAAAGAGGAGGGGGAAGTGCCTAATCCAATTAACAGAAGCACTTGATAGGGGGGGGTCGATCCCAGTCCTTTCATAGAAGAAAGGGTTCTGCAAGAACTCCTAAAACTGAAGGTGGACAAAGCAATGGGTCCTGATGGAATTCCCCCCAGAATTCTAAAAGAATTAAGGAAGGAACTAGTGAATCACTGGCTACTCTTTTTAATAAATCATGGGAGGATGGTGTGGTACCCGAGGACTGGAGGAAGGCGGATGTGATTCCCCTTCACAAAAGTGGGACCAAGACAGAGGCAGGAAACTACAGACCTGTCAGTCTGACCTCTGGAGTAGGGAAAGTGATGGAGTCACTTCTAAAGGAAAGAATAGTTCAGTACCTAGAGGTCAGTGGAGCACAGGATCCAAGGCAGCATGGGTTCACAGTGGGAAGGTCATGTCAGACGAATCTAATAGATTTCTTTGACTGGGTGACCAAAGTAGTAGACCAGGGAGGGGCTGTGGACATGGCCTACCTAGACTTTAGCAAGGCATTTGACACAGTCCTCGCAAAGATTATTAGTCAAATTAACCAGCCTGGGAGTGGGTCCCAGGGTGGTAGCCTGTAAAACATTGGCTGGACAACAGGACACAGAAGGTAATTGTAAATGGAGTCCACTCTGAAGAAAGGGCAGTTACTAGTGGGGTACGCAGGGTTCAGTATTGGGTCCAGTCCTTTTAATGTCTTCATCAGTGACATTGCAGAGGGACTGGAAGGAAAAGGATGCCTTGTTGCAGATGACACAAAGATCTGCAACAGGGTTGATACACAAGGAGGCGTGGAAAGGATGAAAAGGGACTTGGCAAGGTTGGAGGAATGGTCAGACGTATGGCAGCTAGGATTCAATGCAAAAAAGTGTAAAATAATGCACCTGGGAAACAAGAACCCAGGGGAAGAATACACAATGGGTGGGGAGGTAGTAACAAGAACAAAACAGGAAAGGGACTTGGGGTAATCATATCAGATGACCTTAAGGTTAGCAAGCAATGTGAGAAGGCAGTAGGAGGGCCGGGGTATACTGTGGTGTATAGGAGAGGCATCAGCAGCAGAAAACAGGAAGTTGTTATCCCTCTGTACAGACAGTTGGTGAGACCCCATCTGGAATACTGTGTCCAGTTCTGGAGACCCCATCTCCGCAAGGACATAGACAGGATAGAGGCAGTCCAGAGGAGGGCAACTAAATGGTGCAGAGTCTGCAAGAGAAGCCAGATGAGGAGAGAATAAAGGAGCTTAATATGTATACCCTTGAGGAAAGAAGGAGAGGGGGGACATGATAGAAACTTTCAAGTACCTCAAGGGAATCAACAAAGTCCAAGAGGGTAGCATCTTTCAGAAAAAGAGACTTGCAAGAACAAGGGGACACAATTTAAAGATAGAAGGAGGGCGGTTCTGAGGCAATGTGAGGAAGTATTATTTCACAGAGAGGGTAGTGGATGCATGGAACAGCCTTCCTGAGGAAGTTGTAGGGTCTAAAACTGTGGGAGAATTCAAGAATGCATGGGACAGACATAAGGCAATTCTTGTGGGGGGCAGGAAGATATAGGCTGTTGGTTAACTAGGATCTGCGGCCTATCCTGTAGGTAGGAAAATGGGCAGACTAGATGGGCCTAGCGGTCTTTATCTTCTGTCAAAGTCTATGTTTCTATGTCTATGTTTCTATGATTACATTTGGTAGGGCTTTCCCTTAGCTAGACTCTATGACTTCTTTACCTTGCTGGACCTTGATTACCTCTGTAGACTCTGTTACTATTTCTTACTTGAGCTACCCACCCCCCACCCCAGTTATACACTTACCCCAGCTGCTCTGTGCAGCATTGTCTGTGGCCTGTGATCCTCCCTGCAGACATCCTACTGATGCCCCAGATGCCTCTTAGTCAGATGCCACACTCCTGCTTAGTGGTATTCATGCTTTGGGCTTGCTCAGGCGAGGGGTCGCTTGGTCCTCAGGGAGATATATATGGACTGCAGCCTCCCTATTGGACAGTTGAGTCATGTGGTGTCCTAGGCCTAATCGGTAGGTCTTCCCTCAGCCACCTTTGCTTGGTGTTCACCTGCCACCCTATTCCCACAAACCTTCACAATCCCCACACAATTCACAATCCCCCCTGCATTTCCCAGCAGTGTAAATTTAAACAGTAAAACAGTCCCCAAGGAACATAATCAGCTGTTCTCCAGTCAGCTTCCAGCTCTGTTTGTGGAGAAAACTACAGCAATGGTGCCTATAAGGACCTGACTGCAGCCTCCCTATTGGCCGGCTCAGACACGTGGTGTTTGACAATCTCTTCTTTTGTTTGACAATCCCTTCTTCTGTTTGCCTTTTTTTCTGATGCATTGAAAGAAGATATTATCTCCTTAATTTACTTTTTCCACTATTTTCAGTTTGGCTCCTATCTTGGCACTACTCACTTCCTTGTTAGGCGATCTGAGTTTTTTTGGTTGTCCACTCTGTCCTTTTCCTCCTTAATCAGACTGTACTTCTTCAGAAGCAAAGAGAGAACATTTTTGATAGGTAAAGATAACACCTTTATTAGACTAACAGACCTTAAAAATACAAGCTTTTGAGACCTGTACACACCTTTTCTTCAGGTACAATACCTAGAAAAAAATATTTTTTTTGTTTCTTTTCTGCTTTTGTGTGGGCTAACATGGCACAACCCTAACTTGAAATGTGCTTTTGGAAGGCAGCACTTTTATCTGACAGTGTTTTCACTACTTCCCTGTTGATGATCGTCCATTTTCCTCCACTCCCCTTGCTCCCTTGAGCTTGCCCAGATATTCACTTAATTTTGCCCCATTGCATAGAAGTCTAGCTTCTTGAAATCAAGAGACCAAATTTTGGTATTCAGGGTTTCCTTCCCCATATTGAGCCAAAACCACACTGAATGGTGATCACTATTACCCAGGGCCTCAGCTATACTTATGTCCTTGATATGATCACAGTCATGAAATGGGTAGAAAGCTGATTGGTCGAGGACCTCAGATTACTATGCCAATATCCAATCACAACAACAGAAGAAGATGTTTTTGACCTGTTTACCCTATCTAGCCACTGAGACATCACTGCACTTTTGTCCACCATGGAAATGACAATAGTAAACATGGTTGCCATGGAATAAATTTACTTTTTATTTAGTTTAAACAGGAAACATGCAGCTATATTTTGTCTCCCAGCCAAACAGTAAAAATAAAAAATAAAAACTGCTTACAGTCCACTTTAATGCATTCTACAAAGCCCTCATTATAATCTGCTAACCTTTAAATTTACTGTAATTAAATATGTAGTCTACTATATGTAAAACCACTGAAAATCCTCAAACACAGCTTGCTGCAATTGGTGCCATTCTCTTCAGTTCTGTCATCCAGTTAAAAAAGTCACTTGCAAGTCAAATCTCCTGTAACTGCTGCCAGTATCTAAAGTTTTCTCAGCCTCCTCTGCAGTCACTGGACCCAGTCAAAAAGCACTCAGCCCTGACAAGAAAACTCTAAACCCCTATTTGACACCACGGTAGCTGCCTCATAAATCCATGTCCCCTACCTGACACACGCAACCAATCCAGTGTAGCATTTCTAAAACCTGCAACCAGTAGCCCTGACCACAAACTTCTGAGCCCTGACTGCAAATTATTCAGCCCAACTCCATATCATGGCAGCCACCTCCCAACAGACCCCAGCGGTGAATGGATCCCTCTCTGCTCCAATGCAATGCTAAGAAATGAAGCTACAACCTGCTATCAGTTTGCCCTCACTACTGCCAGTAAAGCTATTTGGTGCTACCAATAGGCAAACTGCTGAAAATGCAATGTTTAAATTAGTTTTTCTCTTCAAAACTGACTTTTGATTTTTTAAACTTTTTTGGCTCAAGTTAATTAAAAAATATTATTGAATAAATCCTATGTTTTGTAAGTGATCCATGTTATAATCGTAATAAGGCACTCTAGGGTATACATTATTGTGGGATAATGACACTTATCTGTGGTGGAAGCATTCATCTTTCGACCCTTGCTTCAACTCACCAAAGATGTGCCATAATCCTAACATAATGTGCACCCTGTCATGCCTGATTGCTTCAGAGAGCTACTGATGCCTCAAAGAAATCTTTGAAAAACACAATAATTAGGTAAAATTCTGCTTGTATTCCATATATATTTTTGATTTCTCCTCCACATTATTTGTTTCTGAGAAAATATGCATGAATGCATGGTTTTTATCCCTTGCAGTTACTTTAAAGTTAATCTGCCTCTATAGCTCACTCCCTACTTTAAGTCGTAATGCTCTGTTGTGACATCACAATCTGCTGCCATGAGAGTAACTGTGATGTCACAAACAGTGCATTATGACCTCAGGTAGGGAGACAACAACAGAAATAGATGAACTCTTCAGGAGCAAAATGCCTGTTTTCATGCAAATGACCTCAGCAATAAATAATGGGGAGGAGGAATAAAGAACTAATGTGAAATACAAGCTGAACTTTATATAAATGTTATGTTTTGTTAAAGTTCTCTTGAAGGTGTCAGCTGCTCTTTAAAGGAGAACTGCACTGAACCTGTAAGCCATTTCCCCCCACAGAAGGTGATTTTTAAATACAAGTTCTGATTCTACTGCTGGTCCATCTCTACAGGCTTTTTAATTATCTGAATGGGTGTTTCTGATTTATATACTGCAGGTAAGTACCATTTTAGAACTGTATGATGTAGTTTGTGTCCCCTGTTCTGCTCTTCCATTGTTGGCACAATGCACCTAAGTTCTATTACAGAACTTTGAAGCTGAGAGGGACATGAACTACATCACACAGTTCTAAATTGGTACTTAACACCAGAGTGTAAATCAGAAACACTCACTAGGATAACTTAAAGGCCTATAGAGCTGGAATAATAACACAGTTGAAACCAGCATTTAAAAAAAACTGTCTCTGCAGGGGCAAATTACTTATTGGTTCAGCACAGTTCTACTTTAACTTGACAGCACCAGGTTTAGGATTGCCTGATACCTTGTTGATTCTCTAACTCCCTGGATTAAGAAACCATCCTGGACTGCATACAGGAATGATTGGCCTTTACTACTGCTATCCATTAGGGTACTCCAATCTATATTATGTAGATTGAAGCCACCCACTATTACCATTTCATCCTGTAATGACACTTTTTCAGTCTCCCTTTTCAGTTACCTGGCAGTACTGCACTTTCATTAAGCAATCTGTAGACCACCTCACATTTTCAAGGATCAATCCTCCCTGGACCAAAACTGGAGCCAAACTTTTGTGGGTAACACTTTAGTCAGAACCTTACTGTAATACTGAGACTCAAACCCACTCTTTCTTGTGGTACAGGTTCTTTCCCTTGGGAACAACATAGAACTTCCAGTGGCGGAGCAAGTGCCTTGAGGATTTACCCTGAATATAGGAACACCCCAGACTGAAACTAGACTCTCTTTGTAGTGCGTGGACCTCTTCCTATCACCATGTCCTAGCGAGAACCCTTCGTGAGATAGGAGACACGTTTGATTCTCTAGGCCTGCAGGTGCTTGTAGGGACTGGTTCCAAACAGGATATAGGGATATACAATGAGCTGACTCAAAATATGTAATTTATCTTCAAGTGTGAGTGGGCAGGACCATAACTCATGAGTGTCAGAGCCACGAGTGAGTTATGAAAGTCCTGCCCACTCGCAAGTGAAGATAAATTGCCTATTTTGAATCAGGCTATTGTATATAAGGAGGATATCCAGTCAAAGATCTCTGTGCCATCCCTGATCCAGTGCATTACTTGGACAGACAATTCCAGCCACAGTCATTCAAGGCTTTCTCCTCACCTATTTCAAGGACAAGGGTTTTCCAAGAACTGGTACCAGTACAAAACCTTTGGACCCCACCTGGACCTGGAGCCCTGCATTACTCTAAACTCAGGGTCACCTGATAGTTGGTCACCTCAAAATGGAAACTGCAGACTTCTTCTGCTTTTTTTCTGGGATCCCATTATGAACCTTCCAGTTATTACCACATGCTGATCACTACCATAACAGAGGGGAAGCTAAGCCTACCCATGTAAACCTAAACTGGAAGAAGTCACAAAATAAAATACGTCAAGGTGTAGTACAGGTATAATTCGTTGGGTGATCAGCCTGTTAAGTAGGTTTTGATTGATTGAGACTGAACAGTATGTGGTGCTTGAGCAACTTTGAAATTTGGCTTACCCTCTCTATGTCCCTTCTAAACAGACTGCTACCTTGTATGGGTGTCACAAGTACAGGGAACTCTGAAGAAGGGTTGAAACCCCTCACAGTATCACAAGGATGTGGTTCCAGGACTTAAGGCACCTTAGGGAAGAAGACCCAACCCCAAGGAGTGAAAGAGGTGCCACAAGAGGAGGAGAGGAGGAAGGTGGCAACAAAAAATTCTGAGCATCCAATGAATGCAAGGATATGCATGGTTTTAACTGCATGTAGAGGGGCATGGCATGTTCTGCCTACTTCTCCTCCAAATCTCAGGCAAAACCTTTAAATTAGTAGGGCCATCAGGCTTTTACATAGGTCAGGACTAATTACGACTGTGTAGTGTTTTAGGCAAGATCCAAGAAGCCCTCATCATAACCAGACTCACCCTCTTCCTCACCTTCTCAAACTTCTTGTCCCCATATCAATAGGACTTCAGGAAAAATCACTCTACTGTCTCTTCACTACTCTGGGGGACAGACGCCATTCTTAGTGATATGTACATAGGCCACCTTACCTCAGCTATAGTCATAGACCTAGCCAAAGCATTTGATCCTTTCTCCCACCCTCTCCTATTCTCCAAACTAGATTCAATTTGCTCTCCTCTCTCTCCCCCTCTTCAGTCAAATGGTTCAGATTCTACCTTACTGGTCACTCCCAATGTGTCCAGGCTGGTGAGGTGCTTCCCCCTCATCCTAGCAGGTGTATGGCAAGGCTCTATCCTTGGTCCCATCCCTTTCTCCATCTTTTTTAATGATCTCCCTATCATGTGCTCATCCTCCCACATTCACCTATGTGCTGACGACACCATCCTCAACACTTTCAACTCCTCTGCCTCTGAGGTGTCCTCTCAGTTGCAATCTGATTTCACTTGTGACCTGAACTGGTTTCAGGCCAACCAACTATAAGTAAATACATCAGAAACAATCGGCACCCCCTTAAAACTAGACAAACATCCCACACACCCCTCTTTCTCCACCCTCCACCCATCAGTTAGGGTTGTTCCACAGCAACAAAAGTGAGGAAATTCAGTGTTATGGTTGAAAACCCTAACTGCGCATTCCTCCACCACCCCAACCACCACCATACACACACATACATGCAAGTAGATGAAGGACCAAGGCAACACAGCCAGCAGGAGGTCTATATCAGTGGTACCATAGCAAGTAGGTAAGAAATCTAACTTCAGCTAGCAATAATGAAAACGGTGTGATTCACTTCGTTTTCTATATATGGGTGGCAAAAAGGCATCATGGGCATCACAATGTTACTCTATGGCAAAATTGTTCAATTTTGGAACAGTGTAAGTTTGTCATGCTTAAGTATTTTAGCACCAAAGCTGGAAAAGGCAAATCTGTGGGACTAGAGCTTGCCACCCTGCAAATTTCAGCCCAAAGGAACCAACCGTTTGTTTGCAGGATGATGGCAAAGATGTGCAGTCATCAGGAGCATACTTCTGCAAAATACTTTTGCAAACATTAAAGTGTTGGAAACGGAAGACACAAAAGTGTCGCATTTGCAAAAGCATATAAAATAGTGTCGCAAAATACTGTCGCAAATGGAAGACATACCAGTGTTGCATTTGCAAAAGATTGCAAAATAGTGTCACAAAATACTGTTGCAAACATGAAAGTGTCACAAATGCATATCACAACACTGTGAGATTTGTGAAAGTGATTTACGAAAGTATTTCAGGGACTGTGCAAAATCCTGTTTTGGATCTTGTGAACCCCAAAATACCATATGTGTAGTCTTTGTTATGTGTTGGTGGCAGTGTGTGGCCCAGGATGCCCAGTTGTGCATAGTGATATGCGTTTTGCATTGCATGGAATGTCCAGGATCAGAGTTAGCAGTGATAACCCCATGCCACAGCCTGACGGGAGCATGGGTGTGTGGTTTCGTGGTTTAGATAGTTGTATCTTAGTTCTGTCACCTGCTGCTGGCTGTGTGTGATTGGTTGTGTTGCCTTGGTCCTTCCCCTACTTGCATGTATGTGTGTGTGGGGTGGTGGTGGGGGTACGGGGGAATGTGCAGTTAGGGTTTTCAACCCTGACACCAAATTTCCTCACTTTTGTCACTGTGGATCAACCCTAACTGATGCATTAAACTGATTTTTTTGCCATGAATATATAAATATATAGATATAGATATGAATATAGATAAATATTGATATATGCATGTATATGTATATCTATATCTATATCTATATATATATATTATTATTATTGTGGCATGGTGGTGCCACCATAGTTAGGGTTGGGTACCTCTTTTAAGGTTTAAGTGTGAAATTTTGCACCTTAATAACTTTGTCGCTGTTTGACTGATTTGCCTGAAATTTTCTACTCTTCCCCCTCTTGTCCCCTCCATGTCTCTCCTATAGGTTGTGTACCCTGGCATGTTAACATCCCAGTCATGGTTCTCTGTCTACCATGTTTCTGTGACTGCTACGATATCCAGGCATCCCTCTTCCATCAAGGCCACCAGCTCAGTGAGCTTGTTGCCAGACTATGGGCATTGGTACTCATTATCCTCCAGTTCTTGATGGCCTTACCCCTTTTTGCCCCATCCCTCTCCCTATTGCCTTTGCCCCTTTCTCCATTTACCTCTGCCCCTTTCCCTATCAACAGCTCTAGCTTGGTGTTTGCCTCACTTACTACACTGATTTTTTTTGGGAGGTAGGATTTCCCTGCTTCTTTCCAGAGCCACCCCCCTTGGCTAGTTTAAATGCTTGCCAGTGAAGCATTTAAACCTATCACCTAGGATCCTGGTTCCCTTCCTGGACAGATGCAGATTATCAAATCAGTATAGGCATGCATCACTCCAAGTGGACCCCCAGTCCCCAATGAAGCCAAATCCATGAGCTCTGCACCAGTTTTTCAACCACTGATTGAATCCCATGGTGTAGAGCACCCTAGCCTGACTTACGCAATAGACAGGCAGCACCTACAAGAAGGTTACCGTGCATGTTACTTATCTAAGGCCCCTCCCCAACTCCACAAACTCTTCCTGCACTGCTCTGATCCCTTTCTTAGCCAGGTCATGTGTACCTAGGTGGACAATGACATCCGGCTCCCTCCCCTGTGCAGCAGCTCCAGTGATCCTCAGGATTCGCTCCCTGTCCCTCCAAGCCATGGTGCCAGGCAGGCACCTTACTTCCCTTCCCCTTCCTCCCCAGTTCTTCCTTCCTAACAATGGAGTTCCACACCAGGAGTTGTTTCCTTCCCCTGTGGGGTCCCATGACACCCTCCTGTGGGTCTCCTTTGTCGAGGTTCCCAGCATCCTCCTTGGTCTCCACTGCAGGTGCCTCCATAGAGGAACCACACTTTGCCAGAATGTCATATGAATTGTGGAGAGGTACAACTGGAGGGATGTGCCTCTGTTCCACCACCCTCACCCTCCCTGAGCCCACTTTGGTCCAACTGCTCCTCTTTCTTGGCAACCTCTGAGGCAACAGCAGTGGCCCTGCTGGTCCCTGGATGTGAGCGAAGGTCCCACAAATCCTGGCCAACTCAGCCTGGAGATGAGCAACCTCCTCCGTCAGCCCAGAGAGGTGCCTGCATATGGGACAACACTGCATCCTCCAGAACGTCTCCTGGAAGAATGCTGCTCCATAGCCACTGCACTGCACCACTCCCATCATATCTTATTTCTGGTCCCTTCACTGTTGTTTGGAATACTTACTCTTTCCTCTGTTTATTTATTTTTTTATTAATTTTTTTTCCCCTACTTACTTACTTACTGCCTCTGTGCCCTTTAAGCTCCTGATCTTCCTGTTCTGAGACAAGAAGGTCCTATATTTCTCAGTAGTCTCCTTTCTTGCTCTGAGGCAGACCTCCAGCAGCTGGGGGGGGAGGGATGGAGAGCTACTCTTGTCCTTCTAGGATGGTGAGTGTTTGGTGGCTCTGTGATCACTCACTTCCTGCTCCCAAACAGGAAGTTCCTGTTGTCAGTCAAATCCTGTGCCTATAAAAGTAGAACTGGCTTTGGTTGGGGAGGGAAGGAGGGCAATATAGTCCTAGTAGAGAAGTTCAGTCACAATAGTAGCTCCTTCATCCTGGTGTTCTCTGCCAGATGCTATGTAGGGTAGTGTTTAAATCTGGCTTTAACCTGGCTTCCTTCTAGCTAAGCCACTCCTGACTTAACATATCCTGAATTAAGATTTAATTTTGCACTGCTTAGGTTTTGTATGTGTGAATGGCTCTGGGAAATTCCCTGGTAGCAAGAGGTCCCCCCATCACCCACCCAATATTTATAAAAATTCCCTGGTGGATAGTGATCCCCCATACTCAATCACCTGCTCCACATGAATAAAAACGTTTTACATGCTGACTCACCCATTCCAGAGCCATCCTTCAGATAGAAGCCAGCAGTTGCACATGATCAGGCATTGTACGGCAGTCCTGCCTATGGAAAACATTCCAGGAGACAGCAGCATGTGTCTCCAACCAAATGGCCAAAATATAGCAGCACCCCATTCCCCACCGTAGTTCCTGGCTTCTTCACCCATACAGATACCCATTGGTACTCTCTTTTAGAACAAATACTGTATCCCCATCCAGAAGCTCCTTTAAATACAATGATACTGAAACAACCAAATCATTCATGGTAAACCTTGTTGTAAGTTTGCTGTAAGATTTCTGGATGGGGGGTGAAACACTGTTTGACATCCCAGTCAGAGCAAAGTCTGCGCTTGTGATCGGGTTTGCAGTTTACAATATCAGTTACCCAATGTAAATGTCAACAATATTAGAAGTAGATACAAATTGGCGGGACTACTGTTAGAAAAAAGAGAAATGATACATGAACCCAAAGAATTTGGTAATACTCTAAACAATTATTTATTTCAATCAACACAAAAATTTCCCTGTTGGCCAACGGTCCCTCCCTCCCTCCCTCCCTCCATGATCACCCACCCCATATGTACAACATGAATTCCCTGATGGCTAGCACCCCCAATAATACAAAAGAACAAGTTACTTTTTGTACTGCAGATAAATGTGCAGTTGATTAGTTATAATGTTCACATTTGTTCAGTAAAACCAAACTGCTCTTTGACACATGTGAACACTTTTATAAAACTATTGCATAAGTTTGCTAGTTACTTCAAATCAGCCCTGATATTACACCACTCTCCACTACTACTTGCAGTACTAAGTATCTGCAGAGTTAAGAAAAAAAACACCTGCACAACCTGCACAAACATCTGCTTGCTTCAATGGATGTATGGCAAAATAAACACAGCACACAGTATAAAATGGTTTACGCATATGTTTTGTTAAACAAGCCAAAAACAAGACTTGAATGTAACGTCTTAATTTCTATGTTTGCCATCGATCTTTAACCTTTGTTTTATTTCCTCCTCTCTTTGAGCCTGGAAGAATCTGCTTCTGTTTGACACTTTTGAAATGGTAACTAATGCCTTTGATAGTAAGACCAATCATTTAACATGACAGCAGACATTGGGTTTCACAAAGCCAATGTGCCACAGCGTTAGTTGGGGGCAGGGGCTGATTGTTGTAGCAATTGTCTTCACTAAGTTAGGGGAAAGGATGATTGCCTGGGTAGTCATAATGATTTAAATTAAATTGTACTAAACCTATTTTACACCTCCAGGGGTTGACCAGGTGGGGGGAGATAATGATTGCAAAGCTCAAGGGCATACAGTTCACAGGCAGGTCTTTCTATCATAGAAAGGGAGGGGGTTGGGTAGAACGTTACTTCAATTAGAGGACCTTCCCAAAATATACAGTTCCCACGTCACAGTCATACATTCCATGTTTCTTGTTAAAGATTTTCATGGGCTAGACACTACCAATGACCTGAATCTAAAGAGCAAACTGGATAAGCACAGCTGACCAGAAGATCTGTGGCCCTAAACTTATTCTAACTGTTATTATCTTATGTGGCTCACGTACTGTAGTTACTGATAATTTAAGACATTTATATGTGTTTTAATGCCCTATTTCCGGAGTGTTTCATTTTATAACTTTAGAGTTTCACTGTTCCAGGTGTATATACAGGTGGCATCTCAATTAGTGCATTATGAACCAACTGTTTTTTCTAAGACACTATTTTGTGATTCTTAGATTGTATTGGAAATAATTCATTTGGAAGGAGACAAATGTACTTTACAAATGAGAGTGTTTCCATCATTGGTGTCTTATTCTTTTAAATGGCCACTGTCAACCCACTTAAGCCTCAAATTGTGACTAATTTAAAAACACATTTTATGATGGCATATATGGCGTAATTATTGCTGATGCAACCAGTTGTCTGAATTTGATTTCATTTTCTTTTGTAAAGGTGAAAAAACTCTGAACTTACAACTTTTTTTGGACTACCCAACTGAGATTCAGTGCCGTTGAAACATGGTTCTCCAATCTTAAACTAGTCCTCAATCACAAGACAGTCAAGTCATTGCTATTATGCAGTTCACATAACAATTACAAGCAACACCCCCTTGCCATTTCCATCAAGCAGGGCACTGTCATCGAACAAGTTTACACATTCAAATTCCTAGGGTTTCTGATAGACCCCAGTCTCTCCTGCACAGCTCACATTGACTGCAGGGTTAAAACTGCCAAAACATGCCTTGGATTACTCTACAAGCACAGATCCAGAAGCAAATGATTTGATACCTTTTAATGGACCAACATAGATGTAACAACAAGAACAAAGTGCTCTAGCTTTCGGACCAACCAGTCCTTCTTCAGAAGCTCATGGCAGTTGTTTAGAAAATACAATACTTATAACATCTAGATGATGCAGAGAAAAACAGAAAAAAAAATTCCCCATTGGTTTTAAAATACTCATTTAAAAAAACCAAAATAAAATCCCAGAAGATGATGTCAGAGAAGTTTAACAGTACCATACTGTCTTCAGCCAGAAGCAACCTTGCATTATCTAGCTGTTATAAGTATTGTATTTTCTAAACAACTGCCATTATTATTGATTATGGCCTCATTATCTATGGCTCTGCCACAATGTCCGCCCTCCGATGTATAACAACTGCACTTAACAAAGCATGCTGACTCACAACTGGTGCCCACTGCCTCACCCACTCCTGTGCCCTTTCTGAACAATCCGGATGGCTCCAACTCTCCAACTGTATAAAGTATCTCACATGTGCTATGGCGGGAAAAATCAACCTTGGCCTCACCCCCAATGTTACTGCTTTGTTACATCAAAACACCAACCGACAGAACACTAGGAGCTCAACAACCCAGATTCTACAAGTTCCTCACTGTCGAACTATGCAGGCCCATTGCTGCTTCACCTATAGGGCTCCTCTATGGATGAATGATCTCAGCCACACCATTTCCTCTGCCTCAACACTAGGTGTGTTCAAAACCAGGCTCCGGGCCCATCTCATTGCCTCTAGCTCCTGTGGCTGCCTCTCCTAGCTGATGACCTACACAGCTTTAATCCCTAATTTATATACTACTTAACCCCAGGCCCCCAGTCTCCCTTCCCCAGCTCCTGAGGTGCCACTTCAAATCTCAGGTCTTCATACCACCTCATTAGTCTCTCCTTGCCCCATCATAGCACTTATTTCCCTCCCTGCCCCCCTTTTTCTCTGCTATCACTCCTTCCCATTTATTTTTCGACAAATGCCTCTGTCTACATCTTCATCCTCCCCCTCTCTTCTCATCCCTGTTTCTCTGCCACCCCCAGGTGCCTGACCCTACCCATTCCCTGTGGGCACATGCATCCTAGCTGTGTTCACCATTTTATTATAACTGCCTCTGTTAACTACCTACACTTCCCCTCTTCCTGTATTCCTTACTCCTCCTATAATTGACCCCTTTCAATAGCACTGTTGTACATGAATTGTTTACTGTTATTTCACTGTTGCTTCCTTGTTGTTTGTTATTTCAGACATGGAACCTTTATAAAAGAGCCTTGGCTCAAAGGTACTTGTAATCCTAGAATAAATAAATAAATAAACCCTCTTTACCCATTTTTCTACAGAAATATATCAATACTAAGATGCAGATCAATCAACCAGCTAAATATTTTAATATCAGTAAAACAAATATTTAGTCCTGGCTATTCTGGCATATACCGTAGAAGCCGTTTTTCTGAAGTTACTACTTCTTCTGCATTGTGCATGACCCTCTCTACCCAGCTTTTAGCCAAGTCAAATCAGCATATGCAGTTCAAGAGAGTCAGCTCAGGTTTTGAATTTGAGGAGGGGAGAGTGTTCTGTTTTAATAGAGGAAAAGAATAACAGGAAGGAACAGTCAGTTATTTGTTCATTTACAAAGACACATTTTTATTTTTAACACAAATAGGCAGTGCAAAAGGAAGCTTGGCAACTGACCAACCAAAACATCAAACATTTACATTAGGATAGCAGTCTTTCACTATCAGGGTGCATAGAACCATACCTGTAAGTGGTAATTTGATTGCACTGCCTATTTGCTCTTAAAAATGTGTCTTTGTAAATGAACAAATAGCTGACTGTTTCTGTTTCCATAGCCACAGTTGAGATTTTTCTGTCTTTTTCCGGTCTGCTTAAAATAATGTTTACACAGTGATGCCTATTCAGTCAATTACATTTTCATATGGGAAAAGAATAACAGGAAGGAACAGTCAGTTACTTGTTCATTTACAAAGACACATTTTTATGTTTGATTGTGCACGTGTGTGCCACGCATGTGCAAGAAACATCTTGGGACAGTACAACAGTTTAGAGGTGTGTGAGTTTCTGCCCAATGCAGTTGATACTTTATGGGGCTCATCCCTCAGTCACCAATAAATCAGTGAACTGTCTATGACAGCAGTCTGAGAGAAGCAGTCTTCACTTGAAAGTAAAGTGCCGCTCCAATCAGGGGTGGTTACGAGTTGACATTTTATGGGGCTCATCCTTCAGGCCTTATTGCAGTGGGACCTTCCCCCTCCCACGCAACCAGGCACACAGACATACCTTCTCTCTGTTGGCAGCAGCTGATAAGACTCCGGCCATGTGCATTACAATGCACAGTAATGCGCATGGTCAGAGTTATGGTTCTTGTCGGCGCTTGCTGTCAGGAGCCTTGTTTGTTCAGCGTGCCTTTCCTGGTGAACCATTTTAATAAACAAATGAGCTGCTGTGCTTCTTTCCACATTGGCGGCTTCTGCCACCTGCATCATACTCCCTGGAAAGCCAACATTGGGGTGTTCAATCCCAGTGTTGGCATGTATCCCCCCTACCCCCATTAATGTGACACACTAGGAGCCCACCTCACTGTGCCAAAATATTTTTTTATTTATGTTTCCAACACTGGGATGCCCACTCCCAGTGTCAGATGACCACCCCACCAGCCCGAGTATTTCAAGTGTCAACATCGGGGTGCCCAGTCCCCATATCGGCATGGCCCCTACCCCCCCCACACACACACAAACACACTATTGTGGCACATTGGGAGCCCACCCCAGTGTTCCTAAATATTTTTGGTAACCTGTAAAATAAAGAAAACCATCCTGAAAGTATTTTTGTCCCCCCTGTAAAAAGAAAATGGTCCCTCGTTGTCTCCCCACTCCCTCTCCCTGACTCCCACCCTCCTCCCTCTGCAGACCCCCCTCCCCTCACCCCTCCTTACTCCTTACTTACCCCTGGAGGTTGGGAGCAATGATCTTCTATGGTTTGGGACACGTCTGCACTCTGCAAAGTCAACTGGCAAACTGAAGAAATGATGGTAAGCTGTATAAAAGGAGAAAATTGGGGGATTTCAGCTTAGGTTGATATCTCAGCCACTTTTAAGAATTTTGGCCCCAAATTTTCAATATGGGGTTCCAGTCTGCTTAAAATAACGTTTACTCAGTGATGCCTATTGGTTCATTTACATTTTTATATGGGAAAAGAATAACAGGGAGGAGCAGTCAGTTATTTCTTCATTTACAAAGACACATTTTTATGTTGTTTCTTGATTTTATTAAACTCTACAGTCCTCTGTCTGGCAGTCATAAAACTATTCAACCATTTTGTACTTGCTACATGCTGTTTGACTGGAGAAACCCTGCATGTCAATCCATTTCATACCTTTTACGGCTCTTGTTAATTTATAATAATGTATGCAATAATATACTGTATGCCAAAATGGAGAGACCACAGCCAGGCAATAGCAGTACCACAGTCAGAAATACAGAAACACATCAGAAGAACCTGCTCCTACTAAATGCTCCATATAGTAATGTTGTTCCCAATCCTAAATAAAAGCCGTTGATTCAAACATAGTGCCCATGCCTAAAGTCTTTGTTTTTCAGAAGTATATTAACAGTCAAATAAAGTCAAGCACTTGCAATGAAGCACAGTGTCCTCTTCAGCATGTAAAAGTCCATCCGATTAAATTAGAATCCACAAAATGCAAATGCCGCCCAGTCTGTCCAGATATCGAGGTGTGGGGTTTGAGCCTTAGTTCGCATGATAAATGTTTGATTTTATTGGACTTTTATTACACTTCTAAAATATAAATGCTTCAGGCAAGATACTGTGTTTGAATCCACAGCTTTTATTTATGGTTGGGAGCCACCTACTGACTACTGGGAGCCTTTAGTAGGTGCCGGTTCTTCTGTCATGTAATTGATAATATTCCCTAAAGCAAATAACCTATATGATTATATATTTAATTGCTGATTTGAAATAACTATTTGCACAGTTTTTGACCTGACTATTACACATTTTACCTTTTTTATTAGTTTTTATTACAGTTTGACAATATTATTCTATGTCATTTATTAAAATTCAACCTACTGCTCCTTCTCCAAACATGTCAGTCTCTGGGTAACAGTTTAAACTGCATAAAGAAGAAAGCAGGGTTGAATATTATATTGCAATTTACCCATTCTGCTAAAATGTCCATATCATTCTGTGGTGACATATGTTGTATGTCAGAATCCACAGTATGCCTATTTTGCCTATCCTGTAGGTAGGGAAATGGGCAGACTAGATGGGCCTAGCGGTCCTTATCTGCCATCAAAGTCTATGTTTCTATGATATAATCAGAAAATTTAGCCAACCACCCTCCACAGTTTGTACCTAAGATCATCACAAATATATCACACAGAAGAGGACAGAACACTCATCCTTGTGGAACTCTACTAATCAGACTGGTAGATTTAGATAACTTACCATTCACTTTCACCATCTTTATCATATCTAGTTAATTGCCACAGTGGATCCTAGAGAACATTGAGTAGGGATAAGGGTGGGGAGGGATATAAGATCTGTGGAAGCTGGCAGTGGATACAGTTTTTGGAGGGGTGTGTAACAGTATTGGTTCCTGTTGGTTATGGAGCTCAGCCACACAAGTTGCCCATACACCCAGCAGTGAGGGGTCCTTAGTTCATGTTCGAGGGGGAACCCACAGAGCCCATTATTTAAAACATCTAGCATGTGTGGAGTGGCTACAGGAGAGAAATCATACACAACATTTATTGTAAATACTTAAGCAGAATGAGTAGAAATTGATTCTTTACCTTCGTTCTCATGAAAAAGGTGAGGCAGTTACTGGCCCCATAGTGAAAGCTGGATAAATGCAGATTCTGCCTCTCCACAATATGTTTTATGAGATCTGAGAAGAGATTTGAGATGAGGCTTAAGGAGACCTCACTATTAAATGCCAGTTTACCTTTTGGGGTTGGTCTTTTGGATTGGTGGTAAATCTAAACTACTACCATACTAATCCCAAGTCCTAATTTTAACATAAAAAATGGTTGAAGTAAAACAAGAATTAAAAGTTGCTACAAATCACATCTGCAATGTTACAAAGAGCTGTGATCTGCAGTTGTTCCATGAGGGCTCCTAATCTGAGGTTCACAAAACTATGATCCAGTCTGCATGTATTTAGTAGTTAAGCTGAGGGTCCAGACATATTCCATGGTGTTTAAAGGCTGACATCCATGCCTGCCTGGTGGCGCTGAGGGTTGAGGCACTGGATGTCACTCCTCATGCCACACCGGTGACCCAGGTTCAGGAATGAGCCTGAGTCATCGGGGTAGGCAGGGGAGGGTTAGGATTGAGAGTCTGGAGACTTCTCTCCTATAACTGGGGAGGGCTGAGGGACTCCACCATGCTGTAGTTGCCCATGTTGTTGACAGGGTGCACTACCAGCACTGGTGTATGTGGGTAGAGTGAGGCAGAAGTCGGCATGCAGTGCCTGAAAGTCCTTGCATGTCCGCACTCCAGAGGGGCCAAAACATCACAGAGGAAAAAGGGGGTGCAAGCAAGCAGCTTGATGGCTGAACTTGGCCCACCCGGAGGTCTGTCGTGGGATCACACTGGAGGAATTGGTCTCGGCCTGGCATGGAAAGGCATGGGGGGCTTCCAAGTGGGTTGGGGATTAGCAGTACCGACCCCTCATGAGTGAGCCTGCTGCCTTCAGGGTGGGTTGAGCCAGAAGCTGGATGCCCCACCGATCGCACTACAGCAGGGGCGAGAAAATATGACATGTTAAAAAAAAATGGCTAACATCCACTCTACAGCAAAGTTGTTCTTCTGTGGATGTTAAGAGTGATTTTCAATGTAGTGGTTTGTGTGTGGGAACAGAAGGCTATGGATTTGTTTGTTTTTTTGTTTTATTACTGAGAATGAGGTGTTTTTCACTGATTCTGGCTTCCACTACTGAAAGTCAGTCTGAAAATGATTGTAAACACTACCCACTGCAAAAGAGAATTGTGTTATCAACTTTCATTTGTACACTGTTTGGGACACACTGGATGAGTACAGTAGGTTGTTTAAGCAATAAGACAAAACAGGACATGCGCGATGCTAGAATACATCACACCTTGGGTACACTGTGGTCATTAGACAACATTCTGAGTGCCTCACACATCTGAATAGTGATATTATCATAGTGAAGCAAGGCCTGAAGTGCTTTATTGTGATTATAAAGTGGTTACTTTTATGTGTTGACAGTCATACGTAGGCTGTTTTGTGAGCACTAGTTTCACCTGTGAGGTTGTGTTGGTATAACAACTGGGGAGAAAATGACTCCCCATAAATCTGCTAATAGCATTTGTTCAATTCATTTTATAATACCACACAGGCTTGCACACAGCACACTAGGCTGAGATAGCATGGACAGTGGAAGCCCCTAAAGGTAAATGACTTCCATTCCTGCTGAACTCAACCTGAGGGTGTTTGCCCCACTTTGTGTCAACTGCCCCACAATTTATTGAATGTATCAGGTCACATGACCTCTTCTACATTTTTGTAAGTTCCTGTTTTCCCTTTTGCTGGTTATCTTCTCCAGCCACTAGGAATCACTGCAGTCCCTTTACAATGCTAGATTTTTTTCTCCATCATCCCTCTAGACCAAACATTACACCTCCTCTCCTCCTAACTCTCTTGCTCTGTTTCCTCACTTGCTCAGTGAACTTCATAGTCTCCCCCTTCCAGACTTGAACCTTGCACCCTCAGCACTGTAATACAGGACACTACCACTGTGCCAGCTGGACTGTCCTGTTACTTAATGTCTTTTAGTCCCTCTTATCCCATGTCCCCATCTTTGTGAATCTTCTTTCTCTGTCGACCCCCTACCTAAATTAAATTATTAAAATGATTTCAATTAATTAAGGTGGACCATAATTCCACCTCTAGACCAACATTCCACCTCCTCTACCCCTAATTCTCTGGCTCTGTTTTCACACTTGCTGAGTGAATTTCTTAGTCTCCCAAACTTGAACCTTGCACACTGGGCACTGTAGTCCAGGACACTACCACTGTGCCAAATAGCCTGTCCTGTTACTTGGTGCCTTTTAGTCCCTCTTATCCCACATTCCCATCTTTGTGAATCTTCTTTCCCTGTCGACCCCCTACCTCTGCCTCACATGTTGATTACTATGGCCTCATCCTACCTCACCTCCCGCACTACCCCCCTTGCCACCTTCTGTATTATACTCTTCTCCCTTATCATCCCCGCCCTGGCCTCCACTACCCTAAACTGCTCACCTGTCACATCCACCTTAAATGTCAACTTTTTTATCCACACCATCTCTGCTCTCACCTCCCCCATACCCTCCCCCTTATTTCCCCTTGCAATGCCCTCCCCAGACTTACCTCCTCCTGCCCATCTTCTTCCTTGCCATACCCCCCCACATGCCCTCCCCAACCCAGTCATCTACACCAAACCAACCCACCCCTTCCATGTTGGTGCCAGCCTTTACAAGAAGGTCAAGTATACCTTCCTAAGAGCCCTCCTACTCCTACTGCTAATGTCAGGGCATGTTCACCTGAACTCTGGGACCCCCCCTCTGCCCACAACTCCTTCAACATGAACTGGCTCTATATCACATCCATTAATATCTGCAGCCTGCTGAAAAAAGTTGCTACCCTCCAGGGTTGGCTAGCCCAGTACCAGTCAGACATTTTATCCATTGTTGAGACCTGGCTCTCTAAGGACACCCCTGATTTGTCTGTCTCTATTCCTGGCTACACCATCTTCTGTGAGGACAAAGTTAGGAAGTGCAGGGGTGGCTGTGCTATTTACATGTGGAACTGTTTGCAGAGCCATGCACTCCCCCCTGCCCAACTGGATTTCGGTGCGCAGGCACTTTTTCTGAAGATCACCACTAGCACGGCTAGGGCCCCCCTCTTTATACCTTCCATCTATATCTCCTCTAGGAACCAATCACATGCTTTTCAGTCTCTTCTGAACTACCTCTCCCTCCTGCCCCCCAAATCAGAGATCATTGCTCTAGGGGACTTCAACGTTAATTTATCTAATGCTCTGGTCCCCCCATAGCTCATTACCTCCTGGGTGGCCATTTTGTGTCAGGTATGCAGTTGATAGTTTGGACTTCATATGGAGCTATTGGAGGTAATGAGTTAAGGACACCACTGCTGCCCTGGATCTCTCCCAAATCGTAACATGCCCTACTCATTTAAATCAGCAAACTGGAATCTCTACATTAATCGACCTGGTACGTACCAATCGCCTTAATAAAATCTCTGGCTTCTCGGTCCTCCCTGATGCCCTGAGTGACCACTCGCCAGTACTCTGCACCTGGTCCCGTAAAAAAAAAAAAATAAATAAAATAAAGCATTCTTCAGCATCGGCTAAAACCAGGCAAGCTGGGTCACCTCAAAAACTACCTAGCCCACTAAGACTGGTCACTCCTTGACCTGGCCCCTGACATCAATATGTTTCTTGACTGCTTTATACATACCTTCAACACTGCCTGCAACATATTTGCCCCACTCACTTAACATGTTATCAAAGGTCCCAAAACCCATTGGATGTCTCAGTCTCTCCTAGATCAAATGCACCATAGAGACACTGTATGGTACTTAGCCCTTGAATCAGGCAAACTATCTGATAGACAATGCTATCGGGCTGCTAGGAATGAATGCACCTGGGACATATGCAAGGCCAAAGCTGACCACTACAGGGCAGCTCTGACCACCATGTGGGTGCTCTGGCCACAAGTTTTGGGATAACTTGAAGGAGCTCAATGAGAAAACTGTATCTGCTCCCCCCCCCACCCTGCTGACTATCATCGGCTGTATCTCCACTGACCCACAGGCCATCACTGACTCCCTCAGCTCCTCCTTTTCTGACCACAGTAATGTACTCCCTGCAAATTTCTTTGATCCCCATACCTCACCCCTCCCCTGTCCATCCCCCCACCTTTCTACTTCAAAACTCTCACTCCTTGTGAGGCTAAACCCTACATCCTAAAAGCCTTAGGTAAATTGCATTACAGTAGTGATTCACTGGACCTTAGACTCCTCCACATGACTCTGGATGTAGTCCTCACCTCGCTAACCAAGATTCATTATTGCTCCCTCTGCCATGGTGAATTCCTTTCAAAATGGAAAAATGCTGTTATTACCCCATCCACAAAAATGGTGACTGCACTTCCCCCAAGAACTACCACCCCATATCCACCCCCCAAGGCCCTTGAAAAAATAATCTCTGATCACCTAACAGACCACCTCACCAAATATGACCTACTCTGCTGGGAACAACATAGATTTCACAAAGGGCACATCACCACTACTGCCCTGCTGGAGTACTCCAGCACTGTCCATACTGCCCTGGACAGAGGGTATCTGGTTGGTTTAGTCTTTGTGGATTTGTCAAAAACCTTTGTCACTGTGAACCACTCCCATATTTTATCTACTCTCTCCCTCACATGTCTCTCCCAGGACACCACCAAGTGGTTTGCTTACTACCTAGCTGGTAGGTCACAACAAGTTAAAATTAATGACATGCTCTCCTCCTGCCTCCCGGTTAAGTCAGGGGAGCCCCAGGGTTCCATCCTGGGTCCCTTCCTCTTTTGTCTATTTCTAAACACCCTTCCTAAGGCCTGCTCTGGGCAATTACTCCTGTATGCTGATGATGCAGTTTTCTCCACCCACCCCAATCCACACTCACTACATCTATGCCTCTAGAAGTCCTTCACATATGCCGAATCCTGGTTCACTGACCACCGCCTGGTTCTAAACCACAAAAAAAAAACAAAGTCATGATGTTCACTCACAACCAGAGCAGACAAAAAGGCTACCCACTAATTGTTCACAACTCCCAACTATTACCCCTTGAGCAGGTCGACAACTTCAAATACCTTGGGGTCACCCTTTACTAGACACTCAACTTCCATGAGCATATACACCACCTTAGCTCCACTGTCAATGTCAGAATTGGTCTGCTTCACTGGCTCAAACATTGTCTCCCCCCAGAAGCCCTCCTGCTAATAGTCTCATCATCTATCTTGTCCCTTATCGATTGTGGGATCCTGGTTTATGGGTCATCCGATACCTCTGACCTTAGCAGAATCTGTGTTTCCCTAAACAAAGCTTGTCAACTTGCTTCAGGCTGCTCTGGTTTGACACACACTTGTGCTCTGTACAGTCTCGCCAGTTGTCTTGACCTTGATGGGACACTTAGGTACCAGACATGCCTTCCAGCCAAAAAGATCACCATTGGCCTAGCACCCCCTGGCCTCACAAAACTGCTACAACCTGAACCTTTGGTGATACCTACTCACAGCTCCACCAAACCCTCTCTTCTGATTCTCCGCTATCAAACTACTCAAAGCCAGAGATATTTCTGCTGTAGAGCCCCGACTGGATGAATGTCCTACTAAGCGCCATCTCCTTTGTAAATAAAATAGACCACTTTAAAACCACCCTCAGGGAACACCTTCCTTTCTCGAGCCCTGCGACTGCTACTAGCCCACCACCTGGTGCTCCCTACAACCATGGAATGTATGACTTCTCCAGGCTTGCCTCTTTTCCCCCCACTGTTTCCCCTTCAATCCCCCCCACTCCCCTTATGGCATGAGCCTGGGCCTTTAACCTAAATTCTTGACTGCTCTTGAGCTACAACAAAGGATCTCCATCCTGCTAACCCTCTGATTGTTGCACTCCTACTCTTTTCTTCCACCAACTTCTGAATACCTGTATTTTACTTACTGCTTGCTAATGTATAGTTGTTGAACATACGTGTAATTACTTTTCCATCACTGCCTTTGTATTGTGTCTCTGAACACTATTTTGTACTGTTTGTAACGTGACGTGGAGCCTTTGCAAATGAGTCTCTGATTCAAGGGTTTGTAATTCAGATACCTCTAATACATAAAAACTAAATAAATAAGTAAATACATAATAATGAACATTTAGAAATGTAGGAGCCTAGGACTGAACCTTAGGTTAATTCCAGGTTTAAGGACTGACGCTTGAAATGGACAGAGTCAAAAGCAACCTTATACATGTGTCTCTCTAGATAATTTGTTTGCCATGGCACCTTTTTTTTATTTTGAGTTTGTTGACCATAAAAATATACTTTTTAACAATAATGTTTTACCAATAACAGCACATTGAGCTAAAGCTTGTTTCCAGATGATTTGATGAGGGTCACACAGTATGCAAGTGGTAAGTAGGACTCAAAATCAGGTCTGCTAGGTGTCCAGGGTCACAGATCTCTGTTGTACTCCCCTTGGCTATGCTGCCACTCAATGTCATATTACGCTAAAGCTTGTTTCCAGTTGTTGGCACCTGGGGAGGGTTTGTTATACAGAAAATGGGCACAATGCACAGTTCAAAACTGGATAGGTGGCATGAGAAGAAAATGCACAAGTCAAATAATGTGATGCCAATAAATGCTTAAAATACAGTATAATGAACTCCACAGTAAGTACAAAAAGAGCAAATACACAACAGTAGCCAAACTAAAGCAGCATTGGTGAAACATTACAGCAACAGAGCATTTGTGTAAAGTAAACTAGTGGAAGCATAGAAGTACAGTATAATATATGAATCAAATGGGAAAAGCTGTATGAGGAAAGGTAGCAGTAGTGGGTGGGGGAAGAGAGTTGACAGTTGACTAAAAAGTGACACAAGGAGTGGAAGATTGGGTTCATTTGGGAAAGTGTGGACTTGAGGGCTGCAACCTAGACCTTATCCCTATAATCAGCCTTGGCTGGCTTTTCCTAGAGGCACACAGACACGTCAACCTTAGCTGCATGATTGACAAAGTACTGCTTACCCCTATCTTTCACTTGCTAAGGTTCCTGAGATCCTGAGTTACAAAATACAGGAAACCCACGTAAGCTGCTTTCCTCTGATCTTCTGCTTGAAGTACCATGTGAATATTCTATCATGGGTAATATGGCTTTCTCATCTGCTTTTCCAGTCCTCTGGAACACTTTCTTTGAGCACCAGAACTGTCCCCTCCAACCCCCTTTTCAAATCATAGCTCTTGGATCACCTATTGAATGAATTCCTCTGCAAATGTGCAACATAATATACTAGCTATTATCTTGACAGTTTAAATGTGCAATGTTAGCACCACTTCTTCTGGTATGCTATATTACTGTAGCACCACTGTTTCCATTTCTTTCATGTTGATTTATGAAGCCTAATTACTTAGCTAATCTTATTGTGCCACTTTATTGACACTATATATAAATATACACTTTTTTCTATACTTTCTGTTATACGAACATACGAAATTGTGACAGAAAAAGGACCACAGGTCTATCAAGTCTACCCGATTGTGCAGCTCTCAGTTTAATACCACTGCAGCTGCCCTCCCACCCAATCCCCTGTCACCATCTCCTTTCTTGATCCTTCCCCCATTGTGTTCTTGTCAGTACAATCATTGATCCTGACTCTATTTCAACCCCACTTAAAGCTATCCAATGTCCTCAGTTTGATTAACTCTTCTGGCAGTGCATTCCATCCCACCATAACTCTCTCTGTGAAGTAGTGCCCCCTCCTTTCCTTCCAGAACCATCCCCTTCCAGCTTCAGACTGTGCCCCATAATGATCCTACCCCTTTTAATTGGAACAATCGTCCCTGTCTGACTTTATTTATGCCTTTCAAGTACTTAAAGTTCTCTATCATGTCCCCCTTTCCCTTCTCTCCTCCAGCGAGTACATGTTGAGCTCCCTCAATCTTTCCTCATAAGGCAACTCCACTAGTCCCATGATCAATTTTGTAGCCTTGTGCTGGACCCCCTCCAGTAATCTCACAACTTTCTTGAGGTATGGGCACCAGTACTGTACACAGTACTCCAAGTGCAGCCTCACCAGTGATCTATGCAAGTGCAAGATGACCTTCTCCTCCTTTCTAGAAGTGATTGACCTGCTCCTCCTTTCTAGAAGTGATCCCTCTGGCAATACACCCCAGCATCCGATTTGCCCTTGCTGCCACCCTCCTACACTGTGCTGATACCTTCATGTTCCTATGACTAGTAGCCTCAGGTCCCTTTCCTCCTCTGATGCTGCTACCTGCACTGCCCCCGGCCAGTAGCTGGTCCTGGGATTTCTGGCTCAGAGGTGGGTGATTTTGCACTTCTTCACATTAAACCTCAAGTTTCACTCCATTGACCAGTGTTCAAGTTTAGCGAGATTCTCCCCAAGTGCCTGCCTCCCTCCCTTCCTCACTGTCCACTTTAGCACAGATCTTAACATCACTGGTGAACAGGCTGATCATACTCTTGACCCCCTTTGCAATGTCTCCAATGAAGACATCAAGCAATACAGGGCCCAGCACTAAACCCTGTGGTACCCCACTAGTTACTGGCCTTGGCTTGAATGTCTCCCCCCTTACAACTACCCTCTGTTGTCTGCCCTGAAGTCAGCTCTCAACCCATCCCACCAGTTTCTCCCCTGCTCCCATGTCCCTCACCTTGCTCAGTAACCTCCCATGTGGCACCGAGTTAAAAGCCTTGCTGAAGTACAGGTACTGGACATCCACAGCATGGCTTGCATCAACCGCCCTAGTGACCCAGTCAAAGAAGTCAATTAGGTTGGTCTGGCACGATCTTCCAGAGTCAAACCCATGCTCTTATTTTTGCAAATGTATTTTTCCAGCCAGTTTATAACCCTGTACCATCCTTAATTTTACACAGAAAGGTCTCTTGGTTCAGTGTACTTACCCAGTAAACAAATAAACACAAAAAAATAAATCAACATATGAGTGTTCTAAAGTCTGTCGTTCAGTCTACCAATCGATCTGCTATCTAGATATCTTGTTTTCTTATCCAGATGCATATTAGTAAAGGTCTGTAAAAATGTAGCAGGGCAAAAGCATTACTTTATTAATGTAGTATGTATAATTTACTTCTTGCTTGGACTCTGTAGACTCTCATTAGCCATTTATCTTTAATGTTGTACATTAGTATTCACATGCAATAGCACGGAAGGCCATCAATACTGCCAGGGATCCCAGTGGCAGATAAAAAAGCAGGACTAATTATGCATATCTGTTTAACTTACGTGCAATCCTGTCTTTACATGTGGAATTCTCTTTTTTCTAATAATTTAATGATATAGAAAGCTGGTGTACAGCTATCTTTATGCCAACACTATTTATCAAGAAAGAAGTCATTTAACATGTCCTTTGTGAAAGATGGAAGTCTCTGAATTAGCCCTGTATTCTGATTACTCAGTAAAACTAGGCAGGATAATGGCAAAGCACATAAGAGATCATTCTCAAGGATATGGTATTAGGATTCATTCCTGAATTATTAAGCACACGAATAAGAAATAGCTAAAGCATGTGCTAGAAGCACTAATGTAAAGGTGTAATATTTTCTGTTCTGGAAGATATTTATAGTTTAGCCAGTAAAGGGCATATATATGCTAATAATAAAGAGACCATTTCATCATGTAAGTATTCTAGGTCAATCAAGCCAACCCCTCCACTTCATAAGCAAGGAAAAATTATGTTGATCGATCATTTACTGATTTAATAAGGATCTCACCCTCCATACTAAAGGATACCCTGTGATTTCCTTAGCAAGTAGACATTTATTCAGGGTTACTTTGAAGGCCTGTGCTATCTTTATAACCAATGTCTCTTCTAGTGGTCTGTTCCATAGGCTCGCCATCCTCAGGAAGATGAAGTGCCACCCATGTATTACCTGAATTTACCACTGTTGAGCTTCAGGGCATGCCCCTTGCCTTACTGTAGCACACAGGATCAAACATTCCACGCTGTTTGATCTTCTTGATTCCCTTCAATATATGGAAGATTGAAATCATGCCCCCCTTAGCCTCCTTTTCTCCAAATACAGCAGGTTAAGGACTTCTAGTCTCTCATCATCGCTTTTATCCTCCACATCTAGTACTGGCTTATAATAAGGTGGTAGGAGATGCCTTGGACATTTATCTATTTTATTTATTTGAGTTTTGGTAACCAGGTAAGTCCACTGAGACAATTACAGCCATTTTCATCGTTGACCTGGGGTTGAGAATCAACCACAAAGTTACAAGTGAAATCAGCAATGCAGTTCTCATGTTACAAAGTTGGCATTAGGCAGAGTACATGTCAAGAGAAAATATTGCAAGTACACAAACAATTCACTACAGACTTTCTCTTGGTGAGCGATGCAAGCCTAGATAGAGGAGAAGGCTATATACAGGGCAGTTATAGTACAAAACTTCATATTAAACATACTAGTAATATAACATGGGAATGGCTAGGATCAGAGATTCTGCTGTTTGGTGGTCCTTAGTTCCCCCCACCCATTTTGTACTTTGTCCATGGGTTTCTGTGCCCCAAGTGCATTATTTTGCACTGTCTTGCATTAAAAATCCAGCTGTCATACCCTTGACCACTCCTCAAGTTTTCTCAGGTTATGGCTCATCCTTCCTACTTCCCCTCTGAAGTGTCTACCCTATTGCAGATCTTGGTGTAATTTGCAAAGAAGCAGACCTTCCCCTGTAGGTCTACTTCAATGTCACATCTAAAGACATTAAAGAGGACTGGTCCCAGCCCTGATCCTTGAGGCACCCCGTTGGTCACTATCCTTTCCTCTGAGTGAACTCTTTTTCCCATCACCCTGCCTCCTTTCCCCTTACTAATTTCTTACCTATTTAATCATATTTAGTCCAACCCCCTTCCCCCAGGCTACCCAGCTTACTTAAGAGTCTCCTGTGTGGAACAGTGTTGAAAGACTTATGGAAATCTAGGTAGGCAATGTCCACCACTTCAACCTGATCGGGGTACACTATGCTTAGGAAGGATAGAAAGGAGGTCAGAGGGGGTGGAGTGGCTATGTTCATTAGAGATGATATAGAAATTGCTATGGTAGAAGAGGCAGAGGGAAATGTGGAGGCCTTATGGGTCACCTTACGATCCCAGCAGGAGATAAGGTCAAGCTGGGAGTAGCATATAGGCCCCGGGATGAGTGAGATTCAGAGGATGGTTTGCTGGACAACATCACTGCCCAGTGTGGTCCAAAAGGGGAAGGAGGGTGTTGATGGGTGACCTTAATATGCCAGGTACAAACTGGGGAACCATGTCCTCTAGGGTGGCCAAGGAGCAGAGGCTGCTGGATGGCTTCCAGGATGTGTTCTTAACACAGCATGTGATGGAGCCCACAAGGAGGGGCATGTCCTGGATGTGGTTCTGGCAGATGGGGATCTGGTAAGGGACATAGTTGTACAGGACCCCTGACTGGGAGTGACCACAATACTGTCTGGTTTCAAATAAGCATGGGGGAGTGGGGGTGAGATCTAGGACACTGGCAGTGGACTTCAGGGGGCAGACTTTATGGGCATGGGAAATATTCTCAGGGATCACTTGGAAGGATTACCTCAACGACAAGTGTGGAAAGGAGATGGGAGGTCATAAAACGGGACTTCATGAGGCAGTCAGGATCTGCGCTAAGTTGAAATGTAAGGAGCAAGGTCACGTAAACCATGCTGGTGGTCCAGTGAGGTACAGGTAGCAGTCCAGAAAGAAGGCGGCCTACAAAAATATAAAACAACAAAGGGGATAGGGATAAGAAATGTACCAGCTTGCATCTAGAAAAGTCACCTGTATGGTGAGGGGAGCAAAGTCCAGTAAAGAGCAGCAGCTGCACAGGGACATGGAGTGGAAAAGGGTTCTTCCGGCACATTGGGGAGTGGAGAAAACTAAGGCCATCTCAGCAGATTGAGATCAGAAGGAGGGTGGGTGGAAGAGGCGAGGGACCAGGCAGAGGTATTTAACGAGTACTTGCCTCTGTGTTCACTAGGGAGGGGATGGATATCTACAAAGCAGGGCATGAAGGGATAGAAGCAGCAGGGAGTGGGACTCAGGGAGCAACAGAAATGGAGCAAGAGGGAGGGAAAGGTACCCCAGGGTGTCACATCTGGATAAGGATAAAAAGACCAGTAAGGGGGAAGGGACGGATGATGCTATCTTCACCAAAAGGATGTGGTTATCCCTCAAGGCCCTAAAGAAAAACAAATCTCCAGGGCCGGATGGCATTCATCCGAGAGTACTATGGGAATTGGTGGACATACTGGCTGCACCTCTGGTGGAGCTTTTCAGCAGGTCACTTGAGACAGGGAGGGTACCTAGTGATTAACGAGAGGCACATGTGGTCCCAATCCATAAAGGGGGGTCGAGGGAAGTACCAGATAACTATAGACCCATCAGTTTGACCTCGGTGGTGGGAAAATTAATGGAGAGTATACTAAAGGAACGATTGGGGGTGTACTTGTAGAAGGTCAGGAGGTCTGGATAGTCGGCAACATGGGTTTGTGCCAGGTAGATCATGTCAAACCAACCTTGTGGAGTTCTATGAATGGGTAACATCAGAACTGGACAGGGGTAAGCCTGTGGATGTATTATTCTTGGACTTCAGCAAGGCATGCTGACTCTGTCCCCACAATGGTCTGGTGGAGAAACTGATGGGGTTAGGAGTAGGCCCTTTGGTGGTCAGGATGGATTGAAAACTGGCTAGCTGGACGCACTCAGAGAGTAGTGGTCTGTGGGGAGCTCTGAACCCTAGAGAGGTTGGTAGTGGGGTACCACAGGGTTTCGGTCCTGGGTCCGATCCTGTTTAATGCATACATATCGGACATCAGGGAGGGTATAGGGTGTGAAATGAGTCTCTTCGTGGATGACTCCAAGATGGGAGCAGTAGTTGAGGGAGAAGAGGGGGGTGGCCCTGCAAGGGACCTGGACACCCTGGAAAGCTGGGCTCACACATGGAAATTAAATTTCAATATCACCAAGTGCAAGGTGTTGCATCTTGGTCGGGAAACCCTAAACACAGGTACACACTGGGAGGGAGGCGCTGGAGGCCCTCAATAGGGAAAAGACCTAGGGGTCATGGTGGATACATGTATGAATAACTCTGAGCAGTGCAGGAGAGCAGCTAGCAAGGCAAATAGGATGTTGGGATGCATCGTAAGGGGGATCACCTCTAGGAGCAAGGAAGTGATTCTGCCACTGTACAATGGACTGGTTAGACCACACCTTGAGTACTGTGTACAGTACTGGAGACCACATTTGAAGAGGGACATACAGCTCCTGGAGATGGTACAGAGGAGGGCAACAAAGATGATACGAGGCTAGGGATTTGACTTATGAGGACAGACTTGAGGAGCTCTGCCTGTTTTCATTGGAGGAGAGGAGAGACAGGGGGGACATGATTGAGGTCTTCAAGTACCTCAAGGGAATAAATAGGGTAAACATGGAGGGGATCTTTAGACTAAAGCAGGGAGGTATCACCAGAGGGCATGGTTTGAAGTTGGAAGGTGGAAGGGTGAGGGGGGAAAAGAGGAGGAGGTTTTTCACCGAGAGGGTGGTGGACCCTTGGAATGCACTGCCTGGTGAGCTGGTTCAGAGATCCACTGTAGAGGGCTTCAAGAGAGGGTGGGACAGACACAGAAAGTGGATGTATCAGATGATGGCCTGTCCCGGGGGGGTGGGGATGGATGATAGGGGTTTCTAGAGAACAAGGGATGGGAGGGTCTCGGCACCCAACTAAGGATCTAGGTTCGAGCAGACTCGATAGACCGTAAGGCCTAATCTGCTGGCAAATAGTATGTTAGTATGTTAGTATGCTAGATACATTCATACATACATACATTTATTTTAGTCTTTGGTAACTGGGTAAGGCCCATTAGGCACAAGTGCCTGTTTTCAGGGGCAATCTGGGAGCACCGGGGGGTTAAGTGACTTGCTTAGAGTCACACAGTGTACAAGTGGAGGTTGTGGGATCAAACCCAGGTCTGCTGGATATACCATTCACAAGCTCATTCACAGCTCGTTACTCTAACATCTAACCTCTAGGCTATACTGCCACCCCATACATACATACATAAATATACAAAAACACCACAGAGGAGATCCCAGTGTAAGAGTGGGGTGGGGGGGTCAAGGGAATTAATATGCCACTAGATATAGGCATCAAAATGCTATACTTAATTTTGGGGGTGGGGTTGACTGTTGGGATACTGGGGTGGGATCCTGGTGTTTCTAGTTGAAGTAGATGTAACTGTCTCCTGGAACAACAGGGGTAGGCATCTGGTGTGAAAAATAATGCTAAACGTATTGCTGTTTATTATCAGCATCAGGGGTTGTGATAGTATGCAGAATATAAAATATAAGAAAGTTGGAACTGGGATGTGGCAACTGGGGGTGTGTTCCTTGTGCCACCTTGAAATGCAGTGAGTAAAAAAACAATGTGGAAATCCCATTAACTGTGTGTCACCATGCCTATAATAATTGAAGTTTAATTACAGGTGTGTGCAAACATCTTATCAAAAAAAAACAATCAAAAATGCTGTGTTCAGGTTTAGCTGACAGATTTTAAAATGTTTATAACTAAACTGTTTTACAAAATTTAAATCTCAAAAATATAATAAAACACTCTTTTTTGTGAAGGATGTAATGTACCTGAAAGTAGAATTTTTAGGTATGTAATCAAACAGTGGAAGACATGGGGTGGGATTGGATGGGTAAGGTTAAAAAGGGAAGGGGGGACTGTCAAGAGGTGGACCAGGAAAAGACAGACATCGTGAACATCAACTTCTGCTCAGCGTTCACAGAGAAGAGAAAAGGGGAAGGGGCCAGAAAAAAGTAATTGAGCATTGAAGAGAGGAAGGTGGACCTCAGTCCATTCTTGGAGGAGAGAATCCTGAAGGGACTTGCTATTCTGAAAGTGAACAAAGCAATGGGGTTAGATGGGGTGCATCCAAGGGTATTGAGGGAGCTCAGAGAGGTACTAGCTACATCTCTGACAGTCCTGTTTAACTGTGCAAATGGAAACAAGAGCGGTTCCAGAGGACTGGAGTAGGGTGAATGTAGTCCCACTACACACAAGTTGTAGCAGGGAAAAGGCTGGCAATTATAGGCCTGTCAGCAATGGAATCACTGCTGAATGAAAGGATCATGGAATATCTTGAGTCCAAAGGGTTACAGGATCCGAGGCAGCAAGGATTCAATGGAGGGGGTGGGTGGTCATGTCAAATGACTTCTAGATTTCTCTGATTGGGTGACCAAGGAACTAGATCAGGTTGAAGTGGTGGACATTGCCTACCTAGATTTCCATAAGTCTTTCAACACTGTTCCACACAGGAGACTCTTAAGTAAGCTGGGTAGCCTTGGGGGGGTTGGACTAAATATGATTAAATAGGTAAGAAATTAGTAAGGGATAGGAGGCAGGGTGATGGGAAAAGAGTTCACTCAGAGGAAAGGATAGTGACCAGCGGGTGCCTCAAGGATCAGGGCTGGGACCAGTCCTCTTTAATGTCTTTAGATGTGACATTGAAGTAGACCTACAGGGGAAGGTCTGCTTCTTTGCAAATTACACCAAGATCTGCAATAGGGTAGACACTTCAGGGGAAGTAGGAAGGATGAGCCATAACCTGAGAAAACTTGAGGAGTGGTCAAGGGTATGACAGCTGGATTTTTAATGCAAGAAAGTGCAAAATAATGCACTTGGGGCACAGAAACCCATGGATAAAGTACAAAATGGGTGGGGGGAACTAAGGACCACCAAACAGGAAAGAGAACTGGGTGTAATCAAATAAGATGATCTAAAGGTCCCTAGACAGTGCAACAGGGCAGTTGGGAGGGCTAGTGGGATGCTGGGGTGCATAGGAAGGGATATCACCAGCAGAAGGAGGGAGGTGGTCTTACCTCTGTATAGTTCACTGGTAAGACCCAACCTAGAGTACTGTACTGAATTCTGGAGACCACATCTCTGCAAGGACAAGGACAGACTGGAGGTGGTCCAGAGGAGGGCAACAAAAATAGTGCAGGGACTGCATCAGAAGTCCTACGAGGGCAGACTTAAGGACTTAAATATGTGTACACTGAAAGACTGGCAGAAGAGGGAGGATATGATAGAGACCTTTAAATACCTAAAGGGGGTAAATAAGGTACAGAAGGGAAGTATGTTTCAGAAAAAAAGGTGCTCAAGAGCAAGGGGACATGATATGAAGCTGGAGGGTGTAAATTCAGGAGGGATTGGAAGAAGTAATTCTTCACACAAAGAGTGGTGGATTCCTGGAACAGCCTTGCAGCAGAGGTCATGGGGGCAGGAACAGTGGTGGGATTCATGAATAACAACAAAAATCAATGCACACACCCCCCAAAAAAAGGGGATACGTGTAATAAACATTTTTTTAGCCTGGATTGGCTACTTACTAATTAGATTTCAAAAGGAGTGAGGGTCTCTTAATATTCACCTCAGGGCCCTGATGCGAGGTTGCCCAGCAACCATCGTCGAGGTGGACCACCCATCAGCTGCGACCCTACTCCAAACTGCATCTGCTTCATGTAGCTTCCTTTATAGGGTGCGTCGGCCTGAAATGGGCTTAATTAAGGTGTGAACCCCAGCCAATGTTCAAGTAACCAGCTGATGGGTAGTTCACCTTGACGATGGTAGCTGGGCAACTTCACAACAGAGCACTGAGGTGATTACCAAGAGACTCCCACTACTTTTGAAATCTAATTAGTAAATAGCCATCCAGGCTGAAAATTTTTTTATTACATCTACTCCTTTTTTGGGTTGGGGGCTGAGGGTGTGCACTGATTTTTGTTGTTTTTATTGATGCATACCATATGCAGTAGCACCTCTCATTTAGAATCTCATTTCTTGTTTGTGTATGAGCAAGGGTGAGCAGTTAACATTGACTCAAGTGGGATTCAAAAATGCATGGGTTAGGCACAAGAGATTCTTGGGGAAAGGAAGAACGGGAGGGGAAAATGTACCGAAGATCAAGTAGGATCTGCGGTAATACTGTAGGAACAGAAAAAAATGGGCAGAGTGGGTGGGTTAAGTGGTCCTTATCTACCAGCAAATTCTATGTTTCTATGCAGAATGTTTCAAATCTCAACTTTTTTTTTATTCCTGGAAACCAAGGAAAAAAGCTTAATGTTGAGAATTTTCATATTTGATCCCTTCTGTCATTAAAACTATGTAACTGACATTCACCAAATTTGTGAACATTTGAGATTCTGCCCTAACGGGTATACATGCTGGTTATCTGGTTTCTGTATTAAAAGATGAGCAACATCTAATCAGGGAAACACTGCGATTAAACATTAAAATGGGTATTTAATCGGAGAGAGAGAGAATGTGTTATGATAACACAGTAACATAGGTAACATACAGGTCCATCAAGTTCTCCCCCTCTGCTTCAAATTCTGATATAAATGGTATGTTATAATAAGATGCACTAATTTGAAGGGGTTCCCAACTGTCTCTATTACGCAGGGTGACAGGGATTCCCTTGATAAGCAATACTTTGTCTAGGCTTACCTTGAAGGTCTTTAGTGTCTTAATGTTTACTGTCTCAATTGGTAGGCTGTCCATTAGTTCGCCCCCTTCTGAGAGATGGAATGCTTCTTAACAATATCCCTGAATTTTCAGTGCTGCTCAGTGACAAATTCTGTCACGTTGTGGCATGTCAGTCAGTAATTCCTTACTTATTTCAAACAATCATTGTTAATTCTATCTAAGTATTGATGTCTAGTGATATAACTAGTTAAGATTAAGGACTTCATAATAATAGTATCAGGATAATCTTCAGCTATATCAGAATCTGTCTCTGAGCATCACTGTACAGTCCCTGCTATGAGCTTCAGGTTTGTCCCTCTATCCTGAAAGAAGACACCTGATCAAACATCTCTGTCTATTCAGTCTTGTTGATAGCTATGAGTGTAGTCATTTAAGATCAGTTTGTCTCTCAGACTCCTTTTCTCCAACATGACATGTTAAAGGGACACTGTCAACCTTTTTTCCATTATATAATTTCTCGTTAAAAACACACTTTATGATTACTTACATTCTCTAAAATTCATTGAAGTTGCTGGTTGTTGCTGGTCCAGTGGTGCTGAGGGTTGAGGAACTGGATGCCTTACCTCATGCTACGCTGGTGACCCATGTTCAGGAACAAGCACGAGCCACCAGGGGTCGGCAGGGAAGGAGAAAGATTGAGCATCCATTGGACTGCTCTCCTTCTCTGGGGGGGTCCTCAATAGTCGGCCCCTGTTTGCCCCATGGTGGAGGCTGGGGGACAAGGCGCCATGCTGTGGCATGGGGAGGAGTTTGGGGCAGACACCTGGAGGGAGTGCACATGGATGCATGCGCACTCCCATCCGCCAGCATCATTGCACACCACCAGCTCTGTGGAGAAAACTAGAAAGGAGTGTGCATTCTGGGTGAATGACTTGATGGCCATCCTATGAACACTGACTTTGGGGGCAACTGATCTGGATCCGGCAGGGAGGGTGAGTTGGGGCTCCCCCCCACCCCGCTGTGGGGGTAAGCTGCAGGGGACTATGGTGTGACCATGATGGCATGCAGATGTATGGATGGCGGCTAGAGTCCCAAAGAGGTTGCCACAGTACAGAAGCAGACCAGGTATGCCAGGAGGAAAAAAGTAATAGCTATGAAAAAAAAAAGAGAGAGAAGTTGCTGGTTGTTATATCAGCTTCCATTCTTAACAGAACTGGCATGCATCCAAATGATGTAGTTAAACATATCCTTTTTTTTAAATCTACTGTATGATCTTTTTCTATTGCATACTTCTGGAACATTTGGAACCTCTCCTGCTCCCCCGCAAAAGCGAAGCCAGTCATGATGCAGTAGCCTCCAGTTCTCCCACTGCATCATGAGTGACTACACTGTGTTGGGAGTGTTCCCAAGTCCTGGAAAGATGCAGTGGGAGATGATAAAGGAATGTATACAAACATGTTTGTGTGTGGTAACACCAGTGTGGTGGGCAGTCTATTTTTCAATTTTTTAAAATGAAAGGATCAGAATCAAACTACCAGCTGCAACAGCAGTTGCTACAGAATGTGAACAATTAAAACATGTATTTTAAAGGAACATTCTGAGCTCTAAGTGGTTGACAGTGTCCCTTTAAGGGCCATCAGTCACTACCCATATCTTTTGTCTTCCTTAACCCTGATCATTTTGGTGGCCCTGCATTTCACCCCATGTTGCCTCAATATCTGTTTGTATTGAGGTGTCAAGAATCCCATGCAGTACTCCAGGTGACACCTGACCATGGCCTTCTAAAGAGGAAGGATAATTAGCCACCTTAAGTATTGTGCCCGTTCTGCCCTCTTAACAGCAGCTGCACACTGCTTGTCATTTTTTTATCACCTTGTCTGTTATGATCCCAAATTTATTTTCCTGCTCCACTGCAGCAAGAGGAGTCCAACATAATGTGCATGTCCTTCCTCTCTTTTTCCTCTCCAGGTGTAGCACCTTGCAGTTGGCTATGTTGAGTCTGAGAATCCAGGAGTTCAAAACAATCTGAGATTTGATGCATCAGATTAGAAATACAGGAATGAGTCCATGACTCACACAGCAGAGACAGTGGTGCAGCTACTGTACTAGCCTTACCACACTCACACACAGTCCAGAATGTAGATGCACATGCCCAGCAGGAAAAAGTATTAGACACAAGTCTTGAAAAATTCCAAAAGTGTAACTTTATTGTTGGAGAAAAGTGTAAAGTGCAATACAACTTGTTCAGCCCTGCCATTCACAAACCCAAATTCCCTAGCACTTTGCTCCCTTCATTAATTTGCACTTCTGAAAAGTTTGCTGAGTTGTGTGCAATACTTACTCGAGTCTGGCATGCACATCTATGCTCTGGACTGTTCATGAGGATCTGGGTAAATCAGACAGTGTAGGCGAGAAACATTTGCTGGCAATCAAGCCTTTTTGATAATATCTCACAGCACTGCTCTGCACCTTTGCAAGGGTTTCCCCTTCATGCCATGTGATCGATCTGCCACTTCAAAATATTGTTGCACAATATTATGCACAATTCTGAATTTCTTTTTCACTGTGAATGATACTATGTGGGTGACATCTGAAATGCACCACATTTGTTATTTTGTTCAAAGTTTTGAGACTGGCTGCCGTGTATTGCACACAGTTTCAGGAACCATGCATGTTCAACATTAACCCAGCTTGTTCAGGTTCCTTTGAATGAACCAGTCCAGCTTAATATCATCCATTAACTTCAGAAGCATGCTTGAGACTCCAGCCTCCAAATTACTGATAAAAACGTTTAACAGCAATTACACATTATTAGTATTATAAAGTGTAGTAGGTACAAGATCAAAAGAAGTGTCTTCTGCATTGTAAGCAATAGACAAAAACTTGACTGTCAGATGGCCTAACTTGCAAATAATTCTCCAACCTCTATATAGTATGTAAACTAGTGTTTATGTGTGTGTATGCAAGTGTAAAAGAGAATATATGTATTTACACATTTTTCATAGTACATATTAATAAGGAAGCAGGACCTCCAGAATAACTTTGAGAAACAATATTTAGGCATAAATCAGCATATATGTATTTATTATTTGTTGACTGGGAAAAGAGAGCTAGGCAATATTCAATTCTGCATATTCTCAGCCTTTTCTGAGGGGAGATAGCTGATTTGTGCCTAATTACTGGCTTATTCCTTACCTATTATATGTCACTGATTGAGGTTCTCAGTAACTTATATGAAATGTGAATAAAACAAAGTGAATTAGCAGGGTTGAGCAGGTTAAATCTTAATGATCTTCAATCAATCAATCGATCGCTCAATCAATTTTATTTTATTGTGTCCATCATGAAGCATCTCTCAGTGGTTAACTGAATAAAGACAATAGTACTAAATAATCCACTTGGAAAACAAGGTTGGAGATGCCTAAATGTCAAGAGGTTGGTTATACCATAAGCATGAGCCAATGGTACCAGAGGCCCTATCACCTCTTTTTTTGAATAAAATATATGGGACATGAAGAAAGTTTTATAAAGAAAAATATTAAAATCTAGGCTTGTTTTTCAGTAACCACGCCTCTGAAAGGCACTTAGGAGTCAAACTATAAAGCGCCTTATAAACAAGTGAAAGAGTCTTGACTAAAATCTTCATCTGTAGAGGCACCCAGTGCTGGGAAATTAAAACATGAGTAATACAGTATGGCTTAATAATTCAGTCTAGGTTAGGACAAGAGCAGCAGTATTTTGAATACACTGGAGATGGTTTGTGGTGGACCTTGAAAGTCTAACTAGTAGTGAATTGCAGTTGTTTGTACTAGTACTAATGAAAGCAAGAATCAAAGTAGCATTATGACAATGTGATAAAACATCCCTCTGTTTACTAGTATTCTGTAGCTGATAATATACAGATTGTATGCACCTGAAGATATTTCATTTTAAAGATATATTAGAATCTAACATCATGGGTGATGTATTATAGTTGGGTTTTGAGAATATACATATATTATCAATTCTGAGATCAAGACGAGACATATTCTTAGACAGTGATGGGGCTCTAAACTAATCATGTATATTTTGGCAGATTTTAATTGAAGAAGGTTCTGAGACAGCCATGATTTAATTGCATATAGCTAAGGTGAAAATCAAAGAGGTTGCCTTGCCAACAGAATACAAAAAGCTGGAGTATTTAGGAGTAAAGAGGGGATTAGACAAGTGGATGGTAAACTTGTTAGGGGAAAGTAAGCAGAGAGCAATAGTTAATGGAGTCAAGTCTGGGGATAGGATGGTCACAGTGGTGTATTACAGGGATCTGTCTTCGGGGCTGTCATATTAAACATGCTTATTGGTGACATAGAGAGGGGTATCCAGGGTAAGATGTGCCTCTTTGAGGATGACAAAAGACTCTGCTGCAGGATGAGCTGTAAGGAAGAGGTAAAAGAGCTTCAGAAGAATCTAAAATGGACTGAGAGATGGTCAAACACCTGGTAGTTGAGATTAAATGTGGGAATAAGAACCTATGCACAGAGTACTGGATGAGATGGCTTTCATGGGCTGCTTCATCAGATGAGATCTGGGACTCCTCATCTTTGACTCACTCGAGCAAACAAGCCAAAGCAACAATGCATATAGAAAGGCAGCTAGAATACTGAGGTGTATAGGGAGGGGTTTTGACAGTAGAATGGGGGAGGTGATACTACCCCTATACAGATCACTGGTATGTGTTCAAATGGAGCACTGTGCCCAGTTTGGAAGTTTTCACCTGAACAAGGACATTAATGTGTTGGAGGCAGTGCATCCAAAGTTCACAAAAATTAAGTGCCAGCAGGGAAGATCATACAAGGAATGTCTGAAGGCCCTGAATATTTACTTGCTGGAGGCCAGGCAGAAGAAGGTGGACAATTGTGAGACTTATAAGTTCTTAAGGGGTAATGATAGGGTAAATTTCAAGGACTTGTTTGTTAAAACTGGAGATGCAGTTATGAGGGGGCATGAGTGGAAATTTGTGGATGGTAAAATTACGAAGGATGTGAGGGAGCTTAATTTCATGAAAGAGATAGTGGAGCCATGGAACAGATTATCAGTAGAGCTTGTGGAAGCAAGGACCATTAATGATTTCAAACATATGTTCAATGAGGCCAGGGGACTCATAATCCCACTTGGGGGAACCAGGAAGGGGGAGGAAGCAGAACAGAGGGAGGGTGCGAATAACCACCTCCAGCACTAGGCAAGGGGGTAAAGTAGTATCAACTATGGGCAGACTTGATGGGCCATTGGTCTGACAAGTGAGTTTTGGTATCATCAGCATAAGATAGCCATGCATTGCAGGTTCTTACCCAAAGATACCATATAGAAGTTAAATAATATTGACCCACGTATGGATCCCTGTGACTTATTTATTTTATTTAGTTTTTTGTTTACCGGGTGGGTGCACTAGCCACAAAATGACTATTTTCAGGCATGACCCAGGAGGTTACGGAGTAGTCGAATAACAGCAAAATACAAAACAGGATTGTTGTGATACAAGAAGAGAGTACAAGATTGATATCAGTCAGCTGTAACAATAACATAACAAGAAGTAAAGAACTAAAGTAAAAGTACACAATGTAGGCAATATTCAGGCAAGGAGTACAACAATTGAAATAAAATGGATAAGAATATTCAGAGAGGAAGAAGGTGAGGAACGCATTAAACTAAAACAGTACATTGGCTTATCATATTGATCTAGGTAAGTGCTAACATCTAGAAGACCATACGTCAGTGAAACACAGACCATACGGCAGTGAAACACAAGCAGCATAATTCTAAACTGAATAATAAGGCCAGGTCAAGTAGGACCCAGTGCAGAAATAAGTGCAGTCATTTGAAGGCATATTGATTGGCATGGAATAGGCACCAAGATAAAGAGAAATTTCGGGAGGATGAAAGCAGGAGAGGAGAGAAGACTGATTGGATAGGAAAGTGCAAAATTATTTTTTTAGAGATGACATGAGATGATGCCTGGCAAATAGCCAATGGAAGGGAGTTCCAGTGTTTCGGGGCAGCATGAGAGGAGGCACAGGAAACCTTAATGGTTTTGTATCTAGGTACATGGAGAAGACACTTTTCAACAGAGCGTAAGCCATAGGAAAAGACTGAGGAAGAAGCAGGGAGGCAAGGGATGAAGGGGTTTGCTATCTAATAGCACTGTTTGCAAGGGAGCCAAGGAAGAGGAGCCTAGCAGCTGAGGGAGGGAGCAAATTTGTATCTGCATAGAGCTGGCAGTGATGTTTGCACCATGAGGAAGATGAGGCATAATGACAAATATTGTTATAGGTGGTATCCCATTTGTGAAGAGCAGTTTTAGGCACATCAGCATAGGTAGCAATGCCATAGGTGAAGGCAGGACATAGTATACCATGAGCAATGGCCATTCTGGCAGAAGGGGGTTAGGGCATAGCTAGTTCTGTAAGTGATCCCAAGTTTAACATTTACTGATTTACAGGTGAATTGAATATGGAGTTCAAAATCAAGGAACTGGTCCAGTTGAACTCCTAGGTATTTAAAGGATTTGACCAAGCCAATCATAGAGCCATCCGGACAGGATACTTCAAGTTGATCATTGCAAGATCTGAGTCTGGAGGCACAGCCAACTAGCATGGCTTGAGTTTTACCTACATTAAGAATGAGTTTGTGCTCAACAAGCAATGCTTCGATAGTAGAGAAGTTGGAAGACAGCTGAAAGTTAATATCAGATAGATGTTTTGAGCTAGAGTACAGGACAAGATCATCTGCATAGAGGAGGGATGAGCATGAGGGGATATCCATGGTGATGTTATTAATAAAAATGGAGAAGAGGAGGGGGCCAGGATGGAGAGCTGGGGAACTCCTATGTTGATAGTAGCATGGTCGGAGATGGCAGAATTGAATTTAACAACTTGGACTCTATTAGATAAGCAACTGTCAAACCAGGCAATAACAGGCAGTGAGAAACCCAAGGAGTGGAGGACAGAAAGGAGTAGAGAGTGATTCACCAAGTCAAATGCCTTTGTCAAATCAATAAAGACCACGTCTGTCAGGAGACCAGAATCCTTCAGCTAAGACTGAGGGAGAGGACATTCCCTGTGAAACAAAAAATGACCATTCCCAGAGGAAAGATGTAAACCACTCTACTGTAACGCCAGAAATACCAAACATTAACGCAAGCTACAATATAATACCATGACTAACAATGACAAATGCTACACTTAAATCTAATAAAAGAAGAATGACAACAGAACCAGTATTGCTGATCATAAGCAAACCATTTGTTACTCATATTAAGCCATTTCTATGACATGAGCTGGAAGGAAGCTGGATGAAAAAATATTCAGGTTATTTGGCCCAAATGACTTAATGTTGGAGTGCTACTAAAAGTTCCAGCATTTAAACAAATGACAAATTTGAAAAAAGGCAGAAATCTGATAAATGATTGCTGTTAAAATGTAACTTCTTTATAGTAGGGATACTAGATTCCATTTTATGAGAAGGTGGAACTACAACTTGGCTAAGATATCCACTTATTAACCTATCTGCAAGAATGCAAATGCATTTAAATGTTGTTAAAAAGCTTGATTGGAAACAGATGCAAAGCACAGTATATAAAATTCATCTGCCATTATTTTACAGACCTCAGAATGGGGATCCCAAGAAATTTCTGTGAGACAAATTAGCTACATAGAAGGAAGGCTACATAGGTTCTCCTGATGAGTATCTGCCTCAGTACCAACAATCATTCCTTGCTTTCTTTCCTCAAAAAATGTCAAGAAAAACTAATACTCCCCTGTGGCATATACATCATAATGGTAAACTTTCTTAAAGGTCAGTAAAAGATTAACTGCTTTAAATGGCTAGTGAGGATTTCCACCCACCTTATCTGTCATATGAAAATAATATGAATACATGCAAAATATGTTGGTTAACCTAAAGATTAACTTGTAGTCAGACCAAGTTTGATGATGAATTTCCAATACTGATGGCCTCTGGAGCCTTTGTAACATTGAGCACCCAATTCTCAAAGCCCCATGTGTGACTAGAGATGCAGCAAATTTAAATTCCGCTGGCGAAGTGAACGCGAAGTGGGCAACTTCGCGTTGCCACTCCACTACGCAGAGTTGGCAAGGCAAAGTGCTCACTCCGCCTTGTCATTACCACTTCACGTTAAGGCAGAATGGCAAAGCGAAGTAAGGTGAAGTCATTGTTTTTAATGGCTTCACATTCCTCATTATGATTCTAAGTAATCTACTTGGTGTTTCAGATTTGGCAGCTTTACAGTACTGTAAGTCACATGCTCTTTAGCTAGGCAGGAAGAAAGTGAATCATACAAGCAGACACTTTACTTTCTCCTGTGCAGTGAGAGAGAGAGGAGTGTGTTTTGTGACTGCTGATACTCTGAGATCAGAATGAGGAGGAGATTTAAACTTTGATTTAGACCCACCAGCTTTTTTAAAAGCTAAATTTTTTGTCTTTTCTATCTGTACTCTTTTTTACTTAATTTGTTCTTTCTGTAAATTTTATTTTTCTTACATAGAGGGACATCAGTTGCAAATTATGTCCATGCTGGAACTGCTGCTGGATCACCATGGGATCCCACATTAGTTTTGTTTTCCTCATGCCATGTGCCCCCCCCACACGTTCCTTGCTGTGTTATAAAATGTATTCCTCCACCATGTATGTAATTATGCCCTTTTTGTGTTGTCTTCTGTATGTATTCTGAACAGTGGAAGTATACTGTGCTAAACTGCATGGGTGCAGTTTTCTTTCCAGTCTGTGTATGTACTGCAGACACTGTCCAACACCCTGACTTAAAAACACTTATTAATGAGTATAATGGTGGGGTGGTGAAGCACAGAGAGATATTACAAAACAGTCTTACAATACGTCCAAGTAACTAGTAAAAAAAATTACTGGTGTGATTCATGACGTGATTGTAAATCATAATTTGTGACTGCATTTGTGACCGTGTTGTTGAAGAACGTGATTTGTATCACGGGTGATTCCTGATGATGGTCTTGACTTAAAAACGCGTATCAATGAGTACAGTGTTCATGCTGAATTATGTACCAAACCTGTCCAGTACTCTGAAGGGAAGCCAAAGAAACAACTGTGACTTAAGTTACAGATGGAAATTGGACCCTAAAGAGATGCAAATGTACAGACAGATTAAGATTGCGCTACGCACTAAAGATATTCAGATTCAAAGGCATAACACCTAACCAGTGCTTACCATCAGAAATTCAAATCTGGAAAAGAATATCTTTGCCGGTTGGGGCGGGCTGCGGAGGGGGGAAGTTTACTGCACTGCTGCAGTAAGAGTCACTAGTATGAGTACCAGTAAAGATACCACAAAGAAGTATAAAAAATTACACAGCTGCAGTTGTCAGCAGGTTCGCATTGCTGAAATTATGTGGCACAACAAAAGGTGTCTGATTTGATGACACGTGTCACACACATACTCACACACACACTAAGTAATGTGTAGCAAATTGAAAACTTCAGTAATATAACCACATATTTTAAACAAACTAAAATTATGCACTGCTGCACCACAACAATCAGCAAAAAAATGCCAAGAATTATTGAAAATATTACTGTGTGTACATTAACACAATTATACAAGAAAAATATCACCAAAACAGAAAGCACTGTCTTTTTCTCCAAGTTTATCTACCTACACTACAGATACGCCCCTCCCCCAAAGCACACTTCCACTGTCTCTCAGCACACAGACTGAATGTTGTACATTAATTTCAAAATACACACACAAACAATAAACGCTCGATGATATGAGCACAGGAGAGTTTCCTATAATCGATGAACTAAAGTTTCAGCAAAACTAATTACTCTAAAAGGCTTTTTTAACAGCTTTTAGAAGGTTTGAATAGCAGAGGGCTCTCAGAGCAGATTGTCTCCTACAGCTTCCTACACACACTACTCCAAACTGAGGCTGTGCAGAACAATTTAGAGCCCATGTGACCTGAAATCCCATGAATCACTGCAAAATTTACCTTTGGAGCTTAAAAACAAGGTGAAGTAAGGCGAAGTACATTGTTTTCAATGTACTTCATTTAAGGATTAGTGGAGTAGTGGTTTGGGAAGCGGAGTAATGCAAAGTCATTGTTTTCAATGGACTTAGCGTTACTCATTAATAACGTGAAGTACTCCGTGCCGCATTGTGGAGCACTCAGCGGTCGCTTTCACTCCCGTTCCCTTGAGAGTGAATTAGGGCAACACTTCGCCCATCTCTATGTGTTATGCAGGGTGCCTGCACCAACAGCAATGGTGCAAGTGGCATCCTGCATCATACAGTACATTGCCCCAGCAGCTACTCTTAAAGGTAGCCTGCAGCAACTGCAGGCTGCCTGCCCCAAACTGGGCTTGCACTGCCCATGCACCTTCAAATGGGCTGCAACATGGGGCAAGGGGGAATGTGGCTGATGCAGGATGCCACATCCCCATTTTTGTGATTCTCAAAACAGTCCCTGTGGGAGAAATTCTAAGTACCCTTAGACCAGCTAAGGCTGCTCTAAGGGTTCTTAAAAAAAGGTCTCCCAGGGTGAGTAGGCCATCAGTGTGCCATGATCTCCCCTCCTGATTCCTGATGGTGCCATGAATCAGATATGTACATCCCATACCCATCCCTGATCCCCTGTGGTGCCAAATTAAATAATACTACCCCATTCTCCACTTCCTGATCCCTGATGTTGTCCAACATATTACGGTGTCTACATACCCTCTCATGCTCTTTGATCCTTGATGTTGTCGACACATGCAGTATTGCTACACACACCCATCCCCAATCCCCGATGGTCCTGAAATAAATAATATTACTCTGTTTCCTCCTGATCCCGATGTTGTCTGCAGTTCCCAGAGTGAATACCACTTCTCTCCCTGACCCCAATGGTGCCAGTACAAATACCAATAGGCAGAGCTAGTGACCAGCACAGCCCACCTCACTCCTTTGTGGCTGGCCACCAACTGAACTATTCAGTTGGCAACCAGCTGTGGAGGTGTGCTGGCACTGTTGGTGTCAGGGAGGGGGGCATGGGTAGTGCTTACTTGTACCAACGACAACATAGGGGATCAGGGAGTGGGGAACAGGGTAATTTTAATTATCTCTGAACCATCGGGGTTTGGGGAGGGGGGTGTGTGTAACAAGATTTCACCTTTGGACAACAATAGGGTTCAGGGAGAGAAGAAGGTGGCAATATTATTTTTTTTAACACCATCGGGGGGTGTAGGACTTCATTATTTTGAACACCATCAGGGATCAAGGATCATGAGGGAGGGTATGTCAAAACATTACTACACTGGACACCAGCAGGGTTCAAGGAGCAGGGAATGGGGTTGTAATATTTATTTCAGCACCATCGGTGGGGGATGTTATTCCAACAGGGACTAGAGCAATGCACAGCTACCCCACAGCTTGCGGCATACACTTCCGGTGCACCGTCTGTTTAGTGCATGACCAGGGTTGCTGTAAGCTGCAGCAGTTAGCCACTGGGACCCTGCCCAATGGAGAATAGGGGACAGGGTCCCTGGAGCAGGGGCATCCAAGCAAGTTGCTGTTGGGTGCAGCTTTCACCTCTCCAGACTTCCCTTTGGCTCCTCTGAGTTTAGTTTTTTATTTGCTGAAGCTCTTTGGGCAACCAGGGAGAACAATTCTGGACAGATATATTTGTCGGTGCTGTGTGGATTTTCAAATTCCTTGGAATTTCATTGGAAGCAGAATGGCAGAACTTTACCATGAAATTATTCAGAATGGGTACTTTGCTCCTTTACCACAGAATTAAATTCCTCAGATCTCAATACATTCAGCAAAAATGTTGTCTATCATTTTTTCATGTTAAAATGTTTTTCAATGGAATATAATTCCACAGATCACAGCAGGCAGAATTCTACAGAATGAACAGCAAATTTCCACTGGAAAGTCCACTGGTGGAATGATCATTCCATGCTAATTCCACCAGCAGAATTCCACATTCCATGCATCTCTACTACTCCTGTCTTCATTGGAACTAACAAACTCAGTAAAGGACTCAGACCATCATTATCAGAACTTGGCAATTTACCAAAAGACTCCTGGTTCCAGTCACCAAGGTATAACAAATCTATTCTCAATGCAACAGGGCAGACCTGATTTAACATGTGGAAGAATATAACTTGTTTCTGGAGTACACTAACAACATATTTTAAAGGGACATTGTTAACTTCCTTAGGTCTCAAAGTGACCCTAGTTTTAAAAAAAAATGTTATGATTGATTACACTCTGAGAAGGCTGCTGATGTAGCAGGTAGTTTGATTCCAATTCATTGTTTCTTGCAAAAAGTGAAAAACCTACTGCCCACCACAATGATGTTAGCACAATAAAATGTTTGTTTACATTCCTTGATCAACTTCAGTCCCACTGCAATTTTTCTAGACTTGGTAACACCCACAGTACAGTCTAGCCACCCATGGTGCAGTGGAAGGAGAGGACACTGTTGCATTATGAGTGACTTCACTGATTGGGGTACTCCTAATGTTCAAGAACTATGCAACATGAGTAGATTAAGCATTTGAAACAAAACAAGGTTAGATATAATTACACAATTTGCATGCATTTCAATCCCATGAAGAGAAGAAGTAGATAACACAAACAGCAGCCTTAACGGATTTAAGAGAAGGTACGAAATCATAAAATATGGGTTTTCAGCTAGAAATAATATTAAGCAAAAAAGGTTTGCAGTGTCCCTTTAAAGGACAAGTCTATCATGTTTCATACAAAGAGTTTCCCTACCTCCTCCTTGGGCCTTATTTTGTGCTGCCTTCATTTGTCCCCAGTGCTGTCCCCTTGAAAAGTGGGTGTTTCTTGGTGTTTATATGACTACAATAGAAATATCCTGCCTCACTCCTCTATTTTGCCATCAAAATGACTGGAGGACTGTGTCATCAGTTCTACACCTGACAACAGAGCAGTGCTAAAGGCAAATCCCAACTGAAAAGCACTAACATGATTTTTGGTTCTGTCTGAGTGATGGGGAACCAATTAATGTCATGCCCATGTTCTAGTGCTGTATTTCTATTGATAGTTGGCCGCAGTGTGAGGCAGTGAGTTGACATTTGTGCAAAAAACAAGTGTGTTTTAAAAAATGGAGAAAAATTAATGAATAAAATAAATTATGATCAAATAAAGAAATTGTGTGTAGAAGGACTCATTTTTGCATAGTAAAAAGGTTTTAATTGTCCGTGTGTGTTTACAACACATATATAATACAGGTAACACACATGTTATGCTATTGTTCATATATATAAGCATTGTCTGTTTTCTGTTGTTATTGGCTACGTTTTTGTACTTACACAATTTTCCCTCCAGAAAACAACATCAATTTAGAGTGCTTCAAATGCTATGGTAAGAGTTTTTCGCTAATTGCCTCCAGATAGGATGATTTATATCATATCCCCCAAATCTAAGTGACTGTACATATTTTTGGAAGATCTTAATTATCTATTTACCATTACTTGTATATTTTATAAGGAATAATGTATGGTTGACCATCTACAATAAGCCTATGTTTTCATCAAGGGGTCGAGATAACCTCATATAGACCTCGAGAACAAAGCTCCAGAAGTTGATGCTGTTATTTCAGCCCTGAGATTGAAACACATGGTAGTTGTGTATGGTCACTCATATTTTATTTTTTATTATATATGGTTTTGCAGAGGGAAGTAGCAAGTGGGAACTGAGAGGGTGCCGAGTGCAAGTACAGAGAGAAAGACAGTGCTAAGTGAAAATGTAATTGGCTGCCAGGTGGAAGTCACCATGAGCAGGGACACAGGTGCACTTGATGATAATATGTGCACAACAACATCTTTAGAACGTGCACAACTTTTTAACCATGCATAACTTTTTGGGAACTACTGAACTACACATGCAATAAGCCCTAGCCATATAATATAATATTTTTTCATTAATTTAAATGTTTAACATTTATTTACAAAATGACTCACTGCATGTTCTCCAGAGTTAGCAGCAATATGACTTGGCATACAGATTGTAAACTCTACAAACCATTGGCTATAGGCATGATAACAAGTTTGCTGCCAATGATTCCTCAAAATAAGATGAAAGAACTTAGCCTAAAAAACAACAATTGGTCATAGAACCATGTTGTATGTTCAGGAGAATTGTGAACATGCCACTGGATCACTAGGAGGAGGGGGCTCCATCAGGAACAGGGAGCCCTCCTTGAGACAAGGCAGAAAAGAGCTGTCATTTCTGTTTCCCCTGTCAGAGGCAGTGACTCTAGCTGAGGAAAGAGGGGATCAGGAGGCAGCCAATCAGTGGCTTCTTGATGCACCCTGAATTCCTGCCAGCCAATCGCAGAAGAACAGAAAGCAACAGGACTGAGAGATCCTTCAGGTACCACTCCCTCGTTAGCTGCTATTTAGGGATTAGGCATCCAAGTGGGTCCCTGTGCTAAGGACCAACATGACGAGGGCAGGGGAGTCTGCCCGACTGTGTCAGCCTGTGGAGACGGCTGACAGCCAAGACCCTGCCCATCAGAACTAAGGAAAATCTGTATTGTCTCTGTGGCACACTGTATAGAGGATGAGGGGGCTAATACTAAATATCTTCTAGGAAGAACTGTGTGAGTGTGAGAGATTAATACATACTGTGCTAAGGGCACATGTACAGTGTTGTAATTGGTGGGGTTTGCTTTAAATTTACTGGGTGTTTTTGGGCTTGTGAATTAGGTTTTGTGAATTAGGTTTGTAAATTAGGAAAGACACAAGAGCCAAGGCCTCAGAGAAAAACCCAATATAGGGTAGGTTAAAAAAAGTATTTTGAAGGGGTTAAAAGAACAAGCAGACAGGATAGAATGAAGGAAGTGGTGAAGTGTAGTACTGTGGGGCAACAGTCTTCTGGGACACCATCTGGAGGCTGCACTGCTGCCATATATGTGTGCACCTATCTGGGCACAGGGAAGATATTGTCTGACTCAGGGCTGAGCTACAGTAGTTTGGGTTTGAAGGACCTTATAACTCACCCATGGACCACATAGTCCACCGCTGCTACCTCAGAGAATGCTCAGATGGCAAAATGGCTGGACAACGGTGAGCTCAGGGAGGGTTAGGGTGGTGGAGCAGTCACATCCCCAAACTGGTTCCACTACAGAACTCCTATGCCACCCTGTAGGAGTGGGAATATCTCATGAGGCACCAACTGTAGTGGCCAGATGGGATGTGGGGGTCCTTCCTAGCAGAGACCCAAAGTGGGGTGACAGGGGACCCCAGAGGAGTCAGAAGTGAATCCTCCTGTGTAAATCCATTTTTAAGGGAGTAGAGTTGGGAACACCCCTTAGCTACACCCCTGAGAAGGGTGCCTCTGCTTATGCAAGCAGCCCGGTGGGTACCCTCTGTCTGCCGGCTGCCTCCTCGCTGTACTACCTGCAGACCTCCAGACTGAAGCTTCATCCCTGACAAGGGTGCCTGTGCTGCTGCAAGCAGCCCAGTGGGTCCCCTCTGTCCGCTGGCTGCCTCCTCACTGTACTGCCCACAGACCACCATACCAAAGGTACATTGCTGAAACTTTCTGGCGTCTCCACGCTGACTGGCTGGAACCATCAGCTCTGCCTGCTGATTGGCTGCTCCACTTTTTGAATTCTTTGCTACTGCTATTCCTTTTGGACTTTAAGCTAATTTTATTTACTGATTCTGGTACTGGTTAAGATTCTTCAAATTTTCCTGTGAATGTTAACTTAAATGTGAATCTAAGCCTGTTTACAGCAATTTTGCACTCAAGGGTTGTTTGAAGTGCAGGATCCTTTAAAGTGCAGGTTTCCAGGTTTTAAAGCATTACAGCTATCTTTGTTTTAAGGTCCAGTGGTATTTAACCCTGGATCAGAAACTAAGCTTAAAGTGATACAGTGTTTTATGAACACTTCTCTGTGTAGACCAGGTTTCATTTGTGTCACAGTTGTAGCTATGCCCTGCAAATAACCCCATTTTTGTTTCACTTTCTCTTCTTCCTTCTTAAATTTTTTGCCCATTCCCCCTCCTCCTCTTCCAGCCCTTATTAAAAATGCTTCCTCCTCCAGTGGCACCTTCCCTAGGCAACCTTCATCCTCCCCTCTCACTAATATTGCAACCCCCCTTAAAGATACAGAATGAAGTTATAGGGACCAACACTTGTCGGTGTTAATCTTAACTCTTTAAGTCTCATTTACTGTGTTGCATCCCCTGCCTCTGAACTAAGATCTCATCATAGTGTTTGGGTAGTATGTCCGTCATACGTATTAGTCTTCCAATCTGCCTAATTCCAAACCTAACCCTTGACAACAACAAACAACATGAGCTACACTACTCTCCTACTTGTTCCTATCACATTTTGAGTCAGTGGGCCCAGGTACCCTTCAGGTCACCTGTCCCTCTTCAGTCTGCCGAGAACACTGCCTCAGAATGGGCCGTAGGCTAACAGTACCAGGAGCAACCTCCACAGAGGGGCATACCAGCAGTCCTACTACAATGGGACCACAGCAGGGAAGAATGCATCAGACACACACCACGGCTCCGCCAGGCTACCACCTCTCACATACTCCCCTCAGAAAGTGGAGAAGCCTCTCCAAGGTAAAATAAAGAAATGCAAATCATGAGTCTCTATAACTCTCTGCATCACAGTGAGGAAACTTATCCTAATGCTCCTCCTGTTATCTGGGAATGTGCACCCAAATCCTGGCCCTCCATTGCCACCAAGATCTGTGAGTATCAGGACAAAGGGTCAGACAATAGCTGCAATGAATATTTGCAGCCTAACAGCAAAGTTTACACAATTACTGGCCTGGATGGCCCAGCACAAACCGGACATTGCATACCTAACTGAGACTTGGCTGGCAGGCAATATAAATAATGGCAAAATAGTGCTACCTGGATACCAGGTATTTAGGAGTGACAGACATGGCAAGAAGGGTGGGGGCTGGCTTATCTACACAAAAGACTCCTTCCACTGCTCCATCCTCCCTATCTCCAGGATGACCACAGACCAAGCAAGCACTCCTTGTCATGAAAATACAAGTCGGACAGTGGGGTAAGACACTAGCCATTGCATCAGCCTACCTTCCCCCAAAATAATCATGGAACAGTGTGCCCAAGGTCCTGGAGGCAGTGGCCTCCCTACCCAAGGGTAGTGATTTACTTATCACAGGGGATTTCAATATAAACTGGGAAAGTGACAACTCCACGCCACTCAAGGATATTGAGGCCAGCGCATACCTGACACAACTAGTCATAGAACCAACCAGAAGGAACCACAAGATAGGAGAGAGCTCACTCATTGACTGGATCCTCACCAACTCCCCATCATGAATATCTGAAGTCAAGGTGCTACCACATACGCTGAGCAACCACTCCTCTGTCACCCTCCGATGGTCAAATAATGCAAAAACAGCTCCCCTATCACTATAAAGAGCAGTATCCTGAAAAGAGATCAGTAAGGATCGCTTAAAAATGCCCTTGATTGATCGCCCATTGACACACTGCCAGACCTGGACCAGGCCCTGAAGTATTTCACAGATGGAGTCAACAATATTTACCACTGATACTTGCTGTTAAAAAGGAGGAGAGTGCGGGAGACTACTAATGGTTGAATCGCAGGTGGGCTCCTAGCCATGATGAAGGAGAGGGACAACCTCTGGTTAAAAGCCAGGGCCTCAGGTAAAAACCATGACCACCAGCTGTACTGGGCAGCTAGAAACCACTGCATGCTTGTAATACAGAGGGCTAAAGCAGATCACCATAGGGAACTGCTCGATAAAAGCTAGGGTGACAGCAAATGGTTCTGGGGAAACATAAAGAATCTCTTGGGGGAAGAAGAAAAGAGAAACCCACAGCTGTTCCACATTAACGGCTCTATTACCACTGACCGATGCCTCGTCGCACAGTCGTTCAACTCTGCCTTCACAGATCTAAGCACAATACTCCCTCCTGACTACCTACACCTTGCCAATGTTCCCTCAGGTGAAAAAGCACCCAGAACCTCTCACCCTACCTTCTACCTCAAGAAAGTTACTATAAAGGAGGCAGCATTCTACATAAAAAAAGTGCTCAGGAAGACCAGAATGGGTAGCGATGGAGTAGACATGAAGCTGGTGTCTCAAACTCTTGATGTGCTCATCAAGCCTATTACAAAACTATTCAACAAATCCCTGACCCTGGCACAATTCCCAGCCACCTGGAAGCAAGCACTGGTCACTCCCGTCCACAAAAGTGGGGACCAATGTGTTCAATTACAGGCCAATCTCAATCCCCCCCATCCAAGGCCCTTGAGAAGACTGTGGAGGACCAACTAATAGACTACATCAGCAAATTTCAACTGCAATGCCCCAATTAGCCTGGGTTCAGGCAGGGGCATAGTACCATGACTGCCCTTGTTGAGTTCACTGACTACGCTCACAAAGCTATGGATGAAGGCAAACTAGTAGGGGTGGTGTTCAAAGACTTAACAATAGCCTTCAACACCTTCAACCACACCCTCTTACTGGCCCAGCTACAAAGTCTGGGGGTGGCTGCCAATGCAACACTCTGGTTCCGAGACTACCTTTCCCTCACATCACAGTGGGTAAAAATAGGACAAACAGTGTCTGACCCCAGGAAAGTCACACTGGGGGTCCCTCAGAGATCCATCCTGGGAGCCCTGCTCTTCAGCTTGTTCCTAAATAATCTCCCTTAAGCCTGAGATGTCAAGATAATCCTATATGCAGACGATGCTGTCAGATGAAAAAACAGTTCTTTTATACTGTTACCATAAAATGTGATGTCATCTGAATAGGGAGAGTGTGTGCAAATTTAGAGGGTAACATTGATTTTAAGGAAAATGAAGAGATGCTGTAAAAATCTAAGTATGTAAGCATGCTATACCCTATTTTCTAAAGAAATATCATGATCTCATGTCAGATGACTCTGTCTGTCTGTGTTTATTTAGGATGAGTCAGCCTGCCTGTATTTACTTAGGATAAGTCAACCTGCTTGTGTTTACTTAGAGAATTGTGAGTCAGACAGGTCACATGGTGCTGACATCATCAGTAGGCAGGTATAAAAGCCTACCTCCTGAGATGCAAAACAGATGAGTCAGTCAGTAGAGACCTGACTGTTGTAGAGTAAGCAGCTCATAGTACATGCAAGTTTTAATGTGCTAGGAATCTATTTGGCTGGAACTCAGCCTTGAAATTGTGTGCTGAGGGAATTATGCACTCTTTTGAACCAAAAGACTAACCTACTATTTCCTTTCTGTATGTATACTATTTTATTTTTGGGGAAAATTACCACAAAGGGATTTCTACACCTTTTATCTTTGTTGCATGTGTCTACCCATTAACCTTCACATCTGGTGTCAGCAGTGGGATACTGGTGCATCAACATTGGGAGAGAGATGTTACTAGGGGATATCACCCTGATAACCTGGCAGATGTCAAAGAAAGTACAACAGTAGCAAGGCAGAGGTGTTGGTATGGGATGAATGTCACCATCTTCTGACAGCAGAGTCTTAAAAAACCATGGCAGAAAAACTGCGTGTGCCATAATTTCCTAGACTAGATACGGTGGTTCTGTCCAAGGTAAAGCCTGAAGGGGCCTCTTTGGAGCAGTTGCAGGCTATCCTGACAAGCCTGCTGCAATCTGCCTGTATCAGTGATAAGTGTACAGTGAAACATACTGATGGTCTGACTGTGATGTTCCAGATGATAGAGGCCTTGGTGACTTGGCTGATCCGAAGGTGACTAGAGGAAGATCAGCTTTGCCTGAATCAGAGAACAAAGTGCTGGAGGTCGAGAAGAGTTCAAGTACAGGTGCTGTGCATTTTGAGGAGGAGGAACCGGAGGAGACAGAGTCCTGTACCCAACCGCAAGAGCCAGAGGAAAGGTTTGAATTGTGTAATGACAGTCCAGAGCTTCCCATGTTCCTGGGGTGTTATCTGTGTGATATGAACTCTGAAACTGAAGTGAGTCTGTGTCAGGAAATAATGAACAGCTGCCGGAATACCATTAAAATCCAAGGAAAGACTGGTCCTTTAAATATTGTGCCGGGAAGTGAAAATACAGTCAAGCAAGAAGAGGCCTGTAACTTGCTGAAGGGGGTTCATTTGTAGATGCACTAGGCAACAATGGAAAAACAGTGGATTGGAGTAAATTGCAGTCCAGGGACCATACTATAGAGAGAATAAAACAGTGTATAAAAATGAAAGATGGTGTTCCTGTAAAGGGTGGGGTGCGTAATCAAATGTATTCTCAGTATGCATGTATTAATGAGATTTTTGTACCATATGAGACCCAAACCCAGATCTAACAAGATAGATATACATGTGGTGGTGCCAAAGAGATGTAAGAAGAGGTTACTAGAGGCTACTCATTCCAGTACTTGTGGCAACCTCAGTCATGAAAGCACACTGAATAATCTGGTACCACATTTCTACTGGCCAGGAACCTACAGACAGATGTCATCTTATTTAAAATCTTGTCTGGTCTGCCACTCAGAACTGTTCCCTGGCTCTAGGGAAGGGCTGATGCACAACAGTTGTGCTGGTAAGCAAGGGGTAGAAACTCCAACCTCTACAGGGTGTTGGAAGGTGAAGGTTTACCCTGTTTTTTTCTCTTAAGTTGGGGGATTTGTGATAGGGAGGCCCTATCTGATGAATGAAGGATGAACAACATTGTTTTATTTTATTGTTTTATTCCCTCTTCTGAGTTGGTGGGGAATGAAGATAAAAGGGGCAGCTAGCAACTGAGATACTGTTGCAGTCCCCAAGCTGAAGAGCCAACTGCTCGGTCAGGTGAAAAGCCAGTTTTTTTATACAGTTACCATCCAATCTGATGTCATAAGAATAGGGGGGACTTGTGTCAATTTAAAGGGTAACATTGATTTTAAGGAAAATGAAGATATATGCTGTAATAATCTAGGTGTGTGAACATGCTATACCCTATTTTCTAAAGAAATATCATGATCTCATGTCAGATGAGTCAGTCTGCCTGTGTTTACTTAGGATGAGTCAGTCTGCCTGTGTTTACTTACAGAATTGTGAGTCAGACAAGTCACATGTTGCTGACATCATCAGTAGACAGGTATAAAAGCCTACCTCCTGAGATGCAAACCAGATGAGTCGGTCAGTAAAGGCGTGACTGTTGTGGAGGAAGCAGCTGATAGCACATGCAAGTTTTCATGTGCTAGGAATCTATTTAGCTGGAACTAAGCTGGGAAGTTGTGCGCTGAGGGAATTGTGCACTGCTTTGAACTGAAAGACAAGCCAACTATTTTCTTTCTGTATGTTTACTATTCTATTTCATTTTATTTTTGGAAAATAAATACTGAAAAGTGGGTTCTATGCATTTTATCTGTGTTTGTTGTATCTGTCTACCCACTAACCTTCACAGGGTGTTATACATGGTCACCTGGGTTAATGACCACATTGGGATCTGCCTTATACCTCAATGTATGCTCATGTAGGTGCATATAATGGCTCAATTACAATGTGCACGTGTGACATCACCTATTATGAAAACCATGTGCCACTTTTTGTGATTGCCCTGTTATATACCCTTACCTGGGTTACGTGGCCACACTATGGTTTGACTTGTGCCTCAATGTGTACCCTGTTAGGTGCATATAAAGCCTGGATTACAATGTATGTGTGTGACTGCATTTATTATGAAAACTTTGTGCCACATTTTGTGATCGTGCTACTACATACGCTCACCTGGGTTCCATGGCCACCTTTGGATCTTCCTTTGTCTCAGTGTATACCCAAGTAGGTGCATATAAAGCCTCAGTTACAATGTACATGTATGATTGCACCAATTATGATAACTTTGTGCCAGGTTTTGTGATCAAGCTGTTATATACACTCTCCTGAGTTACATAGCCACACTTAGACCTGCCTTTTGCCTCAATGTATACCCAGGTAATTACATATAGCAGCTTGATTGCAATGTGCATGTGTGACTTTACTTATTATACAATGAATAGAGACAGTCCATTATTCTGATTGTTCGACAGACCTTGCCAGTTATGTTCATTTTTTATTTTATCTGTGTCCATAGTACAGTACAGATAAATCTGATGCCACTGTTAATGTGATTTTGATGCCACTGTTTTCCAGTTAGCAAGCAAAATCAGAAGCTCAAAAAAAAAAAATTTTCCAATGCTTAAAAATTGTGGTTTCAAGTAGCAAAAAGTTTTAGCTATTCCTCCCAAGCCACTCCCTCTCCCTCCTGAGCTGCAGTAACACAGACTTGGCAAACTCACTCCTGACTGGCAAGCAGAGTGAAACCACTGGGATATCTTTGAAATGTGCTACTGCTGATGGTAGCGTGCTGCTGGCTAGACCTTAAGGAAGCCACAGTCTGGACAGCAGCTTCAAAGAATGAGCTGCAGAACAGCACAGGGCCCATAGCGACAACAACAAATAGAACATGAACCCAATAGAAAGTGGAGGGACTATTTCAAATGAAAGAACAGATTTATTTTAAAGTTTACCAATTTTTTTAAATGCCACATTTTCTTAATCTATACCCATTTTATAAGCACAATAGCAGACTCTGAGGTGTGGGTTATGCTCTGATAAATGCACTTCTAGGGGAAGTAGGGCACTCTGCCTTTGGTCGCTTGACTCACTCTGCCCCTAGGTCTGTGCTTATTAGAGCATAATCCACACCCTGTCATGTGTTATTGCTTACTTATGAAAATATTGTGCCACTTTGTGTGACCGGGATGTTATCTATGCTCACCTGGGTTACTTGACCCCACTTGGTCTGCTTTGTGTTTTGTTGTTTACCCAGGTAGGTGCATATAATGACTGGATCAAAATGTGCATGTGTGTGCACCTATTAGGAGAACCTTGAACCAGTTGCTGTAACATAGCAGTTATATACCATCACCTGGTTATATGGTAATTTGATCATCCTCATGCCTTAATGTATACCCAGGTAGGTGTAAATAACTGCTCAGTTAAAATGTACATGTGTGATTTCACATATTATGAAAACCTAGTGCCACTTTATGTGATCAGGCTGTTATATACACTCTCCTGGGTGGGTTACATGAAACATTTGGCTCTGCATTGTGCCTCATTGTGTACCCAAGTAGGTACAGTTAGCATCTTCATTACAATGTACATGTGTGACATTATGTATTATGAAAACCTTGTGCCACTTTTTGTGATCGGGCTGTCATTTATGCTCACCTGGGTAACATGACCACACTTGGCTCTGCCTTGTGCCTCAGTGTATAGCCATGTACGTGCTTACAATGGTTCCATTACAACATACATGTGTGGTTGCACTAATTATGAAAACCGCATGCCACTCTTTGTAATCTGGCTGTTATATATGCTCATGTGATTACATGACCACACTTGGCTCTACCTCATGCCTTGTTACATACCAAAGTATGTGCTTGTTACAGCTTGACTACACAAAGCCAGTGCATAAGAACTATGTTCAAACTAACTGCAATGTGTTGCTGTACATAGCATGGTTTTTAGTTAAAATGTTTTTATTGAATTTGCAACAATACAATCATGAAACGTTTCCAAATGTTACATAAACAGTGCAAAATAGTACAAAGACTGCACTTCTATCAATGAATTGATTTTAAACACACTTTAGAGCAACATATATAAATCACTGAGTAAATACTACTATCATCTGTTTTAGAGTATAACCCATGGGACGGAATTTACAATGTCCTTATGGAATCATATGAAGCACTGCCTAAAGAACGACCTGTTTCCCACTTCGTAACTGCATCTTCCTCCGTAAATCCTATCTACATGCTGGAGGCCTCTATCTTCATTATGAGGAGAGGGAATTGGTCACCCCAGCTGAGAGAGTGCACTTCCAGGTAGGCATTAAGGAAAGACTACAGAACCAGTGAAATCTCTGGAAGTTCTTCTTGGAGATATTTGTCATTCTTTCATACCCAGTTAATCTGTATAGTGCAACTAGCCATTCCAGAAATGTGGGAGGGGATTCTCTTTTCCACTTAAGTATTTATTTAATTGTTTTTGTTAACCAGGTAAAGTGTACTAGTCACATGAGTGACTATTTTCAGACACGACAAGGGAGGTTATGAAGTAATGGTACAGAATGCATAATAAGATCAGAACAATATGGGTTACAAAATAGTAGCACGGAATGCTGAATACAGGATGGTATAAGTTATGGTACAGGCAAGAGCTGAACAATACAGAAACATAGACAATGCTCAGCAATCTGACTAAAGCATAATACAATAAGTAAAGTAAAATAAAATACAAAGTAGTAAAGCTAGCCAGCACACAAAAGATACATGTTATACAAGAAAAGTGCTATCGCAAAAGAGGGATAGGAATATAGATCAGCAAACATTTGTAATATTCGTAGGATGAATACTATCAGAGTCAGTAGTACAAGGCAACAATTACTGAGTAGGTAAAGGCAAGTGCCAGATAGGGAACTACACGGGGTCCCCAAAAGAGAGGAGAAAGATACAGCAAAAGGGAGAAATTGACGAGCAAGGAGGAGCTGCCTTTAGGCTTCTGGGGCTGCTGGTAGTAGCCAGCATTTTCCTGCATTGCTGACATTAGGCAAGTGTGAGTTCTTCACTAGGATCCATAAGCTGAGGTTGGCAGGAATGGATCTACATATGGTTTTCTCACAGAATTTAATGACCTGGACCTAATACTCCTAAATCATCAGACAAGATCAGATATATGTGTTAGGATGCCTTGGGCAACATGCCATCACCAGCATTGGTCTGAGCGTGTGAGATTTATCTTCCTGAACATACCGTAACTGTGCTTCTGTATCACCTGTGCAGAATTTTCTATTGTATCAGTCAGTACCTGATTACTCTACAGCTTCTGTGAGCATACTGCACTATGGGGGTCCAACTTTCTCCTGAAATACTTATCTGCAATTCTTTCTCCCAGTCATGTTTTTATTTCAATAGTGGAATTTCTGGGGATACAAAGTGATGGGTATAGATGGTGCCACCCAACATTTGGGGATGTGTGATCCAGCATGTAACAGTCTCTGGGAGACCACTTTTTGGTGCTAGGTTGCTTGCCTGTAGTATTTTGTTTACTGACTTGTCAGATCTGCAGATGTCTCCAGAAGTCAGATTTTGGCAGCTCATATCTGTTCAGGAGACTCTGGAAAGAGTCTAGAGACTGGGAAAGTGGTGATGTTAAATGGCCCACCAACGAGATCTCACAACTTGCCCAACTGTACCAATGCAGATACGCATGGTCAATAGATACACATGGGTTATCCCAGAGAGGCCCCCCCCCACAGGTGATTAGTCTCCCACCTGTGTCTCTTGGTAAGGGTTTTCCAGGCAGCTGTACCAAATAGGGCCATGAGAGGTATCCCTATCAAATGCACTGATGTACAAGAGGGAGTTGGGCTGAAGGGGGTGGGGTTGCAGGCCCTCTCTAGAAGTAGCCAATGTGAGAAGAGTGGGAACTAGGCATTAACCATGGGAATATCTTTTTGACTCCTGCAGCCTCGTGTCAAGCCCATGTAGAGTGGAGACTCCAACCACCCTTCTCTCTTAGGGCCCTTAGTTTTGTAAGTGAGAAGCAGGATTTAAACCCCTCCCAGAGAAAGGAGAGAGAGAGACAGAGAGAGAGAGAGAGAGAGAGAGAGAGAGAGAGAGAGTTTCTTTAGGTAATCATAGAATCATAGAAATCTGATGGCAGAAAAAGACCTCATGGCCCATCTAGTCTGCCCGTCAGCCTCCCTCCCACTCAGAGACCCCCTTTTTCCCATTCCTAATCCACCCCCTGCCCATCAGGCCCATGTGCAGTAATGTCTTCTGAGGGATGATGACTGACAGATTACTGATGCAGAAGAGGTGTTCAGGGAAAGCCATAATTTTAGATACTGCTATTTTCCCTCAAGAATGAGACTGAGTTTTTTCCAATGGGAGAAAACTACCTCCAACTCCTTCAATAGGGGTACCAGGTTGAAATCTACAAGTTGCTGCGGATCCTGCATAACAATCATGTCAAAATATGTGATTTGCTTTGGGGAACACCTGAGGCACCATCTGTGAAACATATCTTCGTGACAGTGTGAGTTAAGGGGCAAGACCTCTGTTTTTCCCCAATTAATCCTTAAACCCAAAGGGGATGTGAAGGAGTCCATGTGGTGTAGCACATGTGGCAGGGAGGATTCTGGGTGAAAGAGGGAGAAAGTCATCTGCATATGCCAATGTCTTTTGTGTGACACTTCCTACCTCAGTTTTCTCAGTAACCTTTATCTGCTTAATTCTCCAGAGAAGTGGTTCCATGCTGACAAGGAAATGGAATGGGGACAGATGGTATCTCTGCCTTATGCCTCTGGCTAGGGTAAAGGCTTGTGAGACCAGGCCATTAGTAAGGGGGGGGGGGCAGGCTGAATGGTTAGTGTATAGGAGCCTGGACCACTGTATGATTGAGGAAGCAATTCCCATAGCTGCCATAGCCTCATATAGGTATTCCCACTCAACTGAGTCAAATGCCTTCTTGCTATCAATGCTCACAAGGCAAGTTGCTCCCCCCTGCTGCCTGCTAATCCATATGGCCTTGAACAGGGCCCTACTATTGTCCATAGCCATGCATCCCTTAACAAAGCTGGTCTGCTGATGCTCTATAATGTGTGGAATCAACAATTGTACTGTAGCCTGAGAGCCAAAATCTTGGCCAAAATCTTAGCATCAATGATTAGAGAGAGGAGATCAGGTAATGGTTGGCCAGTTGCTGCTGTCTCTACCTGGTTTAGGCAGCATTATAAGGGCCTTAGACAGGGATAGATAAAGCTGACCTTGCTCCCTAGCTCCATCAAACACTGCCAGTAGTCCACCACTCAATAAATCCTCACAAAATTGATGAAACTCCACTGGAGAAACATCCAGGCCTGAAAGTTCTTGTTTTGGTAAGGATTTTTTATTTATTTTTTTCTTTATCAAGTCTAGGATTACAAAATACCTTTGAGCCATGGCTCTTTTACAAAGGTTCCATGTCAGAGAAATACAAATTATGGGGAACATCAAGACAGGCATTACAACAATGTGGACATTGCAAACAGAGTACAGATTAATACAGTTCAAGGGTAGCATTGTAACAAGGCAGCCAGCGGCATTTGTCAGAGAAAATAGACAACAGATAAGAAGTGCCAGAGTCATAGGGAGAGGAAAGAGGGTGGGGGGAGAAGGAATGTAGGAAGGGTGGCAAGAGGGTGAAAAGTGCAGCACTGGGTATACCAAGATGTGAGGGTAGAATCCAGTGGGGGGACAACTAGAGCAGAAAGGGAAGTGGAGAAACAAGGTTAAGTTGGGCAGTCACAGGAGCTGTTGGTAGTGAGATAGTCCCGGAGCCTAGTTTTAAACATACCAATAGTTAGGGCAGAGGAGATGGTTGGGCTGAGGCCATTGAACTAGAGTGGTGCTCGATAAGCAAAAGAGCATTGTCCCTGTGAAGTGTGACAGTGGGGGACTTTCAGTAGCTGTAGCGTGGATCTCCTGAGGCACCATTTGTTAATTCAGTGTTGTAACAGAGTTGAGACCTCAGAAGGTGCAAGGCCAAGGTAGATTTTTTTGACCGTGGAGCAGGTGAGAAACTTTATGTGGTTTGATAGTTGGAGCCAGCCGGTCTGAGTGTACAGGTCACATGTGTGGGTGAGACGGTGAGCACCAGTGATGAGTCGACATGCTTTATTTAAGGCAGTTGAGAGGCGTCTAAGGGTTGTGGTTGTGGCTGAGCCATAAATGATGAGACCATAGTCTATTACAGAGATCACAGAGCCCAGGACTGCAACCTTCAAAGCTTCTGGCGTGAGGTGTGGTCTGTGTTTGTAGAGGAGACCAAGCTGTGTATTAGCAACTCTAGCTACATTATCTACATGAAGTCCATAGGAGAGATTAGGGTCACGCTGAATCCCTAAGTATTTGAAGCATGTGATTTGATCACAGTTCTGATCTACTGTGCAGAAATTGGTCTGTCAAGGGAGTCAGCCTACACCTTACTGAGTGTAGAGAGGATGGATGTCTATAAAGGGGGTAGGTGGGGGGGGAAGGGGCATAGCTGGGAGGAGTAGAGCTTGACATACAAATCCTTAAAGGCCTTATTGATTGCAACTTGATCTATAAGCAGTGCAAATTAATGAGTCCTGGCAGAATGAATGTGCTTAGCTGCTTGTTGGAACTCGGTTCACTAAGCAAGCAGCTTAACAGGCTTTTCCCAGATTCCCAGTGTTTATGGGCAATACACTGGGCCACTTTTGGGGGATGCAGTGTATGCGATAGTATTGATATGATATTTAACCTGAAGTACGTCCCATTTTAGTTCGGGGAAGGAGATGCCTGCATTGTTATATTGTTTTTTTTTCCCTTTGAGGTCCTTCTCTAGCTGAAGAAGTTGCACCTGTCTTTGCTTTTTGGCATGAGAGGAGTAGCTGATGCTCCTTCCTCTCACATAAGCTTTGAAGGCACCCCAGATTATTGGCCTCAAGATCTCCTAGGTGATGCTGAGTTCAATGCATATTTGGGTTTCTCATTCAAGCCAAGGTTTGAATTTGGGATCCTGTAGAAGGAATGTGTTGGTGTGCCATCTGGGTGTGTGATATGTGTTTTATTGCCTATACCCACTGAGAGAGAAAGACTGCAGTGTGATCCTAGATCACAATAGGTTCTACGCTCATGTCTTGAACTACACTGAGCATGACGAACTCTATCAGAGTGTAATCTAATCAGCTGCTCATCTCATGCCTTGCAGAGTGGAAAGTAAAGTCTCTGCTAGAGGGGTTCAAGGTTCTCCAGGAGTCCACCAATGAAAACTCAGAGGCCATGTAGATTAAGGCTTTTCTGGAGTTAGTGCTTGCCAGGGATGTCTGCCTAAGTCTGTTCATCATGGGGTCCCACAATTCATTGAAATTCTCCCCAAAAATGAGCTGACCTCCTGGTTGGCACATGTCACAAGGGGCTTGAACTATCTCCGGAAAAAAGGAGACAGTGCCTCCATTACTGCCATACATACTTCCCAGAAGGAGCATGAGTATTAATGATTAGTCTAGTTAAAACCCATCTTCGCTTTCTGTTAGCTTTCGTGTCTAGCTTGGTTGGGGTGTTGCTTGTGGATGAGATTGGCCACTCCTTTAGATTTGGTGGTGCCTGAGCTCCCCGCTACCTGTCCAACCCACTCCGTTTGGAACTTGTTGGTTTCTGCTAGAAGCAGGTCTGTCTCCTGCAAAAATGCTATTTCACAGTGTAGCTTTTTAAGAGGGGATAACAGGGGAGTTTAGGCCTTGCACATTCCAAGAGATCAACTTTACATCATATGGTGCGCTAGCATTTGCAACTCATTCAAAAATTTGAAATGACCTACAAGGGTGTAGTCAGGATAAGGTATGGATAAGTAGTGAAACCTGTTCTTAGAGACATTAATCAGATTACCAAAGGCCCATACCTTGAAGATTGATGCCACCTTGGGGAGTCAGGCGAGGCACCCCAAGGCCTGCCCTGCAGCTGGTTTTGAGCTATGCCACCCAATGTGGGGAATACTGGAAGTTTGCTTGAGTAGTCGAAGTGCAACAAAAAAATGTAAACACGTAACTGTAACATTAAACACTGAAACAATGAACATCAGTTGGTGTGTGAAGAACCACACAGTCAATAAACAGATAATATTATGTAACCATTCTGTAACTCACCTCCTAATCTATAGTTACTAGGAAAAAACTAAATGGAGGGGGTATGGGGTATCTACTGACCTAAGTGGATATTGGCAACTCACATTTTGCCCGCAAGAGACCGTAGGTGCATCTTTCAAAGTCCCATGAATGCCGCAAGCCCCTGGGGCTGATCGTTTGGTGCATGCGGCTTGCACCATTCTCCTGGCCGGCAATCGGGATTTTCAATCGTGAGCGCCAAATGCCGCATGTTAGATCAACTTTTCCCTGGTCTAACTTGCTCCATTTGGGGGACCCTTTTTACAGGGCTTGTACCAAATCTTTGGTGCCAGCTGTTGTAAATTGAGGAAACTGTCTCAACTGCACTCGATGTACTAAAATCGGGTGCAGTTGTGTCAAACGAGTTTGGTGCAGCTGCACAAAAAATGAGTTTGAGGCAGGGCTTGATGCAAGCCAGGCATCAACCTTTGAAAATTGAGCCCCATGTCTCTCCAGGCAGCAGCCTACCTGGTCCTATGCTTCTCGGTGGAGTACACCTTCTGATCTTCTCAAGCCTAAAGATAACAGCACAAATCCACATCTTACCATGGCAAATGGCAGGTTGTTTCCAAAATATCCTTGCTATAATGTTGGCATTTGGTTCATGTCTAGATATGGAAAAAATAAGGAAAAAAAGAGGAAGTAAGGCTGTTCAAGGTTATCTCTAGCTGTACTAGGTACCTGCTGGTATTATGAATTATGTCCCTTCAACCAAGAGTGGGAAGGAGGGTGCTGGGTTCACGCCCTGTCTCACCACTTGGCTACTGCAAAGTTCAACTGCCAGATTATAAAGGAGGGTTAAAAGAGGACAACAAAGAGGGAAATACAGCAGAGAGAGGATGAGGATTATTTGTGGGGTGTATCAAAGACTATAAGAAGGCTAATGTACCCACAGTGACATGGATATACCTCGTGCAGCACCTAGCAGCTTTTGTAAGTGCCTCACACTGCAGGAGCTCTAGACAGCCGAGTGGTGGGGGAGGCTACAGAACAGACAGAAGTGAAATAGTGTTGCACTGCACTGCTCGGTAAAGCCCTATAATGAGCTATCCAGAAGCGAGGGTAGTGCTTGTTTTAATGATTGTGCAGTATTGGTTTTAGCACTGCTTCTGTCACTAGGGCCCACTATCTGCATGTGGTTCATTCTTTGCTGGATGGAGTCCATTTTAGCCTCGACTCCTGGCACTTCTTTGAGGGTTTTGCTAAACATCTGGGTGATTGTTGCAGGGTCAGTGGTTAGCACGGGGCCCAAGGCAGCTGCAGCCACCTCTTCAATGGCTTGACTTCACTTGATGATCTTCTGAGAAAAAAATCAAGATATTCATTCTGAAAAAAATAGATTTTGCTTCATAAGAATGAAGTTTGTTCAAATCCAGCATTGGATATTTTTGATCAGAGGTTTGGAAATTCGGCAGTGAAAAGGTTGGTTACCCGTGACAGAGAGCTGCAAAGTTACTTGGCTATCTTGGTTGTGCTCAAACCGAAAGTACCTGTAGCATAATTTTTGAGCACTAACATCTATTGTTATTGCAGTATATAAGAGACAAACAACACAGTATTCTCACCTTCATACTTATTTCTTTTTATATTTACCATCATAGATCACTGAAGAACTGACCAGTTTTAAACAACCATCCAAGAGACAATGTACTTGTGTTGTGGAACCTCCCACTGTCATTGAAATTCAAATCCATTATGTTTTGCATTCAACAGAGATTGTAAATATCAAATTTAAAACACCAGAGACATCTGTACAAACAGATATAGATATGCAATAAATGAGCACATTTGATCAAATGATTTTGCCATGTTGTCCAAAACAAGCATCTGTTGATCATGTCTATGTAAAAGTAAGAATGCATAACTATGAACATTGTAACCAAATGTGTACATATTACTCATTGTCACTGTCTTCATTTGCTGATTTTTTTGTTTGTTATGATATTACAAACAATTCCCACACATTTTTCTGAACAAGTCGATGAACTGGCTATGCCAGTGATCATTCAGCAAGCACCTAAACAAGCAATGTTGATAAACAATCTAGTATTGGCAATCTTCATTCAGGGCAGGTAACAAGCAATGTTCAAAGTTTCATTATACAATGGCAAGAAAGAATCTTGGACTGTGATTGGTCAGTTTGGGGCTGGACCCATGGCATTATCCCAGCACGATGCCACAGGTCTAGTCTCAGCCTCACCGTGAACCAATGTAGATGGCATTATGGAGCTTGCACCTCCTTTTTTGCATCTCCTCTTAAGAAACAAAAATATTTGTTCACACTAATGAAAACATTCTTTAAAATATTTTTTTTATTTTATATATAACAACGAGCCATTGTATAATAGGCATAATGCATTCCAGGGTGTGTGTCATTTGGGATAACACCACGCCTGGGGCATTGGACGCACTCGGCCTGCAACCTCGTGACCAACCCCCCCCAGGCGTGGCGCTATCCCAGCACGACACGCACCCTGTCATGCATTATTCCTTTATTTCAACACACATATTGTAACACTAAAATATCTACCTTCATTACTTTCATGTTCAACATTCACAGGTTACTGAATTGTATACAAAGAAAGATCCATATAACAGTTCCATAGACAACAATTACATTGGTAAGTAATTACACACAAATGTAATACAGTTGCCATATTGCAGAATTGTAGAGAAAGCCAGAGGCCACATAAGCACATTTGACTCTGTATCTTGCCTCAATGTATATACAGGGTATGGCACATGACAGCACGATTACGATGTGCAGGTGTGAATGCTCTTTTCATTAACTCCTTGTATCCCTTTTTTTGGGTGGGGAGGCTTCTGTGATATATGCATAGTTTGGTTACAAGAGCACAGTGGATTTGTGTGTGTGAGACAGGAAGGTGAGATGGAAAGAGCCTGTACCAGACAGGAAGGAATTGAGTGAGACTGTGCTGGACAGCAACTGAGAGGCTGGAACAGAGACTGGGTTGTTGGGGGAGTTTGAGTGAGGCTGTACAGGACAGCAAGTGACCTAGTGAAACTGTGCCAGACAGAAACGGATCAATTGAGACTGCTGGACAGGAACTAAGAGATGGGAATAATGATGGGAGAAGTGAATCACATGAGACTGCCAGATAGGAACTAAGAGATGTGAACTGAGAGTGGAGGAGGGCCTGAGTGAGAACAGAAACTGTTTCTTGCTCTACAAAGATTCACATTTAATAACATGTTTAAGTAAAATCAGTTGGTGTGATTTTTCGCTGTGTATCTTCTAAGATCAATAAAGCACTCAAGGAATATGTGATTATGGATCAATAATCACAGTTCTGTCCCGGGTGTTTAATGGCACTCTGCGTAAACACTGAGTGCATAACAACATCCTTTTCAGGCATGTGATTATTGACCCATTATCACAAACACTGTTGAGCTTTATTGCTTATGTACATGACATCATGATTATAATGTGCAAGTGTAATTACAATTATTATGAACAACCTGAACCCTTTATCTGTGTCTGGATTTGATATATGCAGACCTTTGCGTACATCAGTATACTATTACATTTCCCCAACAAATGCCCAGGCAAAATGTAAAAATAATTTCAGAGGCATAACAAGAAGTTAGCTGCATACTGGTTACACGATATAAGGCGTGCATATCTAAGCATAAACAAACACAAAGTGTTCTAGGAACTACAGTATGTCACCCACAAAAAGAAAGAAGCTCACAAGTTATTCGGTACACATACTCGGGTTGCAAGCAATCTTGCTCACAAAAAAGTCACTGATGGTAGGAGTCAGCACTCATTTATGGCATTAAATACAGCTTACCACCTCTTTCTTCAACCAATTCCTATATTTGATTTTACCAGTATAGCAACGTAAACCCAGGGCTGAGTAGCTATATGGTCAATCAATTCAATTGCATTTTATAAATAAAAAAAAGCGTATACTTTTTATCTACCGCCGACCGTTGCGCTTCCTGGATCCACACCATTACAGGTCACTTAGTTTCGACTGCACAATGACGTCTTCATCAGAGAGTTCTAGGAACAATGTTGTACTGTATGTTCCAGACAATTTACTGATTACTGTCTTGTGGTAGAATCATATATGAACCCCCCAGAATTTGGATTACTTTTAATACTATAGTGAGGGTTCATCATTGATTGCCTCTGAATAAGCTGCTCAATTTTATTTTCCACAGAACTAAAGAACTGTGCATAGTTTTGGATTTTTTGGACCTTACAACAAAGCTCACCAGGATCAAGCCCAACTCTTCAGAATTCTGCAATAGAATTACTGCAGGGAACAATGCAGTTTCAATGGGAGTTAATTCCCTTTGTCATGCAGGGAAACTACGACACTGCACTTAATCATGTACTTCTTTCTTTACTCTGTTCTGGATATCTGATGATTTGTTGGTTGATTTTTTTATTTAGTACCATTTATTTATAAAATGCATTGCTGCATTGTCCCTGGATGTAGCAATATGCCTGGGTGAACAGTCAATATACTGTACAAACCATTTCCTAAGCATGACAGGATGTTAGCTGCACAATGGTTACGTAATGTAAAGCATAAAGACGTCATCCTAAAATATTCCAGTTGGCCTAGAAACCATGTTGCATGTTCAAAATGTTTTACTGAGAAGTAAGAACTGTTTTGTAGCAGAATCAGCAATAAAGGTGCACTTGCCCTTCACCACCTCTAACTCTCCCCTTTGCAGGTCAGGAAACCAGTACACAGACTGGGTGTGCATCCAGCTGTGTCTGGCCCTTGTGGGATTGGCATCCCAGAGGGACGAAGGCTTTTCTCTCTCTCTCTCTCTATCTCGTCTCTTCTCCCTCCTGTATACGCCCTTAGCCATAGCCATTTCCCACTTCTCTTTCTCCATCCTGCCTGCTTTTCCTACTCCTTGCGCTTCCCCACTCCTACCCCTCTCCTTTGCAGACCTGGAAACCAGTACATTGGCTGGGTGCACAGCCAGCCACGTCTGGCCCTTCTGGGGACTGCATCCCAGAGAGATGAAGGTCTATCTCTTCCTCTCTACCCTACTCTTCTTCACTCTCCAACCTGCTTTTTCTACTCCTTGCCCTTCCCCCACTCCTGTCCTTCTCCTAAATAGGTCGGGCAACCAGACATGAACTGGGTGTGTACCCAGCCGTGTCTGGCCCTTGTGGGGTTTGCATCCCAGAGGGAAGATGGCTTGCCTCTCTGTCTCTACCATACTTCCCCCTTCCCTCTCCTATTCCATTCCACACTAGTTCTCAACTTCCCCTTTTTTTCTCATTCTCTATGATCACCCCTCTGAGCTCTGCCCCCTACTGCCCTCCCTTATTTAATTGTTCATTTCTTTGCCACCAAGGGACATGCCTCCCATGCCTAGCCTCGATATCAATATCTGTTTACTATGAGTTTTGTCTACTACACATACTTCCCATTGTACATAGCCTTCACTGTTATTTTAATTGCTGTATGAATGTTTTATTTTTGTGAAGCTTTGTGTTGTTGTAAAAATCAACTGTACTTACCCCTCCCCCCCAGGATGCATCTGGAAACTAGCTATTTTTAGCTCAGTATACCTTTTCTGATGAACTTTTCAAATAAATAGATAAATAAACAAATAGGTTAATGGTTATAAAGTGATGCGTCCTGTCCATATAAGTGCTGTTCCCACACTTGTCTTGGAAACACAGAAGAAACCTAGGGCAATAGTGCATACTTTGCACAGACGGCAACATCAAGAGCACAAACGGGTAATAATTTGGGTTAAATTACATTGATGTAATGTGATATTATAACACCAAGTATGGTCACTTCAGAATGAAAAACCTCTTCATTGTACTGCAGGAGAGAGAATGCTACTATTACCATGGTGTGTGGGTGTTGTGTTGGTAACATGGAAGACCGGAAGAACTGATACCAGCTGGCAGCACTGAGGGGAGAGAATGCTGCCACCACGTTATCATGTAGATGTTGTGGTAGTGGATATGTGTGTGTGTATTGAGGGGGGGTGGAACCAGCTGGAAGCACTGCATCAAAATCAGTACAATCTAGGAGCTGCAGTGTGAGAGAACTCTGCTTCAATGATGGGTGTTGTTGCAATGATGTTGGGGGGGGTTGTAAATTACTGGCAATATCTGGCAGTGCTGTATGCCAAAAACACAACTTTGATGAAGGTATAAAGAAGGTTCACATTTGCTGTACTGATGCTACCTAATCTGAAGCTAATAATAAAGAAAAATGAGAAGGCACAAAAGCAACTCCTACACACAGCAACAGCAAAGCACACAGTGTAGGAGAAGACAGGAGGATGGGAGAGAGTCAGTGAAACAAACAGCTTGGTTTCATGAAAATGTGCTTACTAACAGAATGAGCTGTAATAAATAATGAAGCAGAACTTTGTGTAATTATTATAACATTTTTAAAATGTCAAGTAAACTCAAATTTGAAACAGGGAACAGTGCAACTGCAGGGTACACAGACCGGAAACACAGCAAAGCAACACAGCAATGCAGATGCACTCACAAAAGGAACACAAAAAATATGGAATTAGCAAATATCTATGTTGATAAATAGATCTTTTGTTTTTCTAATTAACATCTATTTTAAAAAAGCAAAACTTGCAGTAAGGTACAGATATAAACATGGAGAAAACACTAAATGTAAAGATTGGCTGTGTAAAGAAATAACATGTCTGCACATACTGACAATGCTCTTTATCAGTAAAGCCCTAGGACACCTAGAACCAGATTTTCAAAGCCTTGTGAAGGATGCAAGGTGCTTGCATCAAACACGTGTGACACAGTTGGCACCTTGTGTCAAAAGATGTGGCAATCCCAATTTAGAATCATGGTCTGCATCTGAATCTGGAGCCACTGCGTCAAGCTGGCACTGCATCCCCCTTGAGCCACACAGCAGGCTGCAACAGGTCACAAGGGGGCATGCACCATGGCAGGGCTGCAATATCCCCTTTTCTGAGATGCAAAAAAGCCTCACTGTGACTGAAGCAAGGGACTTGAGATAGACCAGCACTGAACTGGTCTAAGTCACTTGCGCCATTGGCACTCAAATGGTGGACTCTTGTGGGGGGGGGGGCCCTGATAGTGATATTGGAGGGGGAAGGGGCACGAGGTGCCAGCATGGGTGTTGGGGAGGCTGTGGATAATCAGATCAGGGTAGCTGCACCCAGTGAGGGTGCTGATTATGGAACATTTACACCAATGACTTGGCAGCATGGAGGAGTTCCACTGCCACACAGTGCCATAATCCCATGTGGGGACAGTCCTGACAGCAGCCACAAGGCTGGGGCTTCTGCCAGGGCTATGCACACATTGGGCCCGGAAATTTTACCATTTCATTGGTAACAGTGAGCTATAATCAGCACCCCCATCGGGTACTACTGCCCTGATCCAACTACCCACAGCCTCCCCAACATTCACCATGGCACCCAGTGCCCCTTCAATCATTTTCCCACTCCAGCCTGGCAAGTTTCTGTACCCCCTGGATCATCCATGCTCCTCTAGTGTTGTGCCAGGTCGGGGCAGCTGGAACCCTATGGCATATCCCGCAGATGCGTAGGTTGTTTTTGAGCATGCCTTCGGGTGCAGCAACTCCTGGATTTGTGGTGCAGGGACCCTATTCTTCCTGAATATGGTACAGAGCACCTAATGCAGCTGGAGTGTGCCGCAGCCCTAGATCACCTCCCATTGCGGTAATCTAGGGGCACTTTGAAAATCCAGCTTCTGCTCTCTAGTACAGTAAACATGTTACCACCTTGCACAGTTCAGCTTAATATTTATTTTGTTATCTATGTTCATGTCTGTACACAGTTGCAAGTTTGACCATTCCAAACTGGCAGTTCAGGATAAAACTGGAACATTTACTAACCAAGCTGGATGTCTGGTTATTCAAGCAGACAGTACTCGAGGGTGGTGAACATATGGGCTACACCAGGGTAACTGTTCAAAAAAAGCACAGTTCTGACACTTTATGGTTACATAGCATGGTGGGGTTCTCATTTTTATTAAAAGGTTTTTAGAAATCTATTAAAAGTACAAGCTTCAGTGCATTTTTCATATGGCAACTATACATGTGCATGAAGAACACTCAGCTCTGATGTCACACTCGCTGCTAGCTGTTGCAGTGATGAAATGGGGCAAGTGTGGTCAGCATCCTCAATGTACATGAATGAAAATAAGATGATGTGGACATCAAAATCTATAGCAAGGACAAATTGGTTTTGAGGAGCAAAGTACATTTTTCTGTGTGGAGGGATACTGGCTGGTACATAGAAACATAGACTTTGACGGCAGATAAGGACCGCTTGGCCCATCTAGTCTGCCCATTTCCCTACCTTCAGGATAGGCTGCAGATCCTAGTTAACCAACAGCCTATTTCTTCCTACCCCCCCACAAGAATTGCCTTATGTCTGTCCCATGCATTCTTGAATTCTCCTACAGTTTTAGACCCCACAACCTCCTCAGGAAGGCTGTTCCATGCATCCACTACCCTCTCTGTGAAAAAATACTTCCTCACATTGCCCCTGAACCACCCCCATCTTTAAATTGTGTCCCCTTGTTCTTGCATGTCTCTTTTCTGAAAGATGCTACTCTCTTGGACTTTTGTTGATTCCACTGAGGTACTTAAAGTTTCTATCATGTCCCCTCCCTTGTTTCCTCAAGGGTATACATATTAAGCTCTTTAGTCTCTCCTCGCACGGCTTCTCTTACAGACCCTGCACCATTTTAGTTGCCCTCTCTGGACCGCCTCTATCCTGTCTATGTCATTGTGGAGATAGGGTCTCCGGAACTGGATGCAGTACTCCAGATGGGGTCTCACCAACTGTGTGTACAGAGGGATAACAGCTTCCTGTTTTCTGCTGGTGATGCCTCTCCCTATACATCCCAGTATACCCCCAGCCCTCCCTACTGCCTTCTCACATTGCTTGCTAACCTTAAGGTCATCTGATATGATTAGCCCAAGGTCCCTTTCCTTTTTTGTTGTTGTTACTACCTCCCCCCCATTGTGTAATCTTCCCCTGGGTTCTTGTTTCCCAGGTGCATTATTTTGCACTTCTTTGCAGTACTCCTTGAATTAAACACAAGAGGCAAGATTTTCAAAGTGTGGCGCAAGGCTTGTATCCTGCCCTGTGCCACTGCACTTAGGTTCTGGTTATGTGCCAAACCCTTCACCACAACTGCACATGATGTTACAGTCTCAGCACAGCAGAGACAGTTTCCACAAATTAAAGCAGCCTGCACCAAATATCTGGCACAAGCTAAAAATTGCTGCAAGTTACACCAGAAAAAGTTGGTCTAACTTGTGACAATTGCTGCATAGAATAGAAAATCCCATTAGATTGTGGCAGGCCCCATGTGCCATATCATTGGTGCACCGGGGCTTGCGGCCGTCTAAGGCTTTTGAAAATCCTACCGCAGGTACCTAAACATTGTTTTATTTACACAATTCCTGTTTCTATTACTTTTTCATAGAACCATAGAATCATAGAAATCTGATGGCAGAAAAGGACCCTTCTGACCCATCTAGTCTGCCCAACCCTCCCTTTTCACACACACCCTCGCCGCCTGCCCCATCCTTCCCCCAATACTCAGTCCCATATGCCTGTCACATGCCCTCTTAAATTCCTCCAATGTCTCAGTTTCCACTATTCTGTTCAGCAGTCTGTTCCAGGGCTCCACCATACTCTCTGTGAAGAAGCACCCCTCACATTGCCCCTTAATCTATTTTCTTGCAATCTGAGGTTGTGCCCTCTAGTTCTGGCTCCCTTCTTTCTCCTCACCCAACCCCCTTCACCCACTTTATTGAGACCCTTTTCATATTTAAAGGTTTAATGATGTCCACCCTTTCCCTCCTTGTTTCCAGCATGTACTGATTCAGCTCCTTACACCTCTGCTCGTATGTCTTCCCCGACATATCCTGCACCATCTTTGTTGCCCTTGTCTGAACCCTCTCCAATGCATCTATATCCTTGTGGAGGTGTGGTCTTCAGAACTGAACCCCATACTCTAAATGCGGCCTCACCATGGCTTTGTAGAGGGGCATTGTAATCTCCCTCCATCTGCTAGTAATGCCCCTGCCCATGCATGCCAGCATTCCATTGGCCATTCCCGTTGCCCAACTACATTGGAAACCTACCTTAAGGTTTGAGGAGACAATGATCCCCAGATCCCTTTCCTATTCTGATTCTTTGATCCCCCAGTGTGTACCCCACTTTCATATTTTTCCTCCCTAGGTACATCATAGCACACTTCTTGGCATTAAACTTCAGCTGTCATTTCCTTGCCCACTCCATGAGTATCTTGAGGTCCCTCTTCATGTCTTCCACCCCCTCCAGGGTGTTCACCCTATTGCAGATTTTTATATCATTGCAAACAGGCATACCCTCCCTCTTAAACCCTCTGCAATATCACTGATGTAGATGTTGAAGAGAAGCGGACCCAAAACTGACCCTTGTGGCACTCCACTCCTCACACTTGCTGTCTCGGAGTGCACCCCATTAAGCACTACCCTCTGAGTTCTCCCTACTAGCCAGGCCTCCACCCATCCTGCTATTTTCCCTCAAAACCCCATGCTTTCCATCTTTCTCACCAACCTCCTATGAGGGACGGTGTAGAAGGTCTTGCTGAAGTCCAGATAGCACACATCCACCACCCCTCCCTGGTCGATTACTTGAGTCACCCAATCAAAGAACTCAGTTAGGTTGGTTTGGCATGATTTCACCTTGGTGAAGCCATGCTGTCTGATGTCCTGCAAGCCACACTCCTACAGATAGTTCACCACCCTCTCCTTGATTAATGCCTCCATTATTCTCCCCACCACAGATGTGAGGCTGACTGGAGTAGTTCTCCTTCAGCTCCCTACTACCTCCCTTGTGCAAGGCCACTGCATCAGCCCTCCTCCAATCCTTCGGCACCCTCCCCATATCCAGGGACAGGTTGAAGAGCCTTGTCAAGGGTGTGGCCAGCTCCTCCCTCAATTCCTTGATCACTCTGGGGTGCAACTCATCAGGCCCCATTGCCTTGTCCACCCTTAGTTTATCCAGCACAGCCCTGATCCTATCCACAGTGAATGGGCTCTGATCCACCCATTTGCCCTCCTTCCCCTTAGGCACTGGCATCGGACCCCTGCCTTCCACCTCCTCCATGAACACCGAGCTAAAATACTCATTTAGTGCCTCTGCCTTTTCGTAGTCCTGCTCCAAGTTTATCCCTCCTTCCCCTTCCTCAGTCTAGCAATCCCCTGCCCTGTTCTTTTCCTCTACCTCACATGTCTAAAAAAAATGTTATCCCCCCTCCTGGCCCTTTTGGCTGTTTATTCCTAGGTGGCTGCATTTGCCAATATCTCCCTTCCTGCCAGACTCCTCTTCTTCCTATATTCCTCCCTATCCTCCTTTCTAAGTGTCATCTTAAATTTTCTGAAAGCTCTCCTCCTTTTCCTGACTGCCCCCACCACTGCCCTAGTGAACCAGATTGGTCTCCTCCCCCCTTGCTCTTCCTGACCTTTTTTATGCACATTTCTGCTGCTTCCTGAATCCCTCCCCTGATAGCTTCCCAGAGTTCCTCCACGGCCCCTATCTTCTTCATACCCTCCATTTTTTCCCTCCCTATCTTTCTCATCTTATTAAAGTCCATGTGTCTGAAGTCCATGACTGTCATATTAGTCTTACTTGTCTCCCTCCCTGCTCTGACCCTAAACTGTCCCACGCTGTGGTCACTGGTGCCCAAGGCTTCTCCCACCTGCACCTTCTCCACACACTCCCTGTTAGTCAGGACCACATCAAAACAAGTTGCTTCCCTTCATTGGTTCCCTGACCAGCTGTTTAAGGAATACCCCCTGCAGCTCGGCTAATGTTTTCCTGCTCCTTGCCAGTGCTGCATCTGGGATTTCCTAGTCAACATAGGGGAGGTTCAGATCACCCATCAGTAGCAGGTCACCTTTCTGTGCTAGCCTTTTTTCAATTAAATCAAAGAAGAAAGTTGGATACTCCTCCATCAGTTATCATTTGAGACTAGAATTTATGGAACCCTGAACACAGATATTATCTAATGTCTAGCCACAAGAATCAGTGGGGCCATTAACAATTTAAACATGACCATAACAATCAATGAGAGAGAGAAAGTCTCTTGCTATGTTGTCTTGCGCATGGGCAAACAACATCTTCTTGTAGTAAAAGCTCAGTGAGAGGTGTGTTGGAGAATGCAGGGCACTCATTAATAGGTGTATCCCTCAATCCCCAATTAGCCAGCATGCTAGCGCTAATGCAAGAATTATGTAAAATGCCACCAACTTGAAAGAAATATGCTGCTGCAATCAGAGACAAGCTCGTCATGCAGTGGCAGAGATGACACACCTCACATACATGCCTTTCCTGGTGAAACATTTCAATAAACATGGCAGTGGCAGGCACAATCCCCATACAAAGCTCACATCGGGGGTGAAATCCCTGTGTCGGCATGTCCCCCACCCCCCAACATTATGTGGCACACTTGGAGCCCACCCCAGTGTGTCGCTGCCCACAAAAAGCTGACCATGTCGGCATGTCCCCCCATTGTCAGCATGTCCCCCACCCCCCACATGTGGTGGCACACTGGGGCCCACCCCAGTGTGCTGCTGCTCACACAAAGATGACCGTGTCAGAATGTTCCCCACTCCCACTGTGTGGCACACTGGGAGCTCACCCCAAGTGTAGCCTAACAAACCTCGTGATCTCCATTTTTGTTTTACCTGAAAAAGAAAACGGTCCCTCGTTGTGGGCAGTGCCCCCTTCCCCAACCTGCACCCACCCTCTGCGCACCCCACCTCCGCACACACACCCTCAACCCATACTTACCTTCAGAGGTCCAGCACTGCAATCTTCAATGAAGCAGGAACACATCTGGGCTCATCAAAGCTGAACTGCAAAATGAAGAAATGCCGGTAAGCTGTATAATGGCATCAATGTGGGGGGGGGTCAACTTAGGTGGATATCTCAGCCATTTTTTTGGATTTTGGCTCCAAATTTTCAACATGGAGATCTTGAGACCCCACCTCATGAACACATCCACTGTCATCTCATTATTCCATCTCAAAAAGTGATTTTGCGGTCACTGCATGGAATCACCTTTTGGGACTGATTAATGAAACGACTGTGCCACCATTCATGAGATGGGGTCCCAGAAAGCCTATGTTGCAAATTTGGTGAAAACATTCCCCAAAATGACTATGCTATGAGTGTGCATTGTACAGTTTCCACACACACTCGTAGCTTCAACAATTTTTAATATTTTCACTCCAGATTTTCAACATTGTAATTTTTCCACACCTCCTTATGAACAGTACAGCTGTCATTTTTCACATCCTTCCCAAAATGTGTTTTCGCACATTTGGTGCAAAATGGCATGGTCACTGTGGAAAATCAACTTCTGGGACAGATTAACAAAATCACAGTGCCACTGTTCATGAGTTCCCAAACTGCCTATGTTGAAAATCTGGTATAAAAAATCCCCCAAATAATTGCGTTATGCGTGTGCGTTGCTCAGTTTCTACTCTTTTGACTTCACCAATTTTTCAGATTTTCACTTCAGATTTTCAACAATGCCATTTTTGTACACCTCCTCATGAACAATACAGCTGTCATTTTATAACATCCTGCCCAAAATGTGTTTTCACACCTGTGGCGCCAAATGGCACAGTCGCTATGCAAAATCACCTTTCGGCTAACAAACTGATAGTGCCACTGTTCATGAGGTGGGGTCACAAAATTCCCATGTTGAAAATTTCAAGCAAAAATACCAACAAATGCCCGGGGCATTAGGGTTTCCAACTGTAATTCCCCACCCTGTGGAGACTGACAGGCATCAGGGGTGTGACTTGGGATTGTCGGCTGTAATGCTCACGACATTCCACCACCACCCCCACCCTGCAGCCAGTGACAGGCATCGAGGTGTGCCATGGAGTCTTCATCTCCAAAGTTCACCCCATTCTCCTATACTGCACCCATCTCAGTGTATTTCCTTATGGAATGTGGTGAACGCAAGGCCCAGAAACCCCAAGTCACACCGCAACACTTATCGGTGTCTGCAGGGTAGGGTGAGGTGAAATGGCATGAGAATTATGACCGACGACCCAAAGGCACATGCCAATGACTGTCAGTCCCTGCAGGGGGGGGGGGTTAGCATCAGTTCAATACTTCACTGCCATTTCTATTATGCATCTGTAATTCCTGCACTACCAATGCCAATGCCAGCAAGACAACATTCGGCATTAACAAATGCTTGTTTTTATATCTCTAGTAATACCAGTGTGGAAATTAAAGTCCTCTTAAGCTGGCATAGATTTAACGTCAAAATGGGTCATGGTTCAATGCAAAAAAGTGCAAGATCATGCATTTGGGAAACAGAAATGCAAGGGAGGAGTACATGATGAGGGGTACTGACAGCCACCAAACAAGAAAGGGACCTGGGAGTAATCATATCTGGCTTCCTAAAGTTTACCAAATAATGTGAGAAGGCTGTTAGGACAGCTGGTGGAATGCTGGTGTGCATAGGGAGAGGTATCTCCAGCAGAAGAAAGTAGGTGGTGATGCCAATGTACAGAACATTGATGAGACCTCATCTTGAGTACTGTATCCACTTCTAGAGGCGCATCTCTAGAAGGACATAGACAGAGTAGAAACGGTCCAGAGAAGGGCAACAGAAATGGTGCAGGGCCTGTACCAGAAGTCATATGAGGATATACTAGAGGACTTCAATATGTATTCCCTGGAAGAAAGAAGAGAAAGGGGAAATATGATAGAGACTTTCAAATACCTCAAAGGTATAAACAAGATGCAAGAGGGTAGCATCTTTCAGAAAAGATGTTCAAGAACAAGGCGCCATGATACAAGAATAGAGGTGGTAGACTCAGGGGTAACGTGAGGAAGTATTTTTTCAGAGAAAGGGCTGTAGCTACATGGAATAGCCTACCTGGGGAGGTTGGAGTGGCAAAGATGGTAGGGGAATTCAAAAATGCATTGAATGGACATAAGGGTACCCTAGCGACAGGAAAGAGAGGGTAAGCTGCAAATCACTTAGGATCTGCGGTATCTGAAACAGGCAGGGAAAATGGGCAGACTAAGTGGGCCAAACAGTCCTTATCTGCTGTCAAATTCTATGTTTCTTTTTTTTTTTTTAGTTAATGCTTTTTATTAAGTTTTAAAATTCTGACATGGCCTGGTACGTACACTGCAATACTGGACACATGAGCATATGACAGATTAACTATGCAGTATATCTATAAACCAATGCTCCAGGAGCAGAAAATAGTACTTATGTGGACATACATTGAGCATGTTGATAAAGATCACATAATCAGAGAGTCCAAGGAAGAAACAAGAAGCATGACACCAGAGTCTGTGGCTGCCAGCAGAAGTGCAGGTAGCTAGAATGCTGGTGAGCTTGCTGAGAGGGTCTTGAGGAATCTCCTGGTGCATTGTCACTGCCTGAGGAGCATAAAAACAGGAGAAGGAACAAAACATACAAACACAAACTTTCCAGATCACATATTCTAGCAAGTTAGGGGAAAGGCGGTTACTTATTGTTTCTCAGTGTGGGGGGAGAGGGGGCCAAGACCCTACCTACCAGAGTATACCATCACAGATTTAGACCAGTCCATCACATCAGAGCAGTTCACCTGATCCCAGCACGTGAAGAGAGGTAGGCTGCATTGGAGCCGAGCAGAGGAAGTGCTGTGGAAGGGTGTTAGCTATTATCCTTTGAGAAGGAGTTTAGCAATTCCGGGATAGTAGGTACCACTGACATTCTCCAGTGGCAGAGGATAAGGTGCTTGGCTTGGAGACTAAGTAGGGCTAACTACCTCAGCTGCTGTCATGAGAGTCTGATCGAAGCGGGGGGTAGACCCAGGATCCAGACCAGGTGGTCTAGAGTCATGCCTGGATGGAGAACCTGTTCCACCAGGCCAAGGACAGCTGTCCAGAAAGAGGACAGGAGTGGGCAGATCCAAGGTATATGCATGAGGTCACCTAATCCAGAGTGGCATCTCCAGCATTGATTAGTGTCCACTAGATGCAATCGATGAAGGAAGGAGGGAGTGTGATACCAGTGAGACAGGATCTTATTTTGTATAAGTCTGCTTCTTGCAATGAGAAACATAGAGTGGCCATTCTTCCAGCAGAGCTTCCACTGGGCATCCAAGAGGGGTTGCTGAAGGGCCTGTTCCCATTTAGATTTGGCATGTGTTGACTGGGAGGGGAGTTGTTCCCTAAGGTTGGAGTAAATGAAACTAGCTTTGTCTTCCTTATGGGTGAGCCATTTGTGCACCAGGGAAGTCCCCTCATGCTTTGCAGTAGGGATGAGCTTAAGGTAGGCTGTGACTGAGCTGCGGAGCTGCAGATATTGCCAAAATGCTGGCTTGCCTAGATGGAACTCCTGGTCCATTTCTTGAAAGGATTTTAAAGTGAAGCCGTCTTCAGCCAGTATGTCTGCCATTGTGGAGATACCCTTTTCCTGCCATGTTGACCAGCATAGGGTTTTACCATCCACCTTTAGGGAGTTATTGCCCCATATAGGGGTGGCCTGCAAAAGGGGAAGGGTTGGTACCCAGTTTCTTGTGTACCAGATGCCACACATGCACCAAACTTGTAATTGTGGGGCATAAACACAGAGGTTTGGGAAGAGGGTTGTATAGCAGGACTGTGAGTGATTTCACCTGGGCTATGGCTGCTTCCATGTGTACTCACTGTGGTGTCTCCTCAGTGATTGGAAGGAACTATGTTAGGGTCTGGGCAGTGGAAAAAGCCCACTTGTATCCTTCCATCCATGGGAGGCCCCACCCCCCTGCAACCAATGTACTCTTAGTTTATTCCTACTGTAGTGGGGTTTAGAGCATTCCCAAATAAGGTTGGAGAAGGCCTGGTCAACAGCCTTAACCCAGGTAGCCAGTAGTTCCAGGGGGATGTGGGAAGTGATGTACAAGAGTTTAGGGGCTGCCACCATTTTAGGCGTGGAGATTTTGCCCGCTAGTGTGAGATGAAGACCACACCAGCGGTCAAACTCCATTTTGACGCTAGCAAGGAGGGGTTTAAGATGCAGGTCCCAGAGTTTTGTCAGTTCTGGAGTTAGGCATATTCCTAAGTACACAAGGGTATGCACAGCCCATTGGAGGTCAAGATGGGATACCTGCGTGTGAGTGCATGGATTATTAAGTGGTAGGATCTCTGTTTTTGAACAGTTTATCTTTAGGCTAGAGTAGTTAGTGAATTCCGTAAGGAGGGAAAATAGGAGAGGCAGGGAGGCAGGCTCATCCGCTAAGGAGACCAGCAGATCATCTGTGTACATAAAAGTGGAAAAGGTGTTGTCTTCAATAGGGAACCCACCAATAAGAGGGGAATGATGTATGGCCATCTCAAGCAGTTCCACCGCCAAGATAAAGAGCAGGGGGATAGAGGGCAGCCCTGCCTTGTGCCTCTCCCCAAGGGAAAGGGACCAGACAGGGTAGAGTTGATGAGAACCCGGGCTGTGGGATTATAGTAGAGGGCTGCCACCCAGCACCTGAAGTTTTGGCCAAAGCCCAAGGCTATCAGAACTTGCTGGAGATAGTCCCATTCAAGGGAATCAAAAGCCTTTTCAAAATCTATGGCCACTGCAGCAGTTGGTGTTGAGCACCTACCAGCCCAAGAGAGACTATTTACCATTGAGTGGATGTGGTCTTTACTGTAGCAGCCAGGAACAAAGCCTACCTGAGAGGGATGGATAAGTGATGGAAGAGAGGGTTCTGCCGAGTGGCAAGAATATTTGTGAAAACTTTGCTATCTGAGTTTATGAGCGAAATAAGGCGATAGCTAGATGGGATTGTGGGATTTTTCCCTTTTTTAGGGAACACAGTAATAACGGCTTCCATAAGGGACAGAGGGAGGGAGCCAGTGGTAAGGGCAGAGTTAAAGAGATCACTGAGAAGAGGGGCTATCAGGGGTGCAACTAGGCCCCAGAGTTCCAGGGAGAAGCCATCTCCTCCAGGAGCTTTCCCACATTTTAGAGCTTGGAGTACCACTGTCACCTCTTGGGGAGTGATGGGGGCTTCCAAACTAGCTGCTTGTTCTGGGGATAGCTGCAAGAGGGGAAGAGAGCTCAGGAAGTTGTGCACCTATTGGGCATTCATAATTCAAGAGGAGGCATAGAGCTTCCTGTAAAAGTCTGCCATGACTTTGTTTATCTGGTCTGAGTGGTCTTGCACTGGGCCCTCATGCCTCCTGAGTTCCGGGATGAGGCTCTCGGCCTTTTGCTTCCAGAGCCAGGGGGCAAGCACCTTACATCCCTTTTCTCTGCCCTCCCAATATTTGAGCTTTAACCTCAAAATGGACAGTTCAGCTTTTCTAGCTAAGAAGTCATTTATTTGCAGCCGAGTTTGGACAATCTCTTAGGCCAGTGGAGAGTGGAGGGTTATATGGGGCATGTGCTTGAACTTGGCTTCTAGGTCAGCTAAGTGAGTTTCTATGGCTTTGAGCTGTTTTGCTCTCTGGCACCTGCGGTTGGCCGAGTACCCCATAATAGCTCCCCGGATGGTAACTTTCAATGCCTCCCAGACCAATGCCGGGGAAGCAGAGGTACATGGGTTGTCCTGCAGAAAATTTGCTACCTGCATCCAGATCCAGAAGGGGAATTCAGGGTTCTGCCTCAGCAATGGGTCCAGACACCAACCCCTGTCGTGGGGTGTCAGTGGACCTTGAATTAGGTGACGCTGGACTGAGGAGTGGTCAGATATGATCATCAGAAGAATTTCAGCATCATTTGAGCAGCTCATAATTAGGGGAGACACTAACCAGTAGTCCAGTCTACTATGACAGTTGTGCACTGGGGAGAAGAATGTATAGTCTTTGTCCCTAGGGTGGAAGACACGCCAGGGGTTCTGAAGTCTCATGTCAGCAATTAGATGTGAGAGGGACAGCTGGGATTTCTGGTGGTGTTCCAGGCCAGTAGGGCTCTGGTCTAAGAACGGGTCTAGAAGAAGGTTGAAATCACCCCCTAGGATTAGTGTGACATAAATTCTATGTTTCTATGGTTAAAAAAAATCATCAAACTTAGAAAAGAATGATACAGAGCATTGTGGGGGTCAATATACAGTAGTAACAGTCAATTGCAATGATGCACAAAAAAATTCTGTGTTCAAGGAAACCATCATTTGTATCATTTTATTTTTTGTGTAATGGAATATTGAAGAAGGATTTTCAAAGCATGGCTCAGGGCTGTCAACAAGCCCTGTACCATGGCACTTATGTTCTGGTGGTGTGCCAAACCCATTCGCTACAACTGCTTCTGATTTTACACTCTCAGGTGCAGTTGCAACAGTTTCCCCTATTTACAGCAGCTTGCACTAAATATCTGGTGCAAGTTCTGTAAAAAAAGACCCTCAGGCTTGCCACATGATAGGCCACAAAAAGTTGGTCAAACATGCGGCAATTGGCGCATGAGATAAAAATTCCCGGTCACTGGCCAGAAGAATGCCACAAGCCTCGTGTACCATTTGTTCAGCACACCTGGTGCTTACAACATTCTCACCATTTTGAAAATAATGCCCTTGATCTTTATACAGTACAGCTATTCCCCCACCCAACTCTGAAGGTCATGCCCTATACAACAAACTCTGGTCATAGCCACTACGGCTGCTAATGCATTACTTTGATAAGGGTGTTTCATAGGCTTAAAAGTAAAGCTGAATTACATATTCAGCTCCATGTATAAATTTCATTTTTGGTAAAGATAGATCATTTATCTGGCTGATCCTGTGTTTCCATTGTGTTTAAAATGTAAGTGGAGAGTGTGTGTTGTACTATATTGGAAAGGAGATAAAGCTCCACTCCAAGGCCTTCAAAAGTAATGGTAGAAGAAATGGTGCAGAGAGGAGAGGTATGGCTACATTGGGTACTGGTGACCAACCTGGAAGGATAAGAATCTATACTGGGGTGATGGCATGCTTTCATCCAGGAGACAACCCCAGTCCTCAGTGGATGATTCAAATGTTACTTTGATGGACATCTAAAGTAGCCAGGGGGAAGGGGTGATGGAAGAAATAGGGGGTGACAGAAAGCGGGCCACCATAAGCTGAGATATAGAGTAGGGAGATCCCAATAGGAGAGAATCCCACCAGGATTCAAGGATAGTGAGGTAAGCTATTTATAATGTTCAGTATTTGGTATGTTCTGTTGGTTTATTTTGTTTCTTGATTTCATAGTAAACCATCTAACTCTGCTCCCTTTCTTCATCTGGGAGGCAGGGCAAGCAGTGTTCTTCACAACCCAAAGACAATGCCATGTCTTGGTCAGCTGTCGGGGGTTGCATTGGGTTTTATTTTATTTTTACAATTTTTCTCCATGAGAGGCATACTGAGCAAAAGTTCATTCCCTTGTGTGATTCAGGAGCACACAGACTTTTTCAGGGTCACACAGTATGCAAGCGTTGGTTGTGGGATCCAGTCCAAAGATGGCTGGTTATCTGGATTCAGAGCTTGGTGCTGCAGTCTTTAAGCTATACTGGCCAGCCCATGCCCAGCTTCCTCTGGCGCCAAGAGCCTCACCTTGGTGACCCACTCAGCTACTAGCTGGCCTTTACATGGGATTCTGGAGGTTGCATGCAAACCTAGGTCTCCCAGTTGGTAGTTCAGGAGGTCCCTCGGTTTTACTCTCCTACTTGCACTGGCCAGAGTCAGAGATCATACTTCCCAGCTGGTGCAAAGGATTTTACCAGCTCATTACATTTGTGCTATAGCTGTCACTTTCTTTGGGCAGATGTGCCAACAGCCTTTGCCAGAAATCAAACCTGGGATTCTGTCTCCCAAAGGCAACAACTGTAAGCACTCAGTTAGAAGGACATTTCCATTAGCTGGGAGGTTAGTTTAGCTTGTTGCCTTTAATTCCCATCAGCCTCTCGCCACTAGATGGTGCAGTTCTTATTAATTCTGGAATTCCTTAGTGGCAGACCACTAGCAGCAGCTTTTACCCTGTGATATACCGAAACTCTGAAGCCATTTTGACCACGGATTATGGGACCAAGTGTGTCACTTGAACTGTGAACTTGGGTGGACAGGCCCACTAGGCAGAGAGACCCCACTAAACATGGAGCAGAGTATGTGGAAGGAACAAGTCCAGAGCACCAAATGTCTCTCTGGAAAAAAATTGAAACTCTGACTATTTTGGTGCATTCTAAAAGTGGAACACATCAGTCTGTAAAGCAGACAAGAAAGGACAATTTTAATATAATGTGTTCTTTATAGTGACATTTACTGTTTGGTTTCCTCTTTCTTGCTTTCTTCTGTCCTTTAAAGTTATATCCCTTTTTTTATTTTATTTATTTGAATTGTGTTGATCGAGAAAGTCACACACACACATTTTTTATTTCCAAGAGTGACGGGTGACGGGGTGGGGGGGGGGTTGATTTGGGGAAGATGACACAAATGCAGTACATTGATATTAATGCATCAACTATATGGTACAAATATATTCAGGGAGGCAATTTAGCTCAGTGGTTTAAGGCTCTGAGCTGCAAATCTGGTGACATCCAGCAGACCAGACCTGGGTTTGAATCCCACAGCTTCCACTTGCAGACTGTGTAACCCTGAGCAAGTCACTTAACTTCCCTCTGCTCCCAGGTCGCACCTGTAAAAAGGTTTTTAGCTTAGTGTAGTAGTCCTGGTTAAACAACTAATAAAAAAAAATATATCACTATAGGAGGTAAAGCCGATAAAAAGTCAATGTATAGATACAAAAACATATAATAAATATAACATTAACAGTGTGAAAAACAATACGCAAAATAATGCAATACAGGTTAAAATACAGACATACAAATTGATGGGGGGGGCCAAAGTACCTAGAATTTCACAAAAAAATAGTGCAAATGACAAAGAGGGTATGAGATCAAGTAGGATAGACTGAAAAGGTCTAGTGGAGTGAAAATCTCCAAATAATTACTGGTGACCCCCTTTAATAACCTGAATTCAGGCACAGTAAAAATGCTGTAACAACCCAAAATCAAGTTATTATGGTGTTTCAAAACTTCATAGTCACTGTCGCATTTTTCGAGTGGTAGCCTGTGCTCAAGATAGCTCGACCGGTAACTCAAACATTTTCTCCTGCAAAGCCCTTCAGCTTACCAGTCCGAGGTTCAGTACAACTGTATTATTTTTTTCCCAATCAGAAAACACTGTACAACTGCTGAAATTCAACATGCCCCCTTACAGTTTTTTTTTTCTCTTTGGTAAGTCACCATGGCAACTGGAAGATCATTATCGGCACAGCAACACTTCCTTTTCGACGCACTGCAAACAGCACCATTGAAACTAGTTCCTCAACATTTAAAATTCTTTCTATGACAGTTTGCTACAGTATGTGAAGAAATATTTTACTCGTTCTCCACCATTTATCTGATAAAGATACAAGATAATCAATAGGACTTCTCAAGGACATTTGTACGTCTGGTAGTTAAACGATTTAAAGTTCTGTATTTAAACAAAAAAATCATACTGTTCCTCAAAGTTTTAAAACTATAACAAAATCAGTTAAAAAATGTCTACTCTGTTACATAAATTAAAAATAAAACAAGTTCTGAACAAAAAAAAAACAATATTTGTTAATTTAACAAAAATGCTGGCTAAGACTCTGCAATAGTAATTATAAAAAATAAAAGATAGCAAGTGTGGGTCTATGAATATTTTTTTTCACACCCTTGGTGTGAGATAACTACATAAACCTCTCGAGCTTCGCTCTGAGCCATCACACACTTTGGGTGTGGAAAAAATATTCGTAACACACACTTGCCTATCCATTATGCTCTATATAATGGAGTCAGAATGGAGGAATAAAAACATGGGGGATGTATAACACTATGTTGCTGAGACGGAGATAACCTTGGGATCATATGAATTGGGGAGAGTGGGGGAGGGTTGAGAGGGAAGGAGATGAAGGGAGTGGAGTGGAAGGTAGTTTGAGAAGCAGGTGTGTGTGGAGAGGACTCAAAGTGAAGCTTTGAATGAAAATTCTGAAGAAGATAAGCAGAGTATGGAATGAATGTTGTTGCATAGGGGGGGACTAACCAGGTTCAAAGATTATGAAAAACTTCAGTTACAACTCTCTTCATTTCCTCATTTTCATCTCCCTGGTTAGACCTCTGTCCTCTTATTTTTATCTCTCCTTCCTTCTGCTTCCATCTTCCACTCTATTATTTTTCATCTCATCTCTCCCTTCCTGCCCATTGCTAAATAATTTCAATTTGATCTTGACTGCTCTGCTTCATAGCAAACCAGACTACTGCCTTCCTCAGCCAATAAGCCAGCCTCACCACATCAACTGTTCAAGTAATCAATATCTTTTTTACTGTTATTTTGTGCTCTTGCACCTGACTAGCCCTTCAACCCTGCTCAAGCCTTTGTCACATCCCAGAACCATCACCTTGTCTTCTCTCAGGACTTACCATTCCCCACACTGATCCCATGGCTTGCCCCCCTCACTATGGGACCCTGAGGCTGGGCTAGGTCCTTCACAGCTATTATCTGTTCTTCAGGAAGTGCCCAAGTCAGCAAGTGCAGGTTCTGTGGGTGTGGCATGGCTGTCATTCTGTGTGTTTTTTCTGTGTTTTTTTTTAATTCTTAAGAACTTCTAACACTGGGGCATCAGGTTTCACACACACACACAACTGATGATGTCAGTGATGTCCACTGCTCACTTGTAATCCCCATTATACTGCCCCCTGCTGTCACCCAGGGGGCAGTTAAGCAGTGGGAATCTTCCACCATCCCTTCTGAAGGAAAGGATCATCTGTTGGGACACTACATTCCTCCCCCAGCCAATTTCTGACATGTTTCAGGCAGTAGCGTTACTTCTGCACTGACAGGCCAGTGGAAGCACCCCCTTTAACTTGCCTACCACAGGGTAATGAGCTGTATGCTGTATGCACCGTGTCACAGACCAGCTTCCAGAACTCCATCATGCTGAGTGTATTTTTCACACAGCTCGTGCTTGCTACAGCTTTATGGAATCCAACAAGCAAATACCTTACTTTAAATATCAGTTCTCTATTACAGTATAATAAAAAGCTTGCAAAAACTATATTTACACTAACTATGTTTTAACTTTGTTTTCTAGTTCTTTATTATTTGTGTTACTTTCCCCTGCTGTTGGTCATATCAGTATTGTAGATAGTGCAACAATTACTTCACTGAGGGCTTGATTCTCAAAGAGCCGCTAGACTGATGCAAGGTGCCCCCGAAGGCAGCTTGCATCAAAGCCTGGTGCACCAGGGATCCTGTGCCAATTCTCTATTAGGCAGGGTCTCGGTGGAAAGGTCCTGTGGCTGGTGGCAACCCTGGCTGTACTCCAAACAGAAGGCACATCCTGGGGATGTGCTGCAAGCTGCAGGGTGACTGTGCACCACTCTAGCTAGTCCCTGATGGCTAGCAGCCCCCCATCCAAACCCCAATGTCTCTAACATACTGTTAGTGCAACAACCCCCACCCCAATCCCCGATGTCCTGGTAATTCATTTAAAGCACAATCTTCCCCCTGATCCCCAATGTCCTGGCAGTTAGTTTTTTCAGGAACTAGTAAATAACTATTAAGTTAAGTTCCATGGATTGCGTCTTGTTGCTTATTATCACTGGAAGCTGCGTGGACATCATTCATGTTCATGAAATATTTATCTGAAAATTCTATTTGAAGTACTCATTTGCACAGTTCCTTTTGTTTGTATCTAAATACTTTTGAACTAGCTATCCATTTCAGTGTAGTCCCGGTTCATTACTGCTGGCTCACTGAGCACCTGGTTGACATTAACTATTAAGCTTTGCACAGCAGAACCGCGGACACTTGATACTTTGGCTATATGAAAAGGCACATACGTTTGAGTTACAAGTACTTCAGATGTTTAATGGCATTTACATCCCTTCTACTGTGGTCTTTGGTTATTCCTCTAAGAGAATGCAAAATTGTGAGGCAACTACAATGACAAACATTCCAGACTGTTCTAGTTGGGAAGGAACTGAAACACTTCAGAGGAGGAAGTTAAAAGTCACAGAACGTTTCCAGATGTCAGAGGTAAATCCCAATACAGAGACTGTTGATGATTTGAAACAATTATTTGCAAAGCTAGAGAGACTATTCCTAAGAGAAATAGGTATTCCATATAATATTGTGACATTAGAGCAATACCTAACTAAAGATCATATACCGAGAGGTCTCAGGGTTACCCTAATGCCATCATCAGGACTGGATGATTTTGAGTTTCAGAGTGAATGGATTGAAGCAGCAAAAGTATGTTCAATAGCATTTACTAAATTGATCCTTAAATCAGATATGAAAAAATATGAGAAGCTGTTAACTGAACTTTCTGCACCCAAGGCACAGGTCCTGATTTTTAAAGGGACAGAGGGTTATGAGGAATTGGATGGCCAATTAAGAAGAAAACTTGAAAAATATGAATTGGAGATTGCAAAAAAGAAGAAAGTTAAATAACTGAGGGAAGAGAAAGATTATGAAAGGGGAGAAGTGGCAGTCTGGTCAAAACCTAAATTTTCTAGATCGAAGAGTCACGGGAGAGCGAAGGTCCATTTTCAAAGTAACAACTATAGCAAGTCACGTTCAAGAAGTGCTAATGGGCAGAGATTAAATGAAACTGGGCCAAATGTGAACTTTACAGGAAGGGATCCTTTTTTAGTGGAAAAACAGAACAGTTCAGGATCATCAGGAAAACGAGGAGAGGCAGAAGAGGTGGTGCAAAAACAAAGTCAAAACAGAAATCTAAGGAACAAGAAAGGGAGAAACTACAGATAATTAATTTGTCAGATTGCACTTTAAATGAAGTTCAAAAGCAGGTACTGATTAAGGGATTGTCGTTTTTTCCAACCCTCAGAGTAAATAGAATTACAGTACAAGTGGACATTCAAAGGTTTATGCGCAAGATAAAACTAAATTTTTTTTTCAAAAGAAAAAGTTGGAACAATCTCCTGTGAATATGGGCTGTACCATGGAATCAGCATCTGGAATTATAAGCGATGATGGTTCTATTTCTGAAAATGAACAAATACAGATGCAAAGGGACTTAGAAATTTTGGAAGAACTTTATCTAGAGAATAGAATTTCTAATAACAATAATTGTATTCATTCAGAAATCGATGAAGTTCTCCAAGAGAGAGTATATAATATGCTGATTTTACAAGCATCTGAATCTATCAGGAAACAAAGGCTGTTATTGTTTAAAGGCAAATCATTTTTTTCACTAAATGTTTTCTGTAGCAACATTGCCACCTATGAGAAAGTAGTAAGCCAACCAATACATACAATTTTAGAGCAGGATATGAAGGTTAAACAATACAATGTGAGCAAACAAGAGAGTGAAGCATTGAAACAGCTTATTGGACTTAAAGAAATAGTAATAAAATCAGCAGACAAGGATGGCAATGTTGTCATTATGGGGAAATAGAAATACAAAAAAATGGTGATGGATTTGTTAAATGATAGAAATAATTATGAAAAGTTAAACATAAATCCCATTTTTTGTTATAAAAAAAGAAATGTACCAACTGTTAGAGGATGCTGTAAAAAGAGGGGACATCATGGAAAACAAATTTAAATTTATTTGGTTAGATAATCCTAAAATCTCTAGTTTTTATGCCTTAGTGAAGGTATATAAGGATATAAATAGTCCCCCAGTAGACCTATAGTATCGGGAATTGATACTTTAACAGAGAAGTTAAGGCAATATGTTGATTTCTTCTAACAGAAATGTATCCCAGAAGTAGATTCATTTCTTAAAGATGCAAATGTCGTTCTGTTAACATTACAGGACATTGAGTGGCAATCAGATTATTTGCTAACTTCAATAGATGTTAATTCCCTTTATACATCTATTAAATATGAAAATGGGATGCAGACATGTAGATATTATTTAGAGAATTACAAAGAGAGTGAAAATATGCCAGTGGAATTTATTTTGACCAGTTTAAAATTTAGTTTGATGCATAATTTCTTTGAATTTGATGGTGTTTTCTTTTTACAAAAATGAGGTACAACAATGGGTGCCAGTATGGCACCTAGCTACAGTATGCCAATTTATTTTTGGGTCTTTAGAAAAAAGTATGGGTGAGCAATATACACAATTATCCATTTTTTCATAATATTAAAGGTTGGCATAGATTTGTAGATGACATATTGTGTATTTGGCAGAGGACTAGAGAAACTTTCATAGATTTTGTTCAGTGGCTACACGAGAATGAGCTTAACTTGTCATTTAGCAATGTTATTAGCCCAAATGAGGTTAATTTCCTAGATTTAACTATTTATGTGTCACATAATGACCAAAAGTTGGAAACAAAGTGCCATATGAAATTAACAGCTACCAATACACTCTTACACCATGAGAGTGCACACTCAACAACCTTAAAAAAATCTATTCCTTATGGTCAGTAACTAAGATTGTGGAAAAATTGTAGCAGCATACATGATTTTGAACAACAGGCTAAAGAATTAGAGTGCAGATTCTTAGATGGAGAATATGAATACAATATACTACAAAGTGCTAAAGAAAGGGCCATGAGACAGGAGAGAAGTATATTACTAAGAGTGAAAGATGAAGAACAATATAAAGAGTCAGATGGGGTCATTACTTTTTCTACAGAATATAACCATGTGGCTGGTAAAATTGGGAATGCACTGTTTAGAAATTGGTTTATTCTGCAAACGGATGATGTACTGTCACAAGCAGTAGGGTGCAAACCAAGGGTTACATTTAAGAAAGCCAAAAACCTACGTGACATGTTAGTGCACAGCAGGTTTCAAGGACTAAAAGAAACAGGTAGAGGTTGGTTTCCACTTAAATTGAAAGGTTTCTTTAAATGCATGAAATGTAACATATGTAAATATTCTGGGGCTATGAAAGGATTTAAGCATCCCAAGCTACTGAATTTGTTTTGTAGAAATAAGACAATTGGTCACCTACGACACTCCTTTCTATGTTTATGTGTTATGGTGCACATGTGGTCTCACATATGTGGGATGCACGGTGCATCCATTTGAAACAAAGAATACAGGAGCATGTTAGGTCCATTGTGAATGGGAGGTCAGACACACCTGTTGGTACACATTTATTTAGCCAACATAGTAGTGATCCCAACCAAATTAAATTTGTGGGTTTGGAACATGTCTTTCCCCCAAAATATGGGGGAAGTAGAAAAGATATGCTATTAAGAAAAGAAAGCTTTTGGATTTACACCTTAAACACAGTTAGGCCCTTTGGGCTAAATAAATATTGGCCTCTGAAACCCCATCTGTAATATAAAATAGAGTTGTTTGGTGCTGTTTGTTATATGGCTATTTGGTGACCTTTTACAAAAAAGATTGACCTCCTCTATGTTATTAAGAAAAGAAAGTCTTTGAATAAACACTTTAAAATGTAATCAGAGTAAGGAATTCTGGCCCTTAAAACTGAGCTGAATGATGTATGTTATGATATTATTCTGTGATTTTTTGTAAAAAGACGGATCTTCCCCCTTCCCCCTTTCCTCTTCCCCACTTCCTCCCCCTCCTTCTAATTTCATGATGCTTGATAAATGAATAGTGGCCCTTAAAATTATTTTTGTAATATTTAGCTGATTAGTTTGAGCTGCTATATGATTACTTGGTGGCCTTTTGCAGAACGACTGACCCCTTAATTTCAAATATCTTACAAATGTAACACATACTGAGTAAACTTATTCTACTTTAAAAGTATAATGTACAGTTTTAGCTGTATGCAGTTTCAGTAAAAATTAAGCCCATAAAAATGAGTATTTCTTAATAGTTAATTAGTCTGTGGCCTTTTGCAAAAAGGTTGACCTTCTATATTTTTGCTTGCACACTTATATTTTGCACTTACTTGTTAGCTTGTTTTCTTTTAATAAAGAAATATAGTGTAACTTGGGTGGAGATCAAGGCACTCCCCCCCTCCTTTTTTTGTTTTCTTTCTTCTTTTTTCTTCTTCTCGTTTACTTCCTTTCTCCCCTCCCCCTCCTTCTTTATCAGTGTTATCCCTTTTTGTTTTGGCAATAATTTGCTATAATTTATTACATATCTCTGTCACTTTGAATCATCCTTTCACTGAATTTGTGCCCTCCCTAAAATTTGTAACATGTACATCTGGAATTTACTTGAGTTAAAATGCATTACTAAAATATAGAAACAAGATGCATGTTGCATAAGTCTGATAGTAGAGAAGTCTGAAAATAATAAATACGTGATGTTCAAAAAACAAATAATATATTCTATGTAATGACATGCTAATATATTTAATATTGCAATATTTAAATCAACTTTAAACAAATATCGCTACTTCAGAATAACTTTTGTGATTTTGTCTTTTAATTTCTTCACTTTTAATAATGAGTATGCACTTAACTCTTGTTAAATTTAATTTGCTAGAGGTGGTTTGAATAATTTGTATAAAAAGACATGTATGTTCTCATGAAACCACACCTCCTGAGGAAGGGTTTGTTACCCAAAGCGCCGAGGTGAGGCTGTTTGTTGTAACGCTGTTAGTTTTTTCGCAAACGAATAAATAACTATAAAGTTAAGTTCCATGGATTGTGGCTTGTTGCTTATTATTACTGGAAGCTGCGTGGACATCATTCATGTTCATGAAATATTTATCTGAAAATTCTATTTGAAGTACTCATTTGCGCAGTTCCTTTTGTTTGTATCTAACCACACAGTTGCTGTTTGTGGCATCACAGTCTGTTAGAGTTCCTCATTGCCCAGAAATATAGAGTGGTGGTAAATGGGGGTGGGGCCACTGTGGGGGTGGGGCTACATGGCGCTTTATCTTTGGGGCTGAGTTAATGTGGAACAAAGTCATTCATGGGATGCACAGAATTTATATAATATAACAACAACAATTTCATTACTTAGATTGATTGGGAGGCCTTGGTTGTGCAATAGTAAATGAAGTGTGGTAATAAGCTGTGTGTGACATAACTGAGCACCTTAGTATTCTATTTTGAAGTGGTCAGCCAACAGTTTTGTGAGAGTCTTGACATTATTCTGGGTACTACTGCTATTTAGTCTTTACTAGTGCCAGCGATGGCAAAATCTAATCTACTGTTCTGCAGACCTGCCCAATGAGCAGTAACTTCCAAATAAGGGATGTTGTCAATCTCAGGGCCCTCAAAGGAGATGATCATAAGTGCATTTAGCACACTGGCACCTAATCTGTATCTTTCCTGAGTTTTTATTCTATTTAGTGTACAGAATCCCCTCTCACAACCTGCAGCTGACATTGGTATGATCATTGCCAGTTCTGCCAAAGTAGAAATATTTGGATAGAGGTCTACCTATTTAATAGTTAGACAGTGCAGCACATCTGAAATAGACTTAAAGGCTGCCTTTTCCTTGTACCTAAGACTAAGCAGAAAAGCCCATTCCTGCCTAGAAGCATTTTGACCAACAACAGTAGCGTAATGTCCCAGAATAACGTCAAGACTGTCACTACCATAGCCTTTCAACTCTTCAATATCACCTTATGGTACCATGCTGGGGTCAAAGATACTGAAACCACCCAACAGTTCTGTGTTTGGAAACCTTTGCTCTATTTGTGCAATTAGGGCCCTTATAAAGGTACCATATACAGAGGTTCTGAAGTTATATAACTGTTTTTCACTAAAAGGCAAGTTGAGGCCATTATCATTCAGTAGTACTAGTTCATTTAATACAGAGAAGTTCTGACCAGGTACCAGTAGGCATGCCTTAAGAATCTCTAAAATGGAATGTATATGTCGCTTTATATCGGTGAAATTTAAAGCTGAGGTTTGAATGCATCTGAATAAAATGCTAAGGTGTGGAAGTATGTCACACATCATGCAAAGAATTGAAAGAACTCAGCATTTTCCACCATTTTTACTAAGTCAACAGCTTGCAGGTCATGCCTTTCAGAGGCCTCTCTATGCAAGTATGTAAAGACTGATGGAAATATCTTCCTTAGTGTGTCTCATGCAGCATCATGTGACAGCCACCAAACTGCTTTTGCCTGTTTTGTCTTTAAAAGAAGGTTCTCCATTGCCTGCTGAATTTCTTTAAGAGCAGCCATGCAAACAGCAGAATTTTTGTAATGTCTGTATAAGTGATCTAGGGTTTGATTACATTTTTTAATAGCATTCATTTCTTTTGCTGTTGACTTTACAGCCAAGGCCTCCCTATGAGCCATACAGTGGTTTCCAACCAGTATGCGTCTGACTTCTTTTAGTTTTTTAGCCACTCCATTTTGCCTATCTAGCATAACAGCTGCTCCATCACTGCCCAGCCCTGCAAGGTAATCTGGCACTGATATTCCATTGTTTTCAGAGAATTCCAGCATTTTTTTTAACAATTGTGTCTGCCTTTCCATCAAATAGTTCCTCAACTCCAAGGAAATAAACTCTGGGTTTCCCTTCCTTGCAGTACATGCCATATACAATGAGTTGCTTTATAAAGGCAATATCAGTTGTTTCATCCACCAAATAAGAAACAAACATTTTTCAGACTTCAAATCTATAAGTACTGATCTCCTGACAACCTCACCTGCAGAGAAAACCATTTCTCTGACAGTTCAATCAGAACGATATTTAACAGCATTTGTATCCCAGTGATTTGGTGAGATCCAGCAGTGAGCCTTATTTTGTGTGAGGCAGCTCATTTTTTATTAGCCAGTACATGCTATGAAAGGATGCCACAAAAGATTCTTGTTGTAGGGCCAGGGCTTGCTGCACTGTCTGCTCTGGGCCACCTTTTGCAACAGTGTAGCACAGTGGTTTAAGGCTCTGAGCTGCAAATCTGGTGACATCCAGCAGGCCAGACCTGGGTTTGAATCCCACAGCTTCCACTTACATACTGTGTGACCCTGAGCAAGTCACTTAACTTACCTGTGCTCCCAGGTCGCACCTGTAAAAAAGCTTTCAGCTTAGTGTGCTACTCCTGGTTAAACAACTAAAAAAAAAATCCTGCTGTTAGCTTCCAGTTCTGAAGCAATGATGTGAACAGAACTGCTCTGATGCCTTTTTATAGCATCTTCTCTGAATGTATTGCACCCAGTCATTACCCAAACTGTTCCTGATTTGGTCATTTGTTTGTTTTATGTAAAATGCACAGAACATGCCATTGTTTTCTTTGTACTGTAACCAACTGTATTTGTTTAACCAGTCAGTATAAAAACCTGTTGTTCTATCCCTCGAGGTGTTTTTTTCTATATTACAGGAGGAAGTGCAGGGAGTCTCCTGGACATTGATATCTAGACCAACTGGCATTGTGATATCATGATTGTCATCTTGATCAAGATGTTTCAATTTATGAGTTAATTTTGCATTGTGGATTATTGCAGTAAAGCTTTTTTATTCTAAGTGTGTTGTTGTATGTTTAGTTGCCACTACAACAGAACAAGAGTCTGGTGATGCTCGGTTGTGGACAGATGACCTTGTGAGTTGTACAGTGATGGGGACAAGCTATAATGATGTTGGCACACAGCAGAGCTAGGCCCACAACTTTTTTTTTTACCTTTTGATATTTACAAATGCAGCAGCTTAGAACTCCATATAAATATTTGTCTTTAGCTTATATGACAGTGGCCAGTGGAAAACATGTAGCCGCACACACTGACAAAGCAAGGAATGCACAAGGCTGGCAGGACAGTGACTGGTAGGTCCACTGGTGGCAAAGTTTGGTGTCCTGATTTTTTTTCCTCACACAAATATTATTTTCCTTTACTATTGGTTTAGAAACAACAAGTGGCCGCACACGCTGACAAAGCAAGGAATGCACAAGACTGGCAGGCCCACTGGTGGCAAATTTTAGAGCTCTGATTTTTTTTTCTCACACAAATTTTTTTTAGTTTACTATTGGATTAGAAACAGCATGAAGCTGCACATACTGACAAAGCAAAGAATGCACAAGATTGGCAGGACAGGGACTGGCAGGCCCACTGGTGGCAAAGTTTGGTGCCCTGATTCTTTTTTCCTCTCAAAAACAAATTTTTTGCTGGCCCAGTGGTGCTGAGGGTTGAGGCGCTGGACGCCACACCTCGCACTGTGCCAGTGACCCAGGTTCGGGAATGGACTTGGGCCGACGGGGGTTGGTGGGGAGAGGGAGGATTGAGCATCCCAGCGGATGCTCTCCTTCCTCGGGGAAGGGTACCAGGAGGTACCTGAAATCCCGAAGAGAGCTGGTGGAAGCACGGGCTCTCAAAGGGCTCTGACGGCTCTGTACAGTGGAGTTGGGGAGGGAGAGACACTGTTGGGCACTTGGGAGGCAGACATGCATCAGCACGTCACTTTCTGGATGTTAGTCCTCGTGCCGGCGCCTCTAGGGGTTGGGTGGGGAAAACAAGAAAACCAGAAAAGAGCCCTCTCGGTCCTAGATGAAGACCGATCAGTGCCTCCTGGGGATCCACCGGACTATGGGAAGACCTCGCTGTGCCAAAGTTCTCCTACAGTAAGGTTGAGGAAGGTTCATTCTCACCCCACCCAGGGGGGATTGCTGGGATTCAAGGTAATACAGGGGAGAACAGGAGAGCACTCTAGGGGCAGACTCGGGGTTGGGTGTTCCTGGGGGGTTGATCAGTGGTCCAAAGGAGTGGACCAAGGGGGTAGTGCAGGTGGATAAAGTAGGTGTGCAAGCACAACAAAGTAAAAAAAAAAAAAAAAGTTAATAACTGTAGGAAGAACATGTAAGTACTCACTGATACAGAAAGGTGCAAGTGCTGACAGGACATCCACTGGTGGCACCTCTTGGAGCCCCCTCCCCCTCCCTTTTTTTTTTGGTTTTACACACACAAATTATTTTTAATTTACACACTTAAAATGTTTTGTATGCCAGGAAGAAAAGTCCGATGACTTGAGAGGACAGTTAGTCAGAGGCACGAGACAGAAGCCCAACACACAATTTTTTAACGTTAATAATTATAATAGAGAGTGGGTCTGTGATGCTTAACATAATTTTTGGAGGGGAAAATAATAGTACAGGAAAGGGTGGTCACAAAAATACAGGCAGGGCAATCCTTAGTTAACACGCTAGTGATGTAAATGGGGAGAGAAGAAATCTGTAGCTGTGGCACAAAACCATAAATTACTGATCTTGATCTTTTCTCAGTTTTTTTGGTGGGACCGCCACTACAGGCTAGATCTTACTGACTCCTCACTAGTCCTCCTGGCTGTCTTGTGCACCAGCAGTTTATCTGTGCTATTTTTTGTTTGTTTAGCCAGTTACATTTTTCTTATCTTTTCTTTTACTTACAGTATATTGCTTTTCCTGGTAATCAATGCAGCCACTCAGCATAAAATGTAGTAGGCAGGCCTGCCGTTGGAGATCATGCAATCTCTCCCCTTCTCCCACCACTCACTCCTTACCTGTTTATTTGCAGCAACCAAATGACACACACACACAGAAAAAAAGTTTCATAGTGATTTGTAGTATATTAAATCAGTATAGCTGCAGCTGTAATTCAAAGATAGACTGCCTTCTGAGACTGTGGATGCAACTGCTGAGAGTGTCTTCTCACAGTGATTCCTTCTTATCACTGGAATGACAGAGCAACTAATTGAAACCCTGAGGTAGCAGCAGACTTACTGAATTGTGACTTACCCAACATTGTAGCTACTCCACCTATAGGACTTCTTAGCTGTCAGTCCACTGGCATCCTCTCCACTGGCTCCTCCATTTACACTCTCAGTGTCTGCTGACTACATTAAAGCTGATCCCATAGTCTGACCCAGACCCCCGACTGCCTCTGCCCATAGAACCGCCATTGCACAAGCTTGACTGATGCATGGATGTACTGGACAAGAGTCTGCTGCTGTTTTTCACACATGCGTGAATCCCATGATACCACAGCTCCCTTTACTCATGATCGTGCAGACTCCAAGTGCGAGAGCGAGTACTTAAAGTGACAGGCACAAAAATGTCAATGGCTGAGAGATAGGCAAAAAAAATAAAAGTGGCAGCCAAACAAAATGAGAGGTGGCAGTTTAACATAGGGAGGTGGCTTGTCTTGCACTTTCAATGAATGGGAATCACTGCTATTGTCATGTTGAGCACTATGATGTCATAAACAAAGGCGCAGTGAGGTTAACATGGAGAGGTACAATTTTTAAAATATTTTCTATGCAGACGTTTCAGATGGACTGCCAAGATGTTCTGTAAATCATGGAAAGGAACACTGAAAATGAAAACAAATGTATTCTCTAGTAAATTGCAACAGCTGAAATATCTTATTTATGAAACCACATGCTGAAATGCAGAACTGCTCTTTAAATCTCATCCCCCGTGTTCATGCCAATCCTCTTCCTGAAACTTTCCTAACCTCTCATGGCTATACCTCTCAACACTGGCTTCAACATTTCATTATCCAGGGCTGGGTTTTCCCAGCACTTTTAAAATGTACCATATTTGCACTACTGCTTTGGATTTTGCATGCTATTTATTTGGCACCCAGTTGCAATGTTTGGCATTACTATCTGTACTGCATTCATGCATTTTATGTTATTGTTCTTGTAATTTCATTATAAACCTGGTTGGTATTGTTCTTGTAATATAATTATCAGCTTGGTTTGTATTTGTAACATTACTCTCCCCTCGCCTTTCCCCTGGGTCGAACCTGGAAATGAGCTTTGGCTCAGTGTGCCTCTCCCAGTCACCAATTTTCAAATAAATAAATAAGTAAAATCGATCTTTTATTTATTTATTTATTGAATTTTGTTGACCTGGTAAGTCCACTGGGCCTAGAAGTCTCTTTTTCAGGGGCGACCAGGGGGAGGGGGGGATACAGATGGTAAGCAACTGAAATTGAACCAGATTAAGCTGTTGGTGGTATTTTTAGTGAATGGGAGAAATTTAGCCAGGACACCAGGGAAATTCCCCTACTCACCTCTAGGGGAACTTTTGACATCCTGGTCTTTGGCCAAGATGGCTGCCCCTGTGGATCCAGGAGGAGGAGGAGGACTGCAAGCAGGAGATACAGAAGGCAAGGAATCCCTTTCTGCTCCAATATCTCTTGTGGACAATGTGGATCTGCAATTTGCTACAGATAAGGAAAATAAAAATGATGTTCCTGTTTGTTTTCCAGAATCTGACATGGATTGGTCACAAACTGTGGAAGAAGCTACAAACTCAGTTAAGGTACATTCCCCTTTAATACCTGGTTCAGAATTGTTGCACAAGAAAGAAAAACTGAAAATTAATATTGGCAGAGGAGAAATGTAAAATGCAAAGTAAAGCCTTGCAAATGGAGCTGTTAAAGGTGAGAAACAAGCAGGAGCTGGAAGAATACAAAACACAAGATCTTTTTAAGCCAGAAAGACAGAGAGATGCAATACCTGCAGGTTTGTGTGTGACACTGAAGGTTGCTGTGGCAACAGATCCAAACGGAGAAGCACTTCACCAGGAGTTTGATGATAAAGTGACTACACAATATAGTACTAAAAACAGTGTGCAGACAAAAGATAAGGTTGTATATATGGAAGACATGGCAATAAATGTACTTGCAAAAGAACAGAGTATTCAGGTCCGGGAGTGTGGTGTGGGGGAAAAAGTTATTGAGATACACTGTGATTCTAATCACATACCTGAGCAAAACCATGAGAGTGCATGAAAGATGAAGGGACAGCAGATAAGGACAAGGGGCAAATGCATAAGGTCAGCATTGACTTTGGACAGATAAATAAAATGAGTGAAGTTACAACACAACATCAGGTGAATACAGAATGCATGACCCTAGAAAATGAAGACATGGCACCAGATTATGACAATAATATCTTGGTTACTGGACTGACAGTAGAAGAGGCACATAGGCAGGTGGATTGGGTTTGACACTCTAAGGACCAACCATGGGCCTCACCAGAAAGAACACATGATGTATCAAATGATCTTTTGGAGATCCCCTCCACTTTTGAAATAAGAGATTCTCCGCACCCACATGCACCATTTATCAATCAACTTGTCCAGGCTACTAGAAACATGGAAGGTACCATACAGCAACATATATCTGAGACTAGGATTGAAGATCAGACCCCCCTGAAACCAGCACCCAGTCTCCCACACCTGGGCTACCTCACACCAGCCAAGTATTGCCTCTACAGTTTCACAAGCCCGACTTCGAGAAGAGGGCCTCTTCATAAATGAGCCTTCAGGTAATGCAAGGCCAGAAGCATGCCCACAGGGTCCAAAACAAAGAACATTTGCTGGGCTATTTCATACTCCACCTGAGCCGGCTAAACAGAAAAATGCAGCACAGATCGAATATAAAGGAGGCGTAGAGGTTTACCCAGATAGATTATATGTCAGGAAAACTCTAATAAAAGATAGTTTGGGGTTCTCAGCACAAGAAATCTACACACTCATCCACACATCTAGTGACCCCATATTTGATGTTAGTTTTAAAACTGCTGAAGGATTGGTATGTTTCTGGCAGAGATACCTGGGTCTGGGATAAACACCTGAGTGGAAACTATTCATGGTTATCCCACTATCTACACCTGCTTACTGCACTATCACAGTGTAATTTAAGAATGAGGGGGTGGACATCGGGGACATTCTATACTGGCTGAAGACAAAAAGTAATGTGTCAGGACTTCCTGACCCAGTCATAGACTCTGAAGACATATGGACAGGTGGTTGGAGGGTTAAAGTTCAATTAAATCAGACAAATGGAGTAATTCAACACCTCACAAGTTGTTTTTATCTAGGTCGTGGCCGTGGATTTGTGTTCTATGCAGGACAGCCAAGATCCTGTTTTTGGTGTGGGGCATAGACACACCTTAGCAGTGCCTGTGGCCAACAAAAGAGTACATTATGTAATGGCATAGGACATGTCTCAATCAATTGTCCTTGCCCTTTGAACTGCAATCTATTTGATTAAGTAAATCATTCCTTTAGAAATTGCCCATGGGTGGCACAGCAACAGCCCTGATATTGCTGAAGACAAAGAAGGGTATGAGAGGAATCACCCTGACAGAAACTGCAACACTGATCAGAGAGAGCATAGGCCTAGCCAAGACAGAGCTGGGTATGAACCACAAGTGCACTCTCCCAATCCAATCCACAAAGTATGTATGCATTCTGAGGGCAATGCAATCGTAGATGGTGAAGAAGAGGAACATAGTGTACAAAGGATGGATGGACCAGTGGAAATGAAGAATGCCACCCCCTCTGGCAAACAAGGCCAGTCAACATCACAAGAAGTGTTTCTACCCCCTCCACTCACTGAGAAATGGAAATGCAAAAGGCCAGAAGAATAACAAGAAGTCAGCTGCAGAAAGCTGAGGCTCTGCAAGAAACTATTCAGAAGTACCAAGTACCAACAGGTAACAGATCCTTATCTTTGACAAATGGAAAACAATGGGCAGAGGATGAAGAAGAATCAGATGCTTCTTCTATCACATCATTCTTGCTGGATCTTACAACTGATAATGAAAGAACCTCAGGTGATTCTAAAACAACAAAGAAAAAAAAAGCTGAAAAAAAAACAGATCAAACAGCATGTCTCCAGAGGTGGAAGAAAGCAGAGTGCTAATACCGCAAGGAACTTGAAACATTTTATGCCCTGGAACCTTACTGTAGGGTGATTCAACACTAACAGTATCAAAAATCCCCAAAGAAGACACACAACTTTCTTTGTATAAGGGAATTACAGTTGAACATTGTGTTTCTACAAGATGCTAGAATATACACACTAAGGGAGCAATACCTGGCAAAAAAAGAATGGCAGAGTGGCCCCTCCTTTTGGGCATTGGGGGAAGAGTCATGTTCTGGCCTGGGTATTTTAATATAAGGTGTGGGCACAACAATATCCAATTTAATTAATTTAATTCCAGGTCGGGTCCTAATTTTAGACATGAGGTTCAAGTGGCAGGATCTTAGGCTTCTGAATTTGTATAATCACCAAACGAAATATAAACGTATTGATATATTTAAACAAATCCAGCCTTATCTATATACAACAAAAACAGTGATTTTTGGGGGGATTTTAATTGTATTTTGTCCTTACAAAATAAAACCGGTCTGACTAATTAATTATATAATGATTCAATTTCCTGAACAGAAGATACAAAAGTAAAAAGTTAATAGATTGTGCTGCTGAAAAATCCATTACTCCAGCACACACTTTTTATAAAGGCAGATTATCAACTAGAATTAATATGACTTTTTTATCACACTGGGTGCCTATTACTGCATGTGACACTCTCCCCATTGAATCTACAGATCATGCTTTACTTCAGGTACACTTTGGAACTCCTAGTAATAAGCTATTATCCAAACATGATTTGGAGATTCAATGTGTCCTCCTTGGAGAAACCAAACTTCATGACAGGACTGCAGGAGGAAATCACAGCCCATCTTTCAGTGTTTCAGATATATGATAACCCCCTGCTTTGGTGGCAGGACACAAAAAATGATATACAGGAGTACTGTAGTAACAGGGCAAAACAGGTGGCTAATGCTAAATATTGAAACTACCTCAAACTTAGACGTAAATTACAAATCTTACTGTCTCACGTGATTGAAACAGGGGAGGATCTTTTAGAACAGATTCGGTTGGATAAAACTGATATGAAAGAATTTCAATATGACAGGGCCCAAACCCTGTTTTTTGAACAAAAATATGGGACCCAGGGAAAAACACAACAACTAAACCCATATGATAGTTGCCATCAGTGAATAGAAGCAAGATTCATGACTGAACTACAAACAGAGAATGGACGTAATATAAATGATGGGGTTGGCATGATGCATGTAGTGGAGACCCATGTGAGGAATTCATTTGGATGGTCTGTACCATGTTCAGACTCCCTAAATGGCTTCTTGAATTACACTGGGATCCCAAAAATTCCTAGCGGTGAAGCAAGATGTTTGACTACCCCAATTACAAAAGCAGAGTTGCTAATGGTAATCTCAGTGGCAAAACTGAGCACACCCCCTGGACCGGTTGGTCTCCGAGGGGAGTTTTATAAAAGAACAGTAAAACTTTTAGGAGACCATCTACTATTAGTATTTAATGGAATTTAGGGGCGAAGCACACTTCCCTAAAGTGTTAGCTGACAGTCTCTTGATTTTTATTTATAAAAAAGGGGAAAGGGCCCACATCTCGAATTGGAGACCAATCAGTTTAACGAATTCTGACTGGAAAATGTTAACTCATTTGTTCCCATAGATGCCATATGGCGTCGGAACCATCCATTGCTAGAATGGACCAAAAATAGCCACCAGGAGCAAATGAGTTGTAAGATCTTGTGTGCCAGGCTAGCTAAAGTTGCTCAGTATGTGGTTTCGACAGCTCATACTTATGGTATACCCCAGCATTCAATGATGGACAATTTAAAGTTAATTAGGGAGTTATTCTATCAGCAAGGAGCTTCGGGCATCCTTCTTACCCTTGATTAGTCACAGGCATTTGATGTTGTTCCCCATAAATAACTTTCTGAGGTATTAAAGAAATATGGCATTCCTGAGCTGTTTGTGAAGTGGGTGGAAATTCTGTATGAACATGCCTCTACTAGCCCAGTTGTGAATGGCAGAACTAGGGAGGTGCATTCAAATTTTAAGAGGGGTATGACAGGGGTGCCCATTGAGTCCCCTGTTACATGTATTGGGTATTGACCCCCTTTTGAGAAAATTAGAATTCAATGGGGAGATACTGCATACTGAGGAGTCAAACCAGCGTTTGTTCCCAGTAGTAATGGCATATGCAAATGATGTCACACTGTTGGTGGCGCACAAGACATCAGGGGAGAGAGCACTTGAAATTGTAGAGGCATTCTCCAAGGTATCGGATTCTCAGATTAACAAGACCAAAAGTGGGGGAGTGGCGCTCAGTGAGCTAAGGGACATGGATAGAGTGGTAATAGGAGGTATTCAGTTGTCAGAACCCCAATTAAAATATTGGGGATCTCCTTTGGTACATGGGATTCTGCTCTGTTAAATTGGAAAAACTGTATTGAGAAAGCAGAGGAAAAAATAAACCGATGGAACGCCTTTGCCATGTCAAGAAAAAAAAGGGGTTCACATATAAAACTTTCATTATTCCTCTCTTCCTATCTAGAAGTAGTATATTTTCTTTACCGGTTAAGTTGGAAAACAAAACTTATAGTATTGCTTTTAGACTCCTGTGGGGTAGCTGGCTAAACCCGGTTAAATGCCAAATAACTTATAGGTCAATTCAGGAGGGGGGTTAAATATGTTGCACCCTGTAATTTTTTTCTTTTCAATATATATGTGTACTCCAACCTTCTTCCTCTGATAGTTGGTAAAACAATGGAGTGGGTACATTTTTTTTAAGGATAGATGTGATCCATTTTTTCATAAATGGGAGACCCAAAAGTAGGGTCCTTGTAGAACCCCTTTGGTAGGGGAGTATGTATATTCAAAGGAGGTATTCAAAAAATTGAAGGAATGGAACTTAACAACACAGGACATGAGGTATACCACAAGGAAGGTTACTTATAAAATATCTTGGCAAAAGAGGTAGATAAAGTTCCTTGTTTTACTCTCCCAAGCAATATTTTAGCCTTAGAGGTCACATCTCAGCTCACGGAGGTTAGGTTTCCTCCCAAAGTGTGGAACACACTGTGGATGTGCTGCCATGACTGACTCAATGTTAAAGGCAATCACCACCATAAAGCGGCAGCAGACAGAGTGAGCCTGAGGGATGGTTGTATCAATCAAATTGCACCATGAGTCATTTATACTTTGAGTGTATATATACAGTATATATATATATATATATATATATATATATATATATATAGATAGAAAATGGGACTCTTTGGCATTAGAATGGGGAATGCCACAACTGAGGAAAGTTAATTATGATACCCTGATTTATGGGGGGAGTGGAAGAAGTTCCATAAAGGGACATTTCGAGTGGTTATGGCAACAATTAAATGGGTCATATGGCAAGTCAGATGCCAATATGTATTGCAGCAAAAAATATAGATGTGGCAGGGTTGATTGGGGAATAAATACAGAAGTGAAAGGAATTTACAAAAAGGAAAGGTTGACATTCCCACTGCAGATGCATGAAGTCTGGTGCAAAGACTGGCCCACATGTGTTAAAGGTTAAAGCATAAGAATGAGCAGAATATCCTACTAGAGACTTGGTTGCATTTCATTTAAATGATTTGTGTACCTTTTCTATATAAGACATTAAGTATATGCAGGATTTAAAAAAGTGTAAATATGAGTATAAAGTGTGAGCGCTTTTCTGTTTTTTCTTTCCCTTCTCTTTTTCATTCTACTTTTTTCTGTCCCTCTTCATTTTCCCTCCTTTTCATTTCAGCATTTAATCAAATGTTATGGTATGCTGTTAATACCTGTTTTATGAAGGTGTTAGGGGGTTCAAGAGATTGTATACAGTTTGTAGGGTGTTTTCAGTTTTTTGTTCATGTTTCTATGATGTAATATGTGCTTGTGTTGTCACATGGTTTCCTTTAGTACTGAATAAAAAATTCCCCTACTCTTTTTCGGTAAGTGCCATGGGATCCTTAGCATCCACCTGAACTACCACCAATCCAGGCAGATGGGATCTTGGTTTAACATCTCATCCAAAAGACGGCACCTCAGAAGTGCAGCACCCACCTCATCCTGCACTACAGTGTCAGTATTGGGATATTAACCCAAGTGCCAAATGTGGGAACTGAACTCACAGCCCTCTGATCTCCCAGCCTCAGAGGTGAGTGTGCTACCTACTGAGCCACTTGCACAGCCTAGCCTCTGATACAAAATTGGCTGGGCAACAGTGAAGACAGTCTTCCCCCCCCCAACCCAGTCAGCCTTGCACAAGTTACTTGCCCCTAGTTTTAGGCCTAGTAACATTGCTGGATCAGACCACACTAAACATAGAAACATAGACAATGACTGCAAAAAAAGACCAATGGTGCATCCAATCTGCCCATGGTACCCTATCTAACCCAGGACCTACTGTCCATCCAAGGTCCTAGCCCTCCCCAGCCACCCCCAATTCCCCTCCCAGTTTCTGTTATCCTGACCCACCACTAAACCTTTCAATTTGTCCCAGCTGTGCTTGAAATCATTAATGGTTTTAGCACCCACTGCCTTGGTTGGTATTTTATACATTTGTCACACTGCACTGTGATTACTGTAACACACTCAATGTGTGCTCATAAGCAAATCACTTCTTCCACATGAAGATGGTATACAATGCAGCAGCTAGGCTCCAGAAATCCACTGGGATGTCAGAGCATGCAACACCTTTTCCCACTGAACTGACTGGCTGCCTGAATGGTTGAGGAGTGGCTGAAGTCTTGATTTGGAGATAGAAACCCTGAATGGAACCTACTATTTCTGTAGCATCATTTCCCCCTCTAAATCTCACATTCACTGCTACATTCAGCTATGGGAGGCTTAACGGTGGTCTTAATATCTACACTGAAAGCAGAAGACTAAGTAACAGTTCCAGTCCACTAGAATGCATTGATTTCCACTAGTATGGAGCCCATATGTTTTCAGATACTTGTGTGGGGGGATGCAAGACACATTTGGGGCAGTGCACTGAATTACAAGGACTATATTGGCAGTGCCCTGGCATCATAGTTACATGGCTTTCCCCACAAGCAAACCTTGATTGGCTCAAGAATGCTACATGATTAGCAAGCAAACAGAATTTGCATACATTTAAATAAAATACAAGAATGATCCCCATCCTCTGACAGTAACAGCACTGACCCCCTGCTCCCAGAAGTCGCATCACTGATCATCCTCCCACAACAGCCACAGAACTGCTCCCTCACTCCCAACAGTCAATGGACTGCCCCCCCACCAACGACAGTCACAGGACTATACCACCCCTCTAACAATCACAAGACTGACACCCTCTACTGTCAGTCACAGCACTGGCCACCCACCCCTGACAATCACAACACTGATCACCATCCCCCAACAGTCACAGCACTGACCCATTCCCCGAACAGTCACAGCATCACACTGTTACAGTAAATATACCAAGAATAGGTAATATGTAGAGAGTCTTTTACCTGGGTACAAGGAAGCCAGTGGTGGAAGTCTTAAAGTGAGGACATCTGTGGGACCTGTAAAATAAAATATAGAAAAAGGGTCACAAAGGATTGGAAGTTCTTAGGGAGTAAATAGGAAGGATAGAATAGTTTAGATATAGTGTAATACTTATCTGATGGTAAAGGAGACAGCATCCTGTCAACCTGCTAAAGTAAAGAGGAAAATAGATTAATATGGAGTGATTGCAGTAGCGAGGGGAGAGACAGAGAGCAGAGAGATATGAAAGAGGTATAGGACAGCATGAGGAAACCAGCCTCTCCTTATTTGCCTTCCTGTGATGCCCCTGAATCATTTTCATAGCCCTGCTCTGAACAGCTTCCAAGAGGTGCCTGTCCTCCTTTAGATGTGGGCTTCAAAATGGTATACTGTACTGCAGGGGAGGTTTTACCAAGGATCTGTAATGAGGCAGAATCACCTTCATTCTACAAACAACCACCCTCTCTATGCACCCCAACATTTTGTTTGCTTCTCCTGCAGCCTTCTGGCATTTGGCATGGGATTTCAGACTGTCACAATTTATGATTCCCAGGCCCCTATTTGGACATCTGGCTCCCCCCTCACTACCCCAAAAATGTCTCTGTCTTTGGATTTCTTTTGCCAGTGTCCATGACTTTACACTTTTTGGCATCAAGTTAGGGTAACTGTTCCAATCTGTACAGATCAGGTTTCATGTCCCATATTCTCTCTCCTGTGTCCACCCTGACACATATTTTGGTAGCCACTGCAAAGAGATCAATTTTTCCTTGGATTCCCAATGTTAAATCGCAGATGAAAATACTGAAAAAAACAGCCCCAAGACAGACTTTTATGGTACCCCAAACATCTCTAAACTGTGAGTATTCCTAGTTGACAATTAACCTCAGAGTTCTCAACCCCAAGTCCATTACTAATCCAACTACCCCTAGACTCTTCAGTTTTATTATTATGGGACATATAGTCGGAGACCTTGCGGAAGTATAGCTTGAGTAAGTCTTTTGCTTGGCCCTCTGTGACCCAATCAAAGTCTGTTAAGTTTGCCTGGCATGATCTGCTTGTCACATATCCATGATGCCTCTTGTCCTGAAGCCTGCATGCTTCCAACCACTCCCCTAGATGTTCTTTTGATAATGGTTTCTAGCAGTTTCCTGAGAATTGAGGTCAGGCTGACTGGTCTGTAATTCCATGAGTCCCCTCTGCTCCCACACTTACGGAGCTGGACCCAATTCTATTAGTCAAGTGGCTACACAGAATAAGTGTAAACCTAAACATCTGCAAAAATACAGGACTGGAAATTGGGATCTTGTCATCAGTTTTCCATGCCAGAAAGGGTTTGTTACAGCTATGGTGATCAGATCACCCTGTGGTCCTTAGTGAGCCTTTCTTGCTCTCCGTCTCTCAGGGTTTATCCATTAGACTGTCCAGACCAGCACTGCAGCCTTCAAGAACCCCTCTTTTGCAAGAGTGCAGATCCTGATTCTTTGACATTCCCCTTTTGTCAGCCACATTCTATCATTCCAGCACCATGTAGTGAGGTTCCCTATGATGGTAAGCATGCTCTGGTTTCTCAGACAAGCTTTTGGCTGAATACCTTATCCAGATATCTTTCCCTCAGGGATGCAGTTACACACAAACCTGTTACTCCAGTCTTTGTGAAAACAAAAATAATTTATTACCAAACATTGGTAATCTAGATATATTAGTAATACATATCTTACATATACAACATATAATTCATACACAGTAACTCATAACAGAATTTAGAAAACATAGCCTGCACACTTCTGCAGGTAAACACTTGGCTCTTTTAACAAAGTGTTTGCTAACTTCACTATATACACTGCACTCCATTACCAGCAGACCCACATCCTGCCCCCCCCCCGGAATGGTTCACACAGAATTCCCAGAGAAAGAGAGCCAGCCTTCCATATCATGCCATTTTAAACACCCCACATCTCTCTCCACAGCTGTGATGGAGTTTAGGGTCTGTGTGACATCAAATCAATTGTTTCTGATTGTCTGAAGGTGATTCCAGAATTAATTCTGGGGCTCTGCCACAATACTGTGCCACTAAGGGCTGTTGAACAAGCTACTACTTCTAAAAGGTCATTTAATACAGTAAGAGTCAGCCATGCCCTGTCTTTTCATCTCCATACAAAGTGGGGTCAGTCTACTCATGTGAAAACACACACACACACACACACATCTTTTACACCACTTTAGCCTTGCTGCTGGTCAAATTTTACGTACAGAGAACAGAGTTTTGTCTAACAGCAGATTATTCATTATACAGAAAATAATTCAGTCATCACAGCTAATTATACTCCTAATGATGTAATATGCAAATCTGGAAGCATTAAGTGTCCACCTGAGAAACCAAGTTCTGCTTCCTCAGGAAGGAAGTAAACACTAACCCTCTTCAGCTGTTCAGAATCCATTTACTACTCAGGATTAACTGAGAAGTATTCTGTTTATGGTGGAGTGCAGAGTTTACCTAATTTCATTTCTTGAAGGGTTCATGCACAAGGAGATCAATACTTGCCAAGGTCACACATTGGGTTAAGCTAAAACTTGCATATCCACCCTGTTCATGGGGCTGGTCTCGAGATATTAGACTACAGTTCAAATGAACATCAATCTACCATCTGTTGGTGCTTGTATGGGGGGTATAAAACAGATCTGTTCCTCTGTCATTAAGCGCTTTAACCCTTTTACTTCATCTTCTCCAGGGTTCAGGTCACCACCAGGCCTTTTTAAAAAAGAAAGTAAAACATTTTAAAAAACAGCAGAATCACATATCTACTAAAATAAAATGTTTACTACCTTTCTGTTTATAGCAATATAATTCCATCCAATTATCAGTTTTACATATTTTATATTAACAAGTGCTTACTCCACTGTCTATATCAGCAACATCAGACTTCACAACAAGCCTCACAACTGCTGCTTGTTACGCTACAGTCTGTTATCATGGTAAGCAATATAAGATGTTATAACAAGTGCATCTGAATTCTTAAAATCCCACTGAACGCTTTTAATACAGAATGGCAAAAGTGCACTGCAATACCTACAGTAGGGAGAACAAGAGTATTTACAAAATTCAGTCTCTAGTAAATTGGAATAAATTATATATGCATACATTGTATATAGAGAAAGACACACATACACATGGACACACATGCTTGCACACACACATACATATAAATACTGTATATATAACTTGAAAGACTCTCCATATCCAGGCTCACTACACCAACACAATCTTTCAACCGCCACACTTGCCTCCACTTGTTATGCAACCCCACTGAAGTTGTTCCTCTGGCTAGTAGAGTTACATCAATGCTCCACATCAGTGGACCAGACATCACTTTCATTTTATTTATTACAATGTTTGGTCAGGAAAGATACACTAAGCCGAGGCTTGTTTCCAGGTGCATCCAGGGATCCCAGGGAAGCTAAGTGACTTGCCCATCATGGTCCCACAGTATGCAAGTGGTGGTTGTGGGATTCAAACCCAGTTCTCCATGTCTGCAGGCCAGTGCCCTTAACCACTACGCCACACTATCTTCCAGATCCTGATGTCCTAGATGGCCATATTGAGATGCTGCCACAGTATCGCTATATTGCTTTCTGCTATTTCTTGGTAAATAAAATTAAATCCTCTTTGATGTTTCTCATCCCAGTCTACTGACCTGCCTACATCAGACTCTATGGCTGGGTGAGCCATTTGCACTACAACAGACACCAATTCTGCTCCATTATCAGCCAGAATGGGGAGGGGTGCTGCAAAAACTCAGTCAGGGAGTCTGCTGAGCTTGCTCTTCTATGGAATAACTTCACCCTTGTCTGTGAAATACCCTCCGTCTCTTAATCACACATACTTAATGTGTCCCAAACAATATATATATATATATATATATATATATATATATATATATATATATTTATTTATTTCTAAATCAAGCCAGGAAGGCAAACTGAATTACATTTCCAAGTGTGACCTGGTTCTGAGGGGTACACAGCAGGTAAAAATGCATGAAACTACATAAATGAGCAAAAGATGCTAGGTAGGTGAATTTAAATACTGTGCACATAAATATATTGTGCACAGAGAAATTGCAAGAAATTTACAAGACATATGAATTCACCAACATGTCACAATCAGCTTGAAGGGATTTGACTAAACTGACTGAAAAGGAAGGAGCCAAAAACCAGCACGGGATGTCAAGGAGACGGATGTTCTGGAGTCCACCAGTGATGTCAGGCAATCCACTCGATGTCCCAACTGATAGCTCCCTGAAAGATGGGACCGCCCTAAGTGGCTCTCTGTGCATCCTTCTGGCCCACCAATGAGCAGTCACTTAGAGGCAACTGCTGCAGTCCCTCCCCAGGGGCACTGTGCATCCACTAGGGATGATGGTGAGCCTCAAGCAGCCCAACTGGGAAACCCTGACTAAGAATGTGAAACCAGATCCCCAGAAGGAAGGTGATGTGCCGTCAACTAGACTGTTGGACTGGCCCAAGAGTTTTAGATAAATACTCGCAGCTTAAAGAATGTTTTCCCCAGCTGCAATAACAGAATGTGTGGCTGTCTGTGCTCATGGACAATCAAGACCCCCTCTATCATCCTCCTCATCCCAATCTTGTCAAACTCTTCCTTTATGCGCTGGAACTGAGCTGCTAGGGATTGGTCCTTCTCATACAGGGGCTCCTTGGTACTAAATGTGTACTTTGTCAAAAAGTAAGAAATTAAGTTGCTGAAAAACATGCCTTACTACTTTATTTCTAAAAGCAGTCATCATAGCCCCCCCAGGTAGCTGCAGCAGCCTCTCTACAATTAAGCCCGGGGACTGGCGGCAACTTCTGAGCCAGTGTAGGAAATTGCATATCAACGAAGGAACACAGTCACATTACCACAGCCCCTTTTCTCTATAACTTTTTGCCCTGGACCACTGTTCTCTTAGTCCAGGGGTGGGTGCAGTGTCAACTGCCACACTGCCCACCTCCTCTAGCCCCACCAACTACAGCACGAGTGCCATTCAAGTATCCATCATTCTTCATTATCCAATCAAATGTGGGTATTATCTTCATTTTACAGACACATATATAACTGGAGCCTGGCAATTTTTTAAAACTTTAAAAATAAGACACCACGATGTTTGTTCAGTGAACTTGCAATATAAAACTCATTGTATGCATTAAGATCTATACAGTGTCTAAACATAAAAAATGTATCCATTCCAAAAGTTATATCAGATACTGGCAAAAGTGCATTTCCTTGTTGTACAACAGCATTGTGAAACAGCCTGACCATTACTGTTAAAACTGCTCCCTGCATTCCTAAATTCAATTATGAACTATAAGTGAAGCTTCAAGCAAAAGCAATTTTCGCCTATAAATAAAGAATTGCTATTTTGTCCATGTTGTAGTGATTACATGATTCTGATGGCATTATTCTGCACTTTGTATATATTATGTACAGTGTGGCACTTACCAGCTGGAAGATTTACTGACTATTTAGAGGGTGTTCTAAGGGATCTAATCTGGCACTGCTGCCTTCCATAAGGCCATTTGGGCAAAACTCAAGAAACATATTTTGCAGAAATACTGGAGTTATACACACAGTGAAACAAGTCTAGCATCGTTGGAAGGACAGAGTGTGGCATGAGAAACCATTGCCGTACAGCATTCTGCTGTAGCTGGGAGAACAGCATGCCCAAGAAGAGGCAGAACAAAAAGCGGGTGCCAAGGATGTTCTGGGGCTATTAAAATTTATACACAAACTTCCGAAAATGTATTCTCTGCAGTGGCAAGGCCATGAAGCATAGACCACAGAATGGTCTCAATTTAAAGCCAGTGCTCTGATGACAATAACTTAAGGTATGCAGGGTGCATACTGGTGTATGCCTGCAGGCAGCCTTTTTTGGTGCTATCAATACAAAAGAAGCCAGCATTCAACTAGGAACCATCCTTTACAGAAACAGGTTCAGAGCGAAAGATCTTGGATCCAAAAACTTAAATTTATTAAATGTAGTAGAGATCCACTCACAGGACAAGGAGACAAACCCTGGCACTTTGACCAAAAAACAGGTCTTCCACATGGGGGCATAAATAACAGACAAAATAGCAGTCCTCAAGTGCCCTGCCCCTAAAGACACATTAAATTAAAAAAACTTTTAACCCATTATTGTCACCGTACTTTACATTATAAAAGTGGACTTTGTTGCAAGTATATGCAGACAGTTTAAATTAATTTGCATTGACTATTCATTCTGCCAGTCAGAACATAGAATCAGAAATCATGGTGTTAATTGAGACAGAGACAGCAAGAAAGGTCACTGACCTTGACACTGAGCATACTGCCACTATTGAAGAGCATATGCCTGAATAAACTGCTACTGAATCAAGCTGGATCAATAAGGAAGCATCGGTATATGGTAAACTGGATGAATTAAGGTTATGCTGGCATCAATTCAGATGAGATGGAGGACCAGGGTGATTATCCTGATTTGATTGACCTGATAGACCTGGAACAATTTCTGGGAAGACAATATGAATTGGAATACAATATTGGACAATCAACTTTAAAGCAGTTTAAGAGCACTTGTTTTACACCAAATTAATTTCTTGTCCAAATATTGAGTTTAGTGCAACAATGTCATTTAAATCATAAAGAGAAAAAGGAAAAAACAGGCACAGTAATCTTTCCTATAGTGAACAAGTCCTATAATGAATTCGAGAGCCGACATAAGTAACTGTTCAATGAAATTTAACTTTTTTGGTTTGTTTTAAAAAGGCAATAAAAATCAGGGTTACAGATAGTCTACTAACTTTAGAATAAATAGATCCCTTAAATTACATTTGATAATATGCTGTACGCTGAATTTATATATGTTACAATTGTTGACCAAAGCACCACGTTTGAAGTATGCAAGGTGCTGTCCTCAATCTACAAAAGTGACCATAATTCCAAGCCAAAGCCCCTGTCCCGTGTACATAGGATGCACAGAGAAGAAAAACGATACAGAAAAAAAACTGTACAGAGAAAGTAGAGTTCATAAAAGGAGATAACGAACCAAGATAGCCCTCATCTCACATTTTGAGACGAAACACTGTACAGGTACACGACTGCTGTTACTCGACAGTTTTTGAACAATTCTGATTATCCTGAAAGTTGTAAGAAACCTACAGTTACTTCCTACCACTAAAAGGGTATCATACTGGTTAACTGTTGCACAGCACATTTACAGGTAAATGCTTTTTTTTACTTTGCCTTCAGTCACAAGTCACCTCGCCTGATTTCACCACCGATTAACTAGATTAACTAGATTATTTGTACCACTATTCCAATTGTGGTTTAAAAATCTTGTTTCAAGAAAGTAGAGCCAATTCACATAACTCACTTCTCTCGCTGTTATGTTCCGAGTCTGTCAAAATGTAGGACTCGTGTCAACAGGCAGATGAGCACCTGAGATGTTCACACTCTTAACGCAGGAAATGCTCAGCACTATGCTCCCACAGGGGAGTAACTATGCCATACTGGATGCAAACCTTTTGACCAAATATTCCTGGCCATGGATAACAACCTACCTTACAAGCACATATTGGTCCTTCGGCTTTCAGTGTTTTGAAATCCTGGCCAATTAAATATTTACAAGGCAGCAATCAAATATAGTTCAAGTCAGTTGTAACTGTCATGGGCATGGCCACCCTGTTACAGTTCACTAACCAAGTATATGCAAATTAGAGGGACTTACGTGAGTGCCAGGGTACCAAGGGGTAGTTCTGGGGAGAGTTCATCCAACACACCTGTAAAAAATGAATAGAAAAGGGGGTCATAAATGATCCACAGATCATAGGGGGATAAATACGGCAGAAAGGACAGGATAAACACAAAATTATACTTATCTTATAGGGTAGGAGTTCACTTTCGTGTCCTGTCAAACCTGCAGATTAAAAAGAGAAGATAGGTTAGTTTGAGGGAAAACAGTAGCAGAGCAGAAACAGAGGAAGGGAAGTGTGTTTTGGGGGGGGCGCAGCAAAACCCACCCCTGTAACCATTGGTGGGCTAGTGAAGGCTCCTGGGGGCTAGTAACCCTTTTGAAAAAAATAAGAGAGGCACTGGTGGTTCTGTAGGCCAGGGAAATGCCCGAGGGGGGGGGCACAATGTAAAGAAGCCCGGGTGGTCTAGTGGGGGTAGCTCCTCGGTGGCTGTGGCTAGCATTTTTTAAATAAATTAATACCCTTCCCTGATGTCTGGGGGGGGTCTTATTGGTGGCAATAGGAGGACCAGTTTGGGCTGCAGTTGCAGCCAGCAGCTAATGCACTCATGCTAAAAGAGAGTGCCGATGGGTACTTATCACTCCCAGCCCACACAGAGCTCAGACTGAAGTCTGCTTTGCATTGGTGGGGGAGGAGAAGCAGAATGGAGCTAGTGGGAGGTGGAGGAGGCAGTAATCAAAGCGCCTCACCCCACCTTCCAGAACTGCCGCACCAGAGGCAAAGTATTTATACCCTTAGGGGCTTAGAGGCTGAAGGAGCTCAGGGGCCACAAAGGAGCTGCTGTTTTAGAGAAGTCACTCCCTTGGCAAATGAGAAGCGGGGAGAGAGAGTGCACTGGGCAGCAGGGGCTGCCAGTGTGCAAGCCAGTACTGTGGCAATGCAAAAGCCTGGGGGAGGGGGTTAACGAGAGAAGGCATCAGCAGTCACTATCTGACTGTCAATAGCAAACTTAGACACCTTTGGAATCGCAAAGCACAGTGCAAACATTTGCACTGTGCTTTGTCATTTTTTGTGAATCTAGCCCCTTGAAACCAAATTCATACATTCTAATCAAATAACATAATTTTTCTAAATGTCAAGAGTCTTTGACAAGCCCATCACTTTAAAATAGATTACAACAGTACAAGGCATTACTGATTAAGTACTCTGTTCTTAAAATTCAGTTTTATTTTAAGCTGTTTATCATGACCTGAATCTGCTTGTCCTACTTACCTAACCTGATGTATAAGAAAGTCACCTTCAGCAATATAATTATAAATTATATCTTGAGTCTTACATTACTCAGAGGAAAATGCATTGATTTCTACATTTGTTTATACAAAGGCAAATAATGACATGACATTTATTTTTCTGTAATACCTGTTAAATTATGCTTCGTCAGGGTTTACAAAGGCGTTAAATAGAATATGTGGAACATTTTCTTGAATTGCCATATTTATTAACTATCATTATTAAGGATTTATTTTTTCTGTGTTCCATGATGTAAGGTAGAAAAGATACTGTACACTTTAGGTTTCCTTGAACATTTTTAACATAAAATACTGTCCATTGTTGTGGAATCAGATCAATACCAGAACATTTTCACTAGTGCTTCCTATTATGGTACATTAAAGTATAGCTAATAATCATTTTAATGGATAACCATAGCAAATATTTAGATAAAACAAAAGAAAAGTGGTAGTGTTTAACAAAATAATTTTATCTGTGATTCATCTGATTAAAAACTAGATTTTAGATTAACCAAAAAATTAGTTCTTTCTGAAGGACAATTGAACAATAATATGTGGGTGCCAAAATGTTATTATTGTACTGTAGTTAACCTCTTTTTTTCTCTCCCTGTGCACCACTCCAAAAACTTAGATTGCCGTGGTTGTGCCCTGACTCATGCCAGAAGGGTGAGTGTATGACTGCCTCACTATTGAAGTCACTGCTGCACCATGGTCAGCTAGAAAGGGGCCACAAAAGCTGAACAGCACATGCTCTCCTTCCCTGGATGCTAGGAACATCATCTCCATGATGCACTTTTCCCCTTTCAGGCCCTGTTGTGATATTGCAAGACTTGCTGTTTAACCATTGACTCCCAAGCAGCGGCTAGATTTGCTGGTGTAGCACTACTGGGTCAGTCCAATGCTGGCATAACACAGCACTCTGGGACATATTCACAATGTCATATCAGTAATTATAGGAACATAGAAGTTGATAGCAGATAAGAACTGCAAGGCCCATCCAGTCTGCTCATTTCTTTCTCTAACTTATAAATGTGCCATCGGCCTTTGCTCTATCAATGGCCTATTTATTCATAGTCATTTGTATTGCTCCCTTATGCCTATCCCATGCATGTTTGAAGCCCTACACTGTATTCATATCCACCACTTCCTGATGTAGGCCATTCCTACGCATCCACCACCCTTTCTGTGAAAATAACTTTCCACATTACCCCTTAATTGGCCTTCTCTAATCTTATGCTGTGTCCTCTTGTCTGCTATTTTTCTTATATTGAAACATGTTAGACTCTTTCACCTTGTTAATGCCCTTAAGGTGTTTGAATGTTTTGATCATATCGCCTCTCTCCCTCCTTTGCTCTAGGGTATACATATTGAGCTCCGTTAATCTGTCCTCATATGTTTTTGATGCAGTCCTTGCACCATTTTGGTTGCCCTTCTCTGGACTGCCTCAATTTAGTTAATGTCTTTGTGAAGGTGCGGCCTCCAGTACTGCATGCAGTACTCCAGATGGAGCCTAACCAATGTCTTGTAAAGAGGGAATATTACCTCCCTCTTCCGATTTGTGATACCCCTACTAATGCACCCTAACATCCCCCTAGCCTTACCTACTGCTTCAGTGGTCTGTTTGGATGATTTCAGGTAATTATAGATCAAAGGAGCATCATGTGATGCCCCTGACCAATCCTAGCACTTCCTTTACTTGTGCGTAAGACTATTATTTCACAAGACTGTCTCACGCACTTTGCTACAATAACAAGCTTCCGCTTGCCACTCACGCTGCCAACATTTTAATAAAAGAAAAGGTAATTTCAACAATGTGTGTATTCTGTAATAATTTTATGGATCTAGTTAGAGGGCCTCATATAAATACAACACAGTTTCCTCCTGTGTCCTCAGGACACCAGAACTGCTCATCTTTGGTCTGCAGTTCTCTCCTCCTAATAACACATAAGGCAACGCTCTTATTTAGCTATGCAAACCAACGGGTCTCCCGGGGAAACTGTGGATGTGGTGGGTGCAAACAACTGAAAATCACCAGACAACCTTGCATTCCCCTAACAAAACCGAGATAAGGTGGACAGATTCAGATAGAAGTGAAATATCAAATACTTTATTACTTACAAAAGCCAGAAAAATATATTGTGCTGTGCATATTGCTAAGGCAGTAAGGAGACCTCTGCAGCCTGCAATAATTCACCTGGCACTGCTTCATGCTAATACAGGCACTTTTGTAAGGGTGACAACTGATGAAACAACTTGCCTTATGTAGGCTGCAACCTGATGACATCACTGATAGGTTATTTAATTTAAATGCACAATGTCAACCCAATCAGTCCTCAAATTGTCCCTAGTTTAAAAAAAAAAAACATTTTATTATTACACACATTCTGTAAACATTTCTGTGCAGCTAGTTGTTTGATTCTGATTCCTTTTTTTCTAAAACTTGAAAAACAGACTGATCACCTTATTGGTGCGACCACATAAAAACAAGTTTGTTTACATTTCAAGATCAACATCCACTGAATCTTCTCTGGACTTTGCAACACTCCCAACACAATATTCTACTTATGATGCAGTGGGACAAAAGGAGACCACATCATGAGTGGCTGCACTGTTTGGGGGTTTTTGTAATGTTTGGGAAGTATGCAATAAGAGCTGATCAAGGACTGAAAACAAAATAAGGTAGGGTATAAGTACACCATTATCATGCATTTCAGTTCTGCTGAGAAATGATTCAGTTAATGCAAACAGCAAAATAAATGAATTTTAGAGAAGTTAAGCAATGATAAAGATAAAATATGTTCTTTCAACTAGAAATAACATGATACAAAAAAAAGCTGACAGTGTCCCTTTAAGGTGACAGACGTGACCACAGAAAAGTCGAAAACATATACAGGTACATCTAAAATAAAATGATGCTAGCCCATCCTGCTACAATTCGCAGTGCAAGTAGTGATATAAATTTCAGTATGAATAGATTCTCGCCAGTGGCTATGATGGTAGATAGTCACATTGACCTATTAAAAACTGTAGAGTTTCTTCGATGTTGCAAATATTTTATTCCTCTGCTTGCATAGATTGTTTGCTACAGAAGTGTTCAAGATTAATTTTACTTCTTACTTCTGTAACAAAAGTTCTATGCAAGCAGAGTAATAAAATATTTGCAACATTGAAGAAACTACAGTTTTTAAATGGGCAATATGGACAGCCACCATCATAACCATTAATAAAAATCAATTTATACTGAAATCTGTATCACTACTTGCTTGAATTGTAGCAGGGCAAATTGTCATCATTTTATTTTAGACGTGCATGTTTTTAGCTTTTCTGTGGTTACTTCTGTCAGTTTAAATCATGAAACATGGCTTTGAATCAGGTGACCTGTACGTGATGTCATCAGGTTGCAGTATATATAAGGCAAGTTGTTTTATCAGTTTTCACCTTTGAAAAAGTGCCTGTATTGGCACAAAACACCATAAGGTGAATTATTGCAGGCTGCAGAGGTTTCCTTACTGCTTTAGCAATGTGCACAGTACTTTATGGCCAGGATATTCAAAGCAGATGCACATGCCGCAATCGAGTTGCGCCAGCACAAGTGCGGACTTGTGCCAAGGAGCGATATTTAGCGGGAGCCATTGCACAACGCAAATTGCATTATGCCAATGCACAACTATAATGAATGCATGTGCAAGAGCATAGGGCATGCCAGTGGATATGTGGTGCAGTGTGATATTCAACCGCAGAACCATGGCGCAAGTGCAGAGCAAAACCTGGATGCGCCTAGCAGACTTGAATCTATAAATACAGGGCACAGGCACAAAGACAGCAATTGCACCAGGTGAGAGGGAGAGAGTGAGACAGTGGCAAGAGATGGTGGACAGACAGACAAAGTGACAGAGCAAGGGAGACAGAGCCAGTGAGGGACATACTGACTGTCACATGCAGCCACAGGGGTAGAGGGACAGAGGTGGCAGTGGAGAGTGAGCCAGGGGCTGAGAGAGAGAGAGAGGGACAGGCAGGCACAGTGCCATGCAATGCACCAGGGTGGCATACAGCCCCTCAGCAGCCACCCGCCCAGGGGGAGACAGGACAGCAGTGGCCATGAATTGTGTGCCCTATCTAATGGAGGCCATAGTGATTGGTGTGAGGGGTCAGGAGGGACATAGACGTGGCCGTGGAAGGGCCCGTCGGCGGTACATATGGAACAGGTGGTGCCATGCCTGCACCACCTTTGAGAACTACACAGATATGGAGATTGTGGGATGGTACCACCTGAACAGGGCCATTCTGAGGCAGCACTGTGAGCTATGCAGTGAGTAGATGCAAGCACCCACAAGACAGAGCCACGCAATGTCTGTGGAGACAAAGGTGACACTGTCATGTGCCTGCTCACCACGGGCACCTTCCAGAGACCAACGGGACACCACAGGCATAACCCAGTCAGCCACATCACGTCTCCTCACACAGTTCCTCAATGCTATGCTGCCACATGCTTTGGAATACATCCATGTCTCCAGCACACAGGCGGAGCATACAGCAACCATGCAGGACTTCCATAGGGTAGCACACATGCCTGGCATGCTGGGGGCCATTCATTGCACCCATGTGAGCATCCACATGCCACCTGGCCCTGAGGGTGTGGCCAATAAGAACAAGAAGGGGTTCCCAAATGTGAACTGCCAGGTGGTATGCGATGCAAAGGGGTGCATCACCAATGTCTGTGCCACACACCCTGGGAGTGCACATGATGCATTCATCTGGCACAGCTCTGTGCTGTGTAACAGGTTCGAGCATGGGGACATCCCCATGGGCCACCTAGTGGGTGAGTATGAGACGGGCAATGGGAGCCAGGCAGAGCAGGCAATGGGATGGTGGAGGGCAGGGTGGGTGTGCTGGTGTGGGTGCCAGGGACAGGTAAGGGGCACAGCAAAGCAGGACACAGTGCTAACTATGTCATTATCCACACAGAAGACAGCGTCTATCCACTGAGGCCGTGGCTGCCCACCCCCTATCAGCTCCCATCATCCCCAGCAGAGGAACTCTACAATGAGGCACACACCAGCATGCTAAACATCATTGAGTGTGTATTTAGGATTCTGAAGGCATGGTTCTGTTGCCTAGACAGGTCTGGCAGTGTCCTACAGTACAGCCCATTGAATGCCTGTAGCCTATTCCTGGCCTGCTGCATACTGCACAAAATGGCGATTGACCCTGGGATAGCTGTTGAGGCTGATGAGAGTGACAGTAGTGGGGATGAGGAGGGCCATGGGCTGGAGGGTGGTGGACAGCCCCTCCCCTGGGTGGAGGGATCCCTGGATGCAGAGGATGGCACAGAAGCATCAGGACACCATCGCATAGGAGCACTATGGTGCATGCAGGTAGGTGGTGCCAAACCCATGCACTGGCCACACACACAGGTACAGCATACAGGCAGGGATGTGCAAGGCAGTGGGCATGAACACACAGAGGCATAGTGCAGGGGTAGGGGACTCAGTGACACACATCAACACACAACTGCACACAGCAGCAAACAGCAACACACACACGCACCCACGCACCCAGGCACTAGCTAGTGGTGGGAATCAGATGCATTGCACCAGTGCAGTCACAACCGGTACAGAACTGCCCTCATCACACCCACACCACATGGCCAGCTGCTGGGCAAGCATGCACACAGGCAGCATGTGGCACAACACACAGCACCACACTAGTGGTATGCACACACACACACACACCACCCATGCATGCACAGGGCAGCGACAGCAAACTTCGGTCAGGGTGGCATGCACATCAGAGCCACCGTGCAGAACCATGGCCATGAGGGGCAGCTGCACCAGTGCTGATCGGCAGCCACAGGCTGCTCATTGGCCACAGAGGGTGTTTGCAACAGCCCCCCAGAGGTTGTACTATGAGACCATGACCGGGTCCACACAGGGATGTGTAGGTGCCCAAACAGGCCCTGCCACAGGTGTGCCTGGGATGCCAACAGCAGAGCCCAGCATCAACAGGGAGTGTGTTGCCCGACACTGGGATCATGGGGTGGACAATGCACTATGTGGTGTCCATGGTGGCCAGCCATGCCCTGTGGCAGCCAGCAGTGCAAGGCCATCCTTGATCGCAATGGCTATGCAATCCTGGCATGCGGTCGTGTTTTCCCGCAAGTGCTATATAGCCACCAGGAGCTGCACAGTGCATCTCTCTCACACTGCTTGGCTATCTGGCACACCTCTGCGTGTAGTACATGCACAGCAGTGGCAAACAGCACCTGTTGCTCCAAGGAGGACTGCAGCAAATGGGTGTGCTCTGCCAATGGGTTGGCGCCCAGGGGAACCTGGGTGGGGCGCCGACCCTCCTATGGTGACCGACCACGCTGCACAGCCCCCACTCAGGTGGACACTGCACAGTGGGGTCCTGATGGGGTAAGTCCCTTTCAGGTGCCCCAGCAGTGGACCCCAAGTCAGGCTGCTCTATGGCTCCTGCTGCCTGCTACCGCTGCTCATCCAGCCGCTGAATACAGCCAAGCACCTGCACGGCCATACCACAACCACCACATGGAACTGCTTTGGCAGTGCACACAGCAGCACCCGCACTGGGGGCAGCAACTGTCCTACCGCTGTCAGGCTGCTGGGCGCACTGCCTGTAAAGGTTTATGGTATGGGAATCTCCTCCACAACACCACCCATGCTGTCCAAGATTATGGTCAGGTCATCATAGGTGTTGGATCATGCCCCAATATGTGTCTCCATGCAGAGGATGTTGAGACTGTCATCCTGTAGAAACACTTCCAGGGCCTCATCCGACCCCATGCCCAGGACATCCAGCTGGATAGTGGTGGTGTGCTGCAGCTGATCAGGCCCCTGGATGTCCATGGAGGTGGATGGCTGGTCCTCTGGGGCTAGGCCTGCCTCCACAGCTACTGCTGGCACCCTGTCTTCTGAATGCAGGAGTGCTAGTGCTGAAAGAGATAACATGTGTCAGTGATGCAAGGCCCCCAAGGCCCCCTTCTCCTCTAACACAGTTACTGCATGCTGTGTGTGCCCAACATATGTACCATGCAGTGATGGGCTGCCACTCATCTGAAATCCCCCACCTGGCACACCCTACAAAGTGCTGCAGCACATAGTGGCTGCCACCAACTCCTACTGCACCATGAGCTGTGGCGCATCAGCAGGCCCCCCTCAGGTGGCTTTCTGGGCTGCACGGATGGCTGCCACCTTCTCTTTGATATGCCACTTATCGGTGCCCACCTTCTTGCGGCACTCCTGCACTGACCACTGGTGGCTGCCCTGCTGGTTGACATATGCCGCCATCTCCTCCCAGGCCCCAGCCTTGGCCTGTGATGTACTTGTGGCACCACTCAACAGTGGCTCCCTGTCAAGACAGGCCTCAAACAGGGCCTCTGCCTCTGCCTCTGTGAAGTTGGGCCTGCGTTTGTGAGCAGGCCCATGCTGCTCACCCTCCTCATGTTCCGACATGTTGCTACCTGTGGACATGGGCAGCACAGTGTGTCATTGTCAGCAGCACCCTACTCCATCCACCCTGCTGTGCTGGCTGGGCTCAGCAGCATGTGCAGCTTACTTCAGATGGTTGCAATACCAGTCCATGGCATGTGCCAGTCTGTGGCAATTTTACACAAATGAGCATGGGCACAACGGTAATGACATGCTAATTTCCCCAGTGTGCCACACATTGGCTGATGAGCGCATTAGCATGTGGCAGCTAAATATCGCAAATTTGCTCTTTGCTCAATGAGATTGCTCTGGAGCAGGTCGCAACACAGTGCCAAGGCATGCACACTGCACAGAATTGAAGTGTGCATGTGCCAGTTGGTGTGCTCCCACCTATTGCACAATGAGCAGTGACTTCACAGTAGGGATCATGGCAGACTGTGCACCATGCCTGTTATTGCGCACTGGTGCACTGTGGGGCAGCCTAACCCTGACCCCTGGTGTGACCCCCTGACCCCTTGCCTCTGCCCTGCCACATGCCAGTCTGGCCACAACCATGTTGCGCATCTCTGGCATTGCACAATGGGTGGACACAGTGCATGTATCCTCAAAGCGAGCATCTGCCACATGTTGTGCACACATGCGCCTCTGGCAGCCATATTGCTTCTCCACATTGCGGTTGGCACTATGGCACAGCATGGAGTTCGTTGGGTGAGGAACTGATCACAGGTGGAGCTTGTGAATCTGGTGGCATGCATAGAGCAACACTTCCCACAGCTATTTGGCCAGGTGGCCCTGCAGCAGCCAAGCGCTGATGTCTGGTAGGGGATTGCTGCCAGACTGTTGCAATGCACTGGGGTGGTTAGGACTGGGGAGCAATGCTGCTGCAGGTTTGGGACCTCATGTGGTGGGACCCAGAGCACCTGCGATGGCTACAGGCACGCATCCAGTGAGGGGCCATGCCACGGCCAGGTAAGTCAGCCCATTCTGCATGTGTGCCCTAGTGCTGTACTGTGGTGTTGGCTAGGCTGCCTGGAATGCCCTGCAGAGGGGTACACTGTCATTGTGTGCATTGTGGAATGGCATAGCCAGCTACAACTTGCATTGTGATACAACCGTGCAGAACGTGTCAGGCAGGGGCACACCCTGTGTACAGGGGTGGGGGTAGTGGGCACATACTGTGGATGATTCCTGATGTGTACCTGTCTTTGTTCCATTCCTAGGACCTGAGGATCACCACTGAGCGAGGGTGGCAGGAGCAGCGGGAGCAGCGCAGCAGCGTAGCAAGCAGCAACGGGACACAAAGGTAGTGTGTGAGCAGGACCAGCACCAGCATGGCCGCAGAGGGCAGGTAGGCACTGTTTTGGTCCTGCGCACTTTACAGAGGGGTCGGCAGGGGAGTGGGTGTGAGCATGGCCACCTGTGCTGTGTGCCATTACAGCTGTGTGTGTCGCACTGCGCATGGTGCATGCCACTGTGGGGTGGCCACCCACTGTGCATGTGTGCCAGCTGTTGGTGGGGGTGGGTGTATGCCCGGCTGCCACTGGTGTTGTTGTGGTGCTGCTGGTGCACTTTGCCATGTGACTGTCTGCACAGTCGGGTGGCCATTGGGCGGCGGTAACCACCTCTGTGAGCTGTCATGGCATGCCGAGTTGCTGGCAGGCATTGCCCCCCCGTGGGTACCCGGGGTGGCCACTCCAGGGGTGTGTGTTCCCACTGCCTATTGTGCACAGTGGGTGGGCATGGTACCTTGGGACATTGCACAGATCACCTGTTCTGTTCCTTGTCATAAGTGTCCAGCGGAGGAGGCGGATGCCATTATATTGCAGGCTGCTCCGCCAAGTTATCCTGATTACATCCACCACCATGGAGGCAGTCATGCAGGTGTGCCGACTGTTGCTTGCAGACCAGAGATGGAGAAGGCACCAAGGAGCGGCAGGGCGTTGCCGCCATTAGTTGATGCCCCAGCATTCCTCTGTTACCCCTTCTGTACCTCCCCCATCTGTCCCCCTTCCCACTGTACATTCCCTGTTCCCTGTCTCCTTCCCTCATTTTCCTACCCTTTCCCACCCTCTTGTTCTTGTAAATAGTTTTCTTGTTGAATATATATATATTTTTAATATACCTGCCTGTGTCACTGTCTGCTTTTTCAGCTGGCATGAAGAGCCATGTTGCAGTGGCGTGGTGTATATCCATGTGGTGTACGTGTGTCGGTGCACTTGTCATGCATCTGCAGTTCACAGCTGTGTGCTGTGGTGTGTCTCATTGTGGTGGTGTTCTGCCCCTTCGTCAGTGGCTGTGCCTTGGGGTGCCCATGGGGTGGCTGTCAGGGGTGTGTGGGATGTGTGTGCTTGGCTGCATGATCCTGGGTGAGGCTTGCTGGTGTCTGGGATGGTGGGGGCACAGCTTGTGGCCTGTGGGAGAGGACTCCATTGGTGCCACCTGTTGCCTGCTATCTGTGCCACTGTTGTGTTCTGGGGTGGTGTGTCTGGGTGCCTTTGTGTTCCTTGCTGGTGGTGGCCACCTGTGGCCTGACACAGTGCTTCCCTGGCACTGTCCCTGGGTCTGTTCCTATGCTGTTCCCCCCTCTGTTGCTCTGCTGCTCTGCTCCCACAGTTGACTGGGGCATCTCATTCTGTGCCATGGTGTAGGTCTCTTTGTGCCATGGCGCACCTTTGTTTGTGCCATGGAGCAATTGTGCCATAATCAGCCATGTTGTGCTGGCACAGTTTAGCATGTGCAACCTCTGAATGTGGCACTTGTTGTGCCATGGCACGTCGATTTTGTGCAGTGCCAGACATGCACCGGGTTTTGGTGCTGGGTTTTATTGGGTGAGTACAATGTTGTTTGGTGACTGACACACTTATTTCCATGGAAAGCAAGCCCTCCAGCCAGACGAATAAACTTAAATAAGATTACGAAGATTATAAATCCTTGACTAATGAAACAGGGGAAACCATACAGAATACTTGACTAGAGATGTGATCAAGACACTAACCCCCAGCTAAAAATGTCTGAAGAGAACACTAGAAGTAGCACTCTCAGTTATTTGGGGGAATGATTTGCCCATACTGCATTCTTGATACCTCATGAAGTGGGCCGAAGTGCAGAGATGAAAGAACAGGGGACCTCAAGATGTCTGCCTGTCTCTGACACAGGGTAGCGTGACTAGATACAGAGCTTCACATACTCAAGTGGGTTGGAATCAAGAAGATGAAAAGTCACTTTTCTGGCTGCTGGAATGGAATACTACTGAATAATTCTCCATATCCTGTGAGCTGTTAGTGACCCTGAAAGCCCCTTCTCCTATACATTTTTCTTCTGGTGACTGGAGGTAGAATGGCCTGCTGCAAGGTGGAATATACATAGGGATAATGGGTAGGGCCTTTAAAAATATGTATGGTGCATGTGCCCTTCGGTGTAGTATCAGTGTGTGTGTGTCTGAAATCAGCAGCCAAAGGGACTGAGGCAGCAAAGCACCATGTGTAGACTAAAAAGAATGAAAAAATAGTACTTTTTTATATATACTCCTCATCTCTTCTATTAGTCAAACAAGGTGAAACTCAAATGAATATATTTCTGTTGGAATAATGTAAGTGCTGGAGCATATTATGGTTATACAATTCAAGGCCAATTTATTTTTTGCACAATTTTTTTTTTATATCATAATAGCTAAACCTATTCATGTTTAATTGCTATTTCTTAAATAATATTTTCAAATTGCATATGGTTGCTGTGATACAGCGAGCACAGCAGTTGCTATAATTAGCTCTGCCAAAGGTTTTAGTTTGTCAGATTGTGATTTCAAACTGGTTATGCTCTGGATTTCAATAAATCTCTTTATTTTCCGTTGAGCATGGTTCAAGATTCTAGTCACAATCTCTTGGATTAACAATATGTGCTTTATTAGCTAGCTGTATCTTAAAAACTGTAACTATTCCCTTAAACTTATCCCTTCACCACCACAGCTTGTTTCCAGGAATTTCACATTGGCAGACACTCTTAGAAATTATTGCATTTAATGGGTAAAAAGAGCAGTGTCTTCAGGGACTGCATTCAAAGAGACTGGGCCTGATTTTCAAAAGGCCCCTGGAGTGATGCAAAATACATCCAACAGGCAGCTTGTGGCAAAGCCCAGGGCACCAGTGAACCTGCTCCAGATTTTGGTACACATCTAGTCTTAGAGGCTAAGTTCTCAAAGTTGCCACAAGCAGCCCCTTGTGTAAAACAGATGGCACAAAGGAGGGGTTTGACGTAGGCTGCTTCACTACTGACCATCATGGCAACCAGGGAAACCAAGGGTGTACCAGCACCAGCATGGCTACAAGAGACACTGGTGTCACAGATGTGGAGTACCAGATGCCATGGCAGACCGGTGCATCCCAGCAGAATGACACAACACACGGCCATGCTGTGGCACAATGCAGATGTGGCACAGAAGCACGGACAGTGTTGGGCCAGTAATGTTGGCAGGGATTCAGGTGACAGACCTACTGACCATGTTCTGTACCAGAGATCAAGGTGTGGCTGATGCTGTGCAGCAATGGGGTGAAGGCAAGGTATTTGGGCAGCATGTGTCCATAGACTGTATCATCTCATGAGGTAGTATACAGACCATAACTGCCTGTGTGCAGTGTGTGGAAATGCCTACTATAGATAAGCTGGCACAGCCATGGCTGAATGTGAGGCATGGCAGAGAATGTCAAATTGTTTGCCTTGACAGGATTGGCTTGTAGGAGCGGTATGGCATATGTAACTGCCATCATTCTTCAGAGGCCCAGGTACCAGATCAATATTGCAAGGGACACGCAAGACGCATACTAGGCAGGTGCCAATGTGCTGTGCCCTGTCCATGCCTCCATCAGCAACAATGAAATATACAAGCAGGGAGTGACACATACACTTTGTCAAATGGTAATACTGAGTTGGTATACATATGTACAAAACAGTCTAGCCACAGTTCTGACAGTTTCATAAATAAAAGAAATGAGAACAGAAGTGGTTTCAGATGACTCTACTTACTATTGTACAGTATAGATCCGTGACCACAACTACGACTACTAGGGATACCTGTAGAACTCTATGGCAATGTTTGTCATGGATGTGATTCATAACGTGCTCCCCTGGCTGTTCTGCATGTTGCTTCAACATCGTGGTATACCTGAATCTTGCCAGCTACATGTAAAACTCTCTGGTACATGCAGCAGGAGAGAGAGAGAGATGGCATGCAAGACAGGTTGGATACACTATGCGGGCCACAGACAGCGCAACAAGGTATCCAGTCCTGTAGACAAGGCACAGCATGACATCCTGTGATGGGTATGCACTGGTGCATGCCACTGACCCATATGGGTACTGGTGACAGTTGCCTGTGATATGTGTGGCAGATCACCACTGGTGTCCTGGCAGGTATGGGACACTGGCATGTACACCCCCAACACTTCCCACCATGGTTGTGCAGGGGCTGAGTGGCCCTCAATGCCCACCACATCAGGCTGTACCTATTCCCACCCAGGCAGTGCAGGCACAGTACAATACTGATGGGTACTGTATGTGCATGACTATGGCATCCAGAGGGGATCTGCTCTGGGGCAGAGCACAGCAGGACAGTGTAACTATGGATGGACCTGTGAGCCATATTCCATCAGGGGTCCTGTCATCTGGTCTGCCTGCTTATCATGGTCAACTGTGCTGGGCACATGGCCATTAGCCAGCTCTGGCTAGTCTAAGCACTGGCAGGACCTGCCATGTTCCAGAATCCTGAATACATAGATGGTGCATCTGTTTCTGTTGCAAGTCCCCTCTCCACAAAGGCACAGCTGGCAGCTGGTTGTGTGTTACAAGTCTGGTGCAAGCCAGTCTGGCACAGGTGGCCCTGCGTTTGGTGCAAGCAGCAATGCAAAATCAGGAATGGTGCACAGTCTAGTGCAGTGTGCCTCTTGCATCATTTCTGTTTGATGGAAGCACCATATGTTATTTCTTGGCCTTTGAAAATCCAGCCCACTGTTTTCATACATATTTCACTGGAGATAGACAAGTGAACCTTACAAAAAAGCACAAGTAAAATTCTATGGATTGTAGGATTCCCACATACAAACGGAAAATATACAGAAGAAACTCACACTTGCACACCCATTTTATTATTTTATCAATAATTTAAATCTGATAATTTGCAGTTTCCAACAAAATATTATAGAATAAAATTTCTTAACTTAGTGAGTTAATGATCCTTCTCCTTTTTTTGTTAAGCTGATTTCTTGACTCTTGGAAAATTGATCCCATTCTACCAATCTCCCACTCTCTCAACCACTCCCCTCAGCAGCAGGGTGGAATTATTTGAGGTTTACCCAAACCCTGCTAATGATTTAAGCAATAAGGCACAATAGGGTGTGGGTTATTGGGGGATTTACCCACGCCTTGTGTGGTGTGTCACGAGGTGCAGCCGAGTGACTTGACCACACAAGAAGTAGGTAAATCCCCCAATAACCCACACCCTGGAGTACCTTATTGCGATTATACAATGGACCCATGTGTAAAATAAATTTTAAATGTGTTTAAGTATGTTTTTTATAAATGCCATTTCTCAGCAGTGGGTTATTACAGGATATACCACAGTCATGTGATGTGTTTTGACCAGTGAGGTTACAGGATTTTCATACCCTATTGTATAATGTTTGATAGCACTGCTCCATCTGCTGATGGGCACAGTTTTCCAGGGCAGCCAGTACATTTAGATGTGATCTCTGTGCATACCACCACCCCGAGATTAAACAACAAGAGGTAACAAAATCTACAATGCCACAAATAAAATAAAGCTATTAAGTGAAATCACATTCTATAGTTGCTCTTTTGTATCTCATTATCTCAGACGTTGTCTTCAGTGCTGAGTAGCATACCACTTCCGTTACAGTAGCACAATTGCTGGTTTTTTTTTGTTCTTAATTTCTCCTATAAAGTGTGGCAGATATAGTAAAAAATGCTGTTTCATGCTGCTATATACTAATGTCAGATCTTCAGCTACTGTATTAATGACAGACCCCTCTATTGCACAGTAAAGTGTAACCCCCACCTATTTGGGGAATGTTTGGTACTGTTTCATTTTTACCCTATTGGGGGATTGGTTGATATTTTAATATACTCTAGGGTACATTAAGTGATTTACTTTTTTGGATATGCTATAACTCTTTCCAAAGGTTTGAATGGATGGATCAGTAGAGATTTTCATTGAAAGCTTACCATTACTAGTTCAATACTTTTAGCCTCAAGTTATCATCCCTGCCACACCATCAATAACATTACTATAAGCCTATTTTTGAAACTTCATCACAATTGTAGTCAGAAAGCTAAATTTGTAGAAACAGCTGATGAATTTGCATAGAGGTTTAGAGAATGTAGCTCTGATGACACTTTAATATAAGAAACTAGATGGGGGCTGCAGGTCAAGAGACAGCCTTTAGAGTAAGAGACAATGAATAGACAACAAAATAATGGTTAGGATACAAACACACACATCTGAGATTTAAAATGATCACAACTTCTTTTTGATCAAACAGTATAGCAAATTGTATTAGAAAAATACAATATCATTCTTACTGACCTGATGCTGTCTGGCCCAATGCAGCCCACCCCCACCAGATTGTGTACCAAAGACGGAAATAACATTTATTCCCTAGTGCATTCATTTCAATCAACCCCAGTGCCATCTGGGCCATAGTTCCACCCTTACCTAATGGCTGCCCCATATGAGGTGCATGTAAGTTCTGTAGACACATTGCAAAAAACAGTACTTTTTTTTGCAAAGAATAACCTCAAGATATTTAAAATTGAAACTTGTGTTAACCACAATAATACTGGTGCAGTATATTTAGTGACCATTACTTCTTGGAAATGTTATTGTGGCAAGACCATTAGAAATTTTAAAACAAAGGCTGGGAAATATTTTTGGACTGTCAACAATGGTGATGCAGACTGCGTTTTAGCTGTCTGTTGCAATACTATGCTGAACAAGAATGACCATATCAGTTCATTTATTGAGATACAGAGTGTTTGGTTGGGTGGCATAGAGGCCTTATTCCTTCACAGAGATTCATTTTGGATGTACACAGTGCAGGTATGTATCTTCCGTGTTTAAATGAATGATATGATCAGACTCCATTTTTAGTTCAAGATCTATTTTTTACTTTGTAGACTGATGCCAATGTGGATTTAAGAAAACTACAATAATGTCAATGTCTAATCTTTTCTTGATCTCCATTTTTTGGTATAATGGTTGGGCTAAAGCCCATGGCTCAATGTGGGGGAATAGTTCCTGTACCATTCCAATTATAAGCCAGCCCTCTCAGTGCCCCACTCAGAGTTTTTTGTTTTGTTTGCCTGGCAGCTGTGTGGCTCTTGGGCTGCTTTTTGTGTCCCTGACTCTCACAGAAACATAGACTTTGATGGCAGATAAGGACTACTTGGCGCAACTTGTCTGCCCATTTCTCTACTTATTGGATAAGCTGCAGATCCTAGTTAATCAACAGCTTACTTCTTCCTACCCCCCCACCAGAATTGCCTTATGTCTGTCCCATGCATTCTTGAATTTCTCCACTGTTTTTGACCCCATGATCTCCTCAGGAAGGCTGTTCCATGCGTCCACTAACCTCTCTGTGAAAAAATACTTTGTCACATTGCCCCTGAGCCGTTTCCCCTCTATCTTCATATTCTGTCCCCTTGTTCTTGCACATCTCTTTTTCTGAAAGATGCTACTCTCTTGGACTTTATTGATTCCCTTGAGGTACTTGAAAGTTTTTGTCATGCCCCCCCCCTCCACCTCCTTTCCTCAAGGGTATACATGTTAAGCTCCTTTAGTATCTTTTGATATGGCTTCTGTTGCAGACCCTGCATCATTTTAGTTGCCCTCCTCTGGACTGCCTCCATCCTGTCTATGTCCTTGCAGAGGCAGGGTATCCAGAACTACATACAGTGCTCCAGATGGGGTCTCACCAACTGTCTGTTCAGAGGGACAACAACTTCCTCTTTTCTACTGGTGATGCCTCTCCCTGTACATCCCAGTATCCACCCCCCCCAGCCATCCTTACTTCCTTTTCACATTGTTTGCTTACTTTTAGGTAATCTGATATGACTATCCCCAGGTTCCTTATCATTTTTTTTGTTGTTAATACCCCACCTCTTCCACTGTGTTCTCTTCCCCTGGGTTTTTGTTTCACAGGTGCATTACTTTGCACTTCTTTCCAATGAATCTAAGCTGCCATACTATTGACCATTCCTCCAACCTTACCAAGTTCCTTCTCATCCTTTCCACCCCTGTTTACTATTACTCTCTGTGTCCTGTTGTCCAGGCAATGTTTTACCCAGGCTACCACACTGGGACCCACTCCAAGGCTGGTTCATTTGTTATTAATTTTTTGTGTGTGGACTGTGTCAAATGCCTTGCTAAAGTCTAGGTAGGCCATGTCCACAGCCCCTGTCTGGTTTACTACTTTGGTCACCCACTCAAAGAAATTTATTAGATTCATCTGACATGACCTTCCAGCTGTGAATCCATGCCTCTTTGGGTCCTGTGCCACACTGACCTCTAGGTACTCAGCAATTCTTTCTTTCACAAGAGGAATCCATCATTTTCCCTACCACTGAGGTCAAGCTAACAGGTCTGTAGTTTCCTGCCTCTGCTTTGCTCCCACTTTTGTGAAGGGGAATCACATCCACCCTCCTCCAGTCCTTAGGTACCACACCATCCTCCCATGATTTGTTAAAAAGGGTAGTCAGTGGTGTCACTAGTTCTCCCTTTAGTTCTTTTAGAATTCTGGGGTGAATCTCATCAGGCCCCATTGCTTTTTCCACCATCAGTTACAGGAGTTCTTTCTTAACCCTTTCTTCTATGAAAGGAATGGTATCAATCCCACCTATCCAGAGAGCTTCTATTGACTGGATTAGGTACCTCCTCCTCCTCCTCTTCTTTTGTGAATGCTGAGCAGCAGTATTCATTCAGTATCCCTGCTTTTTCACTGTCCTCTCTGCCCACCCACCTCCCTTTATTAAGGCTCATGATCCCTTCCCTTACATAGATGACTACCCCTCCTCCTCCTCCTCCTCTTCTACCCTTCCTGTCCCTCCTGTAGATTGTGTACCCTGGTGTGTTGACATCCCAGTCATGTTTCTCTGTGTACCATGTTTTTGTGACTGCCACAATATCCAGCCATCCCTCTTCCATCAAGGCCACCAGTTCAGGGAGCTTGTTACCTAGACTGCGGGCATTGCTACTCATTACCCTCCATTTTTTTATGGCCTTACCCCTTGTTGCCCCATCCCTGTCATTACTGCCTTTGCCTTCTTCCCCATTTACCCCTGCCATTCTCCCTATTGACTTCTCTATCTTGGTGTTTACCTCACTAACTACCCTAATTTTCTTTGGGGGGGGCTAGGATTTCCTTGCTCATTTTCAGTGTCTCCCCCTTGGCTAGGTTAAATGCTTGCCAGTGAAGCATTTAAACCTATCACCGCCTCCTCTTCCGTGCCTTTCCCTGTTTGTCTCCTCTGCTCTCTGTGTTTTTCATTCCTGTGTTCCTTGGTGGCTGTCCCTCTTCTGGAAGTGTGCTGTTTGTCTCTTCTTTCCCTGTTCAGGCCCCCCCCCCTCCGTTGTCTCCTGGGTTCCTCTTCCCCTTCTTCCTTGCCAGTTTCTTGTCCTGCCCTGCCTTTCTTTTCCAGTTCTCCATTCCCTCTCCACCCTGTTTGTGTTGTTGCTCCCTATTCTCTCAGTTCTTTTGTGGCTTTTTTCATTCCATTAGCGCTACCACTTTATTCCCTGCTAGCCCTTTCAGGTTTGACACAGCTTCTTCTACCTGTTTTTCTACTATGGCTGCTACACTTAGCTTCCGCGACTCAACTGGACTCCTTGACTTGCTTTACCCACGGAGTTTGAGGTTTATTTGCAGGCAATGGGAGAAGTTTTGACTGTCTCAAATTCACAATATTAAACTATTGATTAGTTGCTATAATATAAAAATCACCAGAACATGAGTAGGGAATTCAGCAATGGCATAACAAGAACATACACGCCGGTATCTTTGGATCAAGTTTTACACAGAGCAGCAAGTAAGCAATATTCAGCTACCCATACGGGAATATACGAGCTAGAGCTGTTTTTTATTCTGCAGCATTAGGAATCAACCTCCACCTCCTCAGCACTCCAGAGACATGGTATGTTTATGTGTTAGAGGATTCAAGAAACACGGTTATGTACAGGCTGAGCAGTTCCAAAGGCTTTCTTCTGCTTCAGTCTACTTATCCTTTCATTATGTAATCCAAATGCTCGTCTGATGATTTATTCATCAACAGAGCTGCTTCTCTGTTTCACTGCCCATTTTTCCAATCTGGCAAGCTTCAAGCTGTTCTACCAGGAAGCAACTGTAATTCAGTTCCTATTTATTATTCCTTAATTTGTCCCCCAAATGCAAATTCAAAATGCCCCATCTCACTGGACAGCTATGTAACCACAAAGGGTCCTTATCTCTATTCCTATCACATTATTGGAAATAAACCACCACTGCTAATCTACATCCTTATATTTCTACATATTGACTCCACTCTCACTGGTTCACGGGGGTGGGAGTCTGCACTATTCCTTTGCAGTATTCTGCTCTATCTTCATTTAGACTACTGTTTGAAGATATCTTCTTTCTGGAATGAGGATCAGTCATCAGCAATGATTTTATGCCACCTTCAAGTGCGTCTCTAGTAAACTAATGCACTGACCATGGTTTATTCCATCCTACCAGGCACACATTGGGCTCATTAGGTTTACTGGACCAATAAAATTCAAATGACCTCAGCTGAAACAGCTGTATTTGCTACTGGGTCATTGTTGCAACATGCCAATCTCTGTGACATATCTGATCACTTGTCCCTCATGCCCAGACAGTTATCGGAATGGCATAATGCGGGCTATATTTCTCTGGTTGTACAATTCATAATCATAATATCAACATCATTTGTCCTATATTCTCTCCTATAACCCTTCCTGTCCACTAACTACCTCACTAGGATGCCAAAGTAGCAATACCTACTTCTTTCAGCATTGTCCTGCAGGCAATTGAAGTCTTCTATAGTTGCTTATTTGGGATTCAGGGACTATGTTTCATTCTGAATGAAATCTTCAGCATTTCACTATAAGCTCCAGCATGGTGGAGCTCCTATCACTTCCTGATCTGGTGAGGATATCATCTGCATTCACTCACATCTAACTTATTGGCTCACTGATGCAGCATCACATCAACATCAACAAAGTCCTCAAAGTTTTCCATCACATCACCCGCATGTATTTAGGGCTATGAAGGAGAATTCTAAGTTGCTTATCTCTACCTACCATCTGCCTCGTTGTCACGCCGAGGTAACATCTGCATGACATCAACTTCCTCATGTTTTATCCATCAGGTCACCTGCACTTCCTCAAGGTCATTGGGGAAGAATGCTGGCTTGCATGATTCTATGTCAAGGGTGATATTCAGATGGCCGTCCCTTGGGAACTCACGCGATTGATTACTTCTAAGGGATCATCCCATCAGGAGCCTGATATATATTCGAACTTGCCATGTACCAATTTAGCAGCCTTCTTCCTTTACTTCTTTCTTTTCTCAGCCAACACCAGCAGCCCTCAGTGCACCATCTATCTGATTCATTTCTTTTGGAGTCTAAGAGTGTATGTAGGAATCCTCCATCAGCCAAGATGGGTGTCTCAGCTTTCAAGTCAAGTCAAGTACATGTTTATTTATCAGCAAAAAGCCGTTACAATATACTGAAAAAATAGAGTAAAGCTAAACACATCTGTATTTACATACCCTCTGTTACATTTAGATAGGTACAACTCCGATCATACAGTTAAAATTTCCCATAGTCAACATATTATCAAATAACAATTTTAAAATTCATTTCATATTATGTTTGGAAAAGAAACTAAAATTAGAATAAAAATAAAACATAAAATATTACCCAAATACAGTTTATATTCTTGCATTAGGTATGATTTCATTCCATTGTGTCTTATAAATGTGTAGTTATCCAAAATGTTGCTACAATTTCTTGAATATATTTCTGTTGTGTAGTGAAAAGATACACAGTTATCTTTTCAGAAGGGAGTCTGACACTACATAGCAACCCACCCAACCACTTCCTTCTGTTAGCCTCATAAAGAGGACATAATAAGATGACATGTTTTAAGTCATCAATTGTCTTAACCCCATATTTGCAAAGGGGAGAGGTAGTGCTATTTCAATTTTGCCTGTACTGAATATACTGAGCATTATAAGTTTCTGTTTTAAATCTAGTATATATTCTTTTTAGTTTGGGACAAGTCAGATATGTAAGGTAGGGTTCACGCCCCCAATTGGTCTTACATTGTTTATAGCATTCATGAAGTTTTAGTGATGCTAGCTTAGTAAATAAGAGATTGATATCCAAATTTCTAAGCCTCATTTTGACATCAAGGCTAATTTCCTCCCATGGTCTAATGTATATGGTATACAATAATTGTCCCAGACCAGACAGCATTAATGTTTTTATTTTAATTAACTGAATGAATGGATGTGCATACTCCAGTGTAATGAACTTAATCCCTTCCTCAAGACACATTCTAGGGTATCGTTGATCAGGAAGTAAAAATGTTTTGAGTAAAAACATGATTTGTCTTTCTTTTATTAAAGAAGATAGTGATTGTTGTCCCAATTCTAATTTGAGACTACAGATAGGGGTTCCCTGGGGTAACATCAAGATATTGCTGTACAATTTATTGAATATAATTCCTAGGGAACTTATATTAGTAAAGCTCCAGACTTCTGTTGTGTAGATTATACTAGCTCTAATTTTGGCACTGTTGACCCTTACAATCCCTTTAACCAAAGATTTACCCATTTTGGCACTAAATATTTTAAGGGCATTAACTGCCGAGGACATTTTGTTCTGTATCAATTTCAAAAGATTTTTCCAAGAAAAGTTGTATGCGAATCTTACCCCAAGGTAATCATAACTATTTACTACCTCATTAGGGTTTCCACTGATCCTAAACCTTAGGGTATTCCTAGCTTTATTTCCAAAGATTACTATATTTGTTTTACAGTGATTGATCTTCAGTTTCCTTTGTTTACATAGCGTCTCAGAGAGACTTAATTTCCTTTTGAGGCCTAGGGCAGAAGTAGAAGAGAGTACTAAATCATCTACAAAAGCTGAGCTATATATTCTATGTACATTAACTTTTGCTGTGTGAAAGTCAGGATCTGTTATGTGCTGTAAGATAGTATTAATGTAGATGTTAAAAAGGATGGGGCCAGTATTCATCCCTGTCTGTCCCCTACATTAGTTTCAAATGTATCAGTAAGATGCCCATGTTGATTGTGCTGTAGTCTTGCACAGGTGTGTTCATGTAGTCTGATCAAGGTGTCCAAAAGTGTCCTTTCCAAATTCAGAGCCTCAATTGTTGTCCAAATGATCTTCCTACTGATACTATCAAAGGCTGCAGAAAAATCAACAAAGCAGCACAATATTCTACCTTTTCAGATTTTGGCATACTTCCAGACTATGTGCAAAAGCACATAGCAATGTTTTTTTGAAACTGAGTATACTTTACTCATTTTATGCCAGTGCAGTACTTCTTAACAGGCATACAACTTTCCAGGAATAATTACATTGGTACCATTGCATGAGTCATTAACAAGACATATATAACATTTAAAAAAAATCTGTGATATACTAGATACAGGGAATAAACATAGTCTACCCATGCCTTCCAATCAACGGCCAACTACTCCTCCCCATACTTCTTCCTACCTCCCTATCCACCCCCATCCAAACCCTCCAGAGCCATATTTACCCTCACCAAAGATGCAGCTCCTGACCACTAGGTAACTCCACTATCCCCTTAATCTATGATAGATGAAATGAAGGGGTCATCTGTGTAAGTGTCTCTAATTTAGGGCAGCCAAGGGCTCCCTATGCTATACCCATATAGTATGTTGTTGTCTACTTAGCTATTCTTCGCCACTTACTTGGTTTCCTAAGAAACAGGAGGGAGGGACCAAAGTGTAAAGAGTTTCTCCCATCTGGATTTATACAGGGGGAGCCTGCCACGAAGAATCGCAATTGCCTTTTCTATCCTTAGGTTATGTAGGAATTCCTTTACCCACTCAAGGTAAGAAATCACATGTTGGTCCTTCCAATAGCGAAGGACAAGCCTTTTAACTGATAGAGAAATAATGACAATATGATACCTCCTCTCCTTGAAAGGGACAGTGGTATAATCCCCTACTATACAAACCTGTGGTGAGAAGTGTTCCTGTAACCCCAGCAATGGGTCGGCCCTTTCCTGAATAGTTCTCCACAGGCAGGCCACTTTGGGACAATCCTATAGTATGTGAAGTAACGTCCCTGGCTCCTGTTCACACCTAAAACATGCTTGATTCTGTATCTTGCCCATTCAATGCAATTTAGCTGGGGTATAGTAAAGATTATGCAATATATAGAACTGTGTTAGTCATAAATGGTCGTTGGCAGTGTATAAACAAACTCCTTCCCAGATTTTATCCCATAAAAAATTGTCATGTGGAAAATTACACACCCAATAATTAGAGTGGTCTGATACCTCTGGGTTTAGTTTCCCATATAACAATGAGACCAGCTGAGATATGGCATGTGGTTGCTTAACACATTCAAGAAGCTCCTCAAAAGGAGACACATGTTGCGTACTCCATACACCCGAGCCAAACCAATTTATCAACATGAGCCTGATTTGGAACACAAAAAAGGAGTATTTATTGGGAAGCTGGAAGCAAGTTAGTAGCTCTAACGTCCCCCCTAGTTTACCATTTACTACCAGGTCACAAACTTTAATTTGAGAATCAGCACTATTTGGGAGCAACAATTTTCTTATCACCCAGTTTAAAATTATGGTTACTGAACACAGGTTGTGATAGGTCCAATTGGTTATTGTATTTCATTGACTTACAAAACTGTGAATGGACCTTCAGTGAAATGTATATAACCGAGCCTCGTAAATTGCTGGGCAATTTACCCAGGGCTATGAATAAAGGGCTCTCCGGAGATAACCCAGCTAATAAGTATTGTTCAACTTGTAACCATATGGGAAATTTAGCAACATTTTCTATGTCCGAAGGGGTAGCCATCCAATGCATATATTTAACCATGTGGCTAGCTAAATAATAGTAGTAAAAATGAGGGCGTTTAAGACCCCCAAGTTGTCTTGGGGTGCTTAAGTGTTTATATGCTCTACGTGGGGGCTTGTTTCTCCATATGAATTAGGAAATTATACTGTGGAGTATACGGAACCAATTCAGGGGAAGATAAACATTTAACATATTAAACGAATAGAATACCCTTGGCAAAACATTCATTTTAATTACACTAACCCTCACTTGGAAGGACAAAGGCATAGAATTCCATCTATTTAGATCCAGTTGAATCTCCTTTACTAAATTATCTAAATTCAACTTTTTCATCAGGGACACTGATGTAGATAAAATTATTCCTAGGTATTTAAGGCTGGTGGTCCAGGCCATGGATAGCGGGGTAATGTCTCTCCTGGAAAGCAAGGAGTTCAAGGGCATCACTTCTGATTTACTAATATTAAGTTTGTAGTTTGAAAATTTGCTAAACTTTTGAATTATCTGTAGGGTGGCTTGGATGGATTCACGAGGGTTGGTGACATGCAGAAAGATGTCTTCTACGTAAACTGATAACTTTAAGTGAAACGTCCCTATCCTAATACCCTGTAACATAGGGGAAGCATTTAACTGTTTTATCAACGGTTCTAGATATAAGTTAAATGACAGTGGAGAAAGTGGGCAACCTTGCTTAGTACCTGATTTTAAAGGGAAAGCAGAGGAGAAAACTCCATTGCAGTAGACTTTCGCTCTAGGTTCAGAATATAATGTTTTAACCCAGGAAATAAAAAGGGTTGGAAAACCCATTACAGTTAGAGTATCAAACAGGTATGTCCAATTAACTCAGTCAAATGCCTTCTCCGCATCCAGGGAAACCAGAGCCATTGGTTTGTCTGCCTCCCTGGATACGGAGAAGACATGCACCAATTTATGGATATGATCTGATGAGAGTCTACCATGCACAAACCCAATTTGTTTAGGACTCAGAAGCCCTTCCCAGATTTTGGACACCCTTGCTGCTAGTATTTTGGCAAATATTTTTATATCATAGTTCATCAGTGAGATGGGATGAAAGTTCGTAACCCTATTCTTCTCCTTACCTGGTTTTGGCAGCACAACTATAATTGCCTCCAAGAGTGTCATATCTGTGATCCCCTTCTCACATATAAAATTAAACAGGTGAAGGAGAATGGGGCACAGATCCACCTCAAAGACCTTAGAGAAATTGGATGGGAAACCATCCGGGCCTGGAGCTTTATCTTTAGCAAGAGATCTAATAGTGTCCCTAATCTCTTGCTGTGAAATAGGGTGTGCCAGAAACTCTTGCTGGGCTACCTCCAGCAAGGGAAATGATGAAGCTAACAAATAATCCCAAATTTCATTAGGTGGGGGGGTAAGTTCAGGATGGCTACACAGCTGTGTGTAGTATTGTTCAAATTCCTTGGCAATTTGCCTAGGGGTGGTTAAGATAGCGTTGGTCTATAAGGAAAACACAAAGGTGACAAGATCAGTGAGATCCTCCTCTTGTTTTCTAAGCCTCATTGCCAGAAGATGACTGTTTTTCTCCCCTTGTTCAATATACTTGGCTTGGGTTTTGAAGAGGGCAAATTCCGCTCTCTCCCTCAGGATTTCTGCATAATCATTATACAGCATTACCAGATGCAACATTTCCTCATCAAATGGGGGATTTGACAGTGAGGCTTCTAAGACCTTAATTTCCTCCAAGAGGGCTTTAGTTTTCGTATCCTGTTTTCCTTTTTGGTAGCCGAAATTCTAATGAACTCCCCCCGCAGAACACATTTTAATGTACACCATATTTTATCAAAAGCAGGGATAGATCCTTCATTTTGACCCATAAATTGCTTTATAAGATCTTTAATCAGAGTAACTGTATCTTCCTGATTAAGAAGCTGAGAATTGAATTTCCATATAGTGTCTTTTGGAATACTTGGGGCTAAGTTAACTTCCAACCAAATTGGGGAATGATCAGATAGCACTCTGGGAGTGATCCCACTAACATGCAATCCTGCAATTACTCTCTGATTAACCAGAAAGAAATCAATCTGGGAGAGGGATCTATGCACAGGCGAATAGAAAGTATAAGCCCTTGTGCCAGGGTTCAGTATGCACCAGGGGTCTATTAACCCATACACTTCTATAAGATCTCGTAGACATCTTTGGGCCGGGGAAAGATTGGATCCTACTGAAGAGGATCTATCTAGAGCGGAGTCTATAACTAGGTTCCAGTCTCCGGCTAGAATTATGGGTAATCCATTAAAGGGAGCAAGGGTTAACGATAGGTTAAATAAAAATCTGGGGAGTCCTTGTTCTGGCCATATATCATGCCTATGAGTACTTCCCTACTTACTAGAATCCCCCTCAGGAAAATAAACCTGCCTTGTGGGTCAACCACTTTTTGTAGTTCTAGAAACTGAGTGCCCTTAGCTATCAGTATCACTATGCCACACTGTGTTGTGGAGATCTCTGCCGTATATACCATCCCAATAAAACCCCTTCTCAGTAAATTGTTGTCTGTTTTCAGCATGTGCGTCTCCTGTAAAAAAAGTGAAATGGCAGTTCAACACCGCTAAATGCTTGAGTGTTTTTTTAATTTTTTATTTAGTTGTTTAACCAGGTATAGCACACTAAGCTGAAAGCTTTTTTACAGGAGCGACCTGAGAGCACAAGGAGGTTAAGTGACTTGCTCAGGGTCACACAGTATGCAAGTGGAAGCTGTGGGATTCAAACCCAGGTCTGGTCTGCTGGATGTCACCAGATTTGCAGCTCAGAGCCTTAGACCACTGCACTATACTGCCTCCTATTTTTTGCCTCCTAGTATTTGAAGCCTCTTAACCTGAGACCTAGCTCCTTTAACATTCCATGACATAATTTTCATGTCCAAAATGTAAGATTTGAAATATCCACTTGGGCAGCAAAATATATTACTTGCACCCTTAAAGATTGTGTTAAAATGGCTCTGGACCCCCCACCCTACCCCTCCTCCTCCCACCATCCCTTCCACTCCAATACCGCCCATAAACTTTCTCATCCATACCTCCCACCCCCGTTCATAAACTACCCTAAACACTAATGTACTACCTTTATCCCCCAGTCCAAATGACTGTACTCCAGCCTCTTTATCTGGCATGATGATGACCATGCCACTTGAAAAGTTCTCCCACTACCATTGCCTGCCCCCACCACTCAAATCCCATACATTGTGATCTCCACTATAGTTTACAAAAAATCCTAATATAATACGAGGAAAAGTGAATGTATTTACTTAGGATTCCATAATGCTGCTGTCAAAAAGCTTCTGTAAGGAGCGCCCATAATAATCTATCAACTTCTGTAAATAACAAACCAGAATACAAAGTCACATAACCCAAATGAGGGTTTAAACTATTACCATTCCTAAACAAAGCTAACTTGAATAATCCCAAAATGCTATCATAACGTATTAGCTATATAAGAGAAAAAGAACCCAATAAGAGCAATGTAACAACACTCCTTATATTAGAGTGCTCTAACCAATTAACACCGTGGGTTAAGCATGAAAAAAATTCCCCACCCTTTTTATGTTTCAATGTAGCTAGTCGCTCTCTATCTTGCTCTGGGGTTCACAGGCCCATTTCAGCTAAATATTTGGCACTTAAACAAAATCAGTTAACACAACATGTCCTTTTATCTTATATAAACAAAGATGCAGATCTGTCCAGCTCACATCCACTAATAGGCACTTCTAGTACCACCAAGTAGCCACTAGATGTCACTACAGTCTCATTTAAACAGAAACATATGCTTGCAGGATTCAGTTACAGTTTCAACACTTTCAAACAAATGCCAATGGCCCTTGTGGAATATTTGTAAATTTGCTGGATACCTCACTCTGAATTTGATACCCGCAGAAACAAGCTTAGTGCCCACAGGGTGAAGGGCAGACCTCTTTTGTTGCACTGTGTATGGTAAGTCCTGTGCCACTCTTATCTTTTTGCCCTCCCATTTAATTTCTTGCAAATCTTTAAGTTTGGCAATAATGTGCTGCTTGTCTAGAAAGTTGAGTAGCTTAATCAAGAAAGGCCTGGGAGGAAAGCCTGCAGGCAGCATGGGCCTTAAAGATCGATGTGCCTGCTCGATTATGTAGGCAGACCCGTTGGTAGAGGGCCCCGCTAATTTCTCACATAGTTTCTGGGCAAATACTACGGGTAGAGAACCCTCATCCCCTCAGGCAATCCCAGCACCACAAGATTGTTTCTCCTTGATCACCCCTCAAGGTCTTCCAGCTTTTCTTTGGCTTTCTTGAGCCTATGACTCACATAAACCATCTCTGGCTCTAAACACTGCTGCCAGTCATCCAGCAGTGATATGCGGGCCTCATTATCCGATGTCCGTGTAGTGAGCTGTTCAAGTGATGCCCTCATGCTTTGCAACTCTGAGGCTAACACCAGCAGTGTATCTTTCATGGGTGTTAGCTCCTTGAGAAATCTTTTTTCACTGAGCGCTTCTGGTTGCTGGGTATGGGAACTCGGATCCTCCGCCTGTGCTTTGGCCCACTTAGTCATCTTCTCCTTACTTGGGGTGGATGGTGCAGTATGCTTCAGTGGGGCCTTTTTCATTTCCACATCCATCATTAGTGAAATTTCATCTCTTCCCCTACAAAGTGATTCGGATTTAATACTGCCCCTCTACCCGGTTTGCTTTTGACCGCAAAAAGCACTGAGGTCTGGTGAAAAGCACGATTTGAGTGGGATTGGCACAGGAGCTATCCGTAAGGGAACCTAATCAGGTAGCCATCATGCTGGAAGTCAGCACATAGCAATGTTGTACTGTGGCTCTGTTTTTCCTAAAGCCATTCTGTGCTTCATTAAGAACAGAGTGCTCCTCTACCCAGTTTGTAAGTCTTCCAAGAATGATTTTGGAAAATATTTTTTGTGACATGTCAGTCAGACTAATGGTCCTGTATATTTTTGGATCATTGGGGTTTTCCCTTTTATAAATTGGAAACATGACACTGCCCAACCAACTGAAAGGAAATTCTAAGCTTTGAACAAACACGTTAAATATCTTGGTGAGGAGCTGAATCCACCAATCTTGAAATTATTTAAATACACCACCAATGATCCTGTCAGGGCCTGGTGCTTTATTAGACTTCAGAGAGCTAAGGGCAATGTAGATCTCATACTATGTAATCATAACAGGCCTTGGATAAATATCCCCACTCATATAATTAGTTTTATATTCCATTTCTTCCTCTTCCAAAGAATAGTTTAAATTTGAAAAATAAGAGATCCACATTTGATGGGTAATACATGAATCTACCCTTGTTTGATATTTATTGTACCCCTGTGCTACTAATTTCCAAAAGAGCCTGCCATCTCTGTTAAGTACTGCTTGTCTTAATTTTTTGCATAGGCATTTAGAGTATTCATTCCGTTCTTCCTCCAAAACGTTTTTTATATTTTTCTCTTTCCTTTTTCAGGATCATATGATCCATTTGGTTTCTCTTCCTTTTCTTCCTATATTGTCTAAGAATCTTGCCAAAGCATGCTTTTGCATTTCTACATTTCTGTTTAAGCCATAATTTCCAAATGGTCCGTTGTTTATTATTTGCAGAATGTTCTCAAAATAGTACAAATATTGTCCCAGCTGCCATGAATTTTTGAGGTCTGAGTTTTATCAAGAATTTGACTATGAATACTGTATACTTCTCTTGTGTACATGATTACTTTAAGTTGTGCATAATAAATAGGACCCCATTTAATCCTCCTTTCATTAATAATTTCTAGTTCTTCTCCTGCGTGTATCTCAGTTTGTGGAAGACTGGGATAAATATTTTCTATATTCTGTATTATTGAAAGATGAGCAGATTCTGTACGTTCACCTATTTGTAATTTCCAGAACAATTTAATGGCCTCCATATTGGCCCAGATCAGAACTAATGTGGAAGTACCAGAGGCACCAATGAATATTAGCTTCCCAGGTCTATCTCTATCAGTTCTCCCATTCAGTATGCAAAAGTTCCTTTTTGCGAGACATGTGAGCAGTTCTTTCCCTCTAGGATTAGTTTCAGAATCCAAAGCTTTCTTTCTGGATACCATTGCAGTGTTTATAGTGACTAAAAAGAGGATAATATTAGAAAATGACCCTTCTGTCATTCTAGAAGATAACCTTGCATTAAAATCTCCCATAATAAATATAGGAACATTTCCTTCATTTTCAACTAGTTTATCTAGTATCTGCTTCAGATGAAAGAGATAGGGGTCATTAGGGCCTAAATCCTTTGTTCTTTGAGGAAAATAGACATTACATAATATGATTTTTTGGGTCCCGTCCATTAGTGTTAAAATGAGAACATTATCAGTTTTAGGTAAATGTTCTAGGATTCTTAAATTTAAGTTGGTTCTAATATACTGTATATAGATAGACTGCTTTTAAATCTACCACATTTCCCATTTCTAGTCACGTGAACACATAAGCTGTTTACCCTGAAATCCTAGGGGCTGTGATATCAGTGCACCAGGTTTCTTGGAGGCCTATTATATAAAAAATTTCTAAGAATTCCATAGCCTCTTGTTTGTTTGTTTAATTTTGTTGATCCCGTAAGCCCACTGGGCCTAGAAGTCCCTTTTTCAGGGGTGACTGGAGGGGGAAGGGAGATATAGATGGTAAGCAACTGAAATTAAACCAGATTAAGCTGTTGGTGGTATTTTTAGTGAATGAGGAAAATTTGTCCAGGACACTGGGGAAGTTCCTTTACTCTTTTTTTAGATAGGTGCCATGGGATCTTTAACATCCACCTGAACTACCACCAATCCAGGTAGATGGAACCTCAGTTTAATGTCTCATCCAAAAGACGGTACCTCAGAAGTGCAGCACCCCTCTCATGCTGCACTGCAGTGTCAGTATAGGGATATTAACCCAAGTGCCAGATATGGGAACTAAACCCACAGCCCTCTGATCTCCCAGCTTCAGAGTTGAGTGTGCTACCTACTGAGCCACTGACAGCTAATTTAAGATGTAGTCCCTCAATGTTCCATGAGAGAACTGGGAGACTACTGGACTGGTTCACTTTAACCTTTTTGGAGTATAATGCCCAGAATGTCATTCTAGGTGCAAATTTATAAGGGGTGCCAAGTTATTTACTTCGATCAATATCTCAAGATCAATTAGACTGATACCTTCAACAGGTTTTTGTCTATTCAGTCCACCAGCTATTCCCTTGAAGCCTGACTTATTTTCTCCTAGGTCCAGGGGGTGAACAATGTATATTCCTAAATTATCCAAATTACCCTGCAGGGAAAACAAGGAATTAGCTACTAATGGGCTCTTAAAAATAATATCAATTTCAGTAGAGAGAGGTACCTCCATGTGAGTTTTGATATGATCTACCATATTTCCTGTTATTTTAAGGTGAGAAAATCTTGAGAGAATGGAAAGAAGTTCATCTCTTATGCTCCCAAATTAATCTTGCTTAGAAGTTTACCACCCAAAAACAAGATAACCATTTCTTATATTGTCTTTGTTCATGTACATTGATAGCCTCCAGAATTTTAGCGATTCCTTCTTTCTGCTATTCAGTTTCCTCACTTTGATTTTGTTTAGGAGGAGAAGGAAGCTTAGGCTCAACAGTGTCCTTAATGTCTCACAGATTTATTTTTTGGGGCTACTAGCATTGGGGGGCTGATTTCTATTCCCCTTATTTTCAACAATAGTCATTTGTGCAGTATATGTTTGGCAGTATCTTCTGATTGACAGTAACAGAGTACAGTATCTTGATAGTCCAAATTGGGTTGTCTCATAATGAAACTCTCCTCTTTATGTGTAGTAATTTGAAGCAGATATGCCATCAATTCAAAAAGTTTCTCTTCAGTTTCATAATATAGACTTTTAACTCCTTGTATCTTAACCAAATATTCTACCTCGTTAAGGCTTGGAGTAGTATTCAAACTACTTTTGGGGTCAGGAGAATTCTTATTTGTGGGTAGGTTGCCAATGGTCTCAGACTCCCTTATATCCCCTGTCAGAGTTTCTCCACTTATAATTTCATGATAAGAAAGTGTAATTATGTTTCTAGGGTCAAAACTTAAGTCCCTTCTGGCTCTCTTTCATGTTTTCCTTTTTATAGCTATTTTTCCCTATAATTTGAGATAATGTGGTTTGTTTAATAACCTTCCTAACTTCTTTGCCTTGAATTTCTGTCTGTACTTTTGTTAGTTTCACTTTCTTATCTTTTTTATTTGGATTTCTGTCTTTTAGTCTTCCTAACTCAGCTGTTTCTGGATTCTGCAGGTAACATGTACAGATTTTATTTTTATCAAAAGGTGACGGGAGCTTCACCTGAATACCCTTATTAATTTTTCTCCTGAGGTAAATTCTTTCTTATTCAAATCTGAAAATATTTGTCGTCCGCCCTCATTTAATTTTTCTAAGAGCACATGGCTATGAAAGACATCTGTTCTCAAATTACAAAGTTCATCCTTCAAAACTGCTAAATTTTCCAAGATTACTATGTCTGCGTAATTCCTGTTTTTTATTATTTCAAGCATTTGTTTTGAGATGGAGGAGCTTGCTGTAAAGTCACCCTTAATTCTAAAATGTTCTGTATCATAAATAATTGTACCCTCATTGGCGGGCTCACTTGAGAGGCCAGTGCAGACTTGTTGTTATTTATATTAAAGCCATCTACCAGGACTTCCCTTTGTGCGGTGTCCATTTTTTTCAAACCCTAAATAGTTATACTGATTTCTTGAATTAAATCCTGCCATTCTGTCTTCCCTTTGTTAGTTCTGTTAAAAACTGGAGAATGAAGTGAGGGCATGTTTCCCTCCCCTGTTTTAGAGTTAGCCTTTGAGTTCTGGATATTAGTCATTCCAGGAGTGGGAAGCCTATCCAAATATGAATGGTCAAAAAAGGGATCTGGTGAAAAGTCTGCCTTGGAGCAATCTGTATTATCTTCCCTACTTTCCATTCAGGTAAATGTTTCCTAACATAGGAATCACAGGAAATTTCATCAAGAAACTCCTGAGGTTTGACTGGGTCAACCTTGGGGTTTGTTAAGTCAATTACATTTTCTGTCTTACTTGTTTGATTTAAACTATGGGTTTAATAATAATTGGGGGTAGAAAGATACTTTGGGTCTTTTTTAAGACCTGCCCATAGTTCCATCATTTTTAATTGTCTGTTTTCTTTTAATGATTCTGAATTCTGGAATTTAGAAGAAGCAATTTTGGGGGATGTAACAATGGTTTCTGAGTTCTTTTTACTATTTTTACTTGTATTTTTTTCTATTTTTACTCTGAATGTGACCTATATTTTTAGCTTTCCTTTCCATTTGATCATCTTGAGATTCTGATATTACAAGTGCTTGCACCGCTTCATCTAAGAAAATATTCCCAGAAAGGGCATTTCCTTTATCACTTCTGGTTAGGACTGTGTTTTACTCACTAAAAGATATACAAAGAATAAATATGTGCAATAAATGTGCAATAGATGTACAGTATGTAGGTAAACTTTACACATATATATATATATATGCATAAACATATACACATATACAATCATATGCACATATGTACAGTATATGTATAGATATATATATATGTGTATGAGTGCAAGTACTGTGTGATATTCATATAAAAAATAATACAATGTGCAATATATTCAAATGTGCAATATTTAAATCTATCAAGAGTATCTTTCTTGCCACTATATCTTTATAGCTCACAAATATATAAGTGCAGTGAAATAAAATAAAATGAAATAAAATAGAACAATCAGTTATCAGCTAGTCACTTAAAACAAATAAAACAGGTAGCTGCTTGATTTGAATAAAGTGCAGAAATTTAGAAAATGAAAGCAAACAGCAGTTCAAAACAACAGGTGTATATAGTTTTTGAAGAAAATATGCTATGGTAATCTCCAAGATTCTTTATAGAGTCATCTCAGCACCTTATTGCCTTAGTAAACAATGTGATTTTGTTACACCAATGTCCGTTTCTCTCAGAGTCCTTTTAGTTTATAGACAAAGTTCAAAGTACCCTTTGGTGGCCTTCTGAAAATATTAAAATCCATCCCATCACTTTTAGAAAGTAAATCCTTTGAGTCTCCAACCTCCAATAATGTCTGTAAAGAATCTACTGAAAGCTGTTCTATGGAGTTTTCAGGTGTTGTCGATGCAGACATGGCCACTGAAATGTAAAATATAAAACAGAGGACAGTAAAAGGGACCAGGATAAAATTATATTCAGTGCTATTTTGTTTCTCTTCTATCCAGTTCTATCCAGTTCAGTCACATTAAAATTAAATTAATTTAAAAAAATGACTCTGAAATTTATGAAATCCAAGGTACAAAGAGTCTGGAAAATTAACAATATTAAAGGATTAGCAATGCTGCAATTTGTATGAAAACTAAAATAAGTTCACAAAGTCAATATCAGAAATGATGTATACTCACTTGGAACAAATTATACGGGCACTTTTAAATGTTTTCACAAGCCTCCAATGAGGTGGCAACCAGGAGTTGGAATCAAGTCAGTTTACAGGATCCAAAGAGAGGAGCATGAATTCACTATGAAAAAAGGTGCAACTCGCTCATTTGTTCCCAGGTAGAGCCGCTCAATACTGAACTTGTACAAGGATTTCAGTAAATTTAGCTTTTAGATAAACAAACCAAAAGTCCTTATTCTGTTAATATATTTGAGTGTTGCAATCTTGCACCCTAATTGTGTAGTTCAGGAAGAATGCCTAGTATGCGCAGTGTGTTACCTTAGCTGTTATAAGAGCAATTTTACCTTGCCCTAAATAGTGAATATATCAGTGCCCCAATCTAATGAGATCCAGATGAAATTGATTGCAAAAATGCTGTTTTTGCCAGTTCAGTCTCCTGAGATAGTGACTAATTTGAGGTTCTAATTACCAGCAATAACTGTTGTGTGATATTGCCAATTAGTTTACTGGTGATCTTCTTCTCTCTTTCTTATAGGTAACGGTGAGAACCAAGACTGCTCTTTTCTCCTTCTGTTCCTTCTTCTTCTCCTCATACTCCCTTATCATTATCCCCCTTTTTCTCCACCCCCCCAATTTCCCCCCTCTCCATCTGCCTTCCACCTCTGGCAGTCCAACATTGTCCATACCAGGCCTCCTTCTCATCCACCTTTGGCAGGCCACATTCTTTACTCCTTTACCGGCTCTCCTTTGCTGGGTGGGTGGGCAGCATCAAAAACTCCAGCAAAAAAGGCTGTAACACTGCAGTGCAGGGGACTATGTACCCTGCACTAAACCCCTCCCCTTTCTCTTTCCCCTTATCCCTGTCTTTTCCTGCATGAGCTCCCCCCCTTCCTGTCCCTTCCCCTCTGCCCTGCTCTTTGGCCCTCCCTCTCTCCCCCCCCGAGCACAAACATCTGAGGGAGTGTAAAAGGTCCACCAAGACAACTTGGTCTTCCCCTCAAAGGGCAAACTCCATTTTGTAAAATGTTCCATCCTAACAATCTTAAAGATTCCAGGGAAGCAGAAGACTTGCTCAAGTTGGTATTATTTTCCATGATCCTGTGATGTAATTTAACAAAATATTTGTTATTTTTCAAATAACTTTTCCTTCCATTCGTTAACAATCCTGCCCATTGTACTGTGGCTGAGAAATTATTGTAGGATAACCAGTTTCAAAACTAAGTTGCAATAACTTTTGCCTATTTTGCCCAAATAATGTTGCTTCCTCTACAGTTATGAGAGATAATTACTTCAGTTTTCTTCTCATCTATTTGAGGAGATGGTTGTGATATGTGAAAATGTTCTAGAGAACCTGTGATTCTGAGCAAGTATTTTGTCTTCCTCTTCAAAGTGTAAGAGTTTTCATCAGGAGACCAATGATTCTGTTTAACTCTGATATTAACTTTGCAGCTTTTAACAATGGACTTGTTCTCACAATATGTCTCAATCTCAGATACAACTGTGTTAAGTAAAAGAGGAGCTTCTAGTGTCATTCCATGTGAAGACAATAGTTCAATACCTTTGTCATATTCTGATGCCTTTTGTTCTGAGTTTATGATAACAAAAACCCAATCTCCAGCTGTAGTTCCTTCATTCTAAGATCCTTCAGCATACCGTGACCACTATTTCCAAGTTAGAAATCATGTCTGATTTTATTTAATAATGTGTCAGTTTTTTCATGTATGCCTTCTGTAAAACCCTTAATTATTAAGGAAGCCATATTTTTATTATCAAGTTGAACTACTGTGCCCATTGATTTATCCGGAGCTATGGTTTGTGATTGTTGACAAGTTGCATTTGTCATTTCAGTTACTAGACCTTGGTCATCCACATTATGCCTATTAGCCTCATTTATTTCCTGTGAACCACTCAAAACTGGATCAACCTCAGGTATGTGACCCTCTTGTTCATTCTTTTTACACTGCTGCTTTACATCGCCTTTTTCCATTGATGATTTAACTTTTTTTTACGCTATTTACTTTCCCTTTCCCTTTGTTTTTTATCTTTTTTGGCTTTCATTCTCTTTTCGATTTTATGCAATGCAGCATAATATTGTGTAGATGTAGAGCCCCACTGAAAATAAGATGCCACATCTGCTGTGAACTATGCAGGCTAAATACAATATATACCAATCAGCAGGCATATTCTAGAAAAACACACTGTAAAAGGAAGACCGAATTGAACCTGTCTCTCAGCAGATCTGCATTGTGCAAATTCATTAGAAATAATGGTTAAAAGCATGACCCCACTGTAAGTGATATTTTACAGGATATGTCAGTTGAGATTTGATATAGCATATATTGAATCTCAACTGGCAAATCTTATAAAAATTCACTATTTAAAATGGTTTAAATGCTTTACCCAAATGAAATAAATATTTGAAAAATCGACTTGGGTGCCCTCCTTTTGTCCCTTTTCTGCTGTGCCCACTTCAACCCGCCATGTGGCTCTTTGCATCCCTTCTGCATACCTGTTCTGCACACCGCAGTGCTCTCTCTCTTCCGCATTGCTGTCTGCTCCCTTACAGAGTATCTGTTCTGCTGACCTTCTCCCCGCTTACTACCATCCCTCTCTCTCTTGACCCGATCGGCTGCACTCTCTTACCCTCCACGTTTCCTTTTTTTTAAACGCAATGCCTCTACTACCCGAGCCACTCACAACCACAGGATTTGTATCATACACCCTACATCTGCTCTCGTATTCAACAGCTCTCTTCTTCTCTACTCCTTTTCTCACCAAAAACTACTTTTCCTGCCCAAAACCCTTTACCCATTCTTGCAACATCTTCTGCTTTTGATTCCCTGGTGGCTCACTCTATTCTTACCATATGTAATCTACTAATTAAAATATCTACAACAATTCCTTTGTGTGTCTCCAAACATTTATCAAACCTGGCTAAAAACTTTTTTTTTTTAAAACCATCACAATCTTAACGATCTAGTGTATCAACATCCCTTCATAAGGATTAGTGTTCAAGATATATCCTCTCTTACCGTATTCCAGAGGAACTCCCGACTGATGTGCTAGGTTCTTTTCTTGAAAATGACTTACCCAAGAACCTAGCAGAAAGTGGCAGAGCCCTTCAGTGTTGCCCCTCTTAATCCCTGTACTGCTCCACCCCTCACTAGCCTTTCTTTGCTTCTTAGTGGTCCTTATCCCCTGCCCCCTCTCATGACACACTTGTGACCTCATGAGGGACCTCCCCATGACCTCATTCCCTCCTCCCTTTCCTTCCCCTTTACCTTCCCTAGCTCCCCCACATCCCTATCCCTTCCCCCACCCTTGCTGCTATTCAAGTCTCTTTTCAAGGTCAGGTGGCCTGGAACAATGGGGGCTGCCCTTATGGTAACCCATTTTATTTAAGCAAGACTTGTAACTCCCTTTCTTTAAATGTTATTTCAATTGGTATCTCATCTTCCCTTCTTCAGGGTACGTAGACTGTCATCTTCTTTCATCAATTTGGTTATGCTGTATTTTCTTAAGCTTCTTCTCCAATTTATTACATGGAATTCCCATGAAGAGCTAGTCAAGTTGGCAAAATTATCCACTGTGATGAAGAAAATTATTTTTTTATTAAATAATTAGTTACTTAGTAGGCTTTGATTCTGTTTCTTAAGGTGCCAGTTTTCTTTTGTTAGTTAATGCCACATGTTATAATAACTTAATAAGTATTAAATAATTTTGAAGTTAAAGATTTTATTGCTATTTCACACAGGACGCACCAAACAAAAATCTAATGTTGAACGGTTACATACAACCATAGCACAACCTTAATATACCCATCCAAGATATTACATGCAAGATACACAAGAAAAAAAAGAATAAAGAGCACTGTCTTTGGTAATGATCCAAACCTACCTAGAGTCTCCCACCCAAAAGAGTGGAAGCCAAGAGATATAAATTGAAGGGCCCCAAGAAAACAAAACAAACAAAAAAAAAAAGAAAAGATAATAACAATAACCTATAGGGCCCAAGGCAATATATGGTAAAAGTGGTTACGTCCTGGAACAGGCCTACTACTAATTAGAACTAAATACATCAAAAACTGGAAGAACAAAAAGGCAGACTGCTTCTGAGATACAAAAAAAAATGCCAAGTATAAAAAAAAACGGGAAAGCCTATAACTCAGACCAGATGAGGATTCCTTGGGAATTACTGACCACCTAGGGTTGTATATCGTGACAATACTTAGACTGGAGATATGGTTGCCACCGTCTGTCAAATTGGACCAGTGAACCCCCCGCAAAACTAGAGAGCCTCTCATAAATAGCGCCTAGGGCTAGAGCCTGAAGAAACTCTCGGAAGGATGGAACCTCCGGGGACTACCACCTCCTTAAAATAAGTATTAAATAATTAGTGTGAATGAATATATATTTAAATAAATAATGGATAACTTTAAAATTCAGTTTGTATAAAAGCAAACACAATCAGTCAATTAGCTTAATTAAGTTACTCATTAGGAATCATAAACATAAGTCAAATGTATATCCTGACTTTCAATAAAGCAGTAAATTTCCTTAACAAAAATGTCTAAAAGCTCTCTTAGCTGAAGAATACGTATTCAATTATTTCCTGCTTCCAACATTCATATCAAAATACTTTCAGTTCAACTCAAGCTATTCAAGTACACATATACAAGATGAACTCTAAATTTAGACAGTCCCTTGTTTTGTTATCTCACAGTTCTGTTAACTAGGCTACCTTGTTACTCAAGTTATTACCTTCTGTATAGCCCAACAAAAAAAAAATGTCTTACTTGTTGGTAGTGTTCAAAATACTTGGTCTTTCCAGTGTTTCCTCTTTAAGGCTCTGCATCTGGTTTCCCAGCAACTGCTGCTACCTTGAACCACATTTTCTGTGTCTTCAATGTTCAGGGAATTAAAGGAGAGATATACTCTATCTCAGGTTTACCAACTTTGCAGTTGGGGTTAAAAAATAATCACAATAATGGCAAGTTTGTATGCAAACTATGTTTGCTGCAAATATTTTTTAAGTAGTTGAACTTACGTGTGCTAGCTTGGTCCTGGTTAGCCTTTAGCACCCATAGTATAAAAACTAATTGTGCCTGTGGTGACAAAGCTTATAAATATTGCAAAGCTTAAAATATCAGTTGTTTAAATATAAGACACTACTCTCATAGTCAACATGCTCTGCTGTAGCACTTCTGACTTGCTCCCCAACAGACTGCTAAATGAAACTGGCTGCACATGGTGGGGTTTTTATATCCTGTAGGCTAGATATCACAGTAGTGTAAGGCACGTCAAACAAGTGCAGTAAGAAATTTGACCAGCTAAGGAAAATGCAAAGGTATCTTGCCCATGGATTTTCACTGTTGATAATAGTTAAGCATAGCAATAATAGCAGATGTGATTCTGCAAGAAAGTGATTGGTCGGTAACTATAGATATTGAAAGCTATACTCTAATGTCCCCCACGAAGTGAGATTAGAGGCTATAGCCAAAGCACTGAATAACTGAACAAAAACTCACCCAAAAACAGAATATATTGTTGCAGTAGCCAGATTTGTACTCTAGAATAACTACTTCATGTTTGAGAATGACTTTTATGTGCAGCATAAAGGAACTGCCATGGGGGCCACATTCACCCCGAATCTGGCTAAGTTTTTTGTGGGTGAATGGGAAACTCAGATAATTTATAATGTGAGACAAAACCCTTTCCATGACAAGATCAAAGTCTGGAGAAGATATATTGATGAATACTTGTTAATATGGACAGGGAACAGGGAGGAGCTGAATAACTTTATAGAACACTCAACATTTCCAGTGCACACTTCAAGTTTGCCTTTGAAGAAGTCCAGAAACAAATACTGTTTCTAGGCACATTGCTTTTTAAGGACGGCCCTAAACTTGAATCTTGCCTATACAGAAAACCTTTGGCTCAAAATACCCTACTGAGAATGGACAGTTGACATCCACAGTCACTCATAAAAAAATCCCCAAAAGCCAGTTTATTCGAGCTAGAAGAATATGCTCAACAGAAAATGGATTTAAAATTGCTACAAAAAAAAAAGACCTTACAAAAAGGTTCTTAGAAAGAGTGTATGAAGCCAATACTCTCTTAGAGACAATCAATAATTCTAACAACATTAATCAATAAGAACTACTTAGAAATAATCATGAAAAAGAAAAAAAAACAATGACACTTTGACCTTTGTGACACAGTTTAACCCCCTAACAAATAAGGTAGGACAAATTGTTAAAAAAATGCTTGGGGGGTCTACGATTAGATGCAAGACTTGACCACATGTCTACAGCCACCCCAATAATTATTTATCAGAGAGGACAACATTTGAAGGACTCATTAGTCCTTACTGTCCTTCCTAAAATGGAAGCCCAAAAAAACTTGCTCCCACCCCCAAAGGAAACTACAACTGTGGGCATTGCATCCACTGCTCAAATGCCTACAACACCCAGACATTCAAACACCCACGTACTGGTAAACAGTTTGAAATAACAGATTTTATCAACTGTAGTACCACAGGGGTGGTCTACATGCTCACCTGTCCATGCAGTATGAGCTATGTAGGGCACACAAAAAGAGCCTTAAAAACTTTGTGCGGGGGAGCACAAAGGACCTATTACTCTCAGTTTACTTGGTTTATTAAAGCAGAAGTAGGCACTAGGCCCATCTAGACTACCTTCCCCACGCAAGTGGGGTGAATTGATGTTAATTACCCAATAGATATATATCCAATTCTCTCCTGAATGTCTCAAATTTATTTACATCTACCAAATATTGTGGCAGGGAATTCCACAGTTTACATGTACAAATGGTGAAATAATGGTTTCTTCTATCCTTTTTTGCATTTGAATGTGGAGCTGTTTATTATGGCATCTTACATTACTATGTTTGGGAGCCCAGGCTATATTACATTCATTGATAAGTTACTTAGCATTAACAATATTAAAAAGCATCGAAAAAGCCCCCCCCCATTTCTATGCAGTTGCAAATCATAGAGATTTAACTTATCAAGCCTGTTCTGGTATGATAACTTATTGATCCTTGGAATAATCTTAGTTGTTCTTCTCTGTATAATATCCAAAAGATTTTTTCTTTTTTTTTGAAATCATAGTTTATTAAAAGTTTTTTTTTCAAAATACATACATTAAACACATATTCACAAAACAGATACAGACACATAAATAACTTAATGACAATTAATCCAATCAAGAACTAAAAATAGAGAAACTAAAGACAGAAATTAAACCCAAGTCATCTACGCTTACAGACAAGTATTATGAAACTGTCTATCAATACAGTTTCAATGTCTCAATGCATTATAAATACAAATGATTGAGGGAGAGGAATGAGCGGGGAGATATAAGGAGAGGGGGAAGGGCATCCACTTCATTAATAATTCCATCTTTGTGATATTTATTTTTTGTTACATCTGCCAGAATCTCCAGGATATCTTTATTTTCCTTAGCAGCCTTATAGTATAAGAAAGGAAGCCATCTACCCACAAATTTCTCAGCTTGAAGCTAAAGTTTAAAAGTGAAACATTCCATATCCAGAATATTCAGGCAGATAGCATACCAGAAATCTAAGTTAGGTACCACTGGGGTCAACCACCATTGTGTGACTGCCTTTTGAACAGCAGCCACTAAAATATTAAACAAATATTTCTGTGTTTTTGAGAGTATTGGAACTGGTGGAAGCCCCAAAATCCAAACCCTAGTGTCTAATGCTGAAGGAATCTCAAAGATCGTACTCATTACCTTACTAACTGTAACCCAAAATGGAGTCTATTTTCTTGGCTTCCTCTCTATCACCTATCTGAATTACTTCTGCCAAAATGCTTAGTTATCACTGGAGTAAGAAAGTACCTTAACACATCCTTCTGCTGGAATTCTCTCCAAACTGGGGAAACTGCTGTAGTATGTATCCCCTCACAGGCTTTTATCCATTTTCTTTCAACTAATTTCACCCCTGCTTCTGCTGTCCAATTATCTTGTAACTGGCCTAGATGGCTCACCTCCTATTCATTCATTACTATAATGATACTAGAGATTTTACCGCTAGCATTTGGACTAAGAGCCAGGTTAGCTAAACACTCCTGTAAGGGGTTTGGGTCTGAGATCAATTGTATAGTCTTATTCCCTTCATTAAAATAATGTCTAACTGCATAAACCGGAACAGCTCATTATGAGACAAATCAAATTCCTCCCTTAGTTGTTGAAATGATTTAAACTCCTATTGTTATATAGCTGGCCTAACCTATAAAGGCCATGTTTGGCCCATCTCTTAAAACCAAGATCCCACTTATAGGGCAGGAAATTTAAACAAGCTCTTATTGAAGTAGTATATCTGGGTTTCATTTCTATTTTATGATTGTGTCAGACCTCTTTCCAGGAGGTCAGCATCACCTCAGAGCAGGGATTAAATATATAAAGTTTTTGGAACCCTGCCCAGTCCATTACATGCATACTTCCCAGAGGAGCACCCATCGATGATTGACGTTTCAATGTCTACCCATACAGGAGGTTCTGAGTCAGTTAAGAAGGAGAGTAATGCTTGTAGTTGTGCAGCCCAATAGTAATTATGAAAATCTAGTAGTTCTAAGCCACCTTGAGGCTTTGGTGCTGAAATTATTTTCCATTTTATCCTGGGTGCATTCCCTGCCCAAATCAATTTAGATAAAGTTTTTCTGAGGACTATGTAGAATTTTCTGGATCGTGTGTTTGGTAGGGATGAAAAAAAGAATAAAAACCTAGGTAATACATTCATTCGGATACATTCAACTCTGCCAGACAAGGACAAGGGCAACTCTTTCCGTCTATTACAATTTTCCTGAACTGTCTGCAACAGTTTTAAGTAGTTAGTTTGATATAGCATACCCACATCTCAGGGTATATAGATGCCAAGATAGTGGAAACCCACTCTGGACCATCTAAAGTGACCCAGTGTTGGGAGGGATTGACCCCTAATGTTACCAACTGGAATCATCTCATTCTTGGCTGCATTGATGTTAAACCCTGATATTTTCCCAAAGTCTTTCAGGTGATCCAGCACTTGGGGAAACATCTACTCATGATTACCAACATATAAAAGAGTGTTGTCTGCATAAAGTGAAATTCACACCTCTGTTTCTCCCACCCTAATGCCCTAAAACTGTTCAGATTGTCTAATAGAGGCCGATAATGGATACATACTTAAAGCAAACAAAAGGGGAGAGAGCAGGCAACCCTGTCTTGTGCCCCTTTCTATCTCAAAAGCAGGAGATGTGACCCCATCCACTTTAACCTGTGCTCTAGGCCTTCTATATAGTTTTTTTTATCCAATTATAACATTTTTCCCCTAACACGAATTTTTTCAAAGTACCATCTAGATATTGCCAATCAAGGCGGTCAGAAGTCTTCACTGCATCTAATGATATCACTGCTTATAGCTTGCGCAAAGAGGAATTTCTATGGGCTGACAAAACATTAAGGAGTAGGTGAATATTATCTTGAATATGGTGCCCAGGGATGAACCCTGTTTGGTCCAGGTGAACCAGTAGAGCAATGACCTCTTGAAGCCTGGATCCAACAATTTTAGAAAAAATGTTTGCATCCTGATTTAACAAGGATATAGGCTAAATATTTGAACAAATTTTCAGTTATTTCCCTGGTTTAGGTATTACAGATATCAAGGCTTCATTCCAGATGTCCAGAGTTGCTTCCTTATCATGGGCTGTCTTACAAATTTTGGTTAAAATAGGGACCGGCTCTAATGCAAAACATTTATAAAAATCAGTATTAAACCCACCAGGGCTGGGAGCTTTACTGGTCTTACAGGATGTTATGGCTTCATGAACTTCTTATTCCTTGAAACTCCCTTCTAACCCTTCTCAGTGAGCCTCTGATAGTGTGGGCAGTCTCACTTTCTGTAGGAAGTTGTCAATCAATTGAGTTTGATCTGACTCCCTTTCTCTGGTATATAACTGTTTACAATATGATAGGAATTCCTTAGCTATTTGATCTGGCTGTGTTACTTTCAGTTGAGGATTGTTAATGGATTGAATGATGGGGACATATCTTTCTGCCTCCTGCTTTCTAAGGTGTTGGGCTAAGAATCTACCTGCTCTCTCCCCCCATTCATAATACTTTTGAGTTGTATATCTTAAACCATTTTCTGTACTCCTCATCATTAAATCATTATATATGACACACAGGGGAAATGCCAGACCATGCCCTAAAACTAACACACTAAAATCTGACCAATGGAAAATCACGTACACAAATGCTCACAGTCTGGGAAACAAGATCCCAGACCTGCAGGCAATAATGACAGAGGCTAAACTGGACATAGTAGCCATGAGCGAGACATGGTTTTCCAGTAATCACACTTGGAAGACTTCAGTACCTGGCTACATACTGTTCAGAAGAGACCAAGGTGCAAAAAGGGGGAGGGGTGGCCCTTTATGTCAATGAGAATATCAAAGCTACAGAAATTCAGAATACATATAAGGAGCCAGAAGAACTTTTGGTCACCCTGTAAACAGGCAATGGGACAGCCATATGAACTGGGGTTGTCCACAGGCCTCCAGACCAGGGGAGGACATAGATTTTTACTGTTAGAGGAATACAAAACATGACAGCTAAAGGGGAGGTTCTGATAATGGGAGACTTCAGCATGCCAGATACAGATTGGTCAATAACAGCAGGAACATCTGCCAGAACTAGACACGTAGTGGATTCCCTGCAGGGGGAGGGCCTCAAACTACTCATACAACAGCCCACAAAAGACAGACTATCCTAGATCTAGTACTGACTAACAGGGAAAGGATCACAGATATCCAGGTAGAAGGTCACCTTGGGGCCAGTGACCATCACATTGTATGGTTCAATTTGGCCACTAGAACTAAATCATCCCATTCCAAGGCAAAAATGTGGGACTTCAGAGGAGCTGACTTTGATAAGATGGCCAACAGAGTTAAGCTTGCCCTGACAAAAAGAAATACAGGTGAGGGGGTATAGGCAAAGTGGGCAAGCATTAAAGATGCAATACGTGAAGCAACATCCCATTGTGTTAGAGAGAAAAGGAAGTGCAAAAGAAGAAGTAAACCACTTTGGTTCTCAAAAACAGTAGCAGAAAAGGCCAGAGCCAAAAGACTGGCCTTCAGAAAATATAAGGGAACACAGCGGGATGAAAATATGGAGGCATACCAAACTTCCCTAAGGGAAGCAGGGAAGGCAGTAAGGAAGGCAAAGGCTCAAACTGAGGAAACACTAGCAAGAACAGTAAAAAAAGATGACAAGACTTTCTTTTTTTTTTGTCAAGAAATGTAAGTTTTATTAATAGATAGGTTGTACTCAAGATGACTCTGTAACAGCATGTATAAACTTACTTCTCTTTAATCAAATATGTATGATGTATGACATTTTCGTATGTATGCCTGCAACAAAATAAAAAAAAAAGATTTAAAAAAAGTAATATTATCTCTGGTCTTCTTGCAGTATCAGATGGAGACCTGCAAGGTTCCATTCTTGGACTATTGCTGTTCTGTTTATTCATTAATAATTTTCCCAGTTCCTCCCAACACAGCAGTAACATGCTTTTTGCTGACAACCTAAGATTTTAGCCTAGTTCAAATTCCAAAATGAACTCAGATTTTTTTGGAATATACAATGCATGCTACTTTAAAGCAGGTTACTGCTGAACCGTAAAAAGACTAAAACTATGGTGTTTGGGTCAGGACCTAAACTTAACAAGCTAAATCTTCACCTTTAGAAATTAGACCTGAAAGGAGAAACAGTACAAGAAGTATACTTATTTAAATATGTAGGGACATCCACTGGCACTAGCCAATCTTTCTCAGAACATATTATTGCTATCTGTGAATCAGTCAACCAAAAAAGGTCATACTTTCTCCTTCAAACAGAATTCTGCTCCAATCCTTAAACTGTTTCATTAATATTTCAGAATGCTGGTCTTTCTGAACTGCAAAGACTCAGCATCACTTATAATAATTTTTGCTGCTTTGCTTTGGGTGTTTATAACAGATGTCATAACTGTGATCATTATGCTGTTAAAGGGTAGGTCCCTCCAGAAATATGTTAAACTTTTGGGCTTGAATTTTTTTTTTGTGATTTAACAAGTTTTATTAGTTTGAGCACCAGTCAAAGTACATTAGATAGTACATGAACATATCAGAGTAATAGGCGCTAAAATACATACCATAACTTAAACCCCCTCCTACCCCCCTCCTGACTACACACTATCCATATTCTTTAGTATGTCTCACCTATAATATGACTACACATTCCTATGGTTGCCAAACTAACAGTAGAGTCTCTAGGCTACCCCAGAGAGAGAAATAAGCTTCTAACCTATTATACATAGATGCAATGTGTCTTTCCAATTGTAATGCCAGACTAATTTCCTTGTACCACTCCATTACATTAGGAGACTTATCTTCCATCCAATGCCTCATAATTATCAGCTTAGCTATCGCAGAGATAAGTATCATATGTGCTTTCCTAACTTTGGGAATATCACCTGGAAAATAATTTATTAAACAGATTTCAGGGGTAAATAAGGTCTTCAAGCCAAGGATAGGATCCAAAGCCCTATTAACGGATTGCCAGAAGGTCTGCACGTAGGGGCACAACCACATCATATGATAAAGGGAACCGACGTCCCCCTTGCATTTGCTGCATAAGGAAGTATTTAATGTCTCAAACTTGAAGAGCTTAGCTGGCGTGAGATAAATATTCTGCATAATGTTAAAATGAACTAATCTGATTCTGTCCTGTTTTATGAATTTATACATTGATACCCATAGTTTCCTCCACAGACCAGGGTCCTCTGACATTCCTAACTCTCTTACCAAATAAAGGCAAACACCTGATGGTAACCTACTATCCCATGCCTGTAATGTTTTGTATATATTAGAAACTGAGTGTGATTGGGAGGCAACCTTAAAAAGCGTAGCTAGATCTTTCCCCTCTGGATCCATTGGCGGGAACCGGGAGAAAAAGGATGCAAGGGCCTTACTAACTTGAATATATTTAAAGGCTTCTTTATCTAATGCTATATGGAATTTCCAGAATTGAGCAAAAGAAAGTGGTTTTCCATCCGACCATATGTCTGATGCTTTGCATTGGCTTAGCCGAGGCCAGAAATTGAGGGATATTGGTACATTATTAATCTTAAAATGTGGGTTGCCAATAACTGGTTGATCTAAAGACTGATACCGCTTCTGCTAAGTATTTTTGGGCCTGATGAGAGCCTTCAACGACCAACCCTTGGGATTATTCTTAATTGACTTAGGGTGTGAGATGGCGAAGCATATAAGAGCGCCCCCAATGAACAATTCGCTTGGGAGGCTAAGTATTTTTCTATAGAGAGCCACAAAGGGAGATATTCTGAATTCCCACTTTCCTTATTCCAAAAGGCCAGCTTGCTCAAATGTTGTGCTAAACAATATAGAAAGAAAGAGGGGGCCGCAAGACCTCCTTTGTGTTTCGGGGCTGTCAACTTGAGATAGGATCTACGAATACCTTTCTTGTTCCATAAGAAAGTATTTACTATCCTTTGCAATTTAAGGAACCATGTTTTTGTCAAATAAGTGCCCAGCATACCCAATGGGTACAGCATCCTTGGTAGAATGTTCATCTTAATTGTACTTAGCCTGCCCCATAAGGAAATAGGAAGCAATCGCCATCTTTCCAAATCCCGGGCTATCATTTTGACTAAGCTATCCAGATTGTCTCTTATTATAGT